>CM055956.1:57751377-58446636 GCA_029490685.1 Schizonepeta tenuifolia
TCAAACAGAAAACAAGACACAGACTCAATAGATCAGCACATCAATATGTTAGTCAAAACAGAATATGAAGCAAATATTGCCATCAAATAGGTCAAGATAGAGTTATTGGGCAACAAGGGTATCCTCACCAGCACTCAACTCTCAAGTGTATATGTTAAGTGTATACGCTCTTGACTAATATCAACAATGTTTTTCCATAGGCTTGCCTGCCCTCTACATCTCTACTTCTTTGAACAAAATCAAAATCACTTGTCCTTAGGTCTTTATAGGGTTGTAACGTGGCTTAAGGCAAAAGGTGGGATAATTTTGGAATTTGGCTATGTCAAGAAGACTCAGTTCTTGGGCAACCAGTTGCCCTTAACTCCACATCGGCCCCTAGCACACTTGTTTTTTAGGACTTCTATTTTCTTCCTTTTCTTTTTTTTCATTATTTTCTATTTTCTTTTTTTCTTTCATTTTACTTTTTTTTTCTCCTTTTTTTTAAAGTCCTTAACCCAACACCTCTAACATAGGTGATATTGCCTAGCTAATGCTACCCAACATTTTCCTTCCATCCCTTCTTCTTCTAGACCTAAGTTCTTGATCGGGAAGGCTTATAAATTCAGGCTACTATAAGTGAATCGAAAGAATTATCAACAAGCTCAAAGGGGCTAGCAGAGGATAAATATCAAGGTGGGGAATTTTGGGCCATGGCTAATTCGAACAAAAACGCCTAATTCATCTAAGCAATTCGACTAAGTTCCATGAAGTTTTCAATAAGAGATGCAGGCAAGTTCTAGATCAACAAGTCTCAATTGGTCATTATCACACAAGAAAGAAATAAATGTTGCACATGTATATAACATTCAACAGCTTAAAACCTCACAGTCTTTGCCCAATATCTCATTCCATCCTACCTATCTACATACGGCATCATTTACATCAACATACCTACTTTGACCTATCATGCCAACATGTTGATCAACAACTAAAACAAAATTTAAAATCACACAAAACAGACCAACATCCCAACACCCACACACTTTGCCTTAGGCAAAGTGAGTATGATGTTAGGCAACAACAGACATAAAAAAAAACTGACTCAACAATTAGATCAACAACGATCTCACCCACACACTTTGCTTTTGAGAAAAGTGGGTGAAGTCTGACCAACAACAAAGAATAAAAATGAAAATATGAATGACAAAAATTAAAAGCAACCTAATCTAAACACAACTAGGGAGGAAACAAATTTAAGAGGAATGTATAACAAAACACCTGGATGTGTTGTGGGAAAAGAACACATTGAGGGCAAAATGAGTGGCTTGGAAGGTCTCCTTATGTGTTGCATCAACTTCTTCCAGTATGGTTAAGATCTCAAGGTTTGCAACTCCTTGTTACTCAAGCAAGGCAGGTATACGTTCTGCCCATTGCCAATGGTTTCGAAAGAAAGTTTTTGCAAGCATGTCTTGCCCTCTTCCGGTGACATGTTGAGCAAGTAAAACTCCTAGTGTGTGAAAACATTCTCCTTCAATTAGCCCTAGGCCACTGACCTCGATGTCCTATAGTCCAAAGGTAGCAGCCTTCCTCTTGCCCCTTCTCAATGATTCTGGGCAAGAAGGCCCCTTCAGTTAGCCCAGGCTGCTGATCTCGATCCCTTATAGTACAGAGGTAGCAATCTTTCTCTTGCCCATTGTCAATGATTCTGGGCATGAAGGCCCTGCTGATGGTAGTGCACTCGCTTTTGAATGTCATTCAAATCTTGCTTCGTTGCCCAAGCTCTTTCCGTTGCTCCTAACAAGCAATGTCCTCCAGGGGGTGGCACAACCTTCTTGGCCTCCATCGTGGTTCCTGACCTACACCCTTTATCTTGCTCAACATCTCCTGCACACTTCAAAACACCAAATATACTCCAAACACAAATTCTTTCCTATGGTTAATCTAGAATTAAAAATACTTCAAAACTAACTATTTTTTTTTTCAATAATTTTACGAAAGTAAAGAAGAATAACAAACATAAAAATAAAATAGAAAATACTAACCAGGTTGCCTCCTGGACAGCGCCCCGTTTAAGGTCTTAGGCACGACACCCCCCTCCTTTTGAAGTCAGAGGTCCTCCTCATCAACAAGCTATTCTTGACCAAAATAGGCCTTCAAGTGCTGGCCTTCAAGTCCGGTAATCAATGCATACTCGTCATCCAGTTGCAATTTCATAGCCCACCATCTCATTTTTCTCGTTCTTAACAACTTGGATTCCCGATCTTGGGCACCATGTGCACAGGGCTCACCCACCGGCTGCCGGACACGGGGTAGATGATTGACACGCACCCGTCGTATGGTACGATCAAAATACTTGTGTATGCCCCAGGCAGACAGTACACGCTCTTATGACCACTACAGGACTGGTTAGTCTTAGCGGTAAGCTAGGGTCGATCCCACGGAGAATGAGGAACTACTTTACCCTTCGGTGCACAAATTGAGTTGTCACGGTCTCGATCTGTATATCTGCACAATAAACTAATGGAAATCAAATATAAAAGGGGGTAAGATTTGGGATTTGTCATTATCATTGTTGATATGTTAATTCGGTCACGGGCACACTGAAGATCCGTCCATGCTTCGTATAAACTCAAGTCATGGCCCAAAGACATTGGGGCGTTTCAAGAGTCTATACTCCACACTTGGGATGGTTGAATCCCTTGTTGTCGTCTTGGTCTGAAGCTCACGCTTCACCCCGGTCACAAGGTCGTGCTTCACTCCTCCTTAGATAGTAGTCATACCCGATCTCTCCAAGTATGACCCTCACCAACCTTCTCTCCCAAGCTTCCCATGTCCGTACCTACAGAGTAGACATAACTCGCGGGATATCCATTTCCAGTACTACGTCCAACCGGTCATCGATATGTCTACGATACGCGAGATGAGTCCTTCGGTCAATAACCATGGCTTGATGCCTCGTCACAGTTGGTGGTTGATTGTTAGAGAAGCCCAACACCGAGAAAAGACGCAGTATCCCCTTGCCCATTCCTCGCCATCCAGATCTACAGCACCATGTTAGGTGTTGTTCAGCTACTCGGTCATGGGCACACCGAACGTTGCCGTCTGTCATGCCCTGCCTTTGCTTGGAATAGTACAGCTCCAATCGAACAGAGATCACCCGTTAGGTCAGGACTGCCCATGAGTTCTGCTCAGATCTATCCGGAACTACTGGACTCAACCGATGGCACAAGTGCCTCACGAATACTTCACATATCAACAGTCAATCATTTCCCATACCCAAATCTCACCAAGTAGACTACTCACGCATATTGAAATACATAATAACTGATAAATGAGAATGCATGAATAAAGAGGAATGCGAAATACTTGAATTAAAATAGTACCTAAGGCAAACAGCTTTGGATTCGTTCTTCACAGCGGAATGTAAATCAAAGCAGATAAATTGTTTTGAACGTAAAATAAATATAGAACTGGAAACGAAAGTGTTTTTCCGAACTAAGACTAGAGAATGGTGTGGTAACCAACATCGTGCCAGCCGCTCTGGCTGGACTTTTATAGTAGCAATGGCCGCGGACAAAACCCTAAGCGAGTGGACTAAATCGGCATGATTGACACTTCCCATGTTGAGCGAGATTCTGATTATCTGTGATTGAATGGATTGATGATTGGCAATCTCCGATAGATTGATTTATTTAGGGTAATGCGCTGACCTCCAAATCTTTCCTTCCATAGATGCTTGGCAGATATTGTGCGAATCTTCTCCACGCGGCTTTCCTTCTTGAGCTTTGGCGACTGACTAGCAATTTTTGTAGTGGTCAAACTGGTTGCATGCTTCATGGTTTGATTCCTCGTAGGCAAGGCAGTTGCAAGATCTTCTTTGTTGTTGGATGCATTGCGTTAATACCACGAATGCGAATGATGAACAGCAACTTAGCTTCAGGGTTTACATGGAATCCTCTTTTCAACCTCGTCTCTTACTTCAATTTGTCTCCTGCGCTGCATACTCCTTTGCGTAATCCTTGCAACCGACTGAATTCACTCCAATTCTGCTCATTCTGACCACCTTTCCTTTGTTTGACTTGGACTGAGCTTCCTTCCTTCGAACAATAGTTTTCTTCCCCTGGACAGACACTAACGACACAAAAAGACATGAACAATAAGGCCAAATGGCCCAAAAGTCGAAGATGCATCACACCTTCACACTTAAACCATACTTGCCCTCAAGTATGTAGGTGGATTCATGAAGACACCAAGAACAAAGATGAATGAAAAGGAATAAAACTTCAAGACACGAAAGTGCGCAATCAAATGGATCATTTAGTGCATGCATGTATCCACCAAATTAACATTCCACAAACCCATTGAGCAAATACATCACATGATCACATTAGCAGTCTTCCTCACACACTCAAGTGTATGGCTAGTGTTTACTCTTATTTCATGCTGCATTAGCTCTCCTATTAGCTTGTTCGAGGATTTATGGCTATTAGTTAATCTAGTGCAGATTATCAATGGGTCTTAATTTGGCTGTAATGGGGCATACGAAGCAGGGTAAGGATTTCTGGATAGTGGGTTAAAACCTGATTCCAGTCATATTGACTACTCTTTCAATACCAGTGCTCCCACTACTCCTCATCTTCTTTTCCTTGGGGTTTATCTCTTTCTTAGGCATATATTGTTCTTTGATCACACTTAGAATTTCCATTCTTTTCATTTATGTCTTCTTCTTAAACACTGACTACCCCTTTTGTTACCCCTCTTTTTACTTATGTTTTTCCACTTAGAGCATCTATGTACCCTTCTTATCTTGTATGGTGTGGGAGACACACTCTTAATCAAATATCATTACAAGGGCTTATGAAAGAAAAAGTGCTTCGGCTCAAAGGGTTTAGCAATGGATCATCATGTTTACTAGATAATTCTGGGGCTTCTAATCATGAAGAAACTGCCCTTATCCTTTAATCTACACCACCAGCTAAAAATCCACTAACAAGTTCTAAGATTACCAAGCAGCATGAACACACAGAAGATAGAAATAAATAGGCTCAATCCTCACAGGTATGGATTTTTGTATTCCCTCTACTGTTATTCATGTGATGTTGCTCATCATACCAATCACACCAGTCAAATCAAACAACATGCATACATTCTCCTAATCCATATATCATGCACAACACACAGACTCACAGACTCAATTTACACTAAACTCTAGCTGACACAAAACATAAAAATCAGAAATGAAAAGAATAAAAAGAAAATAAATCCTAAACTACAGATAGGGGAAAGAAAACTTATTCATTCTGGTCGGAGGCATCCTCCTCCTCTCCGTCCGCTTTTGCCATCAACGCCTCAAAGCCTTTCTTCATGTTAGTATGGATCGTCGTCATCTCTGCCCTCAGCATTGTTACTTCTTCACGCAGCTCCTTCAGTTCCGCCAGTACGAATGCCATCTCGCTGTTTGAGCGGCGCGGAACCTCCTGCTCATTCGCCCTGCTCAGTTCTGCTCTGCCTGCTGTGCTTTCCTGATAGACCAGCGAGTAATTCCCATGCTCATCCACCTCAACAACCCTCCACCTTACGAAACACCCTTGGTCCAGAAATCTTGTATCAGCAACTTCTAGATCATCTGGTTTCTCCAAATTAAAATTGGTGAGATTCTTTGCAAGAATCGTCGCCAAAGGGCAGAGTGAAAGGTATTTGTTGTGGTGGGTCACGCCAAACTGAAACTGCTGCGCTGCTATGAACCTAAAATTCACCCTTTTCTTCTCCATCATGCACCATAAAATGAACAGCTCCTGCTGGGTCACAACATTAGACCTCTAAACACCCGTAGATGTTGTAAGCCAGCCATCTGTGGCAAATTTGTAGCGCTGGATCTCTGATCTCATTGGATTTGCTGATGTTCTTCAAATATCGATTTCTGGTGGAGATGATTGACCAGTAGTGGTCAATCTGAGCCTTCCATTCATCCGAGGCCACCGTCTCTGCCTCCTTGTACTCATCCTCATATACCTCCCGCGGTTCGAGTATTCCAAGTTGAATGTTCAACTCGTTGATGGAAAGAGGGAACATCCTGCCCCGCAGTTGGAAGCGCAGGGTGCCCGGAGTCTCGATACCGTAGTTGCCGCGGGGTTTGAACTCCACTGTCTCCATGAATTCCTCCGACAGCTTCTTGAACGCGAGGTAGTTCCATTCCAATACCTTTCCCCAGCCTATTCCCTTGAAGTACCCCTCCACCTTTTCCTTAATTCCAAATGCTTCCAAGCTCTCTGTCAACAGGAAGTACCAAGAGATGATTTCCCTATTTTGCAGGATTGCATGTCGCTGGCTGTCTCGCGGTATGGTTGCTCCAGATGATGCGGCTCGTAGCATGCCCTTCCTCTTCGTTCCCGTTTTCTTGGTGGTGACACTGGGTGTAAACTTCATAGGCGCTTGTATCTCCCCCGAGTCAGAGTTGTCGTTGATCTCTACTCTCTCTACTTCTTCTTCTTCGATTTTCTTTGCTTCTCCTTGTTTTTCTCCTTCTTTTGCCTTCCCTTTTTCCTCAGCCGTATCTCTCCTCACCGTGCTCGTGGTACCATCCTTACCCCCTGATTTTCTTTTTTTGGACTTTTGCAGTAAGGGGGGTTTTGAGGCTTCGAGCTTCATCTTTGCTCCTACCCCTTTCTCCTTGCTTTGCGGGGTGATATCGTCTTGGGCCTGCACCGGAGAATTTTTCTCTCTCTCCTCCTCTCCGACTGGTTCCTTCCCTTGCTCACCTTCTTGCTCCTTCTCTTCGTGGTCAGACGTGGTCGGAACACCCTCCTTTGATTGAGATTAGGAGCGGGAAGAACTGGGCTCTGGAGTTGGCTCCTTTGGTGGGGGAATGGCTGCTTTCTTTCCGGTGGTCTTTTTCTACGCTGCTGCTGCAGTAGTAGTGTCCTTGGCCGCAGACTTCTTCTTCTCTTTCTTCCTAGGCGGTTGAACATCTGGTTCTTCATCATGTACCTGATCTTGGTTCTCCGCAGCGTCTCTTTCTCCAGCTGGTTGCTTCTCCGGCGAGGGAATCTTCTCATGTTCCTCTTCTTCCACACCCCGAGTAGATGTGGTTTTCTCCGAACTGTGTACAGGAGTTTCCTCGGAGGTGGTGTTGCGTGTTTTTCTTTTCTCTCCCACAGGTACAGATTTTGCAGTGGTCGCGCCCCTGGTTTGGGTACTGCCGGAGGCGGCGATACTCTTGTTCATTCTTTTGTGCGCGGCTTTCTTGATTCTGACCATGGCGATTATGCTGGTTGGAAAATTAGGGTTTTAGAACGACAGCGAAGGCTAGTGAAGGTATGTGGAGTGAAAGCTGGTATTGGGTGTTTAAATGGCAGATTCGTGGACGACAGTTATGGCGAAGTGGAGAGAGTGGCTGGGTGTGTGGCGGTTATGGAGGCTACGAGGGTTAATGAAGGAGGGTTTTCTCCTTTAACTGATGGAATGGTGAGGTGACAGTTATGGGAAGTTGAAACGTTTAGGGAATAAAATCGTTACCAAATTTGAAATTCAAATTTCGTGCGAAATCCCAAGCGCCGCAGTTATATCCCAGCCGTCCTTGTCAGATGCGCCTCCACGTCATTTCTTGGTTAGACCGTTCCCATTCAACACACTAATCTGCCACCTACACACTTTGCATTGCAAAGTGGGTTCAAAATTCACCCTGGGCTTCCACCTACACACTTTGCATCGGAAAGTGGGTTCGAACTCAAAATGAATTTCTAAAAACACCTTGGCCCACATTCTCCAGTTCTGACTTAGTCCAATACTCACTCAACTTAAAACGACTCCTAATAAATAACAAACAAAACAGCGGTTGTGATCATACCGATGACCACTCCTGGGTTGCCTCCCAGTCAGCGCTCTTGTTTAATGTCTTGAGCTCGACTTCCAGCTTTGGCTCTTACTGATAGATAGGGTCCAATAAAGAGCATTTCTCCTTGGTCTTCTTCAACTCTGAATAATCGAAGTACAGCTTCAAGCGATGACCGTTCACCACAAATGTATCTTTTCAATTTAAATCATAAACTTCGACACTTCCATTTGGGAATAACTCCTTCACAATGTAAGGTCCTCCCCATTTTGATCTAAGCTTCCCACTCATCAACTTAAATCTAGAATTGAATAACAACACCTTCTGGCCGGACCAAAAATCCTTCTTCCTGAGCTTTGCATCATGGATTCTCTTCGTTCTCTCTTTGTACAAGACTGCATTATCGTAGGACTCTAACCGAAATTCCTCCAATTCATTCATTTGCAACTTCCTTTCTTCTCCGGCCCTGGTCATACTGAAGTTTATTCTCTTGATCGCCCAGTAAGCTTTGTGTTCCACTTCTACCGGTAAATGGCACCTTTTTCCGAACACGAGCCTGAATGGTGACATGCCAATTGGAGTCTTATAGGCGACGCGGTATGCCCATAACGCATCTCCTAAGTAATTGCTCCAGTCCTTTCGATTTGGATGGACCACCTTCTCCAATATGCCTTTCATCTCCCTGTTTGAGATTTCAGCCTATCCGTTAGCCTGGGGGTGATATGCAGTCGTGACTTTGTGTTTTACCCCCATCCTTTTGGTGAGTGCTCTAATGGAGGCATTGCAGAAATGAGATCCTTGATCGCTGATGAGGATTTTCGGAACGCCAAATCTGTTAAATACTTGCTCTCTCAAAAAATCTGCCACCGTCTGGGCGTCATTACTTGCTGTGGCTTTGGCTTCAACCCATTTGGAGACATAATCGACTGCTACCAGTATGTATTCATAATTCCCAGACTTGGGAAATGGTCCCATAAAATCAATTCCCCACATATCGAAGATTTCTACAGGCATAATGGGCATTTGTGGCATTTCATCTTTTGTGGTGATGCCCCCGACCAGCTGACACTTCAGGCATCCCTGTACCCATTTCTTGGCATCAGCAAAGATTGTAGGCCAATAGAATCCACTATCCAATATTTTTTGCGCTGTTCTTCTTCCACCGAAGTGTCCACTGCACGTTGTGCTATGGCACATCTCCAATATCTGAGCATGTTCAATCTCCGGAACGCACCTCCGTATGATTTGATCTGTACCAATCTTCCACAAATGCGGTGCTTCCCAAAAACACGAGCGGGCCTGTGTCACCAATTTCTGTTTCTCGAACTTGGTCTTCCCTGGTGGCACTTCCTTCGTAAAAAGATAATTTGCTATGTCTACAAACTAGGGCTCCTTCTCGGTCAGGGCATAAAAAGTCTCCATCTCCATATGATCGCGTACGGCGTACGGCCTCTCCTCCGGGAAAGCGTCTTCGATTGGTTCACCATCATCATTTCCCATTTGTAGCCTGCTTAGATGATCAGCCACTAGGTTGGCAGCTCCTTTCTTATCTCTTATTTCTATGTCGAACTCTTGGAGTAGCAATATCCACCGGATAAGGTTGTGGTTTCGATTCTTTCTTCCCCATTAAGTACTTCAAAGCAGCATGATCGGTGTAAATGATCGCTTTGGTGCCCAAAAGGTATGATCTGAATTTCTCGATGGCGAAAACCACTGCCAACAATTCCTTCTCAGTTGTGGTGTAGCTACACTGAGCTGGATTCAAAGTTTTCGAAGCATAGTATATAACATGGCTTTCCTTGCCCTTCTTCTGCCCCAGTACTGCTCCAACCGCCTAATTGCTAGCATCACACATGATTTCGAATGGCATCTCCCAATCTGGCGGTTGAATAATAGGGGCTGATACCAATCTGTCCCGTAGATTCAGAAACGCCTCCTTACAGTCGTCATCAAAGTTGAACTGTACATCTTGTTGTAACAAATGGGTCATGGGTTGAGCAACCTTCGCGAAATCTTTTATGAATCTGCGGTAGAATCCTGCATGACCAAGGAATGCCCGTACGTGCTTGACCGTAGTTGGATACGGCAGCTTGGCGATGGAATCGATTTTTGCCTTGTCCACCTCGATCCCCCTCTCCGATATGACATGGCCCAGCACGATGCCTTCTTTCACCATAAAATGGCATTTCTCATAATTGAGTACCAGGCTTTTCTCCACGCATCTTTTCAATACTAGCTCCAAATGATTAAGGCATGTGTCGAACGAATCACCATACACCGTGAAGTCATCCATAAACACCTCTATGCAATTTTCTAATAAATCCGAAAAAATGCTCATCATGCACCGTTGCTACGAATATTTGCATTACAAAGACCAAATGGCATTCTTCGGTATGCGAAAGTCCCATACACGCAAGTAAACGTTGCTACGAATATTTGCATATATCCTGAATATCCATCCAGAAAACAGTAATAGGCGTTACCGGCTAGCCGTTCTAGCATTTGGTCGATAAAGGTTAATGGAAAGTGGTCCTTCCGTGTGACCATGTTCAGCTTCTGGTAGTCTATACAGACTCTCCATCCAGTTTGTAGCCTCGTTGGAACAAGCTCGCTGTTGTCATTCTCCACAACCTGTATCCCAGATTTTTTTTGCACGACGTGGACCGGGCTGACCCATTGACTATCGGAAATAGGGTAAATTATTCCCAACTCCAAAAGCTTTAGGATCTCTTTAAGTACCACCTCCTTCATTACAGGATTCATTTTCCTCTGCGAATCCCGTACTGGTCGTGCTCCGTCTTCCAAGTATATGTGGTGCATACACTCTGTTGGACTAATCCCTTTTATATCTGCCAGGGTCCAACCGATGGCTTCCTTGTTCTCTCTCAATATTCTGACTAGTCTTTCTTCCTGCACTATGGTTAGATCATAACTGATAATCACCGGAAGAGTTTCCTCCAGTCCCAAGTAAGCATATTGCAAGTGTTTTGGCAGCTTTTTTAACTCTAAGACTGGAGCTTTCACAATTGATGGTAACAGTTTCTCGTGTTGCCCATACTGAGAGAACAACTCCGGTTTGCCCTCTCCCGATCCTCCGATGGAATATACTTCCAAGATAATCTCCTTAATTTTTTTGTCAACCTCCACTGCTGCTTCCATAGTGCTTTCCTTTAATGAGTACAGCTCCATTATAGCCTTCTTCATATCGAGATCTTCTGTTTGCATGGCATCCTGATCAGTCAGTCCGGTTTGTATCACCCTTTCTGTAGTGTCGCTGGAACTGAACTCCAGGCTTAGCTCTTGCACCACTGGTTCGAATATGTCAATCATTTCCACAGACTCTAATTCAGACTTCCTTCTCATGGCTTCATAGATGTTGAATTTTTCCACCACGCCATCGAATTCGCAAGACAGAATTCCTGTCTTCATGTCCAGCTTAGTTCCGACAGTCATCATGAATGGTCTGCTCAGTAAAATGGAATTTTCCTTTGCTTCTGATCCTGTGTCCAACACGTAAAAGTCCGCAGGAAAAATCAACTATCCTACTTTGATCAGCACATCTTCGATCACACCTTCTAGATACGCGTTTGACCTGTCTGCTAGTTGTATGACAACTCGGGTGTTTCGTAGTTCCCCCAAGTTGACCCTGTTGAAAACTGCTAGGGGCATCATGTTGATAGACGCCCCCAAGTCCATCATGGCCTTGTCCATGTCCCCGCCTGCGATGTTGCAAGGGATAGTGAACATCCCCGGATCTTTCTTTTTTGGTGGCAGTTTCTGCTGTATGATGGCTGACACACTCTCTCCCATAATATATCGAACATCCTCGTCAATCTTCACTTTCCTTGAGCATAGATCTTTAAGGAACTTGGCATACTTGGGAATTTGTTTAATCGCATCTAGTAGTGGTATGCTGAGTTCCAATTTTCGAAAGATCTTCATCATATCATTGGCTTCTTTTTCCCTGGCTTTTTGTCGAAGTCTACCCGGATAAGGAGGTTCAGTTTGCTCCTCATCATGTTGCTCTCTGGTCAACCCATGACTGGTCTCTGCATTCCTTTTCCGGTTGACTTCTGCCTCTGCCAAAATTTTCTCGGCTTGCTCGTCCTCCACCTCTGTTATGATTACCTGTGCTTGCTCTTTATGGTTGATCCCCCGAGGTGGGAGTTTTCTTGTATTCTCTTCTACCTTTGCCAGTGCTTACGCCAAATGACCAATCTGCACGTTGGTTTGATTCATCCTGGCTCGGATTTCATTCCGGAATTTTTCACTTTCCTAAGCCATGCTCTCAATGGCCTCTTCCCACGGTGCTCTCCTCTGATGAGGTGGTTGATACACCTGCTGCTGCTGTGGCTGGTAGTGCTGTTGTTGTGGTGGGCCTCCCTGATATTGTCCTTCCTATTGGTACTGGGCAAATGGTTGAGGTGCTCTCGGTAGACCTGTACCGTTCTGTTGTGGTTGACCATCCTGTTTCCATCGAAAATTAGGGTGATCCCTCCACCCTCTGTTGTACGTATTGGAGAAGGGGTCATTCTTCCTCTGAAATCCTTCATTGCCCCCCATAGCGTTCACGTCCATTATATCTTCACCAAAGTTGGGGCAATTTTCAGATTAATGCCCCACTGCGTCACAAAGGCCACACTGTCTAACCTTCTTCTGCACGGTCAGACCACTTAGCAGTATCTTTATCTCCTTCATCTCCTTTTCTAGGTTTGTAAGCTTGTCTTTTTCTCCCTCTTTTTCTGGTATCTCTCTGCTTCTTTCATGTCCATCATCTCTGGACTCTTCTGCCATTGTTCCCAAGAGTTTAAAAATCTCTTGAGGTGTTTTGCCCATCAACGATCCATTACATGCAGCTAATACCAGTCCTCGATCACTCCTCCGCATGCCCTTTACGAAACTTTCCACTTGATCTTTCGGAGTGATCTGGTGATGAGGGCAGTTGCTTAACAACTGTTTGAAGCGAGTCCAGTACTCATAAAAGGTCTCCAGTCCATTCTGCTTGATGTTTCGGATGTCCCATCTCATCCTTTCAACTCTTGTGGCTGGGAAGAATTCTTCCAGGAAGCTTTGTTGCATTTCTGCCCTAGAGGTGACACTCCCTTCAGGTAGATTATACAGCCATCTCCTAGCTCTATCCACCAATGAAAATGGAAAAAGAATCAGCTTCACATATTCCTGCTGATTCTCATTGGACTGGTGCATCACCGTCATTTCGAAGTCTTGGAGATGGGTGTGTGGGTCGTCTCCTGGGTATCCATTGAACTTCGGTAAGACCTGTATTAATGTAGGTTTCAGGTCGAACCATGCAGGGGCGAAGGGATTCTCTGGTAAGGTGATCCCATTCGGTCTGAGATTCAGATTAGTTGGGTATGCCAACTGTTTGAGGGTCTGCGCCGTCTGTGGTTGGTCCACCATAGCTTCGCGGCTCGCTATCCGTGCAAGTGCGCGTAGTCGTCGTTCAGTTCGGTCGATGTTTGGATCAAAAGCTAATGCTCTTTGTACTCGAAGAGTTCCACGCATACACTACTAGCGGAAGATGGAATGAGAAGAGTAAAATTTTTGCACGTCACTCCCCGACAACGGTGCCAATTTTGACACGTACCCATCGTATGGTACGATCAAAATAATTGTGTATGCCCCAGGCGGACATTACACGCTCCTATGCCCACTACCAAACTGGTTAGTCTTAGCGGTAAGCTAGGGTCGATCCCACGGAGAATGAGGAACTACTTTACCCTTCGGTGCACAAATTGAGTTGTCACGGTCTCGAACTGTATATCTGCACAATAAACTAAATGGAAATC
Source organism: Schizonepeta tenuifolia (assembly GCA_029490685.1). Classification (NCBI taxonomy): domain Eukaryota; kingdom Viridiplantae; phylum Streptophyta; class Magnoliopsida; order Lamiales; family Lamiaceae; genus Schizonepeta; species Schizonepeta tenuifolia. The sequence continues at coordinate 57,764,995 of CM055956.1, forward strand.
AAATATAAAAAGGGGGTAAGATTTGGGATTGGTCAAGATCATTGTTGATATGTTAATTCGGTCACGGGCACACTGAAGATCCGTCCATGCTTCGAATAAACTCAAGTTGTGGCCTAAAGACATTGGGGCGTTTCAAGAGTCTATACTCCACACTTGGGATGGTTGAATCCCTTGTTTTCGTCTTGGTCTGAAGGTCACGCTTCACCCCAGTCACAAGGTCGTGTTTCACTCCTCCTTAGATAGTAGTCATACCCGATCTCTCCAAGTATGACCCTCACCAACCTTCTCTCCCAAGCTTCCCATGTCCGTACCTACAGAGTAGACATAACTCGTGGAATATCCATTTCCGGTACTACGTCCAACCGGTCATCGATATGTCTACGATACGCGAGATGAGTCCTTCGGTCAATAACCATGGCTTGATGCCTCGTCACAGTTGGTGGTTGATTGTTAGAGAAGCCCAACATCGAGAAAAGGCGCAGTATCCCTTTGCCCATTCCTCGCCATCCAGATCTACAGCACCATGTTAGGTGATGTTCAGCTACTCGGTCATGGGCACACCGAACGTTGTCGTCTGTCATGACCTGCCTTTGCTTGGAATAGTACAGCTCCAACCGAATGGAGATCACCCGTTAGGTTAGGACTGCCCATGAGTTCTGCTCAGATCTATCCGGAACTACTAGACTCAACCGATGGCACAAGTGCCTCACGAATATTTTACATATCAACAGTCAATCATTTCCCATACCCAAATCTCACCAAGTAGACTACTCGCGCATATTGAAATACATAATAACTGATAAATGAGAATGCATGAATAAAGAGGAATGCGAAATACTTGAATTAAAATAGTACATAAGGCAAACAGCCTTGGATTCGTTCTTCACAGCGGAATGTAAATCAAAGCAGATAAATTGTTTTGAACGTAAAATAAATATAGAACTGGAAACGAAAGTGTTTTTCCGAACTAAGACTAGAGAATGGTGTGGTAACCAACATCGTGCTAGCCGCTCTGGCTGGACTTTTATAGTAGCAATGGCCGCGGACAAAACCCTAACCGAGTGGACTGAATCGGCATGATTGACACTTCCCATGTTGAGCGAGATTCTAATTATCTGTGATTGAATGGATTGATGATTGGCAATCTCCGATTGATTGATTTATTTAGGGTAATGCGCTGACCTCCAAATCTTTTCTTCCATAGATGCTTGGCAGATATTGTGCAAATCTTCTCCACGCGGCTTTCCTTCTTGAGCTTTGGCGACTGACTGGCAATTTTTGTAGTGGTCAAACTGGTTGCATGCTTCATGGTTTGATTCCTCGTAGGCAAGGCAGTTGCAAGATCTTCTTTGTTGTTGGATGCATTGCGTTAATACCACGAATGCGAATGATGAACAACAACTTAGCTTCAGGGTTCACATGGAATCCTCCTTTCAACCTCGTCTCTTGCTTCAATTCGTCTCTTGCGCTGCATACTCCTTTGCGTAATCCTTGCAACCGATTGAATTCACTCCAATTCTGCTCATTCTGACCACCTTTCCTCTATTTGACTTGGACTGAGCTTCCTTCCTTCGAACAATAGTTTTCTTCCCCTGGACAGACACTAACGACACAAAAAGACATGAACAATAGGGCCAAATGGCCCAAAAGTCAAAGACGCATCAATGATCCCCAAGTCAAGAAGCTTAAGTATCTCCTTCATCACCAATTCTTTCATGGTGGGATTCAATCGTCTTTGTGGATCTCTCACGGGAATAGCATCCTCCTCAAGCAAAATGTGATGAACACAATCCATAAGGTTAATACCTTTGATGTCGGCCAATGTCCACCCTATTGCCTCCTTGTATTTGCTCAACACCTCACCAACTCGGACCTCATCCATGCTCGATAGCTTGGAAGATATGATCACGGGCAAAGTCTCGTTCTTGCCAAGATATATGTACTTCAGGTGCTTGGGCAAAGGTTTCAGCTCCAAGGTAGGTGCCTTTTGCAGTGATGGCACCAACCTGTCCTCAGGCTTCAACTCAGGGATGTTGAGTGGTTCGAACCCCTGAGGTTGCATATTGCCCGGAATCCTGGCATAACTGCATTCCTCCACTTCTGCTGGTTCATCATTCTGAGCAAGATCCTCTTCTGTCTGCAAGCTGGCATCCTGCTCAAGAACTGTCTGTTGCCAAAATTCTTCCACGATCTCCTCGGTCTCATCATGGGGTAGTTCCTCAAGTTCCTCATCAAACTCGTTAAGAGTCTTTTACTCACCTTCGTTCTGATCCTCATCTTCATCGAAGAAATTATCAAAGGTTTGGCACTCTTCCGACTCCTCATCCTTGAAGTAGTCTTCATCGGTGTAGTAGTCGAAACTGTGCCCATGGACTGACTCTTCACAAAAATCTTCATCACTTTCGTGCTCATCATCTTCAAAGAATTCCACCATGGCACCCTCTGCCTCATAATCCTCGTACTGGTCGAGATCCGGGTCAAGATCCTGAATGATATGGAGATCAGCCTGGATTGCTTCCTTGTGGTCTTCAAAAAAACAACTTAAGTTGTTCAGCGTCTCCACTTGCTTACCACATGCATTGAGGGTGTTAAGGTGCTTCAGGGCATCATCTTGATTTTGCCTATTAGCATCGAACTCTACTACTTCTCCAGCTACTTGCACCGTTAACTTTCCAGTATCACAATCGATTTTAGTGCATGCCGTCCTCAAGAACAGCCTCCCGAGCAAGATCACTGGATTCTTGGTTGATTTCTTTTCCATGTCAAGAACATAGAAGTCTGCTGGGAACAGAAGATCCCCCACCCTGACCAACACGTCCTTCAAAACTCCATCGGGGTAGACTGTGGACAAATCCGCCAATTGAATGGCAACACGGGTAGGAGAAAGAGGTCCAAACCTCATCTCGTCGAACATGGCTCTCGGCATTACATTTATCGAGGCTCCGAGATCAAGCATCGCCTTGGGTATTGACATAATACCTATTGTGCATGGGATAGCGAACATGACAGGATCCTTCTTCTTGACCGGGATGTGGTGATTCATGAGTGCTAACACATTCTCTACATGGAAACGGGCATTATCATGGTACTTGGTCTTCTTCAAACACATCTCTCGTAAAAACTTTGCACACTTTGGCATGAATTGTCACCATCAATAATGGAAGGTTGATTTCCACTTTCTTGAACACATTCATCATGTCCTCCAACTTCTTCTGATCACGATCGCGGGCAAAATGTCTCAGGTACGGGGCTTTTGCCTTAGTAGTGTGAGGAACGGTCCTCTTGGCCAAAGCCTCTGCCTCTCTTTCAGCCTTCAAAGAGTCCAACAACTCATCATCTTTATTGAATCCCAGCCTTGATCTCTCCATCTTCACGTAATCAAATAAGGCTTCATCCTCCTCATTATAGAAGAAGGGTTTCTTATTGGCCTTTATCCCTTCTTCGCGCTTTGCCTTCAGCTCCTTGTAGATGTCATTGATGTCTCCTGTACTCATCTTGGTTTTCTCTACTCGAACAGGTTCCTTGGGTTTGATCTTAGGCAACAGCCCTGGTAACGCCTTCCCACTTCGCAAAGTCACAGCATTGACTTGCTCTTTGTTGACCTCCACTTGGGCAGGAAGCCTTCCATTCTTGTCATCTACAAGTCTTGACAAGGTTTGGTTTATGTGAGTCAATTGAGCTTGAAGGTTATTCAATTGACCTCGACTTTCTAGTTGAAAGTTCTCAAAATCCCTTCTTAGCCTTTGGTTCTCATTTGTAAACTGATCAATGGTCTCCTTCATGAACTCCGTCTTAGTTGGTTCTCGATATGGAGGAACATAGTTATATTGTTGTTGAGGTGGTTATTGAGGTGGAGGAATGTACTGTTGTTGCTGCTGAACCAGCTGCTGCGGTTGTTGGTGGGCATGAGGTATTTGATAGTGGTTGTTGCCATACCTCAGGTTCTCGTGCTGGATCGGCCTATAGCCGAAGTTGTTGCCATAGTTGTTGTTATTGCCATACTGGAACCTTTGTTGCCCACCGCCTTGTTGGTTCTGACTTGTTTCCTTCACCTTCTCTCCTTCTTCCACAAACCAACTAGGACAATCTGAGGTGACGTGGGATGTTGCCTGACACATCTCGCATTTCTTTATGGCTCTTTGAACTTCCTTGCCATCTACCTTCTTATTCAAGGCCTCCATTTGACCATCCACCTTGGCCATGAATGCTTTCATGGTATTGACCAAGTTGTCTAAACTGCCTTTGTTGCCTTCATACCCCTCTCTCGGAATATCATCTTCATCTTGTGATTGTTCTGCTATTGCTCCGATTCTCTTAAACACCTCCGAAGGTGATTGATCACATATTGCTCCTCCACAAGCTGCAATTATCCATTTCCTCTCGGATGCCCTCAATCCTTTTAAGAAGTATTCAATCAAGTCAATGTCCTGAATTCGATGTTGAGGACATCTTGCTATCAACTTTTTGAATCTTTCATAGTAGTCATACAGCGACTCACTTCCACCCATCTTGATCGAGGAAATGGCATTCCTCCCACTTTGTATCCAGCCGACGGGTATGTACTTGTCAAGAAAAGCCTGCTGCATCTTTTTCCAGGTGTCGATGCTTCCCTCTGGCAAAGTGTAGAGCCACTCACGTGCTCCATCTAGTAGTGAAAATGGAAACGTGAGTAACCTTACGTAGTCGGGAAACGTATCTCGGGCAGCATCACGTTCTCGGGCAGTATCTCGGGTAGGAGGAGCATTGTTCCTCACAGTGCTGATCGCCATCTCAAAGTCTTGAAGATGGGTCTGAGGGTCTTCTCCGGGATGATCGCTGAACTTGGGCAATATCTGTATCAGCGAATGTTTGAGCTCCCAGTTGCCATTGATGGTGGGCAACTGGATACTTGAAGATCTGATTCCCTTGTCGTCAGGGAACATAATCTGACGGATGGTTTTCTCTTGCTGTCCTGCCATGGTTGTTGATGTCTCTGCTTCTGAACTGGATGTTGACTTCTTGTTGTCTATACTTGCTGTTGAGCTAGAATCGTCTTCTTGCTCGATATCCCGATCTTCTGTCAAGCTCCATGACTCTGAAGGTTCGTTGACGCCTTCCTCTAGATCTTTCTTCTTCTTGCGTTGTTCTGCTCGATTTCCCCTAGCTATCACCTCCAGGTGAACACCATGATCTTGTGGATCTCCGTCACTCCGTAGTTGTGGCTTAGGTATAAACCATGCTCAACTCAAGCTAGAAGAGAAAACTAGCTTAAAACCAAGTCCCCGGTACCGGTGCCAATTTGACGAAGGGTTGTCGCCACACTCTTCGTACAAATAAATTTATAGAACACCTCTTGCCCAACAAGACAGTAGTAACGGTAAGTGGGGTCGATCCCAAGGGACTTGGCGTAGATCTACTCTTCTTGGTAGTTCTCAACAGAAAGGGGTTATGGTCGAGATTGTATCTCAATATCCTATAACTAAACAAGTAAAATATCAAATAACAAAGAAGTTTGGGTTAGGGTTTCGAATTAATGATCCTAATTACTCATTACTCGTTCATTGGTGCAAAGATATTCAATTACCTGATCTCATTACTTGGTTTAAGACAAAGATTAGTTTATACTCTAATGGTCACGAAGTCACGATATAAACACACCAAGCTTATGTCTATCCAATTTTATAGATCTTGACCAGAAGGCAAGATCTCCTCCTTTGATCAACAAAGTCACGAAGACACTTCAGTAACGATGCTGCCTAAAAGGCATTAAGAATAAACAGACCCATGACAGCCAAAAGGTAAGTCAATACCGACTGCTCTCCAATATTCTTTACCTTCTTGGGCACGAGAGATACTCTCGAGTTGATCCCAAATCCTGTTAATAACTTAATCTCAATATCTAGATGGTGATCAATCATATATCAATATCAATTAAACCTAGAATTAATCCTAAGTGTTTCGGGAATAAAATCAAATAACGAACTCACTCAATTAAACCTCACGAGTTTAAAACGAGTAATTTACGATGATATCATCTACATCCAACCCAAACAATAAGTTTAGCTAGACATAATATTAAACGAAAACACAAAACATATAAGGGAAATCATAACTGAAATTGAACTGGAAACGGTTGCTGCTCAAAAGCTTAAGTCAGCAACTAAGGTCCTAACTTCAAGTCAACAACTGAAAACTAATGCAGAAAAACTGGAAATGAAATATAAAAGTAATTCGCTCGTAGGACTTGTTTCTTCCTCACTTTCACTCAATCTAAAATGCAGAACTAAGCTAAAAGAACTCTCTAAACTCAAACTAAAACTCGCACCTGTTACAATATGAAGTTGGCCATATATATAGGCGATAGAATTAGGGTTAATATAGAATCCTTATTGGTTAAGGACTCTTTCCATCCTTATCCACCTCTTTCCTTGTCTATCCGGCTGCGATTTTACTTCCCTTTCATAGTAGATATCTTCATTGATTAGGTTTAGCTAAGATAAAAAAAGAAATCTTCGATCCTTATCCTCTTCCTTGGAGAAAAAGAAATTTGCAGCTGCTCCGACTTACATCTTGACTTCGATGTCTGCATCATGTATCACTTCCTAAGCTGACCAAGATCCTGGCTCCTCCGGGTACTTTGTCTGTTGGCTTCAAGGATATGGGGAGGTACTTCCTGACTTGTAGATTGAATAGAATGTTGTTGCCCAGCTACAAGCTTCCAGCCCTATGCCCATTTACATCGTATCGCCATCTCAGCATCTCAACAACAGATTTCACCGGTTTTGGCCAAGATCCCACCTGTTCTTCCCTGTACACCTTCTCTCGACTTTGTGTCCTCTCAGACACACTTTGACTCGATAAAGACTAAAAAGAACAAGAAAAACACAAGAAAAGATGGACACAAATATGGGTTCATCAGTGCAGTGGGACCATTGATTTTAGGGACAGTCCTCTTGGCCAACAGTATTGCTTCCATATCTTCTTTAAGGGACTCAAGCAATTCTTCAACCTCTTTTGAACTAAAAATGGGGTTCTTCTTTGCCAAGATGGCAACCTTCTTCTCAGCTTCCAACTCACGATTTATTTCATCCGAATCCCCTGATCCCATCTTGGTCTCCTCCACCTTTTCTGGTTCCTTAGTTGGCAGCTGAGCACTATTTCAAGAAAGGATCTTCCACTTCTCAAGGGCACTGCATTGACCTATTCCTTGTTGATCTCCACTTGAGCAGGAAGGCGCCCGCTCTTTTCTTCAACAAGCTTAGATAACGTCTGAGTGATGTGTGTCAATTGAGCTTGAAGATTGTTAGATGTACCTCAACTTTCAATCTGAAAGTTCTCAAAGTCCTTCCTAAAACAATTCATGGTATCCTTCATGAATTCTCCTCTATTCTGGTCACGATAGGGAGGAACGTATGGATGTTGCTATTGTTGGGCAGGTTGTTGAGGCTGTTGATGAGGAGGTGGCACCTGGTAGTGGTTGTTGCCATACCTCATATTCTCATTCTGGCGGAATCCGAAGTTATTGTTCAACCCATAACCGAACCTTTGTTGTCCAGGCACACCTTGTTGATTCTGCCCCATAGCCTTGACCACTTCTTCCTCAATAAACCAATTGGGACAATCAGAAGTAATGTGGGTCGAGGCTTGGTACACTTCACATTTCTTGACAGCCTTCCTCACAACTACTTCTTTCCCATCTACTTTTCTGTGCAATGCCTCCATTTATCCTCTATCTTGGCCATGAATCCTTTATAGTTTTGACCAGAACGTCTTTGTTTCCACCATAAACATGAGAATTCCCCCTAGGAATATCATCCTCATCTCTCGATTGCTTGGCCATAACAACTATCTTCTTGAACACTTCCGCTGGTGATTGATCAACAATTCGTCCTCCACAAGCAGCTATTATCCGTTTTCTCTCTAAAGCTCGCAATCCACGCATAAAAATACTCAACAAGATCGGTTTCTTCAATCCGGTGTTGTGGGCAGCGCGACAACATCTTCTTGAACCTTTCATAGTACTTATATAGTGACTCATTCGCTCCCATCTTGACTGAGGAAATTGCATTCCTCACGCTTTGGATGCGACCAACGGGAAAATACTTGTCAAGGAATGCCTGTGGCATCTTCTTCCATTTGTCCATACTTCCCTTGGGCAAGGTGTAAAGCCACTCTTGTGCCCCATCAAGTAGTGAAAGGGGAAACATGAGCAACCTTACGTAATTCTCAAATCTCTCATGAGGATCAGTGACCCTAACGGTGCTGCATGTTAACTCAAAATTCTGAAGGTGAGTTTATGGATATTCCCTTGGATGATTATTGAACTTGGGCAAGATCTGAATCAATGAATGCTTAAGCTCCCAATTTCCAGTGATCTCGAGCAACTTAATGCTCGAGGGCTTGATACCCTTGTCATCAGGGAACATGATCTCCCTTATGGTCTTCACTGTCATCTCTTCTGGTTTTGATTCTTCGCTCTCTTGGTCAGAGTAAGACTCGTCTTGCTCAGAGTAATAGTCTCCTGTCAAGCCTAGGACCGCTTAAGGTTGGTTGGCGTCGTCCTCCACGGTGCTCTTCCGTTTTCTTGCTCGGATTGCTCTCACCTCCTTCTCAAGATCCTCTATGAATAAAAGTTCACCTGGTTCACTCCGAGTTTTTGGCTTGGGTATAAACCGAACTCAAACTTTGAAGATTAACTATCTTAGAACCGATTTCCCGGCAACGGCGCCAATTTGATGAAGCCTTCGTTTAGCTTCGCGCAAATAAATTTACAGTAGACAGTAGTCAGTGGTAAGCAAGATCGAACCCAAGGGAATTGACGTAGTCTCTCTTCTTTGTAACTGGTGTTGCAAAAAAAGGGCTTTGGTCACAACTACACTTGTCTTTGTCAACAAGTACTGAAAAACTTTAACTGAAATCTAAACAGAAACTTGTTCAATAATAAAAGTGACCTGGATTAGGTTCGATTCATTGAACATATACACTCACTCGATCATGGGTGCACAAATTTTATTACATGCAATTGCTATTTAGTTTCCAAGTAGATTAATTCTAGCCATTTGGTCACGAAGTCACAACTAGAATACTCTACTCTTCATTTATCCTTTTAACTTATATTATGCCAGAGACACTCTACGCAAAACCCCTTTGTTGGTCAAGAATGCCACGAAAACTCTTCCGCAACTATCTTGCCCAAGAAGCATTACTTTCTTTTAGACCCAAACTAGCCAAGAGGTGCTCAAGACACCGACTGCTCTCCAATACTCGCTATCTATTCACGCACAAGAGACACTTTTGTGTTAACCCTGATTCTATTAGTGATCTAGACTCCTTAACTTATTGGTGATCAAGCAATTAGTTATCTTGCCCAAATCTATAATTAAGCCCTAAGTATTTCGGGAATTGTAATACCCTGAACTTTTATAAGTCTTTGAGTGTGTTTTAAATGCGTTTATATGTTTAACTAACGTACTTTGAGTGATAAATTTTTTTCAAGAAAAGAGATTTTCTTGAAAATGACGAAAATGCCTTTATGTGCTTTAATGTGATTTGTCTCGTTTCGATTATTCGAAATGAGTATGTGATGTATTGATTGAGCTTTATTATATGAGTTTGAGTATGAGTATGAATTTTGAAGAATTCTGAGAACTTTCACTTTTGACGAATAGTGCCGATAAGCCGAGAAATCACTAATCACCAACGAACTCCGAATTTAGTTTAATTAGTGTCTTTTGAATCTAGATTTAATTCTAAGACCCCTGAGATATGTTAGAATTTTTTCTGAGATCACATGAGAGAGTTTTAAAATTTATTCCTTAACGGTTTAATTAACCGAACGATTTTTAGGGTTTTCTTCGTTACTTGGAATTTTGACCTAAAAATTAGATATTCGGATTCCTTGAATTATTTCATGAGATATGAGATGGAATTGAGATGTTTTCGATGTCGGGAACGAGTTGAAGAGAATTTTTAGACATTTTCAGTGTTAACGGAAAAACACGGATATATTCTACCGAAAAACTTTTTCATCCGGAGAAAATTATACCCGTTAAAAATGAGAAATTTTCACTTATCTCTCTCCCTCTCTCTCTGCCGACATGAGCCCTTCTCTCTCTCCTTAATTATATTCTCTAACCTAGTTATCTATTTTCAAAACCTATGACGAGAATATCATCATTTCATTTCCTTAATTTCAAACTTTCGTATCTCTTAAGATAATATCTAGCAAATTCACTCATCTCTCTCTCTTCTCTCTCTCTCTCTCTCTCTCTCCATCGAAGAAACCAAGAAGGAGAAGGAATTTTCTCTCTTCTCTCCCTCTCTTCACCGCACACACACACACATAGATGTAGGAGAAAAAAACTCCATTGAAGTCCAAGATTTCAAGCTTCCAAGCTTCAAGAAGTTCATCATCTTCATTCCTCAAACCCTAATCAAGAAGGTAACCTAGTTCTTCAAGCTTTGAAATCATTTCAAGATCAAAATCATCTCTGTCTTTTTTCTCTTTAATTTCGGCATCTATGCCCTAAAAGAGATAATTGATTTTTGTTATTTTTCTTGAGGTCTAAAGATGGATTTCTCCATGAAAATCCAAGCAAATTCTTGAGCTCATCATTTCCCCTTCATCCATCGGTCCAAGCTTCATCAAGAAGGAGGAGTTCGATATATTTTTCTCTAAAGTATGTTATTCATTCGATTTTTGTATATATATAATATATAAGCCCTAAAGAAAGAAAAATATGCATGTTTAATTTATGCTTAGGCAAACCTAGGGCTTGTGATGGTGTTAATCGATGATGATGATGATGTGAGGATATAATGAGTAGAACAAACCCTAGAAGTTTATCTAAGAATAAAGAGGAAAGAAAAGAAAAATAACCCTATAAAAATTGATTAGGACCAAAAATGAAGAAAATGAAGAAAGAAAAATAATTTCTATGAGTTCTTGATGATTTCTTGATGATATAGGTTAAAATAATATAGAAAAGACCCGAGTCAAGTAGAAGTCCTTCAGCCGAGACCAAAATCTACTTTACGTCTTACGCATCGAGAGTCTTATCCTTATTCGATGTTAAATTGTGAAGGACCAAGTGGGACGGGAAAGTAGCAAGGACACAAAAGAGTAAGCCGCCTAGCTAGAATCTTCGGAAGTCAGGTGGGCTTTTCTAAAACTAAAACTCTGATGAATGTTATTTATTGTTGAATATGCCTATGTGAGTTTTTAAATCAATTGACTTGCCATTTATTTGAGTTAGTATGATTTGTCATCTGCTTGAGTTATTATTGTCCTGTGTGAGACAGGAACCCACATGTGGTTTTTTGAGTTATTTGAGGTGACTGTGTGCTTTACTTCTGTTCAGTCGGTCACAATGTTTGAGAATGAGGCCTACTTCTCGACACAGAGATAATGTGGTAGATGATTTATACCTGTATGTTTATAATATGATTGACAGCGCTGTCGTTTCAAGAAAAATAAAATGATTTTGCATTCACAAGTATAATTTTTATAAATCTCATTAATGTTTGTGATGTTGTGGCAAGGCAAGTTCAATTGTATAGCTCTAAGAGCAAGTTTTTAAATGTTTTTGGCATATGTTCACTGAGTACGAAGTACTTAGCCTTGCATGTATTTCTAAATGTGTAGGTTAGTGGGATGTGGATGGCGCGGACAGCTTGGTGGTGTGTTTCGTTTTGAGTCGAAAGTTAGCTGGCAATTACATGTCTTCATACATGTAGTTGTTGGGAATTGAGTCGAAGTTTCCGCTGCAATACGATACTATCTTTTGATATGTTTATGATATTACTCTGATGATATGTTGGTTCTATGAGCGATGTGCTCGATACAATTTACTGTTTTTCCCTAACTCTCCTTATGATGTGAATTCGAAAAACTTAATCCATTTTGGATGATTCTTTGTAAATTATCTATTCTCGTTTGATATTGAGTTGGGATTGAAAGCATGTTTGTAATTGTTATCGCTTTCAGTCATTATTCCTTTGATTCCCCGAGCATGAACCCTTATATGAGTTGAGTTAGTGTATGGTTTAATATTGTTCGTTGCACCTCGGGAGTCGGGGTGTGACAGGAATAAAAGCATGCAAGTATTCAACATAAATTAGACCTCACAAGTGCTTAGGTTTACGTTCAATTCATCTCACCAATCCAGGCTTAGGATAAGCTAGACATAATATAAATTGAAATCAACATGAAAGATATAAAGTAAAACATACTTGGTAATAAAACTAAAAGATGAACTGTACTCGAGCAAAACCGAAATCGTCTTGGCCACAACAGCCAACTAAAACTAAAGCAGAAAAAAAAAAGTGTTGCTCATAGGACTTGTTTCTTCCTTGCAACTCTCAAACGTAAACAGAATTAAAGGGATTCCAAAGATTATTTACAGAGTGAAGAACAACCATATATATAGGCGAAAAGTAGGGTTTGAAGTCGGCTTCTTTTATGGGCTGGACTCCTTCCCTTATTCGGCCTTCTTTTCTTGTTTGGCTAGGTCTTAGATTCTCTTTCCTTCTCCTTGGTGAATTCTTCTTTGATCGGACTGTTTTAAGATTAACATGGAATATTTCCATGCTAATCTTCTTCCTTGGAGAGAAAGTAACAACCTCCGCCTTTGGCTCCTTCAGCTCTTTCTTGGTCACGTCTATACTTATCTTTCCTACAATCTGCGCCACTCCACGTACTATCTGGTCGGCATGAAGATATGGGGGAGTACTACCTCACTTGCAGCTTCTTTTTGAAAATTCACTTTCTGCTCAAGCTACAAGCTTCAGCCCTTTGCCCATTTACATCGTATCGTTGCCCATGGCCTTTTAAGCAGATTTCCACTGGATTATGCCCACAATGCCACGTGTCCTGCCCTGCACACACTTCCTCCAACTTGCGTCCTCTCAGACACAAACTAGACTCTAAACACACACAAAACACGAACAAAAGACACAAAAAATATGAACATAAATATGGGTTCATCACACCAACACGCTTTACTCACGCTTTTCCTCAAGTGTGTAAAAGCTACTTGCCCAAGACTCAAAAACTCGGAAAACACAAAACAAAACACAGACTCAAGACTCAAAATAAATAAGCAGACCAAAGAGTTAGTCAAATCAAGTAAGAGTTTCAATTGAGCACAATTATCAAACAAGTCAAGATAAAATCTATGAGCATAAGGATATTCCTCTCCAGCACTCTTCTCTCAAGTGTTTTGGGCTAAGTGTTTACACTCTTGACTAATATTAATAAGGTCATTCCTTAGGCTTGCCTGCCCTCTACATCTCTACTAAATCTCATCACTCTGTTTCTCAAGCTACAAGCTTCAACCTTTTGCCCATTTGCATCGTATCGTTGCCCATGACCTTTTAAGTAGATTTCCACTGGACTGTGCCCACAAACCCACCTGTCCTGCCCTGCACATACTTCCTCCAACTTGCATCCTCCCAGGCACAAAATAGACTCTAAACATACACAAAACACGAACAAAAGACTCAAAAAATATGAACACAAATATGGGTTTCATCATGTTTCTTCGGAATAAACAGCATATTTTATTGTGTCGTTTCAGAAAAAGTTGCTCCCAGGAATGACGGTGATGGAACGCGTCATGGGGCGGTGAGGATCACTTGCGCGCTTGAGGAGATTAGGAAACGCTATGTCAGCCCAATTGCGATCTAAAAACATGGTCTATGGGTTTAGACTAGCTTTTCAATGAATGTGATCGCTTGACTAATTCAATGTGAATAACTTATAACAGATGTTTGAATTTATTTTAAAACACCCGCCTTAACAAAAAGAAACAAGTTAACATAGTACCACTCAGTCGATGTGGATCTCGACTATCTCTTTTACTCATGTTACACTCGACTGACTCAAGTCGTCAGTTCACTCGATGTTTGACTCCATCGATCAGCTAAACTGAATGGGGAGGCGAACTCGCTCAGTTCCCCCTGAAGTTTATATTCTCCCTCGACTTGTGATCTCCATCTTCCAGGCTTCTTCTTCGGTTGGGTTGAGCAATCAAATGAGATGACACAGCATGTTGAATTAAGCTTCCACCAACAGCTTTGTGAAAATATCAGCTCTCCGAATACCAGTGTGAATTTTCTCAATAATGACGTCCTTCTTTTTGACATGATCACGAATGAAGTGATGTCGGATGTCGATTTGCTTGGTCCTGGAGTGGTGAACGAGATTCACCGTGATGACTATAGCACTTGAGCTGTCACGGAAGATGGGTACTTGGCCTGTCTCCACTTCATAATCTCAGCTGTTGCTTCAGCCAGAGAACTTGCATGCAGCAGCTTCCAGCTGCCATGTACTCCGATTCAGTTGTGGAGGTGGCGACGCATACTTGCTTCTTCAAAAATCGGGAAACTAATTTGCTTGCCATGAACCGACAGTATCCTGAGGTTGATTTCCTATCAACTCTGTCTCCAGTTAGGTCAGCATCTGAGTAGCCGGTCAATTCAATATTATCATCAGTTGGGTACCACAGTCCCATATGAACTGATCCCTTGAGGTATTTGATGATATTCTTTGTTGCGTGCATATGAGCTTTCCTAGGCTCAAATTGAAATCTTGAACAAACTCCAACTGCGTAGGAAACGTCTGGTCTACAAGCAGTTAGATACAGCAGCGAGTCGATGATCCCTCTGTATATCTTTGCATCAACGAGCTTCCCTTCCTGGCCAGGGTCGATCTTCCAGTTGGTGTTCATTGAGATCTTCGTTGTTCGGCTTGAGTTAAGTCCATACTTGGAGATTAGCTCCTTAGTGTACTTGGACTGATTGATGAAGATTCTTTCTAGCGACTACTTCACTTGCAACCCAAGGAAATAATTCATCTCTCCTATCATGGACATCTTGAACTTTTCTTTCATGAGCCGGGAGAATTTCTTGCACTGATCTTCGGATTTGGATCCAAAGATGATGTCGTCGACATATATTTGCACCACCAGGATATCTTTTCCAACTTTGATGGTGAATATCGTTTTGTTGACTGAGCCTCAAATGAACCCTGACTCTAGTAGGAAGCCGCACAGTGTTTCATAACATGCATGCGGAGCCTGTTTCAGTCCTTATATGGCTTTCTTCAGTTTGTAGACTCTGTCGTCACCTGTTTCAAAACTGGGAGGCTGTACTACATAAACATCTTCTTTAATGTCGCCATTGAGAAACGTGCCCTTCACATCCATTTGATTCACCTTGAACTTGTGGAAAACAGCATAGGCTAGGAAAATCTGAATTGCTTCCAGACGAGCAACTGGAGCGAAGGAGTCTTCAAAGTCTATTTCTTCTAGCTGGGAGTAACCTTGAGCTACCAGTCTAGCCTTTTTTCTCACTACACGTCCAATGGCGTCACGCTTATTCTTGAATATCCACTTCATGCCAATCACCTTAACTACTTCAGGTCTTTCAACAAGTTCTCACACGCAGTTTTTGAAGAACTCGTTTAGCTCTTGTTGCATGGCCTGAGTCCAGTGGATACATACTAAAGCTTCCAAGATGTTCTTGGGCTCAGGCACGTCTGCTACAAAGCATGAAATCATGCTTACATCTCCTGCTTGCTCCAGTTTTCCTAGTATCCTGAGCTCGTCAAATATTGTGCTTCCAAAGTTGGTTCATCATCAGCTGAGGTTCCTGATTGAGTTGGCTGAGTCGGAATGTAAGTTGTGGGATCTACAACTTGAGCTGATATTCTGGTTTGAAAGCCGACTTGCAAATTTCCTATCACTGGATCTTTAATGTGGTCTTCATACCATCATTTGTGCTTCTTTGTTCACCTAACAGATTCGAGCATAATGATGGAATAGTCCGGTCTTGGAGATGTTGGAGGTGTCGAGTTTGGTGTTCTGACTTCTGGTGCAGTTCAATCCTCAGTTGGAGACGAAGGATGAACTGGGGAGCTGGTTGGTCTTAGACTAGAGCTGGTTTGATTAGTTGTTGTTGTTGGCTGAGCGTCAGCTGGAGGTGGCACTAGGTCAATTGACTCTGAAGTTCCCCTAGATCTGTGATGGGATCTTCACTCTCCTTGTCAAAAGAATATACTTTTTCTTCCTCAGCTTGACCAAATGAGTGGCTCTGCAAGATTCTTCAGTCTTTGGGCTTGAGATCTTGTCTTAGCTGGTTGGGCCGGTGTGCTTCCTTCAACTGCTCGCAGTTTAGTCTGTTCTCTGCACTCAAAAGTAGATTCATCAAAAATAACATGTGTTACCTCCACAATTTTGGTGTTGATGTTGAAAACTCTATAAGCTTTAATCTTTGCATCATATCCCAAAAATATGCCTTTGACAACTTTTGGCTCGAAGGTTTTCAACTGAGCTTTGTCATTATTATGAATATAACACTTAGAACCCACAAAAGTAGGAAATATTGGGCTTCCTATTTCTCCACAGTTCGTATGGAGTTTTTCCTTTTCTCTTCGTGAAAAAGGAGCAGTTCTGTGTGTAGCACGCTGTGTTGACTCCTTCAGCCCAAAATCGTTTTGGCAGGGCCGAGCTGGTAAGCATTTAGGTGGTTGCATCTTTCAGCGTTCTATTCCTCCTTTCAGCTACTCCGTTCTGCTATGGAGTTCTTGCAGCTAAAGTCTGGTTAGTTATGTCTTTCTTCTCGCAATACTCAATGATGGTCTCATTAAGAAACTCAGTTCCGCGATCATATCTGATGGAGACAATGGATTTTCCTTGTTGGTTCGCAAGTCTATCCATCAATTTGGGCAATTCTTCTCTCGACTCATTTTTGTGCGCCATGAAAATCACCCAGGTGTACCTTGAGTAGTCATCAGTAACTACGAGGGTGTACTTGTTTCCACTCACACTTTCTGAGGTGACCGGACCGAAAAGATTCATGTGGATCAATTGCAGAACTCGATCCGTAGAGGGCGTCATCTTAAGAGGGAATGATGCTCTAGCCAATTTTCTAAGCGGACATGCACTGCAGTGATGCGTCGGACTGTGTTTCAAATCCGGTATTCTAACTGCGTGTTGTTGGCGAGCTAGCTTGTTCATGGTTTTGAAGTTGAGGTGGTTGAGTCTCTTGTGCCACAACCAGCTTGTCTCTGAGCAGCTTTTGGACATGAGGCACGTTTCTCGTGAACTACTCGACAAGTCAGTGTAGTAAACTCTACCTGATGAAAATCGTCTACCAAGTAGAAGAATCTGCTTGGTCTTGACGTCTTTTACCCTGCATAAGGAATTAAAAATATTAATTAATTTGAGTTGTTAGAAGTTTTGATTAATTAATTAATTAATGTTTGGCATTTTAAACACGGGGATTATCAAAGTTAAAACTATAAACCTTGATTTATTAGCGGACTAGAGCGATAGTGCATCACTAATTCTTTAATGGAATGAATTAGTAATAATATACCTGTAATAATTTGGCTTGAATTATAGTGTACAAGTATATAGAAGGCCCAACTCTAGTTTTCTAGTAGATCCCTAGAATGACCCAAATGTTCTCTTATGCTCAAGCCCAATCCACCCACTAAGTCATAATGGGCTTTGGCCCATGGGTTGTCTTATATCTACAAGCTCTCTCTTGAAACCCTATGTCATTCATCCAACATAGCACACAAAGGGATAGAGAGATAAAGTAGTGAGGGTTTGGAATGACTTGAGGATCTTGGAGGATTGCTAACCACATGGCATCCAAGATCGAGACAGGACACATTCTAGAAGATCGTCTAGTGGAATCATACAACGAACTCCAAATCCAACACGGTATCTCTAATCTTTGTATATTGCTTTAGATTATTAGAACCATGCTAGGTAAGATTCTTATATGTCGAATTAGATATCCGAAAAAGATCCGTGGGCAAGTCGGTTCAACTTTCATTTGACGTTCCCACCAATAGAAGGTTTAGCTTCGATGATTTCTTCTATTTTATTTTATTATCTAGGGGTTTTGTTTCTTCGAGTACAAGCAATGTACATGCTATTTACATGCATAAGATAAATAGGAGTTGGGATATATTTTTTTTTCTCTCTAGTTGCAATAGAAGATGATTAGTATAATGTCATATACAACATTTTAACAAAGGTGCATGTATCTCTCTTTTCATTTTCTCCCCTTTATTTATTTTTACGACAAAGATAATCAATTTGCAATCGCTATTTGAAGTTCGCATCTCTCTTTGAAGATGGTATGTGTAACGTGTTTGGTAGAACCAAAGGTTGAAGACAAACAATATCAAGAAAAGTCACTAAAAAATACTATAACGAATTCAAGAGAATATATGAATTATTTACTATCCATTTGACAGCCACCGGAATAACTTATCAAAATTTAATTAGTTCATTTTCTCTGTCAACTAAACAACATTTTCTTTTCATCTTTCCAATGAGGAATAAGTATATGATTAATTTTAAGTTCTCTACTTTTTTAGTCAATTATTTCCAGTACATATAATATGAAGAAAAACAAACCCCAGACAATAAATGATAAAATAAAATTCGAAAAATTCAATTAAAATATATATTCAGAAAATCTTGAAAAGGCCTTGCCTGTTGTATGTTGATATCAGATTTTGCACCCACACTACTAATTTGATGAATGGCATGGCAATTTGAGTTCGCTCAAACAAGTATAGCCTCAAAAAATTTCATTGGATTGCGAAGCTGAAATCCAGTGATCATCGTTTCAGTACCAAATGTTCAATGTCATGGCACTTCTCATTACATTTGATCGAGATCGAATTCTGCACAATAATGCGATCTCTAAATCAAGAAACTGCTCATTTCTCAACACGATGATTCTTGATGACAAAAGACGATATGTTGATTTCAGGAGATGCTTACTTCTATGTGGGTTGCTCCTGGTTTTCTCTAGTTACCTCTGCTTTCTCCAAATCAGGAAGATCTGCACCATCAAAAACAAAATAAGCATATAAAGCAAGCCAGAAGCCTCGAACCTCTGTTTCTTTTTCTCTTTCTGCATATTTTGATATTGGATGGTTATAATAGTATGAACAAATCCAGCTGCAGTTGGTGCGGCCAGGGGGGAAGGGGACAGGACATACTTGTAAGGAATAGTGTATGTTGTAGAACAAAGACCCCCAAAAACTGTTCAGTCTCCACTGAACTATAGCAAGAAATCAAACATGCTTGAATAGGTACTTCAACAATTTGGTCCAGATATATACACTTAACAATTTTGTACATAATTTTTCCTATAAAGTATATGAGATGATAACCTGCTATCATAAAGAAAAGGGAACTGCATAAAACTCGGCTAAGTCAATAACAACAATGCATCAACCACAAGAAAGAACCACCATCCTTGTTGAAATATAATGTAATGAGAATATAGTGACATATATAAAGGTCGTGAGTAAAAAAGATTTAACTTACAAAGCATTCCTTCATCATCACTGCTCTCTTCATTCTCACCAGTGTACTGGAAAACAAGAATCCACATCAGAGACACAACACGATCTCTTTCATTACTAGGGTTAAAATATTTGAAGGTGAAAGGATTTCAGTTAACTACCATAGCATCATCATCATCATCATCATCATTATCAGAAGCCAGATTTGCTGCAAGTATAAAAAATTTGAGTGTCAACTACTTAGAATACCAGCCTATAAAATAACTTAATGTGTCTTTGCAATGTATTCATGTATCATATAATTCTAAAACACGAGCAAAGCATGATAGGATATGCAGTGCTAAAAAAGATGATGGAAGTGATAACTAAAATATATGCCGTCATCTTGTTGCATATAACACTTGACAACCGTAAACATACCTCATATTATCAGAAATTGTAGGAGACAGTGCCAATAAGCAGAAAAACTTTTCAAGAACTTTTTTAGGGGAGAAAACTAATCGCGGACCCCAATCAGAGACTTCGATAAACTCTACTTCACAAATAACAATGTAGGACGTCGATAAGTATAATTACCAGTCCCCCTTGAATACAATTATTAACACTTTCACTTAAAGAGAGAAAATACGTCAGGCGGGAGCTACAGAATTTTAACTTATAGTTCAAGCTCAATTTCCAAGAAGACTTGGAAACCTAGATATGAACGTGTTTTAGAATGAACTCACAGTCAGATTCTTCGTCGTCCTCATCGCACCATTTATTCCAATCGACCTTAATGTATGGAGCAGGCTTTTCTTCAGATCTCAGTAGCCTTTTCCACCAACCCTTTTGTTCTTTCAGGACAGAGCATAGTATATTCCGTGAACCAGTTTTTGTCTTGCATCCCTGCATTAACAGAGACACCCAAATAGACATCGATTAATGTATGAACCAACCTGCAAACTTTCCTTCACAACTATAGAATAATTTTCCGTTTTCAAAAATCTTAACCAAAACAGGATGGATTTACACACAGGCAAAATATTAGAGTGAAGGTAGAGAAACGAAACAAAATACTTCCACTAGAAGAAAAACTCCTCAAAAGAGGCCCTCAAGATTTCTCCTGCCACAGCAGCGCCGCTGCAACCTTCTCTAGATGAAGCCCTAATACAGCATAGACTCCTATTTAAATAACCTAATACTAATGGGCCCAGGCCCAATACAACCCAAAAGTAGAATTATATAAGCAGAAGTTAAAAGTAAATATGATATTTCCTCCTATTCTATCAATTGCTCCCCTGGTCGAAACAACCTTCCTCAAGGCTGAACCCCGAAATTCGGTTCCATTTGACTGTTGACTGTTGTGCACACCTTCAAGCTCCATGGTCTCGAGTCCTGCAATTTCTTTTTCATCCGCTACCAACATCTTCAACGTTTTTGGTGGGCATCGATGCAAAGCTCCGAACTTCCCACCGCAACGAAAACAAGTATGCTTCATATACTTTGCGTTAGACATACGACGTACATTGTGGTAGCAACAAGGACACGTAGATCCTGGAGACGAAATAGTACTCCTTGGCTGAGAATAGCCTGCGCCTTCTCCTGTTGAGCTAGCCTGCAGATTCGCAGTGAAACTTGATGGATAACCTGGGCTGATACGCGGTGAGTAGTCTAGTGGTCGCGATTGACGATCAATCTTTTGAGCTGCACGAATAGCCGAAAAAACATCTGTTATAGCGTTGTGTGGAATTTGATCACGAATGGACTTCTTCAATCCGCCCAGAAACATGCCCACGTATTGGGCTTCTAGAAAGTCAAGGTAATCGAGCGACGCGCGAGCGCCTCAAATAGAGACACGTAGTCCTCAATGTCTCTGTTTTGCCTCGTGGTGTGCATCGCCTCGTATGCGTTAATAGCATAATCATCCCCGAATCGTTCAATCAAATCATGGGAAAATTGGGGCCAAGAAATATTTGGGGAATGCCGAAGAACCCACTGGACCCAAGCAATTGTCGTACCACACATAGCAACTACTGCCAACTTCACCTTGGAGTGGGCTGGAGTCTCATGTACCGTCAAAATAGGTTAAATCCATCCGTGGAAACACTGGTGTGATGATGTTGTTTACCTTGGTAGTCTCTCTTGTCTTGGTATTATCGTCAGTGGCCTTAGGGTTGTCGCGTTGCATCTCCTTCGTGTTATGTGCTGCTGCTTCTCCATCTCCTGATGTTGAGTTGGTGATGGATAGGTTTGCCAATAGTCCAGCAAACTACTCCTCCATGGCAGATGCCATCAGAGATGACTGCAAGTTTGTAACCGTGCTTTGCAGTTCGACAACTACCTTCTCCAACTGCTCCAAGCGATTCTCCCGTGTCATCATGAACGAGAGCGGCAAGTCGGACCAATTTGTTAGAGTGAAGGTAGAGAAACGAAACAAAATACTTCCACTAGAAGAAAAACTCCTCAAAAGAGGCCCTCAGGATATTTCCTGCCACAGCAGCGCTGCTGCAACTTTAATTCTTTTCTAGATGAAACCCTAATACAGCAGAGACTCCTATTTAAATAACCTAATACTAATGGGCCCAGGCCCACTACAACCTAAAAGTAGAATTATATAAGCAGAAGTTAAAAGTAAATAGGATATTTCCTCCTATTCTATCTTAAAAACAATGGTAAATCTTAGTTTAACAAGCTACATTGAGGAGAAACTCCATATGTTGGAAGCAACTAATTTTCTATGTGCAAAGCAATACTTGGATAGAAGGACCGATAGCATAAGATGTAGATAATGCGTACAACAAAGGAAGATTGACCAGGTATGCAATGATACTAATGGTTGAGTTATGGGTATCTAGATATGTTTTAATAGCTATACGGATATACGGGTGCTGATACTCAGGTTAGATTCCATTTTGCTTCACATATTAATCTATGATATACGAATGCTCAAAACGAACGAATTAAGTATGATTAACCCGTTAGTCATCCATAATATTGTAACTTCAAAGATTTATGTCAGTATTTTCTTGCGCAGTTAAAGTATGTGAATCTCATCTCATAACTAGTCAAAAAACTCAATAACAACTTTCTGAGTCCAAACGAAAGGGTTTCATTTTATGAATTGCGACACTGAAGCAGTTCCAACCGAATCATTCTGCGCCATTGAGGAATCATAGGAAAGGCAATTGAGTAAATTGAACTACTCCACACCCGTAAAAACAATCATTTTTGTAAATAATAGCATTTTTTTTTTGTTTTTATTTCGTTCATCAATCCTGTCTCATTTTCATGTTTCCCAATTTCTTCAGCAAGTCACAATGTCATTTCATAAATGATTTTACTCAGCTTGCACTTGTTCACACAGAATGTTCAATTATAAATAAGCAGTGGAGAAACTAAAAACATCCATAACATAATAACCTTCTACGGTAGAGTTACTTATTAAAGGCAAAGTGAAGGGAAAAGTGGGACCTGAGGGGCAATGTTGCCATAGAGTTGGAGAGAGAAGTTGAAAGGCTCGCCATTAACCCCGACGGCGGAGAAAGAGAAGACGCCTTCGGCTTCGCATTTGACGGAAATATCACTGGCGTCCGGCAGAGATACGGTCAGGTACACCTTGTCCGACCGCTGCGCCCATAGAACCTCCGGCTGCCGACTGCCCCCAATCACAACAACCGCGTCAAAACCTTAGTGAGAGAGAGAGAGGAGAGTAAAATCAAACAAAGTAATGATTGGAATTTACCTCATTGATCTGAGAAGTAGAGGTTGATTTCTTGTTGGAAACAATGAAGTGAGGGAATTCTGCTGCAGCGACAAATAGGGAGATTGCTTCTCAAAAGAAAAGGAAAAGAAGATACAGTACGAACAAAACGGAGAAAGAAAACCCCCTTTTCCAGTCAATCAGAAACCTCGCCTGTGGTTGTTTTTTAGGTTTACTGCATTTATCCGCGCGCGTTGCGGTGCCAGTGCGATAATTAAGGTTTTAATTTATAGGGTTTGTTTTTAGCTATGTAATTGGAGTTAGATATAGTCCCTTGGGAAAAAAGACATGATTTTAGTGCTCGTTTGTTTTTTTAGAATTTAGATTTTGTTGCTTGCACATTGGTACTCAGATAATACCAATCGACAAATAGACAAAATCTAATTGAGAATTCTGTATAGACAAACGTTTATAGACTTTATCATGCAGAATGGCAACAATGAGTTAATAAAAAAAAAAATTTGTCAAAAACATAATTTTACGATAAATTTTGTCACTCTTTGATGTAATGTAATGGGACAATTATACCCTTCTTAAAAAAACCCTAACAACATCACCAGCCACCCCTCACCCTTACCCTCACCTTTCTTTCTTCTCTCGTAATCTACCTCATCTCTCTATTTCTCATGGATCTTCTTCCTGCTGCTACATTCAGATTCCATCACCATCGATTTTCTCTCTGTTGCTTTCTGCCACCATCATCGCCATCTCCACCGCCTCTTTTCCGCCATCTTCACTACCGATTTTCTCCGTTGATTTCTACCACCAACTTCTCCGCTGCTTTTTTGCCACCATCACCTCTATATCTGCAGCCTCTTTTCCGACATCATCATCTTCTCAGTTCTTTCTACCATCGTCGCCTCTAATTGTCTTTTCTGGCGGAATTTCATCTCAATAGTGAGTAGTTTTTGTCTAGACCGTGGATGGTGTTCATATACGATCGGCGTGCGCATGCTCTTCGTCATCCGTTGTACCCTCTTATCGCCGCCATGAGCGACGACGGCGGTGCAACGAGAATTTAAAGAACTGGGGATTTAGGGAAGTGATAAATGTTCATTGGTTAGTCAATTTGTACGGAAAAAACGAATTGATGTTTTCGTATTATTCGTACCAAATCAGAGTGTAGAAATACTTGATACAAATGGTACGACGGATGGTATTGTCATCGTATCAAGTCATAAAGTATATGTACACGGTACAAACGGGATGAATGAACCCATTCGTCCCGTTCGTACCAAATACTTGTACTCCATAACTTGATACGAATAAACTAATTTGTTCCGTTCGAATGAACTACTAATGCACTATGACTTGGTACGAGTGATACGAATGAATCCAATCGTATCGTTCGTACCAACTAGTGGCGAACCATAACTTGGTACGAGTGGTACAAATCAACTCATTTCGTACTAATCTCACAAACCTGGATCTGATTTCAAATTCATGTTTGTTAATTGACGTAGCCGTGATTGGACGGAACAGTGGTGACGCGGTGGATGGTCGACGGTGGTAAGAGGGCGGGGGTTAGTGTTTGGGTGAGAGAGGGGAGAGAGGAGGGAGAAATAGAGTGAAATGAGGGATAAGGTTAAATTTGTCCAAAAATTCAAAATGTGACAAAATTTATATATAAATTAAGTTTTTGACAACTATTAATTTTGACTATCTTGATTGGCTATTTGACATTTTTACTCAACGTTTATATACATCGGTTGTATACTATACAATCAATTTTATTTGACCTGCTAACCCACCCATAAGTCGGGCGTATGGGGTACACGCGCCCTCACGGCGCATCCACACACCCAGAATTTTTTTTTCTTTTCTCCCCACAGACAATATAAATATAAGTTTGTTTGTAGATACATCCATAATACATAGTAGGCCGCTAGGCGAGCGGTAAATTTTATTGCTATCAAGCATGGAGACCTGAGTTTGAATATGCAACACCATTGTTTTTTTTCTAATATTCTGCTTCTTTTTTCAGTTTTTTTTTCTTTCTTTCTTCTTATAATACTTTTAATATTCCTTTGCTTTCTTTTTTATTTCTTTTATTTTAAATTATTCTTTTTTTATTATTTTCACTTATTAATAATGCAATAAAAATTATTAGTTACTTATTGTTTTATATTTACCTTTCTTTATTCTTTTCTTATTCTTTTCTCTTTATTTTCAGTTTCTTTTCCTTTCTTTGTTTTCTTTATTCTTTTCTTATTCTTTTCTCTTTATTTTCAGTTTCTTTTCCTTTCTTTGTTTTCTTTGTTCTTAATTTATTTTCTTAATTTCTTTCATTTATTTATAAATTAATAATAGTTATTAGTTATTTTTACAACTATTATTTTTTGCTCGACAATGTTTACTTTTATTTATAATAACTTATACTTTTAGTTATTTAGTTAAGTAATTATTGTCGATAAAAAAAGTAACTATTGATATGAAAAATGTAATGTTTCACAATTATACTTTTTTTTACGACAATGTTAACTTTTATTCACGACGACGTATATTTTTAATTATTTGGTAAAGTAATTATTGTCGTGATTAAAAGTAATCATTGACATGAATAATGATGGTCCCGATAACAAGTATCTGGTGTATAGGAGGGGAGTACACCAGTAGCAACTTTTTGATGAATAGTAACTTTGACCGGAAAAGTCAACGGTTGATCAACAAACTTCGATTTTCGTCTAGTTAGTGTTATTGGAATCTAGAATTTATTTTAAGACCAATAGCACAAGTTTGAGAATTTTTCCGAGATCATTTGAGTCGAGTTTGGATTTTATTTTGAAATCTACTAATGTGAATAGTGAATTTTTCAACTTTCTTCGTTATTCGGAATTTGATACTGAAAGTTAGGCTTTTTCGAATCTAGAAATTATTTTATGACTAATGAAGCAAGTTAGAGTGAAATCCAATGTCTAGAAATCGAGTTTTGAATTATTTTTAAATAAAACGAATATGAATAGTAGAATTTTCGAATTTCTTCGTTATTTGAAATTTCTATATGAAAGTTGGGTGTTTTAGAATCTATAAGTTATTTCGTGAGTAATGATGTGAACTAGAGTGAAAACGGGTGTGTAGAAAGTGCCGAGAAAGGGATTTAAAGTTTTAGAATAAAGAGGGATGTTTTGTACCAATTAAAAATCTTTTCTTCCGGGGATTTCTACCCTGTTTGAATTACTTTGGCTGCAAGCAATTCCTCACCCCTCTAGAATTCTCTCTTCTCCCTATTTAACTCCCTCTCTCTCGGCAGACACAACCCACATAACACAAAAAACCCACGCGCACACACATTTATACACATACAAACTAATTCTCTCCCATCTTTCATCTCTCTCTCACGTCCTCCCTCTCTCTCTCCTCTCAACCATGGTTGCCGAAGCCATCCTCCCACCTTAATCTACAATTTCTTCCATTGAAACTCAAGAAAAAGATAGCTAATCTTCAAGAAATCATCACTAAAACATCAAGCTTCCAAAACAAGTAAGAAACTCCAAGTTTTTCCTCTTCTTTTCACTCTTTTACAGCTGCTCCTTAACCCTCCAAAAACCTGCAAATTTTCTTAGCCGAGTAAGGGGAAAGGGAGCTAGAGTTGCGAAGAAAGAAGAGAAGTGTGTCGATCGAAAGGAATAAGTAAGGTTTCTACCTTGATAAGCTTAAGAACACCATGTCTTATTTTCCTTATAGTTCGAAAAATATGAGCATGAAGTTGTGATATGATTCTTATGGTCTTGATGTGTTTGATCATGTTTATGCATGCTATTCATGCATGAAAACTAAGAAAAGAAAAACTATGAATATATATATAAGTAATAGCCGTAGGTTTTGAAGTAAAAATATGGATTTTTGTGCTTTGATCTCTATGATGGTTTTGATGATATATATGAGCTATACGAATTTTTCTAAGTAAGATGGGATGAAGAAATGGAAGAAATAAATGATAAAATCATAAAGTAATGTTGAAGCAGCTGATAACAGTGAAAATGAGTTTTTGATATATAAGTCATATAATTCCATTGGGGGTATAGATATTCAATTAAAGTCATAAGAAACATGAATATGTGATTAAAATGAAAGAAATAATTCATATGCTTAAGATTTAATTAAAACCAAAAATTATAGTATAAAACTTAGGAATTTTTATATTTAAGTCTTAAATAATAAATTGATGATATATAAATGAAATTAAAGAAGAACAAAGTATAAAAATACTATCAATTGAAAGAAATAGAATTCATTATTCATAAAATAGAATTCTTGAAATAATTGAATAATAAAAATTGGGTTAAATAATAATGATGATATTGATGAGCTGAAAGCATAAAAGTGAAATTGAGAATTATTTAAGTATATTACAAAGAGGAATTGAAGAAATAAATTCTTATGTACTAAGAAGGAGAAAATTCGAACTAAATAAATAAGAAGAAATTATAAATTTAGATTTCTTAAGTCGAAGTTGCAATACCCCGAACTTTCATAAGCCCTTAAGTGCGTTCTAAATAAGTTTATATGCTTAATTAATGAGTTTTGAGTGATAAAAATTTTTCAAGAAAAGAAATTTTCTTGAAAATGACTAAAACGCCCCTGTGTGCTTTGACGTGCCTTTATTTGATTTGATTATTAGAATTGAGGATGTGATGCATTGATTGAGTTTATGAGTTTGAGCATGAGTATAATTTTCAGTGGATTCTGAGAATTTTTACTTTTAAGTGAATAGTAGATAACCGAGAAAATATTATTCACCGACGAACTTAGAATTTGACCTAATTAGTGTCTTTTGAATCTAGATTTAATTCTAAGACCCCTGAGATACGTTATAAACTTACTCGAGATCATATGAGAAAATTTTAAGAATTTAGTTCTTAATGGATTAATTAGCCGATTGATTTTTAAGTTTTCTTCGTTATTCAAGATTTTGACCTAAAAATTAGATAATCGGAATCCTTGATTTATTTAATGGGACATGAGATAGGTTCGAGAAGTTTTTAATGTCAGAAACGAGACGAGGAGAGATTAGAGCCGCTTTCAGTCTAAATGGAATAATACGGACATTTTCATCCGGAAAACTTTTTCATCCGGGTAAAATTATATCTGTCTAAAATCTCTCTCATCTCTCTCCCTCTCCCAACCGACATCCCTCTCTCTCTCTCCCTAATCTCTCCCTAGCTTCCCTATTTTCAACACCTACTAGGGAATAATAATCATGATATTCCCTAAATTCATCATAACATGTATTGTATTCATTTCTTTCTCTCAACCTCTCTACTCTCTCTCTCGTGACTTCTCTCCTCTCCCAACCGAACAACACACATACACACACATAGTGAGAATTCCTCCGTTGAAGTCCTAAATCCAAGCTTCAAGCTTTCAAGAAATTCAAGAGATCTTCAACCTTTTTCAATCTCCTACATCCAAGTTGAAGAGGTAATTATTTCATAAGCCCTTGAGTTCAATATTCGACCAAAAATCATCTCTAATTCTTCAAAATTTTCGGCACTTAGGCCTTTGAAGAGATGATTAATTTTTGTTCCATTTTTTTCTTTGAGGAATTCAAGATGAAATCTACCATGGAGATCAAAGCTAGGGTTTGAGTCTCCCAAGCCATCATTTTCGGTTCCAAGAGAAATCAAGAGAGGAGCATCCATTTAATCTTTTAAGTATGTTTATTTCATTTGATTACTTGTATATATGTAATCTCCATAATCCCTAAAGAAAGAGAAACATGCATGCATGATATTTAAATTTATGCTTAGGCAAAACTAGGGTTTTCGATGTGAGATTCGAGTGAGGAAATCGATAAGAAAATCGAACCTAGGAATCAATCTAAGAATTAAAGGAGAAAAAGAAAATATAAACCCCTAAAAACTCGATGAAAACCGAAAAGTAGGAAAAGAAAGAAGAAAAATCGATTTTTATGATTTCTTGATAATTTATTGTTTATATATGTTTATGAATATGTTTGGGATAGATTATGCATGAAAAATCGAAGAAAATAATTTGTTTAATCTTTATGATGAATACCGAAAATATTGAGTATATGAAGGAATATTTGATTTGATTTATTGTTTGATGAATCAATGATGTTATGAATATGAGATGAGTATGAGAATATAGCAATTTAAATTACTATGTTGATTATGTGAAAAAAAATCGAGTTTATGCATGTTGAGGATGAAATGATAATTTGACGATTTATGATGATTTTGATGTTATGAAGTTTTGAGCATGATTCTGTGTGTAAATTGATGTATTAGATGTTTAGAAGGAATTATTGAGATGAAAGTAATAAAATTTTATGCTTAAAAGATGCAAAAATCGAAAAAAATGAAGTTGAATACCTAGTGTGTGTTCTAGGTGTTCTTGGTGAAATTTTGAAGATTTGAATGAATGCCTAGTGTGTTTTCTAGGTGTTCTTGGTGTTTATTTGAAGATTTGAATATCATTAAAATTAATTCTAAAAGAAATTAATTATTAAAATAATATAATATTCAAGATATTTTGGGAATAAAAATTAAATAGAAAATAAAAGAGAAAATTTATAAAATAAGTAATGAGTCATAAATTGAGAATAATAAAGAAAAATATTTTCTTTATTTAGAGTTTAAGATAAAGAGTTAATCGAGTTAAATAATTTGAGATTAGAGGAGTTAGCAATCGAGAATTAAACAATGGAGAATTAGAAGTAATAATAAATGAGAAATAGAAGACGAACTGGAATTAAAGAATTAGAGTTAGAAATCAAGTATGAAATTTGAGTCGAATAGTTGAGAATTAAGTCGTTTGAATAAACGAGGAATAACAAGAAAATAAATAACAATTATAGAGTCGAGAATAAGTAATCAACGAGGATTTTTAATTGAGTATGAGTTTAATTAACCGAATAATATCAAAATAGTCGAGAAGTTTGAAGTTTAATAATAATAAAGTTAGAGTTAATAAACTAAAAAAAAGAATTTCTTAATTAAATAATAAATGATAAAGTATGAGAATAATAAAGTGAGTCGAGTTTAGAAAATAAATAAAGGAATAAGTCGAGTAAGAGAAACTATGAGTTTAGAATCGAGCAAGAGTTGTTTGAATAAGTTAAATAATTAATTATTAAAGTAATCGAGGAATGTTATAGAACGGGAATAAAATTTAATAAGAGTTGTTTTGAGAATCGAGTCTATAAAATAATAAGTGTTTAAATGTTTGTTTATGAATGTTATGTCGAGTATTGATTTATTAATGATGCTCGAACAAGTTAATCAAGTTAGATTTTCAAATCGTTTTAATTTGAAAAGAGTCGAGGAAGTTATCTAATAATAGTTTAAGAATCGAGTTCGAGTCGAAGATTAAAAGTCGAGTTAAAATAAAAACGAAATTTCTATTAGAATAAGGGTTTAATTAAAAGAAAAAGAGGAATAAAAATACTAAAGCAAATAATAATACGTACTCGTATGCGTATACTTAATCGAGTAAAGACGACACATTTTGGAAATAATGTCGTATATTGAGTCGAGAAATATTAAATGAATATTTAAGTTTCTAATTCTTAATTATATGAAATTATGTTAGCAAAACGAGAATCTAATTATAAGATTGAAATTAACATCGCTTCAAAAGTAAGAAGTTAAATAATTGTTAATGTGACTTGAAGTGTGAATCAAGTTTGAGACAACATGTTGGATTTAATTCCATATTGAATTATGATATGCTTGAGTGAAATGTTTATATTTCGATTATGATAATACCTTATAAGAATTGATTGAGCATGCATACGTGAAGATGTGATTGAATTAAAGTGATGTTAGTCGAATCAAGTATTTAATTGAGAATGCGAATAAGAATTCGAGAAAATAAGTTAAGATAATTGATATGTTATTAATTGTTAAGAAATGCATTAATATTGCCGATAACCAATTAACGCTTAGCATTAATGATTTAGAAACGAGAATACGAGATCGAGTATTTAGCAACCGAGTAGAGTCGAGAGCCGAGAATGAGAAAGACGAGAAAAGAGATCGACCTAGAGGAAATAGAAATAAAGAAACCCGAGTCATGTAGAAGTCCTTCAGCCGAGACAAACATCTACTTTGCGTCTTATGCATCGAGTCTTATTTCTTTTATCGGTGTCAAAATGTGAAGGACCAAGCGGAGCGGAGAAATAGCGAGGACAAAGAAAGAGTAAGCTGCCTAGCTAAAACTTCGAAAGTCAGGTGGGCTTTTCTAAAACCAAAACTATCGATGAATGCTAATATTATTGATTATTGAGTATTATTATTTGAGTTTTAAATCCGATTGACTTGCCGTTTTATGAGTTTTAGTATGTTTTATCATGTGCTTGAGATATGTATGCCCTGTGAAAGATAGGAACCCACATGTGGTATATGATTTGTTTGAGGTGACTGTGAGCTTTACTTCAGTTTTGCCGCTCACAGTGTTCGAGAAGGAGACCTACTTCTTGGCACATAGATTGAGAATGTGGTAGATGATACATACTGTTTGAGTATATATTATGTTTGACAGCGCTGTCGTTTCAAGAAAAGTAAAATGATTTTGCATTCACAAGTAAAACTGTTTTCATATGCATTAATACTTGTGATGCTTCGGCAAGGCAAGTTCAATTGTATAGCTCTAAGAGCAAGTTTTCAAATGTTTTTGGCATATGTTCACTGAGTACGAAGTACTCAGCCTTGCATGTATTTCTAAATGTGCAGGTTAGCAGGATGATGATGGCAAGGACGGCTTGGTGGTGTGTCTTTTTGATCGAGTCAGTATTAGACTGGCAATTGCATGTCACAATACATGTAGTTGTTGGGATTGAGTCTAGATATCCGCTGCTATGTTTTGATAATTGAAGTTTGTTAAATTCGATATACTTGTCCCGTCTCGAATTTGAAATGTACAATACCCATGCTCGTTAGTTGTTTAAAGTTTTAACTTTGAAAGCATGCCTTGAATGTTACCACTTTCATTAGATATTCCCTTGTTTCCCCGAACATGATTCCCTTATTTGAGTTGAGTTGATGGATGGTTTAGTAGTGTTAGTGTCATACGTCGCACCTCGGGAGTCGGGGTGTGACAGAAGTTGACAATATAGATGTGAAATAATGAAATTGAGAATATTAGAAGTGAGATTATATGAGTAATTGAAGAATATAAATAAGAAGGTAAAAACCCCTAAAATAATCGAAAGGTACATAGATGTAAAATATGATTTTTGGTATTAAAGAGATCAATAAGATGAATTGATCCTTAAATAATGAAATTAGAATTATTTGGAGTATAACTAAGTACTATGAAGAAGAAGATAAAATTCCATAAAGAAAATCTAAAATTATCAATTAAATAGAAATGAAAAATAGGAATTTCAAAGTTTGAAGCATTAAGATGAAATTGATGAAAGAAATGAGTAATTAGAATTTATATGAATATAGTAGAACTTTGAATTAATAAGTTTGAGTAAGAATTAATATAATGCTTAAAAAATTTCAAAGGATATAAGAATTGGAAAATGAAAAATTATGTTTTGAGCGTTTATGGTATAATTGATGTTATAAGTGATCAATTAGAATAATTTTAAGAATGATAGAACTTAAAAATATTGAAAAAGAGCAAGTATAAAGAAATTAAGATAGTGCAGAAAATTAAAGAGAAAATTGAGGAGAATTTGCTGAATATATGATGCAATTGATAATTTTAAGATAAAATTTAGATTAAATCAAGTATAATAGCCACTTGAATTACTAGATTTGGAGTTCATATGATAAAGTTATTGAAAAGTCAATAATATATAAATTAAAAATTGACTTCTATGAAATTGAGTGAAAATGTAAGAAATAATAAGCTAGATAAACTTAAATAAATAAATAAAGTACAATAGAATTTGAATCGAGTAAAAACGAGTCTTAAGAATGAAATGAGGAAGAAAACTAAGAATGTATCAGGAAAGAAATAAAGATTTAAATAAATTTAAAAGTCGAAAGTTGAAACGGAACGAATAATCGTCTAAATGAAATTATTTAGATTTAAATAAGAGAATTTGAGGATTTTGAAGAAATTAATATAATTGTCTTGAGAAACGTGTCGAGTATAAACCCAAAAAATATTATATAAAAAGCTGGAATATTAAATTAAGTTCAAATTTGATTTCTTTGAATTTTTCTAAAGAAAATGAGACTAAGTATATTGAAATCCGAGAATTAATGATTTAAGTTGGAAAATTGATGGAGTCCAAGGATCGTCGTTGGTGCAAGATCCGGTGCATGTTCCTGTTGGACCAGTTACAAGATCTCGAGCCAAGAAATTTAAGGAGAGCTTGATGGGTTTAGTTCAAGAAGTTTGGAATCAAGAGTTGATGAAGAAACCTATCGAAGTTGGCGAGTTGAATGGTCCGAGCTACATTAATCTTATCATGTGCGAATGGGCTCAAGATTGAAGACTTATTTTGTTTTGAAGACTTAATTATTTATTTTCGTTTTAGTTGAGTCCATTAGTGTTAGTTTTATTATTATTATCGTTTTGGGCTTGTTTTATTAATTAGTTCGTGGGTTATTACTATAAGCCCATCCGTTAAGTAGTTTCCTTCTTAGAATAGGGTTTGATTTTCGCCTATATATAGAGGCTATGTAATGGACGCCGTTTTTCACACATTGATTAATTATAACGTGAGTTTTATTCTCTCTTGAGAGTTTTCGAGTTCTTCTTGGTTTTGCCAAGTCGAATTCATTATCCGGCGAATCAACGAGTCAATCATCCCTCGTTATGTGTCATTCATCGTCCCCGAGTTGCCGTAGCGTCGTATCGTTGGGTTCTAGGGATCTAATCGCCTAGTTCACTTGTGAGAAACTGTTACGGAGGTTTTGGGATCTCCATCTATCGTATCTTGTTCGAGTCTTCCGCATGCGTGTGCCGAGGTTCACATCATTTTGGCATCAGTGCCACGTTTCGTATCCAGGTTCTTCGTGTTCCTTGAGTCTTGTTTTTCGTATTTTCTTTTCTGTCTTCGTCTTCGTCTTCTGTCCTATCGCGTCGTCGTCTTTATCGTTTTTGTTCGTCGTGTTCTTCGTGTCATCGTCAACCAAAAAAAAAAAATCGTTCGATCCGTTTAGTATCTCATCCGTGTCCAGTTCTTGTTGTTTTCTTATTTTGTCTCCATAACTTACCATATAGAGTCAACCATATCTTAGCATATCAATATCTTTCCATATCTCTATCTTACCATATCCATACCTTCCATATACACGCCCACACTCCCATATACTACGCCAGATTCCATTATGTTGGGAAATTTATTAGTATAAGTTTTGATGAATTCCAAAACCGACTGACCCCAACCGAGTAGATGTTGCCAGAACCTAATGTTAGAATTTAGGCTCGCTGTTTGAGCAAAGTTAAGATTTTATCTTTACAGGTCTCAAGCTGAAGATGGCAACAAGGCGTCACTCAGACAGAACATCAGTTGTGAAGAAAGACAACTGAGAGTTCATTTGTTCAGATGCAAACAAGGGGAAGTCTTCAGAACATCAGTTGTGAAGGAAACCAACTGAGCGAACTCAACTGACTAAATACAAGAACGACAACTGAGCGTTCTAGTTGGAACATCAGTTGTAAACTTAATCAGTTAATATCAACAAGATGAAGTTCAAAGTCAGCTGAGAGTTCAACGGTTCAGACAGAACATCAGCTGAAGATCACTCAGATGAAGGTCAAGACTTTCAACCGACAAACCAAAGTTGACTGTCAAAGATTTGAATTTCAAAAGGAAGTCACATGAGGGTTTGACCGTTCAGTCATTACCCCATCTGGCCCAACACAAGGCTGTCTCAGATGGAAAGCAGAAGAGAACAGATGCCATATCGGGAAACTCTGCAGAGATGAGAGACAAGCCATCGTTTTCAACCGATCAGAGATCAACTGCTCCTCCAACGGCTAGTTGATTCTCTCCGCCTATAAATAGAGGCATTCTCTCATTCGAGAAAAAGTAGAGAAGATATATAGACGACGAAAATTCAAGAGCTTTCTTGAGAGAAATCAAAGCAAAAAGCAAATCTGCAAAATCATCATCTAAGAGCATCAGCAGCTGAGAGTTCCAATTTGAGAGAACATTAGTAGCTGAGGGTTCCTAGAGATCGAAACTGTTTCTGATCTTAGGTTGAGTGTTTATTCGTTCAAGCCTTAGATCCAGCTCTCATTCGTGATCGAGCTGTAGTTGGAAATCCTACCCATTCTCACACCATAAAAAGTGTGCTAGGACCTTACTCTTCCTGTAATTGAGTAGTCAGGTCGTCAAGTACCCGCAAACTTGACTTAGGCTGTTTAGTGCCAGGAAACTAAACTGTAACGGTTGCTCAGCCCGCGTAAGCTGAGTGGAACTGTCCAGAAGAACTTGGACTGAGGTGTGTGGACTCACATCTCCCCGTGGACGTAGGAGTTCTCTCCGAACCACGTAAATCTTGTGTGTCGTGTTTATTTGTGTTCAGTCATTATTTTGCATATCTCAACTGACAAACTAACCGCATACAATCTGCATACTTTCACCTCAACAGTTTTGGTTTTGACCAACCGTGGATAAAAGCATGAGTTTATTTTCCACCACATTCCGCACAGCACCACTCTTCCAGCTGAGGTTGCTTACTCAGCTGTGAGATCCCTACTGAGTCCTTTTACTCAGTTGAAGTTGATATCAAGTGTTAAGTTTTTAGAAAGTTGAAAAATCCTAACTGGTGTATTCCCCCCCCCATACACCAGTAACTCGTATCGGGACCATCACAGACAGTTGAGAATGCAAGATTTAGCAGAATAATGAAAAACACAAGCACACAGAGAATTAACGTGGTTCGGAGATAACACTCCTATGTTCACGGGGAGTTGTGAGTCCACACAACTCTGTCCAACTTCTTCTGGACAAACCACTCAGCTTACGCGGGCTGAGCAACCGTTAAGGATAAGTTTGCGGGTACTTATCAACCTTACAGTTTAGTTTCCGGGTACTAAACAACCTTTCTACTCAGTTGCGGGAAGAGTATGATCATAAACCTTTTCAGGTGAAAGAAAATGGGGTTCAAACTAAAAGCTCGAACGTGATGTGAGCTATGATCTAACTCTCTACGAACTCTCATTAAGTGATGTTCTCAAGGTTCGATCTAAGGACACAAAAACTAACTAACTCTAGAACTCTCAACAGGTGATGCTCTAAGAGATTAAATTCAGTTCAGCTCGTGAAGAATATTGCTCTTTCTTTCGCTATCTGGTTTTTTCTCGCGTGTGTGTCTTGTGTCTTCTTTAAATGAATGAAGGCCTCTATTTATAGGCAGAGAGTATCAACTAACCGTTGGAGGAGCTGTTGATCTCTGTTCTTTGAAAGCGATGGCTTGTCTCTCATCTCTGCAGACTTTCCCGATATGGCATATGTGCTCTTCTGCTTTCTATCTGAGATAGCCTTGTGTTGGGCCAAATGGGGTAATGACTGAACGGTCAAACCCTCACGTGACTTCCTTTTTGAAATTCAAATCTTAACAACAGACTTCCAATAAGGAGTGGTCGGTTAAGACATTCGATCTTCAACTAGCTTGTTCTTCAGCCGATGTTCTATCTGCCAACTAACAGTTGAACTCTCAGCTGACTTCATCTTCAAGCTGTTGATCTTCTTGGTTGAGTTCTACAACTGATGTTCTGAAACTGAACACTCAGTTGTCTTCCTTGTATCTGATCAGTTGGGTTCGAACGCTCAGATGGCTTTCTTTCATCTGATGTTCTCTTCCCCTTTATTGCTTCTCATCTGATGAACGCTCAGTTGTTTTCCTTACAACTGATGTTCTATCTCTTGAATGTGACTTCCCCCGTTTTGCATTATGATTAAGTGAACGCTCAGTTGTCTTTCTTACAACTGATGTTCTATCCGAGTGATGCCTTGTTGCCATCTTCAGCTGGAGACCTGTAAAGATAAAATCTTAACAATGCTCAAACAGCGAGCCTACCTACTAACATTAGGTTCTGGCAACATCTACTCGGTTGGGGTCAGTTGGTTTTGGAATTCATCAAAACTCTTACTAATAAATTTCCCAACACGACCAAAATACCCTTACTTTTCACCAACCACCCACTTGTCTCTCTCCTACTTTATTTCTCTCTCTTATGTATTTTCTCTCTCATAAACCCACAACCCTTTCTTTTCTCTCTCTTCTTCTCTCTTTTTTTTTCTCTCTTTTCCAGCTCTTTCATTGTTCTTTCTCTTTCTCTCTTTGAATTCGTTTTTGTTCTTACTGCATTTTTCTTCTGCGTTTTCTTTGTCGTCTTAGTTTCATTTTCGTCGAGAATTCTTCATTAGTTTTGCTGTTTTTTTTTCTTGTGGGTTTCGATTTTGGAGTTTTTCGTTTTTTTTCTCCAAAGCTTGTTGTCGGAAGTTTTTCTCTGATTTAAACGATGATGGAGTCATTACGCTTCAATCGGGTTATTGTATTCCACCTCTTAGAAAGAAAAGAACTTAAATCAAAATACTTAATAGCATGGCGATACATTTATACAAAACTTCTACCCCGAGCACACGCAATGGAACCGTAGACAATCAAGTGAAATCCAACCCATGAAATAATTTGATCTATGGCTAGCATCATTGTGGTAAAGGCGTAATGCCAGAGGAATCATTACCGCAAGGCATAGAGGGGGAGGTCATAAGCGTCTATACCGTAAAATAGATTTTCGACGGTTACAATAGTTTGTTTCCATTGATTTTCTTTGGTTTGAAGAAGAATTTCGATTAGATCTGAGGTTGGAGATCAGAAAATTTGTTGTTCATGGCGGTTGTACGATATACAGATGACATGATTTTTGTTGAACTCGTACACTCGTACATATGTGTACAATGTTACGATATTCGTAATATCGTACTTTTGTGTCTACGATTTTGTTAAACTCATACTCGAGATTGGCCGATTCATGCAGGTTTTGTGGCACTTTTGGAGAATATTGTTACATATTTGGTACGATTTGACACGATATTACGATTTGGTTGTGTTTTTGGAATTTCATGTTTCTAAGATGTTACGATATTCAGAATATCGTACTTCTGTGGCTACGATTTTGTTTAACTCGTACTCGAGAATGACCAATTCATGCATGTTTTGGCAATATCATAACATCATACCCACATACAATCACTCTCACGTACGATTTTACAAATCTCATAACAAACTACACAGGTGCATTTTTATTTCGTGCCAACCTTAAATCTTGAACCCTAATCTCATAACAAATCTCGTAACAAACTACCAACAATTCGTATTTCGTGGCATCAATTGTTCACCCCCACGTACAAGATTAACAATATCGTATCTACAGAAGTACTATTTTCACACATGATATCCTCAAATCTCAAACAAATCACAATTATACATGCAATCGTAACAAATCCAACATGTTTTTGCATTGCATGTTATGATATATATTTGCATCGCACGTTTTTGTGTGGCTACAATTATTTCATAAGTGATTATGGATGATACGAAATATATATATATATATATATATCGTAACTTATATTTCATGCAGACGAGACATTCTTGTTTAATTGTTGCTCATGGTGGCGTATGGAATCACAATATCTATAAGGGTGGAAGGAAAGAGTATTTTTGTTTAAGTCGTACAGTCGTAGCAAATGTTTGTTGTGTGCATGCAAAAGGTTATACAAGTGTACGAGTCAATATATCCTATCATGTATTCTACGTTAAAAATTGTACGATTTCGGTATGATGTAGCTGATTTGTGATACGATATACAATATATCGTAACCTATATTTCATGTAGACGAGACATTCTTGTCACGCCCCGACTCTCGAGGTGCGACTTACGAACAACAACAAACCTAAACAACTAACAACTAACTCAAATAAGGGAACATGCTCGGGGAAAACAAAGATGGAAGACAAGACAATCGAATTTGTTTTTCAAAAGCATAATGAAATAATAACCGAGCATCTTAACTTCACTTACAACAGGAATTCAAACAAGTAATGCATGTTGATGGGAAGGGAATTCCAACAAAAAGGAGAGAGAATATGAACATATATCAAATTAAAGGGTTATGTTCAACAACAATTCAAGTTACGAGCCCATCACTCGGAATTACAATTTAAAGAGTTACGAATTCAACAAGTATTCAAAGTCTTTGAGCACAACGCTCGGGATAAAAAAACATGAGTATTAAAGTATTATCCTCAACAGACATTAGTTCAAAAGGATTGCAGCGGAAACTTGCATCAATACCCAACACTTGCACGTATGAAGACGTACAAATGCCAGTCTGAAATTCAACTAAACTCAACCAACAAAACCAAACCACACCACCAAGTATCCACGCCATCGCCATCCAGTCAACCTGCATGTTTAGAAACACACGCAGGGCTGAGTACTTCGTACTCAGTGAACACAAGCCAAAACATTTGAATAAAGATGCTTCTTAAAGCTATAATAATTGAACTTGCCTTGCCGAACATCACAAGTATATAAGCAGTTTTAAAAACAGTTTACTTGTGCATGTCAAAACGTTTTTCTTTTAAAACAGACTGCGCAGTCAAATAACATATAATATAACAGTATGCATCATCTATCACAAACAATCTCACTGTGCCGAGAAGTAGGCCTCCTTCTCAAACACTGTGACCGGCCTAACCGAAGCAAGACTCATAGTCACCTCAACATATACCACACGTGGGTTCCTGCTTTTCACAGGATAATCACATCTTCATATAAATAGATGATAACACATACTAGCTTCAATAAAATGGCAAGTCAATCATATTTGAAAATCATATCATAATATTCAATAGCATAACTAATTTTCATCGATAGTTTTGGTTCAGAAAAGCCCACCTGACTTCCGAAGAATTAGCTAGGTGGTCTAGGGCTATTTGTCCTCGCTTAAAGATCCGTCCGGCTCGATCCTTCACAGTTCGACATCGATAGGAAAAATAAGATACGCAACATGACAGACATAAAGGTGTTGGACTTTAACTGACGGACTTCTATTTGAGTCGTCTCTCTCTTCGCTCTAACTTTTCTAAAGGATCTCGCGTTCTCGTCTTTAAATTATTAACTCTACTCGAATTGATTAACTTTACTACTCAATATCGTACGCTTTTCTCGTTCTTATTAATAATGTCATCGTTACAATCTATTACTCGAGCTTCCTTTCAAAGACTTTAATTTATTCTCAGTTTAACAACCAATCATTTTGCATACAATAGTTCAATCATCTTTCACATTATAACTACTATCAAACATTTAAACACTTATTCAAATATATAATGAATTCATATAAATCAAGCATACTTCAACACACATTAACATTCATTCAATTTAGATCTTACAATCTAACTTGATTATGCATTTCCTTTTATGGAGGCTTAAATTATTAATTCTATCTTTCTTATTTATATAGACAACACTTCGTTCTACATCCGCTATCTTAT
Source organism: Schizonepeta tenuifolia (assembly GCA_029490685.1). Classification (NCBI taxonomy): domain Eukaryota; kingdom Viridiplantae; phylum Streptophyta; class Magnoliopsida; order Lamiales; family Lamiaceae; genus Schizonepeta; species Schizonepeta tenuifolia. The sequence goes on from CM055956.1 coordinate 57,805,499, forward strand.
AAGGTATTTTTATAACCTTTATTCAATTAATCAAAATTCCTCTTTAATTATTATTGACTCTTATAAAATTTGGATTTTCTTATTCATCTTTAATTCGATCCTCATTTCTTATCTCGACTATTGTTCTTCTAATTATTATCTCGGTTTATCTTTTTATTCGGCATCTATTTTATTCTCATTTTCTTGATTAACTTATACGAGTATCTATTTTAACTCGTCTAGCATCTTTTCTTTACTCGATTTAACTTTCTTTTTACTTCTTATCGATTAATTCTTCTTAAACTTGGTTTTCTCTATTTTTGCTTATTTCTTTAATAATTTCTTCTTTACTTGTTTTAAACCTTTAAGCTATTTCTTACTTAATAATTTCTTTATCTTTTGATAAACATTTTTTATGAATTAGCTCACTTTATTAGTTACATTATAAAAGATCTTTTTGTTGTAGTTTTAGTAAAAATTTCAAGTCTTTAAATTTTAATACAAGATATTTAATTAATATATCTTTTTATACATCTTTCATCTTTTATTTAATTAAAAGCTTTTCAATTTTAAATCTTTTTTTTCAAAACTTCTATCTTCATTCCATATTCAAATTAACATTAATACATACATTGTAACACTTTAAACATCCAATCTTTTTATTATTTTTACAATTAATTTCTTTCAAAACTTCAACATGCAAACTTATTTTCTTATTTAAACACATGCATGATTATATCAACATAACATACAATAATTCCATTGATCAAAACATCACTCAATTCATCAATAAAATCAACAAAATAAAAGCCCTATTTCTTTCAAAACTCACGGCACACACATGCATATTTTGTGCATTTTATTTCTCAATTTTTCATGCATGTAATCTCATTCCTAACATGATAAAAATAATAAATCAAGCATCATAATAATAATAACTCAAAGAATTCATATTTTTTCTATTTTTACTAAAATTTTCGGTACTCTTTAATTCTTTTAGGGTTTTAGTTTCTTTTTCTTCTCTTAATTCACCGATTAAACTTATTATTCGATTCTTCTAACGAATTCTTCTCACTCGATTAGCACATGCACATCCTAAGTTTGCCTAAACATAATTTAAATAACATGCATGCATAGTTCTTTCTCTTAAGACTTATAGACATACATATTTACAACTAATCAAATGAATTTCATACTTAATTTAAATGGGAATCCTTCTCTTGGCTCTTGAAATTGAAATGGATGGAATGTAAAGCTTCAAAGCTTGGACTTGAAAGGAAGAAGGATTTCTTCTTGAATCCTCAAAGAAAAAGGAATAACATGGAATTAATCATCCATAGGATTTAAGAATCAAAATAAAGAAAAGTGTTGGATGATTCTTGAATTTAACTTCAAGAACTTGAAAGATTCTTACCTTTTTTTGAGAATATGGATGAAATGAATGGAGATTGATACTCTTTACTTCATTTCCATGGATGGAGAGCTTGAATCCATGGTTGCATGTAGAGAAAAATCAAGAAAGGTATGAGAGAGAGGGATTGCCGAGAGAGAGTAGAGATTGGAGGGTTTGAGAGTTGGTTTTCTTTCTTGCTTGGAGAGAGAGTGTGACGGAGTGAATGAATTCCTTCTCTCCTTGTCTTAGATTAGTGAATTTGAAATCCAACAACAAGAATAAAGTGTAATGTTGGAAGTTGTAATATTTAAAGTGATTGATGGATGGATGATTTGATGTAGTTTGCATGCTACTTTTGGTAATACCATGCATAAGACATAATCATGATACTTAGTCTTGGAAATTGAAGGGTGATGGGAGAGGAAGAGTGAGGTGGCGTGAGAGGGAGAGAGGTGGATGACACGTGTCGTCGTCGTGTCGTTACGGGTGTTAATTACCCGGTCGTAAAGGTTTTCCGGATAAAACGATTCGTATTAATTCCATTTTGTTTTATTAACGGGTCTAACCTCTTCTCGTCTCACTTTTGACACTAACTCATCTCAATCCTATTTCACGTCTCAATTTAAAAGATTAAAGGTTTCGATCATTTTAGTCCTTTAAGAATTTTAAAAGAATTTAATCGGCTTATTAATCCGTTTATTAATCCTTTTAAAGATTAACTCCTCACTTCCCTTCTCAATTCTCGGATAAGTTCTTACCCTATCTCAGTGATCTTAAAAGAAATTCTAGGTTCGAAGGTTCTAATTCCATTCTATTCTAGGTTCATCAGCGTAAACATATTTCTCGGCGATTAACGTTATGTTATCTCAATCAAACAAACTTCTCGGGATTTTTCCGGAATTTAATCTCATACTCATTTTTATATAAACAACTCAACAAGCATATCACATCATCATCATCTCCGATAAATAGAACAAATAAATTCACACAAGATTCACAAGGCAATTTAAACGTTTTATTTAATTCTCTTCGATTAGAAAAGAAAAATTTTACTTCTAAATTCTCATCTTTTAATTCACTCAGTTAATTAGACGCTCTCTAAAGGTATAAAAACTCGGGGTATCACAATTCTTCATTAATTGTTGCTCAAAGTGGAGTATGGAATCACAATATGTATGAGGGTGAAAGCAAAATCATAACAAACCAAGTACGATTTTGGAAATATCGTAACAACATACACGCATGCAATCAACCTCACGTATAGTTTTTACAAATCTCGTAATAAACTACACACATGCATTCGTATTTCGTGCCATAAATTGATCATCCTCACATACGAGATTAACAACATCGTAACATAGCAAGTACGATATTATCGTAACAACATACCCACATGCAATCACCCTCACGTACGATTTTACAAATCTCGTAACAAACAGCAAACACTTCGTATTTCATGGCATCAACTGTTCACCCCCACGTACAAAATTAACAATATCGTATCTACAGAAGTATAATTTTCACACATGTTATCCTCAAATCTCAAACAAACCTCAATTATACATGCAATCACAAACAAATGATTTTGAATTTGTAGAAATGTGGTTATAATTATTACTGCTCTCGATACTAGATAACATGATATCGTACAAAAGATGTAACAAAGTTGCTACGATTTGATGCAAAGTCGTAGCAATTATACATACAAATAAGGTGTTTTATATCATACAAACATATCTATAATACGAGTGTATGATTGGATATATCATATTATATATTGTACGACATACATAATATCGTATTTGACGATCACGAAATATGGACATACACTGCTATGATTTTCATTTATTGTTACATTATCACTACGATAAATTGTACGATTTTGATATATCGTAGCTTGTGTTGGTACGATATATTTTACATCGTAACATCGTTAGATTTGATCTGTCACAGCCCCAAATCCCGAGGGACGGCAGAAACCGGGGTGCAACTGGGGTTGGATTAAAGAAGCGGGGAAGAAAGGGGATGAAAGAATAAACATACATACATCACAACTTATCTTCTACGAACAAGACTTTATTGACGAAAGGAAAGAGTTAATCTCAAAAGATTACTCGACAAAGCATTTCAAAAGCTTCTAAGTTATATTACAGAACTTAGACTACAGTGATTATTATACATAACATCAAAAGAGTTTAGAGTCTAGCAGCGGATTTGTGAACTATATACAAAAGTCTTCCTTAACTCTTATTCACTCTAACTCAACCGTCGCCGCTTCCGTCGCTTCAACCTGCACATTTAGAAAACATATGTAGGGCTAAGTACAAAAGTACTTAGTGGACACGTTGCCGAAAACATAATCATAGGTATAGATAATCAGGCATTTCATTTCTGTAGCACATCGGGGTTTTTCATTAAAGGCCTGTGTCTACTAAATATTTTCTTTATCATTTTCATAAATTAGCTTGCAAGCATTTTTCATAAATTTTACGTTCAAATCTTGACCAGTCATAATTCACCGTGGCTGGCTACCCCTCAACAGGATACCACATACACCACAGGCTACAAAATGCACTAACTTTAGAAAGCATAATAGCTAACTCAAAGCCGATCGTTAGTTAACCCCTTTTGATTAACTCATAAGGTACAAGAGAACTCACATAAAACACAAACCAGTTCATGCCATAATTATCACTTTGAAAACACGATTATCAAAGCGATAAAGAAAAGGTTTTCGAGCATTGCTCATTTTGTTTCATATATAAAAGCCCACCTTGATTAAATACAGAACTTAAGACACGTGCTTCCGTCTTCTAGTCTGCGTTCTATCCTTGGTGTTGACTTCCTCCTTCATCGTAAAAATCATACTTTAAAGCTCGGTTGCAAACGATAAACGAATATGAAAAGTTGAGTTAAGTTTTTGTTCTTTAGACGTTTTAGGCATTTGCACGCTAAACTAAACTCTTTTAGTTAAAAAGAAACGAGAAACGAACGCATCTCGTTTGACACTCACTCGATTCTGAACTTGACACTTAGGTCAGTAGAAAGAAGGTAGTCAATAACTTGAAATGACTAAAAAGATCAAAAGAGTTTAAGTTGAGAAGAATTCAACTTAAGAATCTAGCTTTGAACATTCACTGCACGAGGTCAGTAAGTCCACCTAGAACAGGGGATTTCGAAACAGGAGACGAGTCTTATACCACAAGAAAGGTACGGGTGTCTAGTTTACTCTCCAATTCTCGGATCTCAATTCCGATAAACGAGCTAGAAGATATTGCAGTTTCTGTGGAAGGTCGCAAAATTGCCGAGTGAAACCCTAATGCTCGATAAAATCGACGCACGGTTTTCTAGGTTCGTTCTATGTTATCGAACCTAAATTCTCACGAATTTACTGACTCAATACAGTCTACTCGTATCATTATACGTGATAGACCCCTTTACATTTCTCGTTTATAAACACGACCTTTAAAACATCATCATTTCCGACTAAGCAATTACTATACCAAATCAAGTTCAACTTCTCGACTCTACTTCTCGTTTATAACTACAACTCATCTTTTCAATACTTGGACGAACATGTCGTCAACTACAAACTCGTTCATTAATCATTAATAATCATCAATATCCAATTAGAATCCTTAATCGACTTTTCTATCATTACTTATCATCATTCATTTGTCTCTTACGAGAAATCCAACATCATTAGAATTCAATCAAATTTTACAATCATATTCATCATCTATCAAGAATCATATTCACGTAAATCATAACCTCAAACTATTATCTAATCTCGACTTATCGTCCGTCGTTCGTCTCTTACGATAAATTTTTTGTTCTCCGTTTTCGTTCAAATTTCACGACAACGATTATCATCTAACGAGCATTACTAACATGCAAATCATATTATCAAAATATTAACGAGCTCTAACTTATCGACACATCCTCGTCTCTTATATTTTTTGTTTTATTTTTAGAAAAATCTCAATTAAATATATAATCATCCTCATGCATCGTATAAACAATCGAGCATATCAACACATTTACTATCCTAAATCGACCCTTCTTCGTCTCTTAGGTTTCACATTTTATTTTTAGAAAAATTTAAAACAATTCATAGAGTCAATTAACATTATGAGGAACACTAATCTATCATTCAATCGACAAAGAAATTGAGCTACGATCAAAGCCCCAAATTTAAAAGAAAATCGGTCATCACTAGATTTTTAGGGTTCTTGATTTCCTCTTTCAATTAAACCATAGAATCACTCCCTTATACATCTAATTGCATATTAAAACTTAAAAAAACTTCTACATCATCATCTTCATTTTCGGTCCTCAAGAAAAATGAAAAGAATGGATTTTGAATTGGATAGAACAATAGAGAAGATGATTACCTTGACTTTTAATGAAGGAAGAAGTGGAATCGGCACTACTAGAAAAATGCACATACATGACGGATATTATCCGTCATGTATAAGCGTGTCCAACCGTGGTTATTTTGTGTGTAATGTATACTGGTGTATTATACATGACGGTAAACAACCGTAATAAAAAGTGCACATACAGGACGGATAATATCCGTCAAGTATGTGCGTGTCCAAGCGTAATGAATATTGGTTTTATCTTTACTTATGTATATTGCATGACGGTTACAATCCATCATCTATAGTATCCTTTACATGACGTTTAATCGCCGTCATGTATAACGCCCAGCTGTTATGGTTATTACCTTCTTATGACGGAAATTTTGTTTATACGTTACAGTTTTAACTGTCATGATTTTCGTATATATTTTCTTGACGCTTATGTATCAACCGTCATGAAATCATTTATCCAGTTTTTATATATATTTTTTATTTTTTAATATTTTTTCCTGCTATCAACGAAGAACCAAAACATAAAAGCATTCAAAATCATTAAATACTCTAAAATCTCCATACATTCATCATCCAAACATCCAAATACGTCATCGATACATCAAAATAAATAATCTTCATACATGCATTCGTCATAAGTTGTATGTTGTCCACAACAAAAATAACTAAAAAATACATAGTACCACAAAATGATCTCCCATGCTCACAATGGCAAGAACTCGGATTCAAGTCCCTAATATAAGAAAATATATATAGTCAAATTCAACATATTAATCAAATACTTAACATTAGAAAATACACATGAAAGAATTAAATAAAATGTATACCTGAAAGTCTAAGATGCTCAATCACACAAGTAGCCCATTCATCACGGAACTCATCAATCTCACCTTGAGCATAACTATTACTTCTTGGAAACTATAAACAAAATAAATGAACATATAGTAATTTTTAGTATAACAAGTGATAAGAATTTTTGAAAAATTGATTTGCATGATTACAAATAACAAATTATAATTACCAGTGATCTAATGGAAATGGATTTGTCATTTTGCAACCCTTTTACTATCTCCTTCATGAACCGCATCACATAAAATTCACATTGATTATAATCCGGTTGTATAGGACCCTATTATAAGCAAGTGTGATGTCATATATGTGTTACAACCGAAATTCTCATGATTAATTAATCAACTTATAATTTAGGATCATGAATATATAACCATCATAGCCAGTGGCCCAGGCACCGATCCAACTCTTACTGAACACATACGCAATTATTTTAGCAAGTTACTATCAACTATACGACTTGTCATTATTTGATTAATTTAAATAATCATTTACAAAAAAATAATTAGTTACAAATTTTTCCTCTGAAGCAATTATTTATCTCTTGGGGTTACAAGCAAGAAGCTAAATAAAAAGTAATCATCGGAAGAGCACTTGATCATAGATAATCATCCGCATAATAATTCAGCCACAAACATACATACATACATGACAAAATAAATACTACTACTACTATATGAGTGAGAGAAAAGAAAAAAAACAAAAAAAAAAAAGTGAGCAAAATATATATCGAAGGGTAGGGTGAAAAAGAAAGAAATGAAAACTTAGCATAAAATAAACATGAGCTATAAGTTATAATACATACCTTAATAATATCCCATTTTGGTGGTTTTTTGAAGTTCTTCCCATTATGTGCATTGAATAATTTCATGGCCCTTGAAAACAAAATTTAGCATATATATCAATATTTCTCCTACCTTGATTGGTTTAATAGCCAAGATTACTACGTCAACAAACACCAAAGCAATTTGACTTGCACCAAAGAACCGTAATATGCCAACAGAATTTTCAATTATTAAAAAAAGCATGCAACTTTAACAACATTGTTCTGATTTCCATGTTTTTATTTAGTATAAAATTAAAAAAAAACTTACGTGTCAACTACAAATTTCCAAGTGCTATCGCGATTCTGATGAGTAAGAGGGTCCAACAAATAGACTTGATCCTTACGAGGTTCAATAACTGTGAGAATCCAATGTTCGCTGTCCAAAAAAAAAAACATTCACATTACAAATTTATTCACAGCTAAATGGAGAAAAAAATGGTTTTTACTTACCCCACATTGCAAGGTACAAATACACATTGCTCCGAATTCGCAAAACATAACCTCTCTGCTAAATTGCGTGCCCTATCCTCATTTGAGATATTTCTTCCATAAGATATGTTGAATGGATTCACAAACAGAAAATGGTCCACACTTAAGCTCTTATACAAGTGCCTGCCAAAATTTACTGAAATTAAGAAAAATTGCAAAGTAAATAAAAACTGGAATTTTTCAGATTTATTAGTTATCTTACCACATATACACCACAATGCAGTTTCCTGTGATATGGGACAAGTTACAGAAAGGAATGACATCTTCTTTCATAATCCAAATATCAAGATCCTGCCCAAATACTTGATAATCCACAGCAATGTGTAGTCCTCGATCTTCCTCAAACCATTTCTCCATAGCACAGTACAATGCTTTCAACAATATAGGCAAGGATCCATAGCACTCAACCAACGGTTTTTTAACGACTTTTGCTGCACCTTTTTTCTTAACAGGTTTCTAGTTATTGAAATATTATATGTTAGTATAGATCATAAAAATGCATAAAACACATGTTCAGCCACGACAGTATCAATTGACACACGCAAGCAATCCTTTGGCATTTGTGTACCATGTAGCTTGTCACCTGCAATAATCACCGTTCCATATGCAACAACATTTTTCGTGGATTCTTCTATCAATGCAACTGTTATACCCTGCAACATTTCAGCTTTCTCAATGCCTATCACTTCATCATCATCTCTTTCATTCACATCAACACGTGATAGCTTAATAGAGCAGCTGCCCTTTTCCTCACTTTCCTTCTCTTTCGTAGCCATGAGAGCTTCTAGTTTATCAATTCTTTCAACTAGAGCAGGGATGAGGTTGTCATAAAGCTGTATTTTTTTCTTTGTTTGTTCCAATTCTTGCTCTGATTTCTCACCGATTTTTTTCCTTGTTTCTCTAGGTGTCTTGAAGTACATAGATGGGTTGACATAAGCTCCAATTCCACGCACACACCCTTCGTGTTCAGGCTTATTGAGAGCGCTTGCAAGCAAGTCATTGCAACTAGAAATTGGCTTGAAATCTCCATCTTCTTTGGCACGTATGTAGTCATCCTGTAATTCATATCATATAGTTAAAATCTAATGAAGTAGTTCATAAATATACATATAAATAAAAGTTATCATACAATTCTCTGTATTACCATCTTCAAGTCATTATTATCAGTGCATCCATCACTTGTCAATCTTGCTTTCTTCTACAAAATAGCTCTATCTATATCTTCGTCTCCCTTCAACTCATCTTTCTGCAAGTAAAAAATCAGCAAGTTTAATACACAGTAAAACAGAAAACTTAGGGATCCATTATTTCTACAGTTGTGTATAATGCTATGTCAAAAAATATTTAAGAAATTACCATGTCTTCAGCCAATTTTGCATATCCTTTACGAGATAGTCGATGAGGATATAAATTTTGATTCCTTCTTGCCCTTTGTTCCTCGCTAAGTTTCTACATGCTCATTGCAATGTAATGAATATGGATATAAATTGCAGCCATAATACATTTCATTTTGACACATACCTCAAATTCTGGAGTTATACGACTCGCGACAAATTGTTCCCAATCAGCAGCAACAATACCACTATTACTCGGTGGTTGAGATAATTTACTAGGATTTCCTCTGTTGGGAACAATGTAATCGGTATACAACCTATTTTTCCATGTGCGCCACTTGACATTTGCTGATTCTATGCATCCAGATTCCCATTTATCAGGAACCACGAAAGATGCCTAAAGAATGAAGGCATAATTATAAGGGCTGAAAATTGCAGCAGTAAATTAATAGTCTATATATGAAAATTTATGTACCTTCACCGAATCCCATATAAACACTTGAACACTTTCCGGTACATGTTTCCAACTCTTGTGAGTTATATTGACATGCTCACGAGCAAGCATCCCTATGTAACTTTGCATTTGACAGGCATTTTTTCCAATTGGTTGCCCGAGTGCATTGAACTCGATTTCACTTTTCTCCCCTTTAGCTCTTCTCTTAGCAAGACCATTCAAAATAATTCTGCCCCTCGTAGATCTAGTTGACTGTGTACTTTTAGATGCTACCCCGGAGTCCTCACTCTCATTCCCTCCAGCCATTATTTCAAAAATCTGCCCAATAATACACAGAATAATTATTAATAATTAATGTAATTGAGATGATGAACAGATTGAATAAATAAAATTCCAATGCATCAAAAATATCCATAGAAAACATAAACAAAGATGAAACTAGAAATGCATACCATACACATTCTAATTATCATTGTTCACCCAAATTCCATCACAATCGTCACGCACATGAGGTGGCTTGGTCTCATCTGATTCAGCAGATGTATCAACTCTTGGCACTTCTTTTGAAAAGTTTTGGAGTTGAATAGAGATATCTCCTAAATCGTCATGATTGATCATGTCAATGTATCCCTTGTTTGGGCTAGCAAGTACTACCGACCATGCAGGATCTTGGGGATCTTCAATGTAGAAAACTTGTTTCGCTTGATTTCCCAAAATGAATGAATCAGATTTGTATCATATTCATTTCAAATTGACTAAGGTAAATCCACTGTCATGTACTCTAACACCATTTTGATTCTCTACCCAACTGCACTTAAAAACTACAACACGGAAACATCGATAATCAAGTTCCCATATTTCATCAATCATCCTATAAAACATCATATCTGATATTATGGGATTTTTATCTCTTGCACTGGAAATCGACATAACATTTGCCAAAATACTAACTCCAGAGTTCTGAACAGCTCGTGTTTCATCTCGCTTCTTCGTATGAAAAGTAACACCATCAATCAAGTAACTGGAATATTTGAGAACTTGCTTACATGGTCCCCAAGAGAACTCACATAAAACATAAAACAGTTCATGCCATAATATCACTTTGAAAACACAGATATTAAAGCGATAAAGAAAGATTTTCCGAGCATTGCTCGTTTTATTTTGTATATAAAAGCCCACCTTGATTTACAGAACTTAAAGCAAAAACTTCCAACTTCGGATCTTCTGTCCTTTCTCTACAGTTGGCTTCCTCCTTCATCGTAAAAATAAACATACTTAAAAACGGATCGTAAAAGATAATCGATCAAAGAGAATCGAAGAAGCTTTATTTGTTTCATTCTTTAGGCATTTGCACGCTTACTAGATTCGTTTTACTTAAACGGGAAATGAGACTCGTACCAATCTCGTTTAGAACTCGGAAGATCTCATACTCGACACTCGGGTCAGTAGAGAAGGTAGTCGATATCTTAATACAAGTTTAAGGATTAAAAGAAACTAAGTTGGAAAGAATCAACTTAGGCGATTTACATTTTAGTTCATTGAACGATTTATGAAATTTCTCGTTTATTACTTCTTTAATGAAAGGATAAGAGATAAGATCTCGACTGGTTTTCATCACTCAAGGTCCTATACTTGACTCTAGGGTCAGTAGGGAGATATTCGTTAGATAAAATGGCTTAAACGATCGAAAGAAACTAAGTTGCGAACTAAACAACTTAGAAAACAAGAAACTGAATTTTCACTGCACAGTCCAGTAACTCTGGAGGCTGTCCAGAACAGAGGATTTGGAAACAGGGGGTGAGCCCTGTACCACTGGAAAGATTGGGATGTCTAGTTCGCATTTCAATTTACGGATGACAAATCCGATAAACGAGCTGGAAGTTATTACAGTTTCCGGCGAGGGTTGCAAAACTGCCGTGAAAACCCTAATTGCTTGATAGGTTCGACGTATAACGTCTTAGGTTCGTTCTAAGCTCTCGTATTCAATTTTTTTAGAAACTGGACTCTCAAGGCAGTTATCACGTACTTCCGTACGTGACGAACTCCTTCTCAAAACTCGCTCAAGAGCACTACGTTCTAACCGTCGGATTCCAACTAACAATTACTAAACCAACAAAAATTCAAAACGCATTCTAGTTCTCGACTATAACTATAGCCCATATTATATCAACTCGAAAGCTTATGATGTCAATTAGAAAGTTGTTCTAAATTCCATCACAAACAATAATATCAAATTAGAATTTTCATCTGACTTTTCGATTATTAGCTACGACTAAAGGTTCGTCTCTTACGCGTTTTTCAAAGGTTGTCGGATTCTATTCAAATTTTACGACGTTAAACTACGTCTAACGTGAATCACTTTCATGCATGCAAACATATCATAACATCATTATAACTCAACTTATACGGTAATCTTTATCTCTTATGTTTCATTAAACATTTTTAGAAAATTCTCAATTAAATTCTATAATCAACTAACATGATTTGCAACATAATTTAACCAACAATTCATCACTTATATCGAACATGTGGAAACCTCTAATTACTCTATAAAATTCTGTTTTTATAAAGATGTTAAGGGGGTGATTTTTCTTCCCCAATTAACTACATTTATTTACTAATCAACCTCTTATATCATCAATTAATCAATTGCAAAATAATTACCAACTAACATGCATAAAATCCCTAAATTCAACTCAAACCCTAATTGAAATTTCACAAACACATAGGGCTTTTGATTCCTTTTCATTCTAATCACTAATTAAACATCTATTAAACAAGAATCAATCATCAAAAGAAGAAAATTAAAAATCCTACAAACATGCCTAAATTTTCGGTATTAACACAAGAGTTAGGGTTCTTGGTTTTGATCAATTTTAAACCCTATTTAATCTATCTAACACATCCAATTTCATTATTCCAAGATCAATTCATCCATTTCAATACCTTATTTTTCGATCAAAGAAGGAAAAAGAAAAGAAAAGAATCCAATTGGATAGAATTGTGGAGGAGAGAATTACCTTGAGAATTAAAGAAAGATGTATGGAGTTTGAATGGAAGGATTGTGACTTGTGTTCTTCTTCAAGCTCTTGGAGATGTCTTCAATGGTGGATGATGAAGTGAAGAAGATGAAGAATGGAGGAGTGTGCAGCCGATGGTGGTGATGTGGTGGGAGGAAAATGCTTTAGTTTAAGTGTTTGATATGATGAAATGGTTGAAAGTATGGAAAGTAAAGATTAGGTGTCATATAACTAGACATCATTAACATGCATGTCTTCCACTTAATTAAGGAGAAAAATAATAAAAAAAAGAAGAAAAAGTCGGCTGCATGCAGAATTTTTAGTGGGTTACGGGTTTTACCGGCGCGATCCGACGTTACGGAAAAACGAACGACGAAAAATGTTGCTCGGTACAAAAACGTCGCGATTTGATTTGACCTTAAATTCTAACGTATGAACTTAATTGGAAAATAAATTTACAAAAATTATTTTGACAAAAACTCGGGACGACACAGTCCGAGTTTCATCCGGAAAAACATAAAATTGAACTTTCTCGGGCGTGTTCGTATCGCAATTTCGAGATTGTAAAATCAGACGGTTTTCCGTTTTGAGTTTACGAACTAAAAACTTTTCGTACGCGCTAACCTTAATACAATAGTCATCTAGCTGACTTCTGTAATTTATTTTCAGTAACGGATTCGACCGTTAGCCTTAGAATTCAAAATTGTAAACTTAGGCGTGCAAAGCCATTATTTAATTAACTTTAAAATTTTAAGAACGCAAGGAATTTACGGGGCATTACAGTTCATGCCATAATATCACTTTGAAAACACAAATATCAAAGCGATAAAGAAAGATTTTCCGAGCATTGCTCGTTTTATTTTGTATATAAAAGCCCACCTCGTAATACAGAACTAAAAGCACTAGCTTCCAATCTTCGGATCTTCCGTCCTTTCTTTACAGCTAGCTTCCTCCTTCATCATAAAATAATAATACTTAAAAACGGGTCGTAAAAGATAATCGATCAAAGAGAATCGAAATAAGTTTTAGTCGTTTCATTCTTTAGGCATTTGCACGCTAACTAGATTCATTTTACTTAAACGGGAACGGGACTCGTACAAATCCCGTTTAGAACTCGGAAGGTCTCATACTCGACTCTTAGGTCATTAGAGAGGGTATTCGATAGCTCGATACGACTTAAATGATCATAAGGAACTAAGTTGAAAAGAATCAACTTAGGAAAATTACGTTTTAGTTCATTAAACGACTTATGAAATTTGTCGCTTAATTACTTCTTTACTTGAACGGGTACGAGATGAGGTCTCGTCTCATTTAGCACTCAAGGCTCTTTTTGTGACTCTAGGGTCAGTAGGAAGATATCCGTTAGTTCTTACGGCTTAAACGATCGAAAGAAACTAAGTTGTGAACGAAACAACTTAGAAGATTGAAAACTGAAATTTCACTGCGCATTTCAGTGACTCTGGGGACTGCCTAGAACAGCGGATCTGGAAACAGGGGATGAGCCCTGTACCGTTGGAAATTTTGGGATGTCTAGTTTATGCTCCAATTTAAGGATTGCAAATCCGATAAACGAGCTAAAAGTTATTATAGTTTCTGGCGAGGGTCGCAAAACTGCCGCGATAACCCTAGTTGCTCGATAGATTCGACGTATAACGTCTTAGGTTCGTTCTAAGCTCTCGAATTCGATTTATTTAGAAACTGGACCCTCAAGGCAGTCATCACGTACTCCCGTACGTGACGAACTCCTTCTCAAAACTCGTCCAATAGCACGACGTTCTATACGTCGGCTTTCAACTAACAATTACTAAACCAACAAGTTATTCACTTCGCGTTCTAGTTCTTGACTATCACTATAGCTCATATTATAAAAGCTCGAAAGCTCATGACATCAACTACAAAGTTGTTCTCAAGTCCATTATAGACAATAATATCAAATTAGAATTCTCATTCGACTTCTCGGTTATTAGTTACGTCTAGTTGTTCGTCTCTTATGCAATTTTCAAAGTTGTCGGATTGCGTTCAAATTTTACGTCATTAAACTACATCTAAGAAGAATCACTTTCATGCATATAATCATGTCATATCAATACTATATTTCAAGTTACGACGAGTTCTTCGTCTCTTACATTACATAAAATATTTTTAGAAAATTCTCAATTAAATCCTATTATCAACTAACACCATTTGCAACTATATTCCATCAACATTTCATTAATTAAATCAAACACATGAAAACCCCTAATTATCCAATAATTTTCGGTATTGTCACAAAGGATAAGAGGGTGATTTTCTTCTCCAATTAACAACATTTATCCATTAATCAACCTACTATAACATCAATTGAACAATTGAAATCCAATTAAACACTAACATGCAAAAATCCCTAATTTCAACTCAAACCCTAATCGGTTTTCAACATAGCATGGGGCTTTTGATTCCTCTTTGTTCTAATCTCTAATTAAGCACCTCTTAAGCATGAATTTATCATTAATTGAAGAAATCCAAAAATTCTACTAAATCCCTAAAATTTTCGGTATTTATATAGAGATTAGGGTTCTTGTTTTTGTTCAATTTTAATCCCTAATTATCCTATCTAACACATCTAATTTCATTAATCCAAGATCGAATCATCTAATTCAACACTCAAACTTTTCGATCAAAAAGAAAAAATGAAAAGAAGAGTATGATGGATGGATAGAAGTATAGAGGAGAGGATTACCTTGCTAATTAATGAAAGAAGTAAGAGGTTTGGATGGTTGGATGATGACTTGTGTGTTTCTCCTTCAAGTTCTTGAAGCTTCAACAATGGAGATGGAAGAAATGAAGATGAGAGAGGGAGGGGGTATGGCTGCCGATTTCTAAGGTGTGGGAGGGAGAGATGGTGTTTTAATTTGAATTAACTTATGTTATAAGGTTGGATAGGTGTAAAGTGCAATAGTAATAACAATAGGTGTCCTCATATAACATTATAAAATGAAAATATCCTCTAAGAGAGTGAGGATGAAGTCGGTCAAGGGAGAAAGACAATACGCGTTTTTCCGGCGCGATCCGACGTTACGGAAAACGTTCGACGAAAAATATAGCTCGACACAAAATCGTCGCGATCCGATTCGACCGAAAATTCTAACGTATGAAACTTAATCGGAAAATAAATTTATAAAATTTATTTTGACAAAAACTCGGAACGACACAGTCCGAGTTTCGTCCGGAAAATCATAAAAACGAACTTTCTCGGGCGAGTTCGTATCGCGATTTCGTGAATGTAAAAATCAGACGGTTTTCCGTTCTGAGTTCATGAACTAAAAACTTTTCGTACGCGCTAACCCTAAATACAGTAGTCGTATAGCTGACTTCCGTAATTTATTTTCGGAAACGGATTCGACCTTTAGTCTTAGAATTCAAAATCGTAAACTTAGGCGTGCAAAGCCATTTATTTAATTAACTTTAAAATTTTAAGATCATAAGGAATTTACGGGGCATTACAATAAATAAAAAGGAGATGTTATTCTTCTTTCATTAATGATGATAATTATTATTTTTACAGCGGAAGACTGAAATAAATAACATTTACTGACAAATATAAATATATTTGATAAGAGCAGAAAGATAAGCAATTACAGAATACATGAGGGGAAAGAAAACCGTCAAGAAGAAAAGGAAGAGTGGCAGACATCGAGCATAGTCACCGTCACCGGCGCCGTTGTGTCCGCACCTTTCGACTCTCTCTTTTCACGACTCAACTTCTCTCAACCCCATCTCTAACAAGACTACAAGAGGGATGGTTTTTACCTCAATAAAGAGCTGGTGAATAATTGAGGGTGAGAAAAGAGGTGAAAAATAATTCTATTTATACTAGTCTTTTGGTGATTAAATCCGGTAAGAGCGAGATTTATGAACCAATCTTCTTCAATGATTGATTTTATTTTGCAGAAGTTAAGGAAATTGAACATGGAAAGTAGGGTGAAGCGATCACATGATTGCTGCCGAGTGATTGAAATGATTGAATAGAAATTGGGGTTTGGGCTTCTTTTATTTTACTTGGACTATTTAAAATTAAAAAGGGCTATATTAATATAAGGATAATTTTAAATATAGACCCCATTTCTCTCACTATAGCCTCTTATTTAATAAAACAATATATATATTTATAAATATACTATTTCACCCTTGGTCCCTAAGTTAAATTCTTAATTGATAATATTCATATCATAGCCACAAATCAGCCCTATAGCTTCATTAAATCTTTCCCTAAGGGATTCTTTCTTCGTTACAGAGGATCTATGTAATAGACAGGGTGAGTCCTATGAATCTGGTTTAGGAGTATCTGCAGGGTCTAAAGCCTTGATTGATAAAAAGGAATGAAACCCAATCAGGAAAAGAAATACAAATAGAACATTATAACTCCAAAATTCAAATTGAACATGAAACAAATCGAAACATCATCATTGACCCCCAATCAAAATTGAACATGAAAGAATTGGGAATTGCCTCTATAAAGAGGATCGAAATAATATGAAAATTTGATTTTTTCAATTATGTCGTTTCATTTGCCTATGTAAGTCGCTGAGATAGTCTTGAATTAAACCACAGTCATATCCTCCATTAATTCATGTTTCAGTTCTCACTTCAATGTTCATATTCTTGTTGTTTCATTTTCTTCTTGTTTAGGTTTGGTATCTATAATATCAACATTTGATTAATTAAGAATCTAATTTTGGGAGTTAAGGGGTAAAATAATAAATGTATAAATACAATTATCATTTTATTAAATAGGGGGTTATGTGAAAGAAATGGAGGCTATGTTTAAAATTACCCTTAATATAATAACCATAGGCTTCCCTAACATATTTTGGGCCATTAAAAATAATCGAAGATGGGCTAAAATAATTGAAATAAATATTTTGGGCTTAAACTTCAAATGCTATATGAAATTAAATGAATGTATATTGATGTTCGTGAAAATAAAATAACTATAAGCGCGATTTATAAGACTTAACATTACTTGCTAAGAGATAATATAAATAAATATTTTACGAGAAATATAATAAAATTTTCTGGGTCGTTACATGCATCAAATGACACTAATTTGATTCAAATGACACTAATTTGATGAAATTCAGAAACAGTTGATGAATAATGAATTTTCGGCGGAAGTTACTACTGATATGAACCCCGGACACGTGAACGAAAGACTTGATCGAACAATTGGATGGTAAAATCCTAAAACCTCTATATCTAATTCGCGAAGTGAATTAAGCGGACAGAAAGTCTCCTAAAACCCAACATGTAATTGATACAATAACTCGGGGATGATGAAGACACACAAACGAGGGATGGTTTACCTCGCTCATACGTCAGTAATGAACTCGACTTGGAAAAACCAAGAAGAACTCGAAGCTCTCAAGAGAGAATTAAAACTCATGAAATTATATCAATCAAAGGTATCAAAATAGCGTCCAGCACATAGCCTGCATATAGGTGAAAATCATAAACCTAGTCTAGGAACGAAAGTACTAATAGACGGGCTTACAATAATTAACATAATAACTCGACTAACTAATCGACTAAACAAAAGCCCAGAAAGAAAATGAACAAATAAATAAAGTCTTCAACACAGATAAATAAAGTCTTCAAACTTAAGCCCACTCGCACATGATAAGATTAACAAAACATGGGCTGTTCAACTCGCCAACTCCAATGGGCTTCTTCATCAACTCTTGATCACGGAATTCTTGGACTTTCCTTGAACTTCTTGGCTCATGATCTCGTAATTGTCCCAACAGGAACTTGCACCAGATCTTGCATTAACGACGACCCTTGGACTTCATCAACTAGTCATTGAAAATCAACTTTCTCGGAATTTTTTAAAATTCGCGCTCATACTTCATTTCTCGTTCTTAAGATCATATAACACTTAACATCTTTGCTTCGAATAGCCGAAATGAGAAAAATTATGTTTTTGCCCTTTAGGGGCATTTTTGTAATTTTACAAGAATTTATTTTCTAGAAATTTTTATCATATAAATTTGAACATAATCACATATAAACACATTTATTAAGCCCTTAGGCACACTTAAGCATAATTAGGACAACTAGAGGGTGTTTGGCTAAGCTTTTAAGCTTCTTAAAACAACTTATAAGGTACTCACTATTAAGGATTTAAGTGCTTATAAATTGATTTAAGGAGCTTTTAAGTTCAACCAAACACCCTTTTAATTAAGACTTAAAAAATCGGGGTATTACACGATTCTTTTATCGAAAGTTGAAATTGATCGAGTAATTGTTCAATTAGATTTATTTCAAGTCAATTTTGAAAGTTTAAGAATTTTCTGAGCATGTGCATGTTTTTCGAGAAAAATGATGTATACTTTATCCCGAGTAATATTAATTTAGGTTTCAAATTTCAAACCCGATTCCATAATTGAACTCTTTGATTTATTCTAAGGAAAATGAAATTGTTTTCATTCAAATCCAATAACTTTCATTTTTCAAGTTAAAATTCGAGCAGTGTCGAGTCAGCATGAATCTGTATTCGATCCTGATTGAATTTCTGAGTATGAGATTGTGTTAGTATGATTCAATGTGATTTTCTAGGATTTTTCTAGAATATTTTGAGAAGGTTGGAAATCTTTTCTTTTTTCGACTATTTATTGAAGTCAGTCGTTTACCTATCTGTGAATGTTTGATTTGAAATGTGTTGATATGATTGTGAATGATATGTGTTAAAAGTGATCGAGAATTAATCTCATAATTTTCTGGAATCATTTGATGTGTTACATCAAGAAATACAAGTTTATGGAATGAATAATAACTTCTCGATTTTTGATATTTGTTTAAGTTTTAATTTGTCTGATGTTATCGAGTTTGAGGAAGTCTGTTGGTACAGTACTTTATTAGAGTTATAAATCGAACCTTTTCGATTATACCGAGCTGAGAAAAGTTAGAAAAACCCGAGTCAAGTAGAATTCCGAAAAACTGAATTTCGTTTCATTTTTCAAAAAAAGTAGACTCATCCTTATAAGATGTTATTCTTGAAGGAAACGAGCGGACCTGAGAAGTAACAAGGAAGAAGAAGAAGATTAGTCCCAGCTAGGTGGGCTTTTTAACCGAGAACTGATGAATGATATTATTTACTGATTATTATTACGTGTTTTTAAATTAATTGACTTGCCAATATTTAAGTTTTGATATTTTTAATCATCTACTTGAATTATTCAGATTCCTATGGGAGACAAGATAGCACGCGTTGTTCTTTGATTATTAGAGCCTTGCTCTGGTTAGCACACAACTTGATGTGGTAGATTGATTCATACCTACTGTTATATATATATATATATATGTTTAACTGTGCACTCGTTTTGGAAAAGTAAATGTTTTTGCATTTACAAGTTAATTGTTTTAAACTTTACTAACGCTTGTGATGTAGTGAAAAAGCAAGTTCAATTTATAGCTCTATCAAGCAAGTTTTCAATTTGTTTTGGCATATGTTCACTGAGTAAAAAGTACTCAGCTCTACATGTGTTTTCTAAACATGCAGTTTATCTCGAATGATGGTGGCACGGATTGTTCGGCAGTGTGTTCTTGCTTTTGAGTCAAGTCTTTTGTTTAAGCTTGCAGTTATGTGTCTCCATACATGTAGCTGTGGGACTTGAGTTTAATTTCCGCTGCAAAACTGTTATTTTATTCATGTTTAAATTTATACTCTGATGTTGATACAATGAGCTTCTAGGCTCGAGACATTTTCTATTATCCTTGATTTCTACTTGACTTGAATATCTATTTTGGAGTTAATATCCTGAGCTTGAAAGCATGTTCTATTTCAAGCAGAAGAAGTCAGCCAGACTGAAGAAGGCAGTTCGTGAAGAACTCAGTTGACTCCTCAACTGACCCATGCAGCTCAAGCATGAAGAGAAATTGTGTCGAAGTCAGACGTCACAAAGCTGAGAAGAGAAGACCTTAAAGACGTTGAAGACAGAAGAGTTGAAGTCCAAATTCAAATCTACTCAGAAGCACAAGTCAACTGGAGACCTTACTATAAATGGACCGACAACAGAGATGCGTATAAAGTGAAGGTCATAGTTGCAATTTTAGGAAAGTTTCCAGAAAAACAGGTGGAGTGCCATGCTTTTAGCAGAGACCATACGACTCTTTCCAACGACTAATTAGATCTTCTTCTATAAATAGAGGTCTCCACATCAAAGCTCGGGGTGGCACGAGAGAGAGACCAAGAGTGCCAAGAGAGAGAATCAAGAGTGACGAAGCAACAACAGACCACCACTCTCTCCAATAAGAAGACCTCAGTCGAAGACTAGTAGAAGCCGAGTGTCCACTCCTCCTCCTGTTGTTCCATCTAGTCTCTAAAAAAGCCCCTTCTTTGTTTGAGTTTAGAGTATAGGTTCTTGCATAATTTATGTCCAAGCAGACTCTTTCCCAAAAGATCGAGTCTCTAAGCCTTAGGACGAAGCGTCCACTTCTCTCTGTGTAGAAGGAAAAACCCCCAAGCCCCAATCCCCAAACCTTAGGTCCGACTTTGAACCCGCAATCAAAGTCACTAGGTCCCTTTGAACCTGCAATCAATGACCAGGTCTCTTTGAACCTGTAATCAAAGACTAGGTCCCTTAGAATCCGCAATCTAAGACTAGGTCCCCTTAGAACCCGTAATCTAAGCCCTAGCTATACACATGCCCGTAAAAGTGTTGTAAGGTCTTGTTCAAACCCGTAATCGAACTGGTTAGGTTGCTTGGTACACGTAAACCAAGTGGAATATTTGATAAGCACACCTAAGCTTATCTAGTGGATTACTTCCCCGAAAAGAAAGTCGTAGACGTAGGGGGTCATTCTCTGAACCACGTTAAACTATTGTGTCCTTTACTTTCTGTATTTACATTCAATATTTTATATTCAATTACCTAACCAAGTGACCCATCATACAAACTGCATACAAACTGCACTTGCACACAAACTGCACTAACTTTGGGAACTTGAACTTCCCCGTTTTCACAAAGGTTTCAGTTTTAGTAATGAGCTTAAACTTTCCACCAACTTCCGCAAACGCTAAATTCTTTAAAACCTCAGTTGGACTACACAGCTGACCCTCAGTCCAAGAAATCAGCTGCATACCCAACTGTGTGATTAGCTCCAACTGACCATCTTAGTTGTAGAGCAGCTCTAACTGACTTTTCTAGTTGTTGAGCAAACTGACCTGAGCAGTTAATTCAGTGAAAAGATTTTGAAAGCAAAATTTTCTACTGGTGTATTCCCCCCGGCCCCCCTACACCAGATACTCGTTACCAGGACCATCATTTTCTTATTCCAAATAATTTGAATTTCATTTTTATAGCTTCAATTCATCTATATAATTATAGGAATTAAAATTCCCAATTTCTTATGCTCTTAAGTTTCGAAAATTTTCAATTAATGAACTTACATGTTCATTTCCTTCTTTTGATGGTAATTTTTTTTCTGTAGTTCTTCCTTAATTTCATTTCTATACCAACAATTAGTCAAGTAAAGCATAAGAACAATAAAATCACATTTTATACTTAAAACTTTCAGTCTATATATGATATAGCTCGATTAAATTCAAATTTTTGATTAAATCTTTGAATCATGCTTATTCATACTTGAATTAATAGAATCCATCTCCAATTTAAGCATAGGACTCAATCATCTTCTCCAAATTTCATTTTCAAGATATATTGATTCTTTCTTCAATCTAATCATTCAAACATGCTTATATAACATCATACAACTCATTTAAAGCATCAAATCCATCACTTAAATCAAAACTCACAATAACCCTATTTTTAGGCATAAACTACAGTTTCTTCATGATCACCATGTATATATGTTTATTTTCTTCAATAAATTATTCTAATTTGCTTAGAATTTATTCTAGAACTCATTTGAATCATCAAACTCAAGAGATAAATCAAAGCATGAAATTTCCCAAATTTCTCAAATATTTTCGAAAATCATAGGGATGAAGGAATCATGGATTTCTTTCTTGTTTTTCAAGCATGGAAGGCATTCATATTCATATATTTGAGCTCAAAGGTATAAGGATCAAACCTTCTTCTTACAAACAAGGCTTTGATCGATCAAGAAGAGTGAAAGAAAGAGATGAGTTCTTGATCTTACTTGATATGTGAAAGGAATTGAGGTTGAATCTTGATTCCACGCAACTATTTGATCCTTCCTTGTGCTTGATTGAAGAAGAAAATGGAGTCTTATGGTGGTAAGGAGGGGAGGTTGCCATGGAAAAGGAGGAGAGAGAGATAACTAAATGGAGAGAAAGAAATGTGTGTATGTGCATGAGTGAGAGAGAGAAAAGTGAAAGAGAGTTGAGAGTGAGAGTATGATGTGTGTGCCGAGAGTGGGGGTTAGGGAGAGGGAGAAGGATCTAGATGGGATTGATTCCAGATTTTTATCGGGTAAAAATCCTCGGAAGAAAAGATTTTTTCGGTACAAAACATCCCTCTTTAATCATTAATTCTCTCAAACTAATAATTCTCTCCTCGGCACTTTCTTGACATTCGATTTCACTCTAACTCGTATCATTACTCATGAACTAAATCATAGATTCTGAAAACCCAATTTTCGGATCAAAATTCCGAATAACGAAGAAAACGTAAAAAAGTTACTATTCATATTAGCTTCTATTCGAAAATAAATTTCAAACTCGTCTCAAACGAACTCAGAAAATTCTCCAACATGCATCAATGGTCAATGAATAAATTCTAGATTTAAATGACACTAATTTGATAAAATTCGGAAATAGTCGGCGAATAGTGAATTTTCAGCGGAAATTACTATTCATCAAAAAATCAACTTTCTCAAAATTTTTCGAAATTCACACACATACTTCATTTCTTATTCTTAAGCTCATATAACTCTTCGCATCTTCATTTCGAATAACTGAAACGAGAAAAATTACACTTTAGCCCTTCAGGGGCATTTTGATAATTTCACGAGAAAATTTAATTCTTGGAAATTTTTATCACATAAATTCTCACATTATCACATATAAACACATTTAAGTAAAATTAGGATGACTAATTTTAGACTCAGATTGGGGTATTCCACAATGGCTCCACCTCCAGACATAAACACATAACCTGATGTAGACTTCTGTTTGTGCTTATCAACTTAATAATCGCAGTCTACATAACTTACCGGAGTCAGTTCACCGGACTGGTAAACTAGTGCATACTCAACTAGGGTAAATATCAGGGTCAAACCCAAGGGAGGTAGGTTGTGATGACCTCGGTGTAACTGGACAGGATTTTAGTTTTGGTTTGGAACACTCTCCACATAAACTAGAAACAAATTCTGAAATAAAATACAAAGTAAATCAAATAAAGAGGACATTCTTGAGTCGGTCTTGACTTGGTTCAGTGTGTGCGTGTGTGTGGTTGGATCCCAGGCCCTCGAATAGTCACTGCGTGGGCACGTCTCTTGGTTATAGGGTCTCGACACTCACGCCCCTTTACTTTCACCATGCCACGCACGTGAGTATCTCAACCCCAGTTCTTTCTTTCAGTATCGAGCCCTCCAAGTCACCTTAGGAGCCAACCTTACTGTCCACAGAAATAGCTCGCATCTGGAAAAGTCACCAATTGAGCCCTCTGCTTCAGCAACCTTTGGATCTAGAAAGCCTAAGATTGCTAGAAGTATGACTCTTGTCATACATCTCTCTTCAACGCTCGCAATACGACCAAAGGTGAGAGGAACCCCTACACCTTTTCCCAGTATTGTGAGGGATTTCGCCTTAGCCGCTCCTCCGTTGGCCACCACAGGATTTGTGGAGACTCCAGCACTCCAGCGCGTCGGGAACGGGCCCAACAGTTCCCCGGCGAGCTTCTGACCTCACATTTCTCACACACAACACTCACACCTCACCGCACCCCAACTAACCCAAGCACAAAGAACTTAGCTAGACATGGAAATGAAAGAACAAGCAACCAAAAATATAAACCAAAGCATACTTAACATTAAAAATGTAAAGAGTAGTACTGTTTATGTAGAAACTAAATTACAGAGAGAGAGTTTGAAAGTGTGGTGGTGTTCTTCGATGATAACATTGATGGAAAGGAGATGTCTTATATATGGCGGCTTCCCTAAGTGGTAGTTGCATCTAAACCTTTCAAGTCCGCCCAATAATCGAATTTGGAGTTTGAAATCCCTCTTAGTAGGTCAACCTTCACTTTCAGTCCTTCGTCCTTGCTCTCATCCCATTGGTTGTCACTGCTGCTGCTGTTGGAGGTTACCATTGAAGAAGTTGTGGTCCTGTCAGAGCTTGTTCTTTCCATTTCCGGCAAAGTTTAACTTTCAGCGCACCATGTTATGGTCCTGTCAGAGCCTTCATGGCTTTGCTGTCTGTCGTCATGATCACCACCAAGCTCCTTAGGACCTCCAACGCCCTACTGCATTCCATTCTCTTTTATGTCCTTAATCCGCTCCTTTATGCCCATTTGCAGAAAATGTTGTGCCATGCATGCTAGTGTGTCTACCTAGATACAAAAGGCCCAAAACAAAAGAAAAAGAGACTCGATCTAGACCTCTACAGACACTAAAAAGAGCACAGAAATAGGGCCCGTCATATCCACACACATTAATTCATACTTGTCCTCAAGTATGTGGTCAGAGTTACCCTTGAAAAGACATAAAAGAAAAAGCAACAACAGACACAAAATAATATTAGCATGAAAAAGAAAACAAAGACACAAAAGCATGTTCATTCATCAAGGCCAATAAATAGGTCAAAATTAGGTATGCCACATGAGATTCACTCCCTCACAGCATGCTCTCGTATATGCATGGTTAACTGTTTATGCTCACAACATTCTCAATCTTGGCCATGCTATAGGCTTGTTTACTGGCTCATAATTCTTCATTCATTAAAGTCTAAGGTGTTTTCAGATTATTAAAAGGACTTAGCAGGTTGTAATGGGGCTTTAGGCTGGTGAGATCATTTAGAAACTGGCAAAGGTCATTATAGGCTTCATGGAGGCCTCCACGATCTTTCTCTCTACTAAACTCTTTGCATTACGGGCCTTAGCACACTTTCTGCTTCTTTTCATTTCTTTACTTCTTCTTTTCTTTCTATCCCCCCCCTCTTATAAGTAACCACCCTCATATGAATTTTAGGAATTCTTTTTCTTAAGCTCTAGGGTGATTTTTCTTCTTTTTTCTGCTCACAAATCCCTTCTATTTTCTTTTCAGTGGTCTCTAAGCCTATTCTAATGGCCATGAAGTCTTTGAGCTTTTTATCAGATTAATTCAAACGAATTATTTGGCTCAAACTGGGCTAACAAGGGGTATCTTGTTCAGGGTAGGGCTGTTTTGGCTAAGTAAGCTCATAGGAAAAAGTGCCTATATCTTTTAATCATCAACACGTAAAGTCATAAAATAATTAAGAGCTAAGAAGACAAATTCTAGCAGAATCCTAGATGAGAATGCAGAATCACACAAGAAAGGAATGTTGCAGATATCATGATATAGCATGCATAGCTCAAAATCTCATAGGTTATTGCTAACACACCCATTCATCGTCCCTATTCATCGAAGCCCATAGAATGAACACAAAAACAGACAAAGGAAAAGAACAACAAAGAAACAAGATCATTATGATCACAACAAACACAACAATACAAAAAACAACATTCCTACAGACTTTGTTGCAAGCAAAGTGGTGGAATCCAACAGACTCAAAATATATATACAGACTTAACAAAATTAATAGAAAAAGAAAAATCTAAACTACTAAAAGGCGGGAGGTCACAAACTAGGGAGCAGGCTGCTCCCCAGGGTACCTGGCTTTTTGCTTCTCATTGAACTCCTTGAGGGCACGGAGGATCTCCTTGAGAATATGGTTGTTAGCTCCAACAACAACCTTCACCTCGTGGATGCGGTTAAGTATCTCTTGGCCTATTGCAGCAGTCATAGGGCCATCCACAACAACCTTCTTTTTCTCGGGGTAAGTAAACTTGTAAACCCCTCATTCTCCAATCTCGATGTCTTGCATCCTCTGCAAGCATCCCAAATCCAGCAGCTCCTCAGGGACGACCTCCATCTTCTTCTCATTCACCAACCTCATGTTTTTGGCCAATTTAGTTATGAATTGTCCCAGCATTATCTGCTCCGGGTGGTTTTGTTGATCTTCTGAAGATGCGTGATCACCAGGGACCCAAAATTCACCCTCCGCTTTGTCTCCATACACCACAACAAATACAACTCCTTCTATGTGATGGAGTTGCTGGCATTGTCATTCCTATAGAAGTTGTAGGTTAACACCCGATGACACAGATGGAGGGCATCACTCTTCAACTCGTGCCCCTTAGAATACCCACTCTTGAACTCTGGAGTTTTTCCCAACATCCTCCACTTGTCTTGCACCTCATGCACAGTCTGATTAGGAGTCTTCCTGATATAAACCTTGACACGTAAATAGAAGACTTGAACGAAGGATGGATGGATTATCCCCAAACCTTTGAATCTAACCCACAGAATGAAATAGGCGAATTGGATTTCCCTATAACCCAATGTGATATTGAAACAGTAACTCGGGGACGATAAATAACACACGAAAGAGGGATGATTACCTCGCTGATACGTCGATAATGAACTCGTCTTGGTAAAACCAAGAAGAACTCAAAAACTCTCAAGAGAGAATAAAACTCACAATTATATTAATGATCAATGTCTCATTTTTGTTCATAACAAGACCCTATATATAGGGTGTGTGAATCCTAACCCTACTAGAAAACTAAAGATGGAAAATAACTCCTAATCTAATAAAGAAACAAACCCCTAGTCCAAACAAGGTTTAAAATAAAAAACTGACTCAACTAAGGCATAAATTCAGCCACACTAAATAAACCCATGAAAATAACAATTAAATACTAAAAGTCATTAAAACTAATTAAATAGAAGTCTTCATGGATCAACCCAAACATAGGATATTAAATTGATGTATCTTGGGCTTGCTTCACGATCATCTTCATCGGGCTTCTTTGATAACTTTTGATCCCACACAACTTGGATTAAGCCCACCAAGCTCTCCTTGAACTTCTTGGCCAGTGATCTTGTAATTGGCCAAACAAGAACTTGCACCGGATCTTGCACCAATGACGACCCTTGGGCTGCATCACTTCCTCACAGCATTCTTGTACTCCTCCTGTTGCAGACCCTGCACATCCGCCATCTTTTCCGCCTGGTCAATCACATTCACCGACAAACTCATCTCCTTGCCCTTGGTCTCAAAATGGAGACATGCAGTGGCCAGCCCCACAAAAGTCGGGTCTTTGTTGACATAATCCTTATGAACTCCTTTGCCATATCTCCATACACCTTTCCTCTCCAAGTCAGAAATGAGCTTCACCCTATATTCACAAAGTAGTGCTCCATGTCCTTCCAAACCCCTAATTTCTCCATGGATTTGAACTCCAGTCTTGGGCACCAGGACTCTCTTGAAGGGTGGAGGTCTTGTCCTCACATCTCTCAATGGGGGTTTGGAGGAGGAAGGGGTTGTCGGTGTGGTCCTTGTCTTTCTCTTCTTGGCTACAATCTTCGTCTTGGAGGGCTCCGGCGACTTCACCAGTTCCGTAGATGCCATGGAAGCCTCTTTTTCGTGGACCGACTTCTCTTTCTTCTTGCATCAGGCACAAATTCATCGATGATGTCGTCTACGGTTTTTACCGTATACTCTTCTCCTTCGTCGTCCTCATCAGATCCGTTCTCCTCTGCTTTTTCCTCTTGATACAGAGTGGGCTCCTTGTCCGAAAGCTTTTTTTTTGCACCCCTTATTTTTAGTGAGGGTTCTGGTGTGTTCCTCGTCTTTCTCTTCTTGGAAACAGTCTTCGTCTTGGAGGGCTCTAACGACTTCACCAGTTCTGCAGATGCCATGAAAGCGTCTTCTTTATGGATTGACTCCTCTTTTTTTCTTGTCATCAGGTGCAAATTCATCGATGATGTCGTCTACGGTTTTTGTTGTAGACTCTCCTCTTTCGTCGTTCTCATCAAATCCGTTTTCTCCACCTAGTTCAAGCATTTAGGAGGCGGCATTCTCCTTATCGTGGTCGGAAGAAGAAGAGTTCTGCTGTTCGGTGTCTTTGGCAGGGGTTTCCTTAGCCATTTTCTTAAGTTTTCTTGTTTCTTTGGCGGGGGATCATTTGGAACGGTGGCTTCTGATTTCCCTCGAGTTTTAGCCATTTGCTGAAACTTTAAGATGAGAGTTCTGAGGCAGTTATGGAGGGTGAGAAAGAGGGTTAAGGTAGAGGTTTGTGGTGGTTGTGAGAGAGTGGGGTGGTGGGTTTTTGAAAAATTAGGTATAAGGGTTTTTGAATTTTGAAAATGGGGGAAGACGAAAGGTCATGGCCGATATTTAGGATTTTTTTAATGGCTGATAAAATCCAACTCAGCAGATAATTTTAGAATCCTATTAATCCTCCGATGTCATCTTCATGCCCTTCGAAATAACAGTGGTGCCCTTTTACCTACAAAACCAAACTTTCTCTACTACCTAGGTTAGCAAAACAAACTCACTTCAAAAGGAAAGTAAACAAGAAGACAATATTCTTACCAGGTTGCCTCCTGGTGAGCGTCCTTGATTGTAGTTGTGAGCTCGACTTCCTCCCACTTCAGATAAGGTAGCTAGGCTGAGTACTGGTGAGGGCACTAACTACTCCATCGTGATGTTCATAATAGGTCTAGAGCCTTTGGCTGTTCGTCATTAAAAACTTCCTTGACTTTAAATCCCTGATCTCAACAGCATCACTTTGATAGTGGACGAAAACTTCGTATGGACCATTCATGTTGGTAGTCATTTTGCACCTCCACATGTTGAATTTAGGTTGATGAAGAAGCACCTGGTGTCCTCATTCAAACCACTTTACTTGCATCATTTGATCAAATTCTTTTCTCAACCAATTGAGGAACTTCTCAATGAAATTCATCGAGTTGTGTGGTGTATTGGTCTTCTCTCTTTCCCTTTTATAATCTACACACACGCACCATCCATTCGTGAGATTCTTGTGTACCATCAGATCTCTTTCATCCTTTATGGCATGTTAATCAGAATTGGTGAGCAATATGAGCACTGAATTGAGCCACTCCCATTCTGGAATAGGTTTTATGATGCCCAATTTTGTCAATCTTGTGATCTCTTGTCTCAGAACCTCCTCCACCGATGGGATAAGACCTCCTAGTTAATCATTGAGTTGCTCTTCATTCTCATTAGTGTCAATGTGGAGCTCTTGGGAGGCCACTTTGTGCTCTATATAGTCCATCACTTCTATGTCTTCAGTCTCGATGGCACCCTTCGTGCTCTTATAGACATCAAACTGCACCTTTTCGCCATCAAACTCACAAGTCAATTTTCCTGAGTGGCAATCGATGTTGGTCCTTACTGTCCTCATAAAGGCTCTTCCTAGCCTTCTTGAGTAGTCCACCGGATTTGATCTCATTGTTCCCCATATCTAAGACATAAAAATCAGCAAGGAACATAAGGTCCCCTACTCTGATCAAAACGTTTTCCATAATGCCCTCCGGGTATACCACTGATCTGTCAGCCAACTGAATCACTACCCTTGTGGCCTTCATTGCACCAATATTCATCTCGTTGTACATCGACAAGGGCATGAAATTGATTGAAGCACCCAGATCCATCATCGCCCTATCTATCCATGTGTTTCCAATTACATATGAGATCACAAACATCCCCGTATCTTCACAATTCTGTGGCATCTTCCTTTGAATCAATGCGGACAAATTCTCCCCCACCATGATCCTTGCATCATCTTGAATTCTCTCTTTCTTTATGCATAAATCCTTCAGGAACTTGGCACAACCAGGCATGGTTTTGAGTACAGTGAGGAGGGGAAGGTTAATTTCCACCTTTTTGAATATGTTAAACATTTCTATCTATTCTTCTTCCTTCTTTCCTTTAGCCAATCAATATGGGAAAGGGGCTTATATGATAGGTGTCTGACATATGGCTTCTTGACCTTGACTTCCTTCTCCACCTGATTTTCTTCGACCGGTTCTTCCCCTTTTTTTTCTTTCATTGTTGTGCCCTCGTCAGCTTCCCCTGTGGGCTCTGTTCCTGGCATGAAGACCTTCTTAGGAAATGGCTTCCCAGTTCACAAAGCAATGGCATTGAGTTAAGCTTTCTGAGGTATCTTTACTTGAGGAGGGAGTTTACCCTATCTCTTCTCCATCCTAGCCATGGCATTCAGCATTTGACCCACTTGATTTTGTAGGTTATGGAGGCATTCTTCGTTTCTTGCTTGAACTTAGGATTCTCCTCATGTTCCTTTGTGAAGTTAGCTCCTAATGTGTTTACCACATCGGTCAAAGAAGGCCTTTTATTCTGGTTTTGAGGCTGCTAATACTGTTGTTGATGCCCTTGCTGGTTCCCTTGATGCAGAGGGTTGGGTCCCCATCTCAAATTCTCATGATTTTTCCAAGAAGGATTGTAGTATTGATTGTTTGGCTCAAATCTCCTCTGCTGATTGTTGTTGTTTCCTGCTTGTATTAATGCATTGACATCCTCCACAAGGAGTGTGGGGCAAGCATCCGTCTCATGGTGTGTGGCTTAGCAAAATCCGCAGGGATTGACAAGCTTCTTTTGTTGTGAGCCCAAGTTGATGACCAACATCTTCACAGCAGAGCATAAGTCATTGATCTTGGCCTTTACTGTCGTCGGCTCCGTAGTAGACTGCTTGAATGTTTCTCCCCCATCTTCGCGAGAGTCTTCTGTCATATCACCTGACCACTTGAAAGCTTCACTTGGGGCTTTGTTCGTGATATTTCTTCCACAACATGCATTGATAAAGGACTTCTTTGTGGCCCTCAAACCCCCTACGAAATTGTGCACCAAGTCATGAGTTGAAATGTTGTGCTGTAGGCACTTTGCTATCAACTTTTTGTATCTTTCCCAATAGTCATAGAAGGACTCCCCAGTGCCCATTTTGATGCTTATGATGGCCTTTCTCATAGCTAAGATACGTGCAACTGGGAAGTATCTTTCCAGAAATTTTTGTTGAAGTTGTGCCCATGTCGTCACACTCTCTTCCTCCAAAGAATAAAGCCAAGCTCTCACATTGTCGTGGAGTGTGAAGGGAAAAGACACTAGCCGAATAAATTCTCCCATATTGCCCTCCGTACGGACCGTCGAGACCGCCATCTCGAAGTCTTGAAGATGTCTATGAGGGTCCTCACCAGGCATAACGCTGAACTTTGGGAGTATTTGTATGAACGTGTGCTTTAGCTCCGAGTTACTGGTGGGCTCAGGCAACCTTATGCCCATGGGTCACAAATTAAGGTTGCTGGGGAACACCATCTCCCTCATCATGCGCTCATGCTCCTCTTGATGTTTGTTGATACGGACGGAGGACCAACGTGGATAAAAGATCCAAGAACCCTTCATATAAGAGATAGGCAGCGGTCTCCCTAGATCGAGAATCCAGTTTGATCACCTCTTAGAGCGAAGAAAATCTCGACCCGTTGGCTATATAATCAGCCAAGAAACTCGGTATGGTTGAACGCCAAAAGACCTTGCTCAATTGTCTTGATAAGTTCGAAAATAAGTGAAATACTCAACAAGGAGAATTAAACTCACAATGGCAATGCCAAATTTGTTTATAACTTAAGGGTGTATATTCTTTGATTACAAAGGATATCAAGCCTATTTATAGGCTAGAAAATGACTCTTCGTAGCTTACCAATAATGACAGTACTTATGACACTGATTAAACTCATAAATAGACTTATTTAACACCAATTAATCCACTTATTAACTACTAATGACTACTTATGACTCAAGACTTCAAAAGTCACTTATTTAACTCATAATAAAGAAACTAACAAGACTTTTTATTTGCCCTCTTGAGCATGCACGAAAATATGCATCCTTATTCCTCATCTTGGGCCTCCAAGTCTGAATTGTAAAGAGCCCATTCTTCAAGTTAGATTCAGCCCACTAACTTTTATAAAATTCACCATTTGGCCTAACGTAGATTGCTCTTAGAATTGGGCTTTTATTTCAGCTACAATCAACACCATGGCCTCCTTTATCTTCTTAGCTCTAACTCTTGTAACCGGCCCATCATGAATGATCAAGGGATCCCCATTGTTGTCGTTGGGTATCTTGGATGCAACCCCATCATTCCCTTCTTCTTCAAAAGGATTCGTCCTCGAATCTAAATCACCAAAATAAGGAGACAAATCAGCAACATTAAAAGTAGCACTTACATTATACTCACCCGGTAGGTCTAGTTTGTAAGCATTATCATTCACTCGTGCACTCTCAAAATGAATTTGTAGCCTATCCTCATAGCTACATAGTTAGCAAGTAAGTACTGGGTCGATCCATAAAGAGTTGAATGTCACTGTCTCTTGAAACCTCCTCCACCTGTTCAGAAAAGTTGGTTTTGCTATCTTGGTCACGAGGGCTCTCTTGCCCAATTCGAGAACTTAATAAACACTGAAAAGTAAACAAGGAACTTTGATCAATAATAAAAAGGACTTGGTCTGGATCTAGACATTGTTAAGTGAAAACTCTGCTTGGTTATTGGTGCAAATATATTCATTACACGCATGCATCGTTAATTATGGGACTTGAATGCTAAGATCCCTTTTTACTCGTCACACTCTCAACAAACCCTTCCCTTACCAATCCTTACTTAGTTGGCGACGCACCGCTGGCTCCCTACCTTGGGCAATACCTCTGTCGGAGTCATCGTTCAGTTTCTTGCCCAATGAGCATTTATCTCTAAAAAGGCCCAACAAGGAATCATCACGTCTAGCCCAATAGGGTAGACACCTTCCTCTAATGTCAATCGATCTTAACCAAGAAGATGTGGAAAATACTCCTACTTCTCAATTGATTGGCGATCTAATATATCCTAAGTGATTAATGGCCTATTAATCTCTTATTCGTATTATCTCATATTGGAACAAGCTCATTAACATAATGGAAACACATGCATGCAATTATCTAGCACAATTTAGACCTCTCAAGGATAAGTTAACACTCAACTGCCTTGCCCAGACCAAGTATAAAAGCTTAGCTAGTCATAATCATAAAGTAACAAACATGCGAATAGAAGAAAATCATAAACACTATATTAAAACTTATGAAGTATTTGCAGGAATTAAACACGGCCAAAAGTGCCGATAAACTAAGTACGAAATAAAGTATGCCCTTAGGACTTGTTTTTCTCCTTACAAACTCTCGATGAAATTACAGGAAAATAAAGCGTGAAAGACGGCGTATGCATGCAGCAGCAGGGCTTCGATTTATATAGGTGAGTGCTTAGGGTTTGGGCCCCCTAGTCCTTAACATGGAAGGAATCCACGAGCTACCTTGGGATGCAAGTATCACTTGATAAGCTCGACCCCAACAAGACAAGTCACATCTATCTCCAAGAGATCCCCTGCGGATCCTAAATCTAGTCGGATAAGGAAAGATATTTAAGTTAGATCATCTTTTCCTTATCCTTCTAGACCTAGGAGAGAAACTTCGCCTGTTGACCACCACACTCCTCCTATCTGTCTTGATCAATATAGCTCTCCCTGGCCTGCTTCCATAAATGCTGCTTCTTTTCCTTGTTCTACCCAACTTCCACCTGCAAGGCAGCAGATATCCTCCTGCCCAAGATATGTCCTCCCAGAGACATAGAAACAAGACAAAACACACACAAAGACTCGATCTAGACTACCTAAAAACAACACTAAAAAGACACAAAATATGGACTCATCTTGCGCACACACTTAACCTACACTTGTCCTCAAGTGTGCACAGGCAACTCGCCCAAGACACAAACAAAAGAATAAAAGACTCAAACATGATCAACACGGAAGAGTTAGTCAAGGCAACATAACAACTTTTTCATAGTAATCTGCAAGTGAAGGGAAAAGAGAATGTTATGCTATCAAACAAGTCAAGATAGAATTGTGAACTTTATGAGATATCCTTTCTACACTCATCACTCATGTGTTTAGGTTCTTTTTCACACTCATAGACCATCTTGACTTCGGTATTACCATAGGCTTGCCTGCCCTTTAAATCTAAAGTTCTTATCATAAATCTCAGAACTCATCATTAGGTCTTTTTAGGTTTAAAGCTTTAAGACAATAGGTAGGAAGTATTTAGATCTTGGCTCAGGACAATTCAAACTCGTATTGGGCAATAGGGGTTCCCAACTTCTTTTCAATTCCTTGCCTTTATTTTCCAGGCCCAAG
Source organism: Schizonepeta tenuifolia (assembly GCA_029490685.1). Taxonomy (NCBI): domain Eukaryota; kingdom Viridiplantae; phylum Streptophyta; class Magnoliopsida; order Lamiales; family Lamiaceae; genus Schizonepeta; species Schizonepeta tenuifolia. The sequence continues at coordinate 57,840,464 of CM055956.1, forward strand.
CTTTAACTCTTTTCTAGGGAACTTATAAATTTTTTTCATTTCTCTTCTTTTTTTCTGCTCCCCACATCTTTCATTTTTTCTTAGTTGAAACATAACCCAACTATCAACACAAAACTTCTTGCCCAGGATACACCCCTAATCATGTCATCCTTACCCTTTATCTTCTTCATACTGCCCAGGTTCCCAAAACCAAATCAAACAATTTCTTAAAGGCAGTTTATAAGTGATAGAAGGAATTAATTCGGCTCAAAAGGGTCATCAAAGGATAATGATTTAAGGAAGTCAGTTCAAGCTCAATAACAACTAATGAAAAAATGGCCTAAATCATCTAAGTTCAGAGATCATAAACCAAAATACAGGCAAGTTCTAGTTCCTCCTAATAAAGATGTCTCAAATCACACACAAGAATGAATTCAATTAAGCTCAAAATCCTCACAGGGCATGTTCACAACTCAATCCATCATACAAGTCATCTTCTAGCATGCAAAAAACTTAGCACTATTCAACAAGCATCAATTTTGCACAACAATTATCATATCATCTTGCCCAACAACTCCATGCTGATCAACACAGTTAAAAAAAACACACGGCACAGACACCCCATGCACACACTTTGCTTATAGCAAAGTCTATCCATGGAGGCCTCAACCTTGGACTCAACACAAATTTTGATAAACAAATGGCCTTCCTACGCACACAGTTTGCTTATAGCAAAGTAATGGACGTAAGAAGGTCAAGACAGTAACAAACATGAACAATCTAAGCAGAAGGATCAGGAGCTGACCCTAATTTTAGGTGGCGGGCAAGGCTGTTGAGAGTGGCTTGCATGGTCAGTTGCCCATCCCAGAGTTCCCTGAGCAATCCCTCCGTCTTGCCCAGCCTCTCCAATACTTCCTTCAGCTGGGTGGAATGTGATCCAGCCTCCTCCTCATCTTCTTCTTCTCCTTCCTCGAGCTCAGACTTCTTGGCCAATCTTGTTGACTTCTTGGGCGACAGGCGAGCTGAGACTGGTTGATCCTTCTCATGCGCCTCTAGCAGGCGCCATCCCTTCCCATGCTTCACCACCTCCTTCATTCTGCTCAACCACTCCATGTTGAGCACGTCAGCCTGTGTCACTATAAAATCCTTCACCTCATCGTGAAGCTGCAATCCCTCAATGTAGGCTGTCACAAAGTGCCCACATGAGTACTTCTGACTCGCCTTGGCCACAACCGTCTTTAGCTACTCCATCAAGAAGGCTGCAAAATTCAGCCTCTTCTTGGTCAACATACAATAAAGTATGTATATCTCCTTGTTGGCCAGCGAATTCCCACTATCTCCCTTGCCTCCTATGAGCAATACGCAAGGCTGGTGTCTTCAAATCCGAGGCCTTGTTGTCTCCCGACTTGAACTCTAACCCCACGCTGACTTCCTCCTACATCCGGATCCATTCTTCCTTGGACAAATCCATTGGCACCTTCTTGACTGCCCTCTTGAACTCCGGCCTTTGCAGCTCCATCATGGTGGCGAACCCCAAAATCTGGTTCAAGTCATTCAATCCAGCCTCATAAGGCTGCCCATTCAATGTAAACTCGATCGAAGATGAGTTCCCTTCTCCATCAAGCATGAACTCCACTGAGCCGTACATCTCTGTCACCAAGTCTGCATAGATATGGCAGGGCAGCATCAGAAATCTCTCCCAACCACATCCCTCATAAAGGGCCCTCACATCACATACGATGCCCAAAATGTCCAGGTCATCGAAAGAGACCTCCCTGGGCACAAAAATCTTTCTGGCGGATGAATCTTCAACCTTCTTGGCCCTCTTCTTCCCTCTTGACTCGGAATCCTCCTTCTTGACCTTCCGAGCGGCTAACCTTGTGATTCTCTCCCCCACTATCTGGACATCTTCATCGTCCTCCGACTCCACAATCCTCTGTCTCTTTCTTATATTCTTAGATGAAGGTGTGGTGACCTTTTTCTCCTCTATGGACGACTCTCCTCCTGATGAAGCAGCCTCAGACACGGTAGCCTTCGTCTCCTTCTTCCTCTGGGTTTCCTTCCCTTTTCCTTTCTCTTTCTTCTTCTTTTTCTTAGCGTCCCGTGCTACCTCAGCACAAAGCTTATCGAAGGAATCATCGGATTCCTTCTTCTCGTGACCTTCTTCTTCATCTAGCACCTTCATCTCCATGTCGTCGTCCTGCTGCACTACTTTCTTCTCAGGCTCCTGCTGCATATTTTCCGGCGTAATTTCCTCCGCAACATCCTCCACAGCTTCTTTCTCTGGCGTGACAAAGGTCTCCTCCACCGGTGCAGCTTCTTCTTCTTGCTCTTTCTCCGGTACCACCATGGTTTCAGCAAGAACTTTACTGATATTCTCCTCTGCTTCAGCTGTAAGCGGGTATGGAACGGCCCAACACAACAGGTCTAGCTCGACAACAGGGTTCTCTGACGGCGGCATTTCTGGTTCTCCTAGGTCAATATGGGTGCCGTGAGGGATTTTATTTAGCTTGTTCTTGGGGCGGGTTGATACCATTGTGATTCTAGGGTCTAGAATTAGGAAAGAAAATCTGCAGATTGTTCGAAATTCGGGGGTTGAGGAGGGAAAGTGGTGTATGGCGGTTTGAAGTGATGGTTTACGTAGGGAAGTGAAAGAGTTGGAGAGAGAATTGTAGTAGGGTGGCAGACGGTTATAGGGCTAGGGGTAGATATTGAGTGCGGCTGTCACGTCGCACGTGACATGGCAGTTAATGCCTCATCATCTGTGTTGCCCAACCCACCTGCTTAGCCAGAGCACCGCTCTTGCCCTCCTGCGCACACACTTTGCTCAAAGCAAAGTGTCCAATCCTCATTCTTCCTCTTGCCCAATACCTATTTCCTACGACTCACCAACACACTTCTATGCACACAGCAAAAACACTATATCCTATGGTTAGACATTTCTACCTATAATGGAATTAAAATACGCCTAAATTTAATGGAAAAAATTAAAATTGTGGCTATTTTAATCCCTATCTCACCACTTTTTTTTTTATTTTATTTATTTTTTTTATGTGAATTCAAATGTTATGCAGAAATTAAAGAAAAGTAAAAGAAAACATACCAGGTTGGCTCCTAGCCAGAGCCCCAGTTACCGTCGTGGGCACGACGTACTTCTTGCTCCAGTTAAGGTTCCATGTCACAGAGGAATTTCAAGTATTCCTCTGGTTTCTCCACAGCCTAGCCATAGAAGGCCTTCAGTCTTTCTCCATTGACTTTAAAAGTCTTCCCCGATCTAGCATTCCTCACTTTCACAGCCCCATTTGGATATGTGGCTTGCACTTCGAACGGACCAACCCACTTGGATGATAGCTTCCCTGATATGAGCTTAAACTTGGACTAGTATAGAAGCACTTGTTACCCTGGCGCAAACTTCTTGACCTTGATCAGCACATCGTGAGCCTTCTTCATCTTCTCTTTATACAACACAGCATTGTCGTATGAATTGAGTCTAATTTCCTCAAGCTCCTGCAGTTGAAGCTTTTTGGCTTGGCCAGCTTCATCCCAATCATAGTTCATCTTCTGAACTGCCCAATACGCTCGATGCTCTATTTCCACGGGTAAATGGCACATCTTGCCAAAGACCATTCTGTAGGGCGATATGCCAAATGGGGTTTTGAATGTCGTCATGTATGCCCACAATGCATCCTCAGGACGCAAACTCCAATCCTTCCCCGTTGGACTAACTGTCTTCCTCAATACAGCCTTCACAATGCGATTAGACAATTCAGCTTGTCCATTTGCTTGAGGATGATAAGCATTCCAAATCCTGTCATGTACTCCATATCTAATCATCAATCCTTTTACAGCTCCATTGCAGAAGTGTGTTTCTTGATCACTAATGATTGCCCTTGGCACACCAAACCGGCTAAAGATATTGCTCTTGAGAAACTCCACAACCACCTTTGATCATTGGTTGATATTGCCTTGGCTTCCACCCATTTAGAAATGTAGTCTATTGCCAATAATATGTAGAGATTACCTATTGAATTGGGCAATGGCCTCATGAAGTCCATGCCCCATATGTCAAATACTTCCACGGGCATGACTAGTGTCATTGGGCATCTCATTCCTCTTGCCAATGTTACCTTCCTTCTGGCATTGGGTGCATTGGGTGCATCGTTTACACCATTCGAAGCTATCCTTGAATATATTGGGCCAATAGAATCCACAATCTAAGATCTTCCTTGCTGTCCTCTTAGGTCCAAAATGTCCCCCACATACCTCGGAATGACAATGGGCGAGGATGCTTGCTTGTTCTTTCTCATCAACACATCTACGGATGATTTGGTCAGTACACATTTTCCATAGGTATGGTTCATCCCATATGTAGTATCGACTTTCCACCTTCAACTTGTTCCTCTGGTAAGGGTTGAGATCACCTGGAAGCTTCCCCAATACAATATAGTGGCAAAGGTCAGCATACCATGGTTCTAGACTGTCTTGGGCAAGAGCCAGGTGCTCGTCTGGGAATGTCTCCTTGATCGGTTTGATCTCTTCTTGTCACAGCCCCAAATCCCGAGGGACGACAAAAGCCGGGGTGCGACTGAGATTGGATTAAAGAAGCGGGGAAGAAAAGGGGATGAATGAATAAACATAACATTAAAGAAAGAAATTCTATGAACGAGACTTCATTAGCAAAAGACAGAGTTGATCTCGAAGGATCACTCGAACAAGATCTCAAAAGATTCTAAGTTATAAGTACAGAACTGAAAGCCAAAAGTGATATTCATAATTACATGAGTGAGTCTAGAGTTTGGCAGCGGAATTGTAACTACATACTACAATCTTCTCCTATTGACAACATTAACTCCTAACTCAACCGTCACCACTTCCGTCGCTTCAACCTGCACATTTAGAAAACATATGCAGGGCTAAGTACAAAAGTACTTATTGGGCACATTGCCGAAAATATAATCATAAGTATAGATAAAACAAGCATTTCATATCTGTAGTGCATTGGGGTTTTTCTTTTTAAGAGCCCGTGCCTAATAAACATTTTCTTTTCTCATAAATCACTCGGTCGAGCATTTTCTGACAGATGTTACGTTCAAATCTTGACCAGTCATAATTCACCGTGGCTGGCTACCTCTCAAAAGGATACCACATACACCACAGGCTACAAAGTGCACTAACTTTGGATAGCTAGTCTCAAAGTCCGATCGTTTAGTTAACACCTAATGGTTAACTCATAATTCTTGAAAGCACGGTGGCTAACTCAGAAAGGTACAAGAGAACTCACATAAAACACAAAATAATTTATGCCTGATTATCCCTTTAAAACCACAGAAATCAAAGCTCATAAAGAATAACTTTCGATTTGTGGAAAAACCCACATTTTATTTGTTATATAATAGAAAGCCCACCTTATAGATTACAGAACTATTAAACGTGCTTCTGTTCTTCAATCTTCCGTCCTTTCCTTATGCTGACTTCTTCCTTCATCGTACATAAAATATATCCTCGATAATCATTGAGACGACAAAAGAAAACGGAAATCGAAATCGAAAACGATTTAGTCTTTTATATTTTTTAAGCTTTTAAGGCCTATGCACGCTAATCTAAACTCTTTTAGTCAAACAGAAACGAGATACGAACACATCTCATTTGGCACTCAAAAGGTCCTGTACTTGACACTTAGGTCTAAAAAAGTAGTCGATAACTTGAAACGACTTAAAAGATCAAAAGGAATTAAGTTGAGAAGATTTCAACTGAAGAAACTAAGTTTTAAAGATTCACTGTTCAGATCAGTAACCTTGTACAGAACAGGGGATTTCGAAACAGGGGATGTGCCCTGTACCAATAGAAAGCTACGGATGTCTAGTTTACTATCCAATTTACAGATCTCAATTCTGATAAACGAGCTAGGAGATATGGCAGTTTCCGTGGAACGTCGCAAAACAGTCCGAGTTTAACCCTAGGGCTCGATAACTCGGTGCACGACTTCCTAGGTTCGACTTACGTTATTCCACTTCATTTTCCACGAAATTCCTGACTCAATGCAGTCTACACGTATCCTCATACGTGTTGAACTCCTTTTTATTTTTCATTTATAAGCTCGACGTTTAAAACCTCGTCTCATTAACTACGCAATTACTATACCAAAGCAATTTCTAACTTCTCGTTTCTACTTCTCGTTCATAACTATAATTCGTCATTTCATAACTTAAATGCAGAAGCCGATAACTACAAAATTGTTCTCTTATTCTTAACAATCACTATTATCTAATTACTTTTCTTAATCGTCTTTTTTATCGTTAGTTAGGATCTTTGTTTCATTTCTTACCAAAATTCCAACGTCATTAGAATTCAATTAAATTCTACAATCTTATTCATCATCTATCAAGAATTATAATTACATAAATCATAACCCCAAACTATTATCTAATCTCGACTTATCGTCCATCGTTCGTCTCTTATCAAAATTTCTACGTTCTCCATTTTCGTTCAAATTTTATGACAACAATTATCATCTAACGAGCATTACTAACATGCAAAATATATTGTCAAAACGTTAACGAGCTCCAACTTATCGTCACGTCTTCGTCTCTTACATTTTTCGTTTTATTTTTAGAAAAATCTCAATTAAATATATAATCATCCTCATGCATCGTATATCTCATTTCCATTAAAAAATCGAGCATATCATAACATTTACTATCCTAAATCGTGCCTTCTTTGTCTTTTAGGTTTCAAATTTTATTTTTAGAAAAATCTAAAACAAGTCATATAGTCAATTAGTATCAAGAGGAACACTAATCTATCGATCAATTGTTAAAGAAATCGAGCTACGATCAAAGCCCCAAAACTTGAAAAAAAATCGGTAATAACCCTAGACAAGGAGGTGTGATTTTCTTCATGATTCAATCCGTAGAACTCGATTCTAAACATCCTAGAACATATATCGAACAAGAGATCACATGCTATTTCATCCCTTAAATTTTCGAAAAAATAAAAATGGGGGAAACAAGATTTGTTCGGTTCAAATGGTAGATGAAGTTCTTACCTTTCGTAATATGGATTCGGAATTGGAAATGATCGGTAGATGCAAGAGTTAAGCACTTGAGGAAAGCTTGGAGTTGAACTTTAATGGTGGATGAAGAAGAAAATGAGAGAGAGAAATGGGTGTGTGTGTGGCGGTTTTGAGAGCAAATGGGGAGAAGGATGATGACTCATTGTATAAGACATATAAAGTGAGAAAATATCTAACTAAAGTCATGGTGAGTCATTAGGGGTTGTTTGCGGAGGATTATTAGACGATAATATCTCGTTTCCGACTCTTAAACGTTGATTTAAAAGTCGAGAAATACTTTCCTAGATAGTTTCGAATTCGACGAAATCTAATTCGTCCGTTAGATTAGAAATAATTTACGTACTCAGAAAACCTAATTCGTTTTCAAAAATCCGAGAAAAAGTCGGGACATCACAGTCTAAATTTCGCCCGGAAAAGTCATAAAAACTAACTGTCTCCGGTGAACTCGTATTGAAGAAAAAGTGAATGTAAATTCTGACGGAATTTAATTCTGAGCTTTCGGACGAAAAATCTATCGGACGCGAAAACCCTAATACAGTAGTCGTTCGTCCGATTTATGGAATTTATTTTCTGAAACGGATTTCACCGTAAATCTTAAAATTAAATTTCATGATCTTAGGCGTGCAAAGTCATAATTATTATTAACTTTAAATTTTTAAGATTGTAGAAATAGTTGGGGTATTACATTCTACCCCCCTTACGAAAAATTTCGTCCCGAAATTTGCTTATCTTCTTAAACTGATTGGGGTACTCCTTCCTCAACTCTTCTTCGAGTTCTCACGGGGCATTTTTCTTGCCCGTGATGACCTTATAACACTATTACTAATCATATCGACTTGCTTCCTAACTTTCACGCTTTTCGATCCAAAATCGATTGCTGTCTTTCTTCATAATTTAAGTCAGTTCCAAGAACAACGTCTTGCTGACTAAACCACGTGTGCAGAATCGAACACACACATTTTCTCAAAATGAGATACGCATATAATAAACATTCCATAAACTTGGCAACATCGCCATAACTATCCGTATTGGAAGCTATCTTGTTCGAGATATCCACTAATCATATAAATCTTTGTCGAAGCTTTATACTTGGCATGGAATTAATCATATTATCCTTTGAAGGTTAATCATGAGGAAAGTCTTGTCCCTATTTTCTAAATTTAAGCCTAATCGGCACATATTTCTTAAGTCTTTTGCATTTTCTAAACTTCTTTCTTTCGTTACCTTTAGGCTTCTTTCATTCTAACTCGTGTCTGCCGAACGATCTCGATCATTTCACTGACCGTATCTGATCCTAGGTTCTTTCTTTCATTTATCGTATTACAAAAGGCAGTTATCTTAAAACTTCTTCTTCTACAAGGCCTCGTAAGGCGTAACACTTATCGTAGCTTAATAACTATCGTTATAACAATTTGATTAATGGAAAAATATTCTTCCATTTCGTACTTCGGTCTAATACTATTGTTCTTAGCATATCATCGAGTACCTGAATCGTTTTCTCGGGTTGTCCATCTGACTGGAGGTGAAAGCGGTACTAAAGTTAAGTTTGGTATCTAACTCTTCTGCGTCGTGATCCAAAATCTCGAAATGAATTTGGTATCTCTATCTGAGGTTATCGAATTTGTGATTCCGCGCAGATATACTATCTTATGGATATACAACCATGTTAACTTCTTTGATCCATAGGTAATCTGGGATCGGTAAAAGTGAGCTGATAATTTGAGCCTATGAAAACTATCCCATGGCAGTATTTATTTTCTTACTTTTGGGCAAGTCTTGTCACAGAACCATAGCTATATCTTCCCATTTCCATTCTAGAATACTTAACGGTTGTATCAACTCGTATGGTCGTCAATGTAAAGCTTTCACTTGCTGATGAGCTAAACATCTTTCTTCAAACGAGGTAACATCTCGTTTCAATCTATTCCACCAGAAATTCTTTCTTAAGTCTTAAATTTGTTGTCATCAGAAATACAAAGTCTACTTTTTAATTTCTATCATATTACCCATTGCTTTGGAATAACTGTCTGGTTTATCCGCTCTTATCCTTATTCGAAGCTTCTCGATCGACTCGTCCTTTCTCTAGGCACTTGTAATCTTTTCGTAAGTCTAGTGTAGCTACGATTACTATTATTTGGCTTGTTATCGCTTCAGTTGTATTGAGCACCTCTCTATTCTTCATCTCGAATTCTCGTAAAAGTGTTTCTTTCTTGACAAAGAAACATCTAAACTTAGTTGGAGTCTTGTGACTCAGCGCATCTGCTACTACATTCGCTTTTCCTAGATGGTAATTGATTCCGCAATCATAATCCTTGACTAATTCGAGCCATCATCTTTGTCTCATGTTCAATTCTTTTTTTTTTTGCTCGAAAAGTACTTTAAACTCTTATGGTCCGTATAAATCTCAATCCTAACACCATAGAGATGGTGTCTCCAAATCTCCCGCGCATGCACAACGGCTGTTGGTTCTAAGTCGTGGGTTGGGTAATCAACCTTATGACGTCGAAGTTGTCATTTTGAAGCATAAACTATCACCTTTCCATCTTGCATCCTAACGCACTCCAATCCGATCTTTGAAACCTCTGTAAATACTTCGTATTCCTTGATTGTTTCTGGAGGGGCTAAATCTGGTGCGATGGTCAACCTTTCCTTGAGCGTCTGCAAAATTATCTCGCACTTGTCGGTCCATTTGTACTTATTTTCCTTTCTAAGTAGTTGCGTCATAGTTCTAGTAATCATAGAGAAACCCTCGATGAATCTTTTGTGGTAGCCGGCTAAACCTAAGAATCTTCTGGTCTCGTTCGGACTTGATGGTGACTTCCAGTTACGCACTGCCTCTATATTGGCAGGATCTACTTTGATTCCCTAGCCGAAACTATGTGCCCAAGGAACATTACTTCCTTCAGCCAAAACTCGCACTTACTAAACTTGGCTTAAAGTTTCTCGGCTCTAAGCATTTCTAAGACTATTCTCAAGTGTTCCTTATGTTCTTCCTCATTCTTGGAGTAAATGAAAATGTCGTCGATGAATACTAAAACAAATTTGTCTAAGTATGGGTGGAAAATTCGATTCATGAGATCCATGAATACGGCGGGAGCATTAGTCAAACCAAATGGCATAAATAGAAATTCGTAATGGCCATATCTGGTTCGAAAAGCAGTCTTACGTATATCCTCGGGTTTGATTTTCAATTTATGATACCCGGATCTTAAATCTATCTTTGAAAAGACTCTGCGCCCTTAAGCTGATCAAAGAGGTCTTCTATCCTTGGCAAAGGATACTTATTCTTAAGGGTAATCTTATTTAATTCACGATAGTCTATGCAAATCCTCATAGAACCATCCTTCTTTCTGACAAACAAAACGGGTGCTCCCCAAGGTTAAACACTCGGTCTAATGAATCCAAGGTTTAACAATTCTTGCAGCCGGATTTTAAGTTCTTCTAGTTCTTTCGGTGCCATCCTATATGGGGCTTTCGATTTGGGGGCCGATCATGGTTCTAGGTCAATCGAGAAATCTACATGATAATCTGGTGGTAAACTAGGTAATATTTCTGGAAAGACGTCTTCGTATTTGTTAACAACTTTCACGTCTTGAATGGTCTTCTCGGCTCCTGGTTCTCCAACTAGGCATACGAGATAAGCGGTGCAACCTTTCTTCTTCATCAACTTCTTGGCTTGTAAAGCGGATATTATCGGTACTCTCCTATCCATTGAAAACCCATGAAATCCTGTTGGTTCTCTACCCGAGGGCTGAAAAGAGATCTTTCTCTCGTTGCAGAGAATCATAGCGTAATTCTCAATAAACTAGTCTATTCCTAAGATTATATCTACACCGAACATTATATTACTTTCCGATTGTTTGCTATGATCTTAAAAAGACCCTAAGTTAAATTCTATGTTTGAGAAAAATTAAGGGAGTGACGATAATTCCTCCTAAGGCGTGGTTATTTTTCTTTCACGATTAGCGCACTCTGGTCCTACTCTTATAGTGTCGACAGGCACTAGAAATAACGACTGTAAGGTTTTGGTATGAGGTAGAAGAATGACAAGGTAATTAAGAAGTTTGTCCTATACTTGCCAACTTTCCTTTGCCCTTATTGCGCGCATCTTGTTCGATCGCGAATGCCCTAACGTTCTGTTGCTGTTGATACTGCTGCTGCGTAGTCTGCTGTAGCGGCTGTACCTGAATTGCCCTCAAAGGTTGGGGCTGACCATACTGATTCTGTCCTGCCGCTTGAAATGGTTTCGGGCAATCCCTCTTCATATGCCCTTCCTGTCCACAGTTAAAACAAACACCTGTGCCGGCTTGATAAACACCGGGGTGCGTCCTATCACACTTCGAACAAATAGGACTGATAACCCTCCCTGGGTTATTCCCTCCTTGGTTAAATTTCCTCTATTGTCCTTGCGGCTATCCTTGTAGATTATTTCCCTTCCCCTGTCCTGATTGTTTATTTCCTTGTGGTTTATTCCTTTGCCACGACTTCTTACCGTAGTAGTTATCTTTATTTGGCTGCTGAAAGCCCTGTCGATTTCTACTCTGTTTCCCTTGATCGTTGTGGCGCTGGTAACAGTCACTGCTACTTCCTCCTTCCCATTTCTTTTTTCCTCTATAATTAATATTATTGTTGGGAAGGTTTTGAGTTGAAGTCTGGGTTGGTGTTGGTATGGGCACTACCATTTTTCCTTTATCTGGCACTACTGCCTCTATTTCTAGGACTTGTCCTAGTAGTTCTGCATAGCTCAGTCCTTCGTGTCTGGCCAATGCTATTCCCAGTTTATACTTAAGTTCTCCTTGAAATTTTCTTGCTATTTCCTCTTCAGTTTCTACTTGATCGAATACATACTTATCATAACATGCCTCCTTAAAATCATTCCAAGTGATTTGAGCCACTTGCTCTGCCGGCATAATTTCCTGTCTAGTCTTCCACCAGTATTTAGCTGGTCCGGCTAGCTAAGACGCAGCACATACTAGGCGCTCCTTATCACTAAATCTAAGAAGCTCAAAAATTCTTTCTATAGAGCATACCCAATGCTCAACATCACTTGGGTTACTAGACCCATTGAAAACTGGTGGATTTCTTCTGAAGAATAAATCTTCAATGTTACGTTGTTGTGGAGGTGGGGAAAGTAGAAATGTTACTCGATGTTTTTGCTTTTCTTCGCCTATGCGTTGTTCTTGACCTCTATCAGATCCTCTAGGACTATCAGGTCCTCTTTGGTTGTTAACAACTCTCAGCGACATTTTGGAACTATAAGATATAAAAGTTTTCTCATTAGCACTCGCTTTTAAGCCTTCATTTACTCACTAATCCTTTTCCCAACTTAACAATTTCACGCAAAAGAGAATAAATATTAACTTCGATTCTAGTTCTTTCAACTTTGAACCTTCAAGAATAAATTAAACTCTCGTTACACGAGTTCATTTGACATTCTGGTTTAGTTATACGATTCATAAGAAACTCTCTTTTGAACAAAAACCTCTCACGGGTCATGTATATGTATGTATATATACATCAAAAAGAATATTAGTTTTGCCTTTAATAACGACTTATACAAAAACTAGACTACAACGAATCTAAGCTAGGCTGACTGCCTACCTGTATAGGATGCACTAACATATTGCATTATTGTACTACTGGAAATACTAGAACGGAAACGATTCATAAAACTTCGAATCCGTTGGAGTACTACAAAAACTAGTTACTGATCCGACTATTTACAAGACAAAAGTGCTTCTGCTACTACTATGCGTCTAAGACGCCCTACTCAACAAGCTACTGTCGAGTCACTACCGCCCTCTATGGCCTGCAAAACCTCAGAGTCCACCTCTAGGTCCTCCTCTGAATCTGAATTAAAGACGAGCTGAAGTGCTTCGTCAACCCTAATCATGGAGCCGTTTAAAAGTACAAGTGGTGGTGGTGAAGGCACCTCTGAAACGGCCCTTTCCGGGTCTGACACTGGGTAGTCATAACTGGGCTCTACTGTTCTCTTCTTCAGGGGAAAGAGGTGCTCTAGAATCATACTAGGATCGTACTCCTCCCTAGAACGGACCCTGGACGGTCCTGCCTCATACTCTGCTCTAACTCTGGCCAATTCTGAACAAATCTGGTCAAGTGGTCTGAAGGGGTATGGTAACTCGATCATAGCGGTAAGATCCGCGCCAATCACCAGGTATTCTGCCTCTGAAACTAACTCCTCTGTGTCCTCACTAGGTACAAACACTGGGGGGATCTCTAACTGTGCGTCCATCTCTGGATCTATCTCAACATGCTCTGTCTCTGAATCTGCTGGAAAGTGAGTGTAGGTAGGGTGCTCTTGAATAGGATATGATGCTATGATTCTGCTCTGAAAGAAACGTTTGTGCACTGCTAGAGTGAATCCTAAGTAATCACCCGTCGGCTCTATGTCGTCGCCAAAAACTCCAAGGTAGTACCATGCCGTGTCGTGTGCCCAACCACGCCACTCCTCTGGCAGTCGAATAATCAGGTCGAATATAGTCTGACGCTCTGTAACAAAATGGCGAGCTGCATGGTAAACGGCCGAAAAGTTACTAATTATTTGTCCTATATCATGATTCGGGTCTGCCTCAAAATCTCGATACTTATCTAATATCTGATCAGCCCAAGTACACTGTGGCGGGGATTGGCTCTCCTGCGCCATGTCAAATCTAGTATCCATCCTACAAAGTTTTTTTTTTTTTTTTTTTTTTTTTTTTTTTTTTTTTTTTTTTTTTTTTTTTTTTTAGAAACACGGATCAGTAACGGGTAGGATAATAATTATCTTAAGGGAAAATCTCAAATTACAAGTTGAATATTTCTTATTCAATAGTAATGTCACCGACATTTAAACAATCACTTATCTTAAACATTTAACAATTCACAAAGAATTGCTCTTAAACAATATATATAAATAAAATTTCAAGATTTTATTTCCATCCTTTATCTTATAATTCTTTTGCATTCTTACTTTATTTCCTATTACTTCCTTTCTTTATTCTTCATTACTTTCTTTCTTTATTCTTTCTTACTTTCTTCCATTATTTCTTCCTTAGAGAAAATTTCTTAACGATTCTCACTTATTAAAACAAAGTATGTCTACTTTGTTCATGTTACTTATCCAAAAGTAACATTCGTTTACAAAAGATTCTATCCCTCTCGACACTTGAATCTCATACTTATCGTGTTTTTCATTCGATTATGAATTATGAAACAAATTCCAAAAAGGAAATGGAATAATTACTGGAGAAATAACTTTAGAACCCAAGTTCTAGTCGTCGTTGGAATCGATCGATAGTTGGAAATTAACTACAATTCGTACTTGATTCGTGGTAATTATAATCAATCTCTACTTGAAGTTCGAGCGGGGCGAACTCCAGCTGAAAATGAATTCGTTCATGTTACTTTTATGGAAGTAACATTCGTTTCTTTCATTTACTTTGATACAAAATTAACGTACCTTATCATTATTTATCTTATTTTCTCGAAGGAATTTCTTATCGATTATTTTTTTTTATAAAAAACAAAATTTGACTCTGCCGAGTCTTTGTTCATGTCACTATACGCACGTGACATTCGTCTACAGAAGTTCTTCCCGTTTCACGATCTCCTTTCGAAATCATTTGAACTAATGTTCTTAGAACATCTAAGTTTTCGAGGAATCAGAAAGACCTTAGATTCAAAGTCTATGTTCTTAGCGAACCGGGAAAAATTCCTAGAATCAGTCAAGATTCTCGTGCCAACAAACTTTTCAAATTAAAAGAAATTATTGCGCAAATAATTTCACATAATTCATAAAACAGAAACCAAGTATGATTCTCATACTTCCAAAATTTCCTTTTTGGCACCATTGTCATTCTTAACTTATTGAATACGTATTCAAAAATTTTCTTAAAAGACAACACATTTCTGAAATTCTTTCTTTTCTTTCTTTCTTTCTTTCTTTCTTTCTTTCCTTCATTGAGTCGACGTAGCGGGAGGTTGAGTTGTCGTCTACACTCTTAAACTTAGTGTTACGACCTAACTTTATTTGAAAGAAGACTCAGGTATAGAGTATGAACGAATACTCTATCTGACTACTTTGAAAGAAACTTGTATACAGAGCAGAAACGATTGCTCTGATACCACTCTGTCATAGCCCCAAATCCCGAGGGACGGCAGAAGCCGAGGTGCGACTGGGATTGGATTAAAGAAGTGGGGAAGAAAAGGGGATGAATGAATAAACATAACATTAAAGAAAGAAATTCTATGAACGAGACTTCATTAGCAAAAGACAGAGTTGATCTCGAAGGATCACTCGAACAAGATCTCAAAAGATTCTAAGTTATAAGTACAGAACTGAAACCCTAAAGTGATATTCATAATTACATGAGTGAGTCTAGAGTTTGGCAGCGGAATTGTAACTACATACTACAGTCTTCTCCTATTGACAACATTAACTCCTAACTCAACCGTCACCACTTCCGTCGCTTCAACCTGCACATTTAGAAAACATATGCAAGGCTAAGTACAAAAGTACTTAGTGGGCACATTGCCGAAAACATAATCATAAGTATAGATAAAATAGGCATTTCATATTTGTAGCGCACTGGGGTTTTTCTTTTTAAGAGCCCGTGCCTACTAAACATTTTCTTTTCTCATAAACCACTCGGCCGAGCATTTTCTGACAGATGTTACGTTCAAATCTTGACCAGTCATAATTCACCGTGGCTGGCTACCCCTCAACAGGATACCACATACACCACAGGCTACAAGGTGCACTAACTTTGGATAGATAGTCTCAAAGTCCGATCGTTTATTTAACACCTAATGGTTAACTCATAATTCTGGAAAACACGATGGCTAACTCAGAAAGGTACAAGAGAACTCACATAAAACACAAAACAGTTTATGCCTGATTATCCCTTTGAAACCACAGAAATCAAAGCTCATAAAGAATCACTTTCGATTTGTGGAAAAACCCACATTTTATTTGTTATATAATAGAAAGCCCACCTTATAGATTACAAAACTATTAAACGTGCTTCCATTCTTCAATATTCCGTCATTTCCTTATGCTGACTTCCTCCTTTATCGTACATAAAATATATCCTCGATAAGTCGTTGAGATGACAAAAGAAAATGAAAACCGAAATCGAAAACGATTTAGTCTTTTATGTTTTTTAAGCTTTTAAGGCCTTTGCACGCTAATCTAAACTCTTTTAGTCAAATAGAAACGAGATACGAACACATCTCGTTTGGCACTCAATAGGTCTTGTACTTGACACTTAGGTCAAAAAAAGTAGTCGATAACTTGAAACGACTTAAAAGATCAAAAGGAAATAAGTTGAGAAGATTTCAACTTAAGAAACTAAGTTTTAAAGATTCACTGTTCAGATCAGTAACCTTGTACAGAACAGGGGATTTTGAAACAGGGGATGTGCCCTCTACCAAAACAAAGCTACGGATGTCTAGTTTACTCTCTAATTTACGGATCTCAATTCCGATAAACGAGCTAGGAGATATGGCAGTTTCCGTGGAACGTCGCAAAACAGTCCGAGTTTAACCCTAAGGCTCGATAACTCGGCGCACGACTTCCTAGGTTCGACTTACGTTATTCCACTTCACTTTCCAAGAAATTCCTGACTCAATGTAGTCTACACGTATCCTCATACGTGTTGAACTCCTTTTTATTTCTCATTTATAAGCTCGACGTTTAAAACCTCGTCTCATTAACTACGCAATTACTATACCAAAGCAATTTCTAACTTCTCGTTTCTACTTCTCGTTCATAACTATAATTCGTCATTTCATAACTCAAATGCAAAAGCCGATAACTACAAACTTTTTCTCTTATTCATAACAATCACTATTATCTAATTACTTTTCTTACTCGTCTTTTCTATCGTTACTTAGGATCGTTGTTTCATTTCTTACCAAAATTCCAACGTCATTAGAATTCAATCAAATTCTACAATCTTATTCATCATCTATCAAGAATCATAATTATATAAATCATAACCCCAAACTATTATCTAATCTCGACTTATCGTCCATCGTTCGTCTCTTAACGAAATTTCTACGTTCTCCGTTTTCGTTCAAATTTTATGATAACAATTATCATCTAACGAGCATTACTAACATGCAAAACATATTGTCAAAACGTTAACGAGCTCCAACTTATCGTCACGTCTTCGTCTCTTACATTTTTTCGTTTTATTTTTAGAAAAATCTCAATTAAATATATAATCATCCTCATGCATCATATATCTCATTTCCATTAAACAATCGAGCATATCATAACATTTACTATCCTAAATCATGCCTTCTTCGTCTCTTAGGTTTCAAATTTTATTTTTAGAAAAATCTAAAACAATTCATATAGTCAATTAGTATCAAGAGGAACACTAATCTATCGATCAATCGTTAAAGAAATCGAGCTACGATCAAAGCCCCAAAACTTGAAAAAAAAACGGTAATAAACCTAGACAAGGAGGTGTGATTTTCTTCATGATTCAATCCGTAGAACTCGATTCTAAACATTCTAGAACATGTATCGAACAAGAGATCACATGCTATTTCATCCCTTAAAGTTTCAAAAAATAAAAATGGGGGAAACAAGATTTGTTCGGTTCAAATGGTAGATGAAGTTCTTACCTTTCGTAATATGGATTCGAAATTGGAAATGATCGGTAGATGCAAGAGTTAAGCACCTGAGGAAAGCTTGGAGTTGAAGCTTTAATGGTGGATGAAGAAGAAAATGAGAGAGAGAAATGGGGGTGTGTGTGGCGGTTTTGAGAGGAAATGGGGAGAAGGATGATGACTCATTGTATAAGACATATAAAGTGAGTCGTTAGGGGTTGTTTGGCGAGGATTATTAGACGATAATATCTCATTTCCGGCTCTTAAACGTTGATTTAAAAGTCGAGAAATACTTTCCTAGATAGTTTCGAATCCGACAAAATCTAATTCGTCCGTTAGATTAGAATTAAATTTCATGATCTTAGGCGTGCAAAGCCATAATTATTATTAACTTTAAATTTTTAAGACTTTAGAAATAGTCGGGGTATTACACTTCTTGTTGAATGATACGACTGAGATGATCAGCCACCAAGTTCTGAGTTCCTGCTTTGTCTTTGATCTCGAAATCGAATTCCTAAAGCAACATGATCCATCTTATCAATCTGGGATTGGTTTCCTTCTTGGCCATGAGGAATTTCAGAGCTGAATGATCGGTGTAAACTATGGTCTTGCTCCCGAGCAGGTACGATAGAAATTTCTCAACAGCGAACACCACAGCTAGTAACTCCTTCTCAGTCGTAGAGTAGTTGCATTGGGCAGGATTGAGGGTTCTGGATGCATAGTATATGACATGATTCACTCTTCCTTTCTTTTGCCCAAGAACCGCTCCCACTGCGTAGTCACTTACATCACACATCAGTTCAAATGGCATTTTCCAATCCGGTGGTTGGATGATAGGTGCTGACACTAGGATTTCCTTTAATGCGTGAAATGCCTTCTTGCAACCCTCATCAAAGTTCCACTCTACTTCTCCTTGTAATAGTCTGGTCATGGGTTGTGCGATCTTAGCAAAGTCCTTGACGAACCTCCGGTAAAATCCTGCATGTCCAAGGAAACCTCTCAACTGTTTCACGTTACTTGGGTAGCGCAACTTGCTTATGATGTCAATCTTGGCCTTGTCGACCTCTATCCCTCGCTCGGATATGATGTGTCCAAGGACTATTCCCTTCTTGACCATGAAGTGACACTTCTCATAGTTCAAAACCAAACTCTTATCCACACACCTTTTAGCACCATCTCCAAATTGTGTAGACACGTGTCGAAGTCGGATCCATAGATAGTAAAGTCGTCCATGAACACCTCTATGCATGTCTCGAGTAAATCCGAGAATATGCTCATCATGCATCTTTGGAATGTTCCAGGAGCGTTACATAGACCAAAAGACATCCTTCTATACACAAATGTACCAAATGGGCAAGTGAAAGTAGTCTTGCCCTAGTCCTCTTCCGCGACCCAGATCTGCATATAGCCCGAGTAACCGTCAAGAAAACAGAATTACTTGTTGCCCGCCAACCTTTCTAGCATCTCGTCGATAAAAGGCAGCGGAAAGTGATCTTTCTTGGTCTTCTGGTTTAGCTTCCTGTAGTCAATACATACTCGCCATCCTGTTTGTAACCTGGTTGCAACCATTTCTCTTTGCTCATTCTCCACCACTTGAATTCCTGACTTCTTGGGCACGACGTGCACTGGACTAACCCATCTACTATCAGAG
Source organism: Schizonepeta tenuifolia (assembly GCA_029490685.1). NCBI lineage: Eukaryota > Viridiplantae > Streptophyta > Magnoliopsida > Lamiales > Lamiaceae > Schizonepeta > Schizonepeta tenuifolia. The sequence continues at coordinate 57,859,786 of CM055956.1, forward strand.
ACCAGATAGATGATACCTAGGTCCAACAGCTTCAGGATTTCTTTCATCGCTGGATTCAGTCTTCTTTGAGGATCCCTAATGCGCACATCGTCTTCCTCGAGCAAGATGTGATGTCTGCACACAGTAGGGTTTATGCCCCTTATGTCGGCCAATGTCCAGCCAATGGCCAACTTGTACTCCATCAAAACACCTTTGACACGTTCCTCTTCCTCTATGGTCAACTCTGCACTTATGATGACTGGTAATGTTTCTTCTTCTCCCAAGTAGATGTATTTCAAGTGGCTTGGTAAAGTCTTCAATTCCAGCTTTGGTGCTTTCTCGGTTGAAGGTATCAATCTATCTTCTTGTTGTAGCGTCGGAATCACCAAGGGTTCCACTCTCCTTCCCAGCTCTGCCTCTCTTTTCAAATAGTGAACTGCTTCGACTAGCTCAACAGACCCGTCTTGGGTAACAACCTCCGTTAGGTCCATTTGTAAAACTACATCCAGCTTATCTTCAATTGCTATTTCCGGCCAAGACTCTTCCACCAATTGATCAATGTGGTCTATGCTGTGTACCGTCTCTGCATCGCTAGGTTGTTTCATGGAGTTGTAGATGTCGAATGACACTACTTCTCCTCCGAACTCACATGTTAACTTTCCCGTTCGCAGTTGATTCTGGTGCAAGCGGTCTTCAAGAATGGTCTTCCTAACAACATTACTGGTACCTTGTGTGATGACCTTCCCATGTCTAGGATGTAGAAATCAGCTGGGAAGATTAAGTCTCTGACCCTGACCAAGACGTCCTCTAGAATTCCCTCTGGCCAAACAGTTGACCTGTCCGCTAGTTGAATTGCCACCCTTATAGGTTTTAGTGGTCCCATCCTTAGATCATCATACATCGACTTGGGCATGACATTAATTGATGCCCCAAGATCCAACATGGCCTTCTCAATCTTCATATCTCTAATGATGCATGGGATGTAGAACATCTCGGGGTCAGTGCACTTGGTCGGCATAGGTGTGTCTTGCAACACTGCAGATAGATTCTCACTCACTTGGAATCTTGCATCGTCTGTATACTTGACCTTCCTTGTGCATAATTCTTTAAGAAACTTAGCACACTTGGGCATAGATTGTAAGGCAGTCAAGAGAGGTATGTTGACCTCGACCTTCTGAAACATCTTGGTCAACTCCTTCATCTCCTGCGCTTCCTTATCTTTTGTAAACCGTCTTGGGTAAGGGGCTTTTGGCTCATAAGGTTTGGATTTAATCACCTTTTCAGCTTCCTTCATTGCGTTAGCTCTGAATTCAGCTGCCTCGCGCTCCGCTTTCCTCCTTATGTCTGCTGCCTCCCTTTCAACCTGGCCCCTCTTCTCTACTAACAACTCTTGCCATAGCTCCTCAACATCTCCTGATCCCATAAGTACCTCTTCATATTTTTCCGATTCAGTATCCCCTTCTTGCTCCAGATCCATATCCTACCCAAGAGATGGTTGTTGACCGGAAAAAGTTTTTTGTAGTACACTCTGGTCGGGTGCTCTTACTTCAGGCAACTTAGCTCCACTTCGCCATGTAATAGCATTCACTTGAGCCTTTGTTATTTCTACCTGAGATGGTAGTTCTCCATTTCCTCCATCTAACATTGACTTGATCTGGGATATAGATTCTACCAAATGGCTCAGCGTGCCATTAATGTCTCTCATGCCTCCCCTTGTTTCCAAACAAAAGCTATCCAATTCTTGATACCCCTTCCTTTGCTCAGCTATAAGTCTTTCCACTTCACTTCTTAGGGTATCTCTTGGCTGATCTCGATTGTGCAGAGGCACGTAAGGGTGCATTCAAGTAGTTGTTGTTCCCATATCTCCAATTATCATTGGACCTCCAAGGTCTATTGTTGAAATTCCTTCGCTGCCCACCATCTCCTTGTTGGTATGGCTGCCCCCCAACTGCATTGACTTCCTCATCTTCATACAATGATGGACACCTATCAGTGGGGTGAGTATTGGTAGCACAAAGTTCACACTTCATAACCTTCTTCCTCAAGATCTGCACAGGGTTATCATTCCTACTAGCGTTGTTCTTGTTCTGGTTCATCATCTCCTTCATCATAGACACCAAAATATCAAATTTAGGATCACTGCTGGTTGGTTCATACATCCTAAGCATGATGGTCTCATCTTGGTTTCTCTTCCTGTCTGCCATTTCAGCAAATAACTTGAAAATTTCACTGGGTGGCTTGTTGATCACATTGCCACCGCATGCTGCATCGATCCAATCTCGCTCAGATTGCCTTAGCCCACTCATTAAGGTATTAATCAAATCTTTATCACCCAAACCATGCTGGGGACACCTTGCAATCAGTTTCTTGTATCTAGAGTGGTAATCATAAATAGATTCTCCATTGCCCATCTTTATGTTTTGAATTGCAGCTCTAGCATTCTGTATCCAAGGAAAGGGATAGTATTGCTCAAGAAACTTCTGCTGCATTTGTTGCCAAGATGTTACGCTTTCCTGAGGTAATTGATAGAGCCATTCCCTTGCACCATCTTGTAGTGGCGCTGCGGGTCCTCTCCAGGCAAGTCACTGAATTTGGGCAAGATCTGTATCAGTGAGTGCTTCAACTCCCAATTGTCACTAATGGTAGGCAAAGTAATGCCTGCTGGGTTCAGATTGACATTTGTTGGAAAGATGATTTCCTTCAACGTCCTCTCTAGATCCACTCGTGGTGGCATCTCTTCTTCTTCAGATTGTTCGTGATCTGAAGTTGGTGGTTACCTCTCCTCGTCACTCGCCAGTTCCTCCGCTCGTGCTTATTTTTCAGCTTCCCTCTTTAGTTTCTTCTATTCCTTGATGTACTTCTCCGGGTCAGGAAGGTACTTCAATTCACCGTCTATCCAAACAGGGTCGGAGCCAAACATGCACAGGGTCTCTCTCTCAAGAGACAGTTACAAAATCAGCTCCCCGGCAACGGCGCCAATTTCGACGAGGTTGTCGTTCGCACTCTCAAAATGAATTTGTAGCCTATTCTCACAGCTATATAGTTAGCAAGTAAGTACAGGGTCGATCCACAAGGAGTTGAATGTCACTGTCTCTTGAAACCTCCTTCACCTATTCAGAAAAGTTGGTTTTGCTATCTTGATCACGAGGGCTCTCTTGCCCAATTTGAGAACTCAATAAACACTGAAAAGTAAACAAGGAACTTTGATCAATAATGAAAAGGACTTGGTCTGGATCTAGGCATTGTTAAGTGAAAACTCTGCTTGGTCATTGGTGCAAATATATTCATTACACGCATGCATCGTTACTTATGGGACTTGAATGCTGAGATCCCTTTTTACTCGTCACGCTCTCAACAAACCCTTCCCTTACCAATCCTTACTTAGTTGGCGATGCACTGCCGGCTCCCTACCTTGGGCAATACCTCTGTCGGAGTCATCGTTCAGTTTCTTGCCCAAGGAGCATTTATCTCTAGAAAGAGCCAACAAGGAATCATCACGTCTAGCCCAATAGGGTAGACACCTTCCTCAAATGTTAATCGATCTTAACCAAGAAGATGTGGAAAACACTCCTACTTCTCAATTGATTGGCGATCTAATATATCCTAAGTGATTAATGGCCTATTAATCTCTTATTCGTATTATCTCATATTGGAACAAGCTCATTAACATTATGGGAACACATGCATGCAATTATCTAGCACAATTTAGATCTCTCAAGCATAAGTTAACACTCAACTGCCTTGCCCAGACCAAGTATAAAAGCTTAGCTAGTCATAATCATAAAGTAATGAACATGCGAATAGAAGAAAATCATAAACACTATATTAAAACTTACGAAGTAGTTGCAGGAATTAAACACGGCCAAAAGTGCCGATAAACTAAGTACGAAATAAAGTATGCCCTTAGGACTTGTTTTTCTCCTTACAAACTCTCGATGAAATCACAGGAAAATAAAGCGTGAAAGACGGCATATGCATGCAGCAGCAGGGCTTCGATTTATATAGGTGAGTGCTTAAGGTTTGGGCCCCCTAGTCCTTAACATGGAAGGAATCCACGAGCTACCTTGGGATGCAAGTATCAATTGATAAGCTCGACCCCAACAAGACAAGTCACATCTATCTCCAAGAGATCCCTTGCGGATCCTAAATCTAATCGGATAAGGAAAGATATTTAAGTTAGATCATCTTTTCCTTATCCTTCTAGACCTAGGAGAGAAACTTCGCCTGTTGACCACCACACTCCTCCTATCTGTCTTGATCAATATAGCTCTCCCTGGCCTGCTTCCATAAATGCTGCTTCTTTTCCCTGTTCTGCCCAACTTCCACCTGCAAGGCAGCAAATATCCTCCTACCCAAGATATGTCCTCTTAGACATAGAAACAAGACAAAACACACACAAAGACTCGATCTAGACTACCTAAAAACAACACTAAAAAGACACAAAATATGGACTCATCAGTCCATCTCCTCTTGGTTGCAACTTGGACTTCCTTTTGGATGGAAACCTCTCCTTTCTCAAGTGTAGCCAAACCCAATCTCCCGGCTCAAAGATGACTTGCTTTCGGCCCTTGTTTGCTTGCTTGATGTATTGCTCAGTCCTCTTCTCAATGTTTTGCTTCACCTTTTCATGCAACTTTTTCACCATTTCAGCCTTAGCTTTACCATCAACACTAGCTCGTTCCTCAATTGGAATAGGAATAAGATCAAGTGGACTCAATGGATTAAAGACATAAACAACTTCAAATGGAGAAAAGTGAGTAGCAGAATGAACACTTTTGATGGTCCCGATACGAGTTCTGGTGTATGGGGGGGGGATACACCAGATAAAACTTTTAGAAACAACTCTTGAAAAACAATCAGAACCGAGTAAACAGAGACTCAGCTGGATTCACAACTGAGTAAAAGTACTCAGTTGGAAGAGTGGTGTTGTGCGGAATGTGGTGGAAAATAAAACTCGTAAAAATATAACTCACGCTTTTATGCAAGGTTGGTCAATAACCAAGTCAGTTGATATGGAAAGATGCAGTTTGTATGCAGGTTAGTTAGTCAGTTGAATATGCAATAAGAAACTGAAAAATAAACACAACACACAAGAATTTACGTGGTTCGGAGAGAACTCCTACGTCCACGGGGAGTTGTGAGTCCACACAACTCAGTCCAAGTTTTTCTGGACAAACCACAAAGCTTACGTGGGCTTTGCAACCGTTGAGATAAGTTTACGGGTACTTATCAACCTTACAGATAAGTTTACGGGTACTTATCAACCTATCTACTCAATTACGGGAAGAGTAGGGTCCTAATAACCTTTTCAGGTGTGTGAGAAAGTGGGTTTTCAACTAATAGCTCGAACAAGAAGTGAGCTATGATCTAACACTTTACGAACTCTCAACTAGTGATGTTCTCAAGGTTGGATCGAAAGACACTAAGACAGAATCTAACACTCTAGAACTCTCAACTAATGATGTTCTTAGAGATTGAATGCAGTTCAGCTCATGTGAAGTATTTGGTTCTTTCTTTCCCTCTTTGGTCTCTTCTCGCACTTGTCTGTCTCGTGTATCTTCTTGAATGAATGAAGGCCTCTATTTATAGGCGGAGAGAATCAACTAGCCGTTGGAAGAGCTGTTGATCTCTGTTCTTTGAAAGCGATGGCTTGTCTCTCATCTCTGTAGACTTTCCGAATTTGGCAACTGTTTGCTTCTACTTTCCATCTGAGACAGCCTTGTGTTGGGCCAAATGAGGTAATGACATAGAGTCAAACCTTCACGTGACTTCTTTATTTGAAATTCAAATCTTAACCTTTGACCTCCAACATTTGATAGTCGGTTTAGTCGTTTGATCTTCATCTGATTGGTCTTCAGCTGATGTTCTATCTGAATGCTTCTTTCTGAGTAGGAACAGTTGAACTCTCAGCTGACTTTGAGCTTCAAGCTGTTGATCTAACTGATTGAGTCCTACAACTGATGTTCCATCTTGAACGCTCAGTTATCTTTCTTGTATCTGACTCTGATCAGTTGGCTTTGAACGCTCAGTTGTCTTTCTTACAACTGATGTTCTCTTGCATCTTCTCCCTTTGAATACTTAGCTGTTGTTTTGAGACTTGAACGCTCAGGTGTTTTTCTTACACCTGATGTTCTATCCGAGTGAAGCCTTGTTGCCATCTTTAGCTGGAGTTCTGTAAAGATAAAATCTTAACAATGCTCAAACAGCGAGCCTAACTACCAACATTAGGATCTAGCAACATCTACTCGGTTGGGGTCAGTTGGTTTTGGAATCAATCAAAACTTTTAATAAATTTCCCAACAATTTCCCCCTTTTTGATGATGCCAAAACCCTTATAAAAAAATCTTTACAAATTAAACTGATCTAAATCCTACTGACCTATCCAAAATCTCAGCTGGAATTCTAGACAGTCTATAAGATTAAAACATCAAAGGGTTAGCACAATTATAACATGATATTGAAATAACTTTGCGATTCAGAGCTTGGACAATGAGAGATTGTACGTCAAGTTGAATCGTATAACTGAATAGTTTTTATTACAACTGATGGTTACAAAGATAAGCACAAAATCAAAAAGTTACATCAGTTGCTCAAAAACTAACTGAGCTAATACTTAAGCCCATATTTACTAAACATTCTAACAAAAATCTCTCTTTTCGCTTCTGACTCCTTTGATATGTCAACCCCGTGCTCTCGGCAGACTTGCCTTGCCTCGCCTCAGCTGCTATCTTCGTTCGGTTGGGGTTGCAAGAGTCTGGGAGGAAGGGTGGGAGATAGGTAACCTTCTGAGGGACCGGGACCGTGTTCATGTCCAGTTTTGCTTCTATCATGGCACGCCTGAACTGGCTAAACATGCCCGGGTCCCCAATGTACAACTCGGTCAGGGCTTCCTTGAATGCTTTCCTTGGATCGTCAGTTGAGAAGACTTTTCTGTAATAGAAGTCATTCACGAATTCTTGCTTGAATGACTCCCAGTCTTCATTCCACTCAACTGGCATCCACTTGTCCACGTGCCTGAATTGACTTTGGACCTTGACCTTCCCTGGCAGCCTCTGTTGCTTCAGTCGAGCTTCAGCCTTAACCTGATGTTTGTCTATTCGGCGACGGCTGCGGGAGGCGATGTTCAGGTCCAAGTTCTTGGTTACTTTGTCAAGCTCCTCCTCGAACTGGTTGACTCGCTTAGCTTGACTAGCCTTGGCAGCAGCAATACACTCTTCGGTTGTGATACCGTCGAGTTCTGAATCAAGCTCAGCTGCGATCTCGACTATGGAGTTGTAAGAAACTCCAAACTGCTCCACCTACTCCAAGTCTTTTGCCATTTCAGCTCCACCTACGTCGGTTGACTTGGGAGCGGACTTCTTCTTCTGGGCTGTCCTCCTCTTCGATTGAGATTTTGCAGCTTCCTCAGAATGGGTCTCATCTTCCCCCTGCATCTCAACATCCCTCTGCAACTCCTCTTCCCCCTTTTTATCTTCCCCCTTTTTGGCATCAGCAACAAGGCTTGCTACTGATCCATCCAGAGAGGTGAGTTGTTGTTCGGCTTGTTGGATGCGGTTGAAGAGTTCATCGACCGTGCACTCTATTCCGACCTTCTTCGCCAGTTCAAAGTCATGGCGCTCTTGTTCGGCTTTCCTCGATCCAGTGAATGTTTTATTTACCTCAGTCTGGAAAGCAACGAACTCAGCCCATCTTGACTCGAATCGAGACTCCCATTCTTCATCCTGAGTCTGTTGTGATTTGGCGAGGTTGGAATCAGAAATGGAATGGAAGACATTCAGTTCGGACTTGATCCCCAGAACAGTTGATTTCACGTCAGAAATGTCTTGGCTGGTGGAGGTAGAGAATTCATCCAGCTTTATCTTCAGTGAAACATTCTCCTCCACCAGCTGCTTGTTCTTCTCCTCCTGTGCTTCCAACATCCTCAGCTGATCTTCTTTGTTTTGCTGGAAGTTGGCAAGCATCTCCATCCTTAGTTGGTTCACCCTCTCAGCTATCAGCTCGCAAATGTCTTCAGTTGAGGGTGCTGGCTGATTAGCTGGAACTTGTTGTTCAATCAGAGCTGACTGGTCAACTATAACCATGGCTTGTCGGTTGGCCATGTACAGTTGAAGCTCTTCTTCTTCTTTCTTGGTGGCTGCGGCGACTGCATCAAGATCAACAATAAAGTCAGCAGATTTTGCAAGCATGTTGTCCAGGAAAGAAAAACAATAAAGTCAGCAGATTTCTTTCCTTTGGGTGCCATTTAATACGTCTGAGAAGGTATATATAAGAAGGAAAGAAAAACTTGCAGTAAATGGTTAGACAGAATCTGAGAAGATGATGAACAGTTACTGCAGATAAACACGAATGAGGAAGGTAAGAGATCACTTCCTGAGTTTCCGCCTTTTATAGGTTTTAGGCACGGTTGAAATCGACGGCTAGGGTCGAATGGCGCGAATCCATCAACGGCTGTGATCACGCGACTGTTGACTAGCTTTGACTTGACGTCACGAACCGAGTTCCAACCAGCGCGTGAAAAGGTGAACTGTTTTTCATGTCAGCCCAGTCGCACTATAAAGTAGGCTATTGATGTTCAACCGTACTTTACATTAAATGCGGCATGATGGCTATTTTAATGTAACTGACATGCTCAGGAATGTTTGAATTATTTCAAACATTCTCATTTAAGATCATAACACCTTCAGCCATAAATGTTACCTGCCAGCTGATGTCGGAATCAGTTGTGTTCACCTGTCAACTGATGTTGGAATCAGTTGTGTTCCAATGTTGCGGCATACCATCAGCTGACTCGAGTTCATCTGTTCAGCTAACGTCTGATCTCTTCGGTTGGCGATCCGCATCCGATGTCTTCGGTTGGCAATCCGCATTTAAGATTCACCCTTCATCTGAGCTTCCCCCTCAAATGGATATCTATCTCTTCACCTCAGCTGGTTCCTCATCTGATGGATCCAACAATCCATGTAAATCACAAAACATCTTGAACCGTGTTTCGGCTAGAGGTTTGGTGAAGATATCTGCTCTCTGAATCTCAGTTGGAATTTTCTCCATGGATGCGTCCTTCTTCTCAATATGATCTCGGATAAAATGATGTCGGATGTCGATGTGCTTCGTCCGAGAATGGTGAACAGGATTCAAAGAGATAGCAATGGCACTTGAGCTATCACAATGAATGGGAACCTGTCCAGTTGCTACTTCATAGTCTCGCAACTGCTGCTTGAGCCACAACACATGCATGCAACAGCTACCGGCAGCCATATACTCTGACTCGGTTGTAGAAGTGGCAACACATGCTTGTTTCTTGGAGAACCACGAAACTAGCTTGCTTCCCATGAACTGACAGTGTCCAGATGTGGACTTCCTGTCTAACCGATCTCCGGCTAGATCTGCATCTGAGTATCCGGTCAGTTGGATATTGTCGTCGGTTGGATACCACAACCCAACATTAACTGTACCCTTCAGATACTTGATGATGTTCTTTAATGCCAACATGTGAGCTTTCCACGGTTGAACTTGGAACCGAGCACATACTCCAACCGCGTAAGATATGTCTGGCCGACTGGCGGTTAGATATAGCAAAGAACCGATAATCCCTCTATACTTACTGGCATCCACGAGTTTTCCCTCAGTTCCAGGTTCAATCTTCCAGTTAGTATTCATCGGGATCCTTGTGGTCTTACTTTTCTGTAATCCGAACTTGGTGATGAGCTCCTTTGTGTACTTGGACTGATTGATGAAAATCCCATCTAGTGACTGCTTCACTTGAAGTCCAAGAAAATAGTTCATCTCGCCCATCATCGACATCTCGAACTTCTCCTTCATGTGATTTGAGAATTTTTCACACAGCTCCTCTGACTTGAAACCGAATATGATGTCGTCGACATAGATTTGCACAACCAGTATATCTTCTCCAACTTTAATGGTGAACAGTGTTTTATCAACTGACCCTCGTTTGAACCCCGAATTCAGAAGAAAACCACAAATAGTTTCATACCAAGCCCTGGGTGCTTGTTTCAGGCCATAGATAGCTTTCTTCAACTTATACACTCTTCCATCTCCAGTCTCAAAACCGGGAGGCTGTTCAACATATACATCTTCCTTGATGTCTCCGTTGAGGAATGCACACTTCACATCCATCTGATAGACCTTGAACTTGTGAAATGCGGCATAGGCTAGAAAGATTCGGATGGCTTCCAGCCTTGCAACCGGCGCGAAGGAGTCCTCGAAATCGATTCCTTCTTGTTTGCAATATCCCTGAGCTACCAATCTTGCCTTATTCCTCACGATGAATCCAATGGCGTCTCTCTTGTTCTTGAAAATCCATTTTAATCCAATGACTTTGACACCATTTGGTCTTTCTACCAACTCCCATACACAGTTGCGTAGAAATTCATTCAACTCTTCTTGCATGGTTGTTGTCTAGTGAACACAGTTGAGAGCTTCCACAACATTCTTCGGTTCTGGCACATCAACTACGAAGCAAGAAATCATGGCAACATCTCCTGCTTGCTCGAATTCCTCAAGAACTGCCAACTCCTCAGCATATTGGGCATAAGTGTTGGAATCTTCCTCAGTCGAATCTGGATTTGCAACTCTGCTCCTTGGACGCACACCTTCGGTTGGATCCCCGATGATGTTGTCAGTGGAATGATCTTCATACCATCTTCTGTTGCGTCTTCCTTCTTCTTCCAACATTGGCTGTTCCAGGATTTCAACTGATGGTGAATCCTGAGCTGTGGGAGATGCTGGAATCTTCAGAACTGAAGATTGATCAGCTGTTGAGTTTGGATCCTCAACATTGACAATATTTTGAACCAGGCTCGGTTGGGCTTTGGATGCTGATGCAGTTGGAGTGGCATCAGCTGAAGTTCCCCCTTGAGTTGAGCTGGGGTCTTCACATTCATCTTCAGAGGAATATGGATCATCATCCTCGGTTGCCCATACCAATGGTTCAGCTAGATTCTTTTCCCTTAGAACCTGCGATCTGGTGAGAACAGGTGGAACTTGTGGATCAGCTTATTGTCCTTTAGTCTGTTCCCTGCACTCAAAAGTAGATTCATCAAAACTAACATGAGGTGTTATCTCCACAACACAAGAGCTATTGTTGAAAACTCTATAAGCCTAGATTCAAGCGGCATATCCGAGAAATATGCCTTTCGAAGCCTTGGTATCAAAAGTTTTCAACTGAGTCTTCCCATTGTTGTGAATATAACACTTAGAACCAAAAACGCGAAAATATGAAATATCAGGCTTCCTGCGTCTCCATTGCTCGTATGGTGTCTTTCCCAACCACTTGGTCAGAAGAGACCGGTTCTGGGTGTAGCAGGCTGTGTTGATGGCCTCAGCCCAAAATCTCTTTGGCAGAGCTGAGCTTGTCAACATGGATGTAGCTGCATCTTTCAGCGTTCGGTTCCTTCGCTCGGCTACTCCATTCTGTTGCGGAGTACGCGCAACTGATGTTTGATGAGTAATTCCATGCTTCTCGCAATACTCGATGATGGTTTCATTTAGAAACTCGGTTCCATGATCTGATCGGATGGAAATAACTTTTATCTCTTGTTGGTTTGATATCCGATCCATCAGCTTGGGTAGCTCATCTCGGGTTTCACTCTTGTGACGCATGAAAATGGTCCACGTGTACCTAGAATAATCATCAGTAACGACAAGGGTATACTCGTTACCATTCATGCTTTTTGGTGTAACTGGCCCAAAGAGATCCATATGGATTAGCTGTAATACTCGGTCGGTTGATGGAGTTGTTTTCAACCGGAAAGAGGATCTAGCGAGCTTTCCCAGCTGACATGCACTGCAGATATGTGTTGTTGAAAACACTCGGTTTGGTATGCCTTTTGCATGTTCTTGTCTGGCAAGTCGGTTTATAGTCTTGAAATTCAGATGGTTGAGCCTTTTGTGCCACAGCCAGCTCACATCTGAACTGCTCTTTGATAACATACAGGTATCAGGAGGACTACTATTACAGTCAGCATAGTAGACATTCCCGGTTTGAGATCGATTCCCCAACAATATGACCTGGTTTGATCCGACATTTTTAACCCTGCAACCCTGTGCATCAAACTTGACAGAGAAACCATTATCACAGAATTGGCTGATGGAGAGCAAGTTATGCTTCAATCCATCAACATATGAAACATTTGAAATCGACACGTGATTGGTTTCAAGGGTACCGTAGCCTCTAGTGTCACCTTTTGAGTTGTCACCAAAGGTAACTGATGGTCCTTCTTTCTCCACGAAACTCCCAAGCAAATCCTTTAGATTTGTCATGTGTTTCGAACATCCACTATCCATCACCCACATGGTTCGTGATGCTTTATTCTTCCTCAGCTGTTTCTCTTGTTCCTACACAAAGAAACTCGCTTAGGTCCCCAATTTTAGTTGGGTCCTGGAGGGTTAGAACCAGTTCGCCCTTGAACTGTGGGTCGTTTTTTCCTGTATACTCGAATAGATTTATCAATCCAGATCACTTTTCCTTCATTATCAACTATAACAACACCTTGGTTATCCTTAGGCTTGTTGTAAGTAGTGATGTTCTGTTTCTTGGGAGGAGATGGATTTCTCCCATTGTGAGCTTTCGGAGGAGAGGCTTTCCCCCTGTTTTGATGGCGCTTTTTATCCTGGATTTGTCTATGAGGTCGGACGCCTGGTTGGAATCCCTGTGACCGAGTCTGATTCCATCTTCCTGACTGTCGATGATAGCTGTTCATGCCCTGTTGTTGGTTCATGTTGTGGCATGAATATCTCCAGCTGTTCGAACTGTTCCTCATCGGTTGACTCGGTTGGAACTTCTGGTTGAACTGATGATGGAACCGCTGTTGATTCAGATGGTTGGATCTTTGTCGGTTCTGCGGTCGGTTCCATTCTTTCTGATGTTGGCTCTGAGGTCGGTTCAGAGGTTGGTTCTGAGTTCGGTTTCGATTGTATCTCCGACGCCTCTGGTTCCTCTTCTGACTCTTGGAACATTCCCCCTCGGTTGATGTCCCAACCGATGGAATGTTCTGTTCTCCATCCACTGCTCCTTTTCCTTTCTCAGTTGAAGTTTTCTTAGTCGGTTGAGCTTGCTGAAAAGTGGAGGTTGGATTACTTTGGGGAGATTCAGACTCAACTGTGTTAGGTTCGACAACCTTGACCTCCACTGCTTTGATGAAGGTAGCTGGAGAAATTCCAGTATCGTTGATCATATCATAACCGAGTCCTGACACGTCATCTATCTGTCGGCTATAACTGATGAGATTCTCGATGATCTTGGATGACTGATATAGCTTTATTAAGTTGTCCTTCTCAGTTTGCAACTCCTTGAGGAGAATAGCTATATGCTCGGTCTGTCCGTCTGACTTCTTTATCAGCTGGTCGATCTGAGCCTCTTGCTTTTTCAACTGATCATGCTGCTCCTGGATTTGCTTCTTCAACTCCTCATCAGTTGGAGCATTAGTTCGGTTGGCCGCATTCAGTTGATTTTTGAGATTATCAATCTCTTCAGTTTGGCTCTTAATCAGATCGTCCTTTTCGGTTAAGGATTCTTCAAGTTTGGTGAACTGTTCTTGAAGACTCTTAAACTCAACCGATTGCTGATATAGTTCCTCACTGAGTTCTTGAAAGTCACTCCAGGAGGGTTCCAACTCTTCATCTAGTTTTTCCTGCATGTTAGAAATATTGGAAGAATGTAAATTAGAAGGACTAGAGTGTACCTCAGTATCATCCTGGTCGGTTCCAAGTGCCATGAGGCATTGATCCTGACCGATAGCGTTGTTGGTGGAAGTCAGCTCATCCTCATCTTCAGTGTCAGTGAAGATGTCCATGTCATCAGCTGTTTCTTCTGCAACCATGGCCTTGTTCTTTCCAGTTTGCTTGGCCCTCAACGCTTCTCTTTCTTTCTTAGAAAGGTCTGGACAATCAGCTTTGAAGTGTCCCTCCTTGCCGCATTCAAAACAACCATTGTTTACAGGCTTTGAGTTATCTCGAGTTCGGTTAGATTTGTAGAACCTCTTGTATTTTCCGAACCGAGTGTCCATGTCAGCTAGCTTCTTTGACAGTGCGACTATATTCTGTTGCAGCTCTTCTCTGCTTGGCTCCTTCATGGCTGTGTCCGCAGATCTTGTTGGCCTTGATGTTCGCGGCTTTGAATAGTCAGCTCGGAGTGCTACTGACTTTGTGGCTGAACCAACATCCTCATGTCGACTCGTCTGAACCGAGGACTGAGTTGACCTTCGTCGGTTCACTTTGTACTCATTTCCCTTCAGAATTGAGAACAATCTTTCAGTTCCCATCTCACCAAGGTCAGCTCGGCTCTCATGGATATTGGTGAAGGTATCCCACTCAGCTGGTAGAGCTTGTAATACTTTGAGGTTGATTTCTCTCAAAGTATATTTTCCTCTTCGGATGGACTGGATCCTTCTGATGATGTCCATGAACCGGAGCGCTAACTGATCAATGGTTTCATCAGTTCTCAGACAGAAGTTGTCAAAGTCTTGACAGGCATGTGAGAACTTGTTCTCCTTTGTTTCGTCGCTTCCTTCACTCAGAGATGCCAAGATATCCCACATCTCTTTAGCGGTGTTGCACTCTTCTATCCAAGGAAGATAGTCTTGTCCAACTGTAGACATGATCGTGCTCTGAGCCCAGATATCCAGTTGGCTCACTTTGGCTTCCTCTGGAGTGAAGTCTTCTGGCTTCTTCTCCACTAACTCCTCAGTTGCATCCCCATCATTGGGATTTGTAGGAGTGCGAGTGACTCTTTCTCTTATGATGATCGGTTCGGATGTGAGTACTTGTTGCATTCGATGATGTTTTGACGTAGGATCTTCTTTATCCGAGTTCTTCAGGATGTATAGTTCACAACCGAGAACATGACCACGATCTTGTCTTTAACATCCATCTGCACACAACAACAGAAGAAAAATGCAAGCAGAAATGCACTAGCGTGATAAAAAGATCTGTTCAGTTGACCACTGAAGAAAACACCTCGAATTCACACCTAGTGAAACAGAGTCAGCAATCTTTTGAACCACTGCTCTGATACCACTTGATGGTCCCGATACGAGTTCTGGTGTATGGGGGGGGATACACCAGATAAAACTTTTAAAAACAACTCTTGAAAAACAATCACAACCGAGTAAACAGGGCCTCAGCTGGATTCACAACAGAGTAAAAGTACTCAGTTGGAAGAGTGGTGTTGTGCGGAATGTGGTGGAAAATAACAACTCGTAAAAATATAACTCACGCTTTTACGCAAGGTTGGTGAATAATCAAGTCAGTTGATATGGAAAGATGCAGTTTATATGCAGGTTAGTTAGTCAGTTAGTATGGAGAGAACTCCTACGTCCACGGGGAGTTGTGAGTCCACACAACTCAGTCCAAGTTCTTCTGGACAAACCACAAAGCTTACGCGGGCTTTGCAACCGTTGAGATAAGTTTACGGGTACTTATCAACCTTACAGATAAGCTTACGGGTACTTATGAACCTATCTACTCAATTACGGGAAGAGTAGGGTCCTAATATCCTTTTCAAGTGTGTGAGAAAGTGGGTTTCCAACTAATAGCTCGAACAAGGAGTGAGCTATGATCTAACACTTTATGAACTCTCAACTAGTGATGTTCTCAAGGTTGGATAAAAAGACACTAAGACAGAATCTAACACTCTAGAACTCTCAACTAATGATGTTCTTAGAGATTGAATGCAGTTCAGCTCGTGTGAAGTATTTGGTTCTTTCTTTCCCTCTTTGGTCTCTTCTCGCACTTGTCTGTCTCGTGTATCTTCTTGAATGAATGAAGGCCTCTATTTATAGGTGGAGAGAATCAACTAGCCGTTGGAAGAGTTGTTGATCTCTGTTCTTTGAAAGCGATGGCTTGTCTCTTATCTCTGCAGACTTTCCGGATTTAGCAACTATTTGCTTCTGCTTTCCATTTGAGACAGCCTTGTGTTGGGCCAAATGAGGTAATGACAGAGAGTCAAACCTTCACGTGACTTCTTTATTTGAAATTCAAATCTTAACCTTTGACCTCCAACATTTGATAGTCGGTTGAGTCGTTTGATCTTCATCTGATTGGTCTTCAGCTGATGTTCTATCTGAATGCTTCTGTCTGAGTAGGAACAATTGAACTCTTAGCTGACTTTGAACTTCAAGTTGTTGATCTAACTGATTGAGTCCTACAACTGATGTTCCATCTTGAACGCTTAGTTATCTTTCTTGTATCTGACTCTGATCAATTGGCTTCGAACGCTCAGTTGTCTTTCTTACAACTGATGTTCTCTTGCATCTTCTCCCTTTGAATACTTAGCTGTTGTTCTGAGACTTGAACGCTCAGGTGTTTTTCTTACACCTGATGTTCTATCCGAGTGAAGCTTTGTTTCCATCTTCAGCTGGAGTCCTGTAAAGATAAAATCTTAACAATGCTCAAACAACGAGCCTAATGACCAACATTAGGATCTGGCAACATCTACTCGATTGGGTTCAGTTGGTTTTGGAATCAATCAAAACTTTTAATAAATTTCCCAACGACTTTGATTATAAGCAAATTCAGCAAATGGTAAGCAATCCTCCCAACTTTTCAAGTGTTTTTGAATCATTGTTCGAAGCAACTGAGATAAAGTCCTATTAACTACTTCGGTTTGTCCATCGGCTTGTGGATGACTAATAGTAGAAAACAGAAGTTTAGTTCCAAATTTATTCCATAACACACGCCAAAAATGACTCAAAAACTTAACATCTCGATCACTAACAATGCTTCTTGGAATCCCATGCAAACGCACAATTTCTTTAAAGAACAAATCAACAATATGAGTAGCATTATCACTATTATGACATGGTATGAAATGTGACATTTTTGAAAATCTATCAACAACCACAAATACAGAATCCTTACCCCTACTTGTTCTAGGCAAACCCAAAACAAAGTCCATAGAAATGTCCTCCCAAGGTGCATTAGGAATAGGTAAAGGTGTATACAACCCATGTGGATGTGATTTGGATTTAGCTTGCATGCAAGTTATACATCTACCACAAATTCTTTCAACATCAACACGCATTTTAGGCCAATAAAAATGTTCATGCAAAATATCCAAAGTCTTATAAACTCCAAAATGCCCCAATAACCCACCACCACGAGCTTCACGAACAAGCAACTCTCACATGGAACACTTAAGAATGCACAACTTAGACTCTCTAAACAAATAGCCCTCATGTCTATAAAACTTATCAAATGCAGCAAGCTCACAAGCTAGATATATCGAAGAAAAATCAGAATCCTTAGCATACATCTCCTTAATTGACTCAAAACCAAGAAGTTTAGAACTCAAAGTAGATATTAAAGAATACCTCCGAGACAACGCATCAGCCACAATATTCTTCTTGCCCTTCTTATACTTGATCACATAAGGAAATGATTCAATGAATTCCACCCACTTGACATACCTCTTGCTAAGCTTTCCTTGACCTTTGAGGTATTTGAGAGATTCATGATCCGTGTGAATAATGAACTCTTTAGGCCACAAGTAATACTGCCATGTTTTCAAAGCTCTTACCAAAGCATACAACTCCTTGTCGTAGGTTGGATAATTCAATTGAGCGCCCTTCAACTTCTCGCTAAAGTAAGCAACTGGCTTTCCATCCTGCAACAAAACAGCTCCTACACCCACTCCGGATGCATCACATTCAAGCTCAAAAGGTTTATCGAAGTTAGGCAATGCAAGAATAGGAGCACTAGTTAGTTTCTCTTTAAGGAGATTAAAAGCATGTTCTTGTTTCTCTCCCCAATGAAAATCAACATCTTTTTTCACAATCTCATTCAAAGGTGCAGCAATTGTGTTAAAATCTTTAACAAACCTCCTATAAAAACTTGCAAGACCATGAAAACTTCTTACTTGAGCAATGTTTTGAGGAGTTGGCCACTCTTAGATAGCTTGCATTTTTTCCCTCTCCATTTCAATCCCATTAGCACTTACAACAAAACCAAGAAAAACAACTTTATCCATGCAAAAAGAACACTTTTTAAGATTAGCATACAATGATTCCTTTCTTAAGGTGTCTAAAACAGCACGCACATGGTCAAGATGTTCATCCACATTTTTGCTATAGATCAAAATATCATCAAAGTAAACAACCACAAATTTCCCAATGAAACTTTCGCAAAACATGATGCATCAATCTTATGAAAGTACTAGGTGCATTAGTTAAACCAAAAGGCATTACTAACAACTCATAAAAGACCATACTTTGTTTTAAAAGAAGTTTTCCACTCATCACCTTCTCGAATTCGAATTTGATGATAACCACTTTTCAAATCAATCTTAGTAAACAAAACAACCCCATGCAACTTATCAAGCATATTGTCTAACCTAGGAATAGGATAGGGATACTTTACTGTGATCTTATTGATTGCTCGACAATCGGTGAACATCCTCCATGATCCATCTTTCTTGGATACAATGATCACTGATACAACACATAGACTTATGCTCTCACGAACTCTTCCCTTCTCCATCCAGTCTTTCATTTGCCTTTGGATCTCTTTAGTCTCTTCCAGATTGGCGCTATAGGTTGGTCGGTTTGGAAGCACAGCTTCGGGCACAAAATTAATTTGATGTTCAATACCTCTTAACAGAGGTAAACCACTTGGCTCCTCTTCCGGGAAAACGTCTTCAAATTCCTGCAAAAGAGACACAAAGGTACTAGGCAAGGATGGGGTTAATTCGTTGGTGCTAAAAAAAGACTCTTTGTATACCAAAATCAACACACTCTCTTCTTTAACTATTGCTCTCTTCATCTCTTTTGCCCTCACAAAGAAGTTTTGTTTTTCCTTTCCCTCTCGTGTATTCTCTCCACTCTTTTTTTCTATCATATGTGTATCAACTCCCTCACTTTTCTTTCCCTCATTCTCTCTAGCTCTCCTCGCTTGAGACATCTTTAGCTGGTCATCATGAACTTGTTGTGAAGTCAATGGCACAAGCATGACAGATTTGTTATTATGCTTGAAGGTATAACGATTTCGAAAAACCATCACAAATCACCCTTCGATCGAATTGCCACCGCCTGGCCCAAGAGAATGTGACTAGCATGCATTGGTACAACATCATAAAGAACATCATCCTTATAGTTTCCAATGGAAAACGAAATCAGAACTTGTTTAGTCACACGAATTTCACCACATTCATTCAACCATTGAAGCTTGTATGGTTGATGATGCTTTTCGGTTGCTAACTTCATCTTGTCCACCATATCTGAACTTGCAACGTTAGTAAAACTCTCACCATCAATAATCATCATGTAAACATTACCTTGGACCAAACACCTTGTATGAAAGATGTTCTCCCTTTGTTGATCATCACCTTTGACTTGCACATTAAGAGCTCTTCGAACCACAAATAGCTCTCCGTGTTCCAGTGTGATCTCTTCAGGCTGTTCATCTCCACCATCATCTTCATGTTCACTTTCCAATTCTATCTCCCCATTAGACTTCACAGCCATCACCCTTTTGTTTGGACATTCAGATGCAATGTGTCCAATTCCTTGACAACGAAAACATTTGATATCTCTAGTTCTAGTAGTATTGGAAGTAGAAGTAGAGGTTCCTTTGCCATTATCAACTTCATTGGAAGGTTTTGAGATCTGATTTTGAGGTTTTGAAACAGCCCCAAATGTCGGTTTCGAAGATGTCCACTCCTTCGGCTTTGAAGATTGAGAACTCGTTCGAAAATTCTTTTGGAAGGTTCCCTTCTTCTTTAATTGCCGCTCCACCTTCATGGCCATATGAACCATATCTTCAAGCTCCACATAGTGTTGAAGATCAACGACGTTCGCAATCTCCCTATTCAGCCCGCATAGAAAACGAGCCATTGTTGCTTCTCTATCTTCTTCAACATTTGCCCTTATCATGGCAATCTCCATCTCTTTGTAGTACTCATCAACAGAGTTAGTACCTTGACTCAAACTTTGTAATTTTTGATACAATTCACGAAAGTAATGAGAAGGAACAAATCTCTTACACATTATGGACTTTATTTCATCCCAAGTGGAAAATGGTCTCTCTCCATAGCATCTTCTATTTGTTGTCAATTGATCCCACCAAACTAGAGCATAGTCCGTGAATTCAATTGCAGCAAGTTTGACCTTCTTCTCCTCGGAGTAGTTGTGACACTCAAAAATGAGTTCCACCTTCCGCTCCCACTCCAAATAGGCCTCGGGATCACTCCTTCCATGGAAAGCAGGAATTTTCAACTTGATGCTTCCCAAGTCACGATCAACTTCATTTTGATGCCTCCTTCTACCATTATGCCTTGGAGCTCGATGCATGGATTCTGCATCCTCTTCTTCTTCACTCTCCCTTTCATCATGATTCCTTTGTTGTCCTTGTAGCTCCAAATTCTCCAAGCAATCTAATACACTTTCCAAAACACGGCTAAATCTAGCTTGCAGCATAAATTCAGTCGGATTTTGATTGATATCACCCATGTCCTCACAATTCACTCGTGTATCACACAAAAAGTAAGAAATAAAAAAAATAAAAAGAAACCTCACCAAACACTCGTGTATCACTCGTAGGCTTTTACCTCCCCTCAAATAAACTCACCACTCCAATGCCTTTTACCACTCAATTCTCACTTGTAGGAATTCAAATGAACTATAACAAATCAAGATTAGAACAAGAGATGTAGCAATCACCACACTTCAGCCCTTATGGATCTTATGGTCGAACCTTGATGTTTGATACTTGGAAAAAATATAAGAAGAATGATTTTCATTTTTTTTAACTTATTTTTTTCTTTCTTTTTTTTTCTTTCTTTCTTTTTCCTTTTTTCTTTTTTGCAGCAACAAAGACACAAGGATGAATACAATATAGAAAAGATGTAGAATTGAAAAACAAAGGTTCAGATCAATACCAGATTGCTCTGATACCAAATGATACGGATGGAGGACCAACGTGGATAAAAGATCCAAGAACCCTTCGTATAAGAGATAGGCAGCGGTCTCCCTAGATCGAGAATCCAGTTTGATCACCTCTTAGAGCGAAGAAAACCTCGACCCGTTGGCTATATAATCAACCCAGAACCTCGGTATGGTTGAACGCCACAAGACCTTGCTCAATTGTCTTGATAAGTTCGAAAATAAGTGAAATACTCAACAAGGAGAATTCAACTCACAATGGCAATGCCAAATTTGTTTATAACTCAAGGGTGTATATTCTTCGATTACAAAGGATATCAAGCTTATTTATAGGCTAGAAAATGACTCTTCGTAGCCTACCAATAATGACAGTACTTATGACACTGATTAAACTCATAAATAGACTTATTTAACACCAATTAAACCACTTATTAACTACTAATGACTACTTATGACTCAAGACTTCAAAAGTCACTTATTTAACTCATAATAAAGGAACTAACAAGACTCTTTATTTGCCCTCTTGAGCATGCACGAAAATATGCATCCTTATTCCTCATTTTGGGCCTCCAAATCTGATTTGTAAAGAGCCCATTCTTCCAGTTAGATTCAGCCCACCTAGTTGTATAAGATTCACCATTTGGCCCAACGTAGATTGCTCTTGGACTTGGGCTTTTATTTCAGCTACAATCAACACCATGGCCTCCTTTATCTTCTTAGTTCGAGCTCTTGTAACTTGCCCATCATGAATGATCAAGAGATCCCCATTGTTGTCGTTGGGTATCTTGGATGCAACCCCATCATTTTTCTTCCATCTCGTTGTTTGTTGGGTTCTTTGCTTCTAGATCTGGATCTCTTCCTTCTAGATCTCCACATTTTTCGTCTAAATCTGTAGCTCTAGCTTGCAAATCTCGTATTCTTTCTACCTCTCTTTCCCTCCTTGTTTGTGTTCATAGCCGCCTTTCTAGTTTTTCGATCTCAGGATCATACCAAAGATGCCCTCAAAGTGTACATGCAAGACGACGACCAAGAATACAAAAGGGAAACAAAAGTAGTAAGTGATGAACCCATATTTGTGTTCATTTTTCATGTCTTTTTGTTGTGTCTTTTTCGAGTCTTTATGTGTCTGGGAGAAAATAAGTAGGAGGAAGTGGGTGCATGGCAGAACAGGTGCGGTTGTGGGAATAATCTGGTGGAAAACTGCTTTTCTGACATTGGGTAACGATACGATGTAATATGGGCATAGGGCTGAAATCTGTAGCTGGGAATGAAGAGATACATCTTGAGCAAAGCTACAGGTGAAGGACTACCTCCCCATAATCTTATGGCCAAAACAACAGAGTACCCAAACTTGTGCGCGTTGAGGGTAAGACTGAAGCTGACATGACAAAGATAGAAGGGTGAAGCATAGGGCAACGGATGATACTTTAGCGCCAAGGAAGAGGATAAGGAAGAAACTTCCATCCTTATCATGGAGAGACCGGTCAAAGCTGGACTCAACAAGGAAGGAAATCCGATGCTGAGCCAAAGAAGGAAACAAGGCCAAGGAAGGAAGGAATCCAGCCCATGAAGGAAACCGACTTAACCTACCTTTGATAACCATATGTATATGGCTGCTTGTTCTCTGCAAGTTCATCGTGTAACCCTAGAAAACTTTTAATTATGTTCTTGAGAGAGTTTGGTGAGGAGAAAAATAAGTCCTACGGGCAAAGCTTTAATATTTGTTTTACTTTACTGCTTTAGATTTCTGCTGGCATTCTGGCCAAGACGATTTACATTTCTGCATGGTAATATAGTTCTTATTCTAGTTCTAATTATGATTTACTTTATTTCTTCGATTATATTTAAGTTTGAATTTATGTCTAGCTAATTTCTTATACTTGGAATGGATTAGATGATGTGAATTATTAATACTTTGATCATCGTGAGGCATAAGTGCTTAAATTAAATCGTGTTCTTTTATTCCCGAAATACTTAGGGCTAAATAAAGATTTGGGCAAGGTAACTAATTGCTTGATCACCAATAAGTTAAGGAGTCTAGATCACCAATAGAGTCTAGGTCAACATGAGAGTGTCTCTTGTGCTCGAATAGATATTAAGTATTGTAGAGCAGTCGATGCCTTGGGCATCTCTTGGCTGATTTGGATCTAAAAGATATTAATTCCTCTTGGGCAATACACCTGCTGAAGGGTCTTCGTGAGTGTATTGATCAAGAGAGGAGTTTTGTCTAGAGTGTCTCTGGCATACCCGAATTTAAATGGATAGATTTAAGAGTAAAGTATTCTTAGTTGTGACTTCGTGACCATAGGGCATGAATTAATTTACTCTTTAAATTAAATGGTAAAGGTATGCGATTGAATGTCATTGTGCCCATGATCGAGTAAAAAGTATTAAGGTTCATTGATTCAAAATCCAGTCCAAGTCTCTTTTATTATTGATCAAATCTACATTTAGTTTCAATTATAATTTTAAGTGCTTGTTGACCAAGACAAGTGAAGTTCAGGCCAAAACCCCTTTTGTAACAATAGTTTGTGGAATAGAGATACACCAGTTCACTTGGGTATGACACTGCTTACCACCGGCTATTGCCTACTGTGGGTACATGAGATTACAAATGTATTTGTGCGAAGTGCAAACGACAGCTTCGTCAAATTAGCACCGTTGCTGGGGAATTGGTTCCAAGATAGTTAATCTTCAAGTTTTTAGTTCGGCGTATGCCCAAGACGAGAGAGATGGAGGGACAATTGATCTACGTTGAGGATCTTGAGCGTGAGGCTAGGGCATTACGAGCTCAAAAGAAGAAAGAGAATCTAGCAAGTGGAGTAAATGAACCGAAAGAGGAACTTAGCTTGTCAGGAAATGAGAGTTCTGAGCAAGACGAATCCTACTCTGAAAAAGAGGGTAAGGAATCCAAACCAGCAAAAACAATGGCGGAAAGAACCATTATGGAAATCATGTTCCCTGATGACAAGGGCATTAAGCCCTCAAGCATAACGCTACCTGAGATCACCAGAAATTGGGAGCTTAAGCATTCACTGATTCAGATCTTGCCCAAGTTCAACAATCATCTAGGGGAAGATCCATAAACTCATCTTTAGAATTTTGAGATGGCATGCAACACCATTAGGGTCACTAACCCTCATAAGAGATTCGAGGATTACGTAAGGTTACTCACATTCCCTTTTTCAATACTTGATGGGGCATGTGAGTGGCTTTATACCTTGCCCGAAGGAAGTATGGACGCATGGAAGAAGATGCAACAGGCATTCCTAGATAAGTTTTTCCCTATTGGCCGCATCCAAAACGTAAGGAATGCAATTTCCTTAGTCAAGATGGGAGCACATGAGATACTATATGAGTACTATGAAAGATTCAAGAAAATACTGTCACGTTGCCCACAACACCGAATTGAGCAGATCAACCTTGTTTAGTATTTCATGCGTAGATTGCGAGCCTCAGAGAGAAAATGGATTATAGTTGCTTGTGGAGGAGAAATTGTCGATCAATCACCAGGTGAAGTGTTAAAAAAGATAGCTGCTATGGCCGAGCAATCGAGAGATGAAGATGATATCCCTAGAGGGGGTCCCCATGGTCATAGTGGAAATAAGGATACTTTGGTCAATATCATAAAGGAATTTATGGCCAAGATGGATGATAAGATGGAAGCTTTGAGCAAGAAAGTGGATGGGAAAGAAGTTATCATAAGGAAGGCTATTAAAAAATGTGAAGTGTGTCAAGCTTCGACCCACATCACCTCAAACTGGCCTAGTTGGTTCATTGATGAAGAAGGAGTCAAGGCAATGGGGCAGAGTCAACAAGGAGCCCTTAGGAAACAGAGATTTGGTTATGGGAAAAACAACAACTTTGGATATCACCAAAATGAGAATTTAAGGTATGGCAATAACCATTACCCGGTGCCAAGCGTAAGGAAGCCATACTGGACAAGAACAGTCTCGTTTTTAGTTCAAAGGAGGATGAGGCATTGGCCAAGAGGACCAGCACTAAGCCTAATGGTCTACCTCCACCGTATCCAAGGAGTTTTTCCCGAGATAGAGAGCAACAAGAAATGAAGGAAATGCTTCAAGTTTTTTGAGAAGTGGAGAAAAATCTTCCCTTGTTGGTGGCATTATGCTCAATACCCAAATGTGCCAAGTTTTTTAGGGAGATGTGCACTAAGAAGACAAAATACCCTGATGATGCCAAGTTCCACATGTCTAATGTTAAGCAATCATAAATCCACACTTGCCTTTAAAGCAAAGAGATCCAGAGATTGTTTACCATTCCATGCACGGTCATGATACCAAGGGCAATGCTCGATATGAGAGCATCTATTAACATCATGTCCAAAGCCATGTTCGATGAAATGAGGTTTGGACCATTGGCTCCAACACCTGTTGTTATTCAATTGGCAGGCCTCTCAACGGTCTACCATGATGGAAATTTGGATGATATCTTGGTCAAGGTGGGAGATCTTATAGTCCCCGCTGATTTGTACGTATTGGACATGGGAAGGCAGACGATCAAGAACCCTGTGATTTTGCTCAGAAGACCATTCTTGAGGACAACAAGAACGAGGATCGATTGTGAGTCTGGGAAGCTGACTGTCGAAGTAGGGGGCGAAGTGATGGAGTTTGATTCTTATAGACAAAACAAGCATGAAGAGATAGAAACTGTGAATAGCCTTTGCTTGCTCAAAGAGGATAAGGAAGTGGTCAATACTCTAGAGAAAATTGAAGAAATGGATAAAGAGGATGATTTTCAAGAGGATTATGACCATGACAAGTTTGAAGAAGACTTTTCACAGGATTAGGGACTTAAGCCCATGATCCTTGTACTTTATAAATATGTTTGTGCATGCAGCCTCAAGAACACAACTTTATACACCTTTACAACTTTAAATCGTTTTTACTTTACTTATCTGCTGTTAAGTCCCAGTTTGGGCAGACTATCATTAAAGTATTTATTCAAGTATGTTTTCTTTTATCTTTTTCATTATTGTTATTTACTTTATGTCTAGCTAAACCTATAAATCTGGATTTAGGTGGAGGATATGTGACTTAAGTGTTCTATAACTCGTGAGGTCTAATTGGGCAAGATAGCTATATATATGTATGTTCCCGAGGTGTTAGGCAATGATTTTAAAGCAGTCTATTTGTGCCAAGAGTTCATGTAGCCAGTGGGCAATTGGAGGGCTGCAGATTCCTTAAAAGGGAGGTAGCTTAGACCAATAAGGACCGGGAGAGGTTTGCCTCACGCTCCTTGAGGGTGGCAAATCTCAGGTTGAACTTGGGCGGAGCTGAACGAAGTACGCTGACACTGGTGAAAAGTCGGAGCAGGATCCTCATATCTCATTAAGGCCGGAACGGGTTCGTCTAGTGCCCAAAGCTGCTTGTTCCAGTCTATAACCCTTGAGGAATGCTCGGGGGTGAGTTAGGCAAGTTAGGATGGGGTGGGAATGCCACGCAGGATTTACAAGTAAGGACGAGTTGGGCAGATCGTGGTTGTAGGCGTGACATTGTGACAGTATGACTACGACGCGGTTTGCCTATAATCGTTGACACACATACGTAGCGAATATCTATGCACCTATGATCGAGTTACACTTATTCACATAGAATTGAACCTAAATCCCGATTGCCTTTTATTACTGATAGTTTACTTTTTTATTTCAGCTTTTACTTTTCCTTGATTTGCCCAAGACGATAATAGAAATAGACCAAACCAACACTGTGACAGGATACTTTCAAGAGAATATTACATCAATTCCTTGTGGGATCAACCCTTACTTACCAACTAGCTGATATTAGGAAGTGGGCAAGGAAAAATACAAATTGTATTTTGCCGCGGCTAAACGACGGTCACGTCAAAATTGGCGCCGTTGTCGGGGAATTGATTTTGTGGTATTCTCTTTCGTGCTTGTTCTTTTGATATGCTTTTATGCTTAACCATAACCCTGCAGAGAGTTCACAATCGTGGAGGCATAAGGCGGAGGCAAAGAGGAAACGGAAGAAGAGGCACAACGTTTGGCGATTTTGGAGAAAAAGTGGAACTCTTCGAAAAAGCTAGGCGATACACCTGTAAACATAAATTTTATGTATTTAAAATAAACACAATAAATCGTGTACAAATAAGTATTTGCGGATTTGAAATAAATTTGCGGGTTGCAATCTCTATATTTGTCCTCTGATTCGAAACTTCAACTTGTTCTTGAAAGATCTTCAAACAACTTCTAGGATTTTCGGAGATTTAACCTCCTTGATCTTGATCGGATTTGAAGTTTGGACTTATAACGTTAAACCGGAGGGCTAACGCCTTATTTCTGGATCAAACGCTGATTTGCGATGCTTTTGGTGAAGAACTCCTTGAACTCCACGAAGAACGCCTTGAATGCCGCGAAGAACGCTGTGAATATTGTAGAGAATTCTCCTACAACTCTTGAACTCTTCAATATGATTTGTGGTGTGTCCTTTGACCTCTCCAATCACCCCTATTTATAAGTGAAAATGTAGTGGACTTGGTGAGCTTTTGGACTCCAAGACGGGCTTTAAGGCTGAAGTGGCACAATTCTATTGGCTCCTCAATTTTGGTAGTTATCTCCATCAAATCTTTGACTTAATGACCAAGAAATGACACTTGTCAATCTCTGATTCGTCGAGAATCTCCATCTTTTAAATATCAATTTATATTTATTTAATTTAGGATTTATCTTTAATAAAATTCCTAAAATATAAATAAAATATAAAATTAATATTTATCTATTTTTCCCATGAATTTTTATACGTCTACAAATGCCCCCTTGAGATTTGTTCGTGGACAACTTGTCTTGGAAACGAATAAGTCTCAAGATTTTGAAGTTTATTAGATAGTTTAAACTCGTATCAAGGAGTTCTTGAATTTGAGAAGTAAAATTTATAAATAGTTTAGACTTGTATTTAGGCGTGCTTGAATTTGAGACTTGAATTTATAAACAGTTTAGACTCGTATTTAGGAGTTCCTTTTATTTTATATATATATATATATATATATATATATAATATTTTTTAGATTTCGATCCTCGTAACACTATTTCCTTATGATTTTGAAAATAGACCAAATCAATTGTAAGGAATAGATTGGTTGAATTTCATAAGATAGAAACCACTTAATTAAATTTATTTTAACACATGGGCCCATACGCCATCAAAATTTTAATTCAATCAATCATCACGTCATCAAATATTTCAGAAACTTGGATAACAAGTTTTTGAAATCTTCTAGAATTTAAGTAATTACCAAACTTTGAGAACGTGCCCTTCCAAACGAAAACTCTTTTCCTTCTCCAAATTCATGCAGGTCTAACCCCCACCACTCTATAAATACATCCTTCCGTCTATTTTTCTCCCACTCAAGTTTCTTCTGCATTCTCTTTTTTTTTTTTTTTTTAATTCTACCAAGAGTTCTCTCCTTTTCTTTTTCTTCAATTCTGGAAGAGTACTACCAGAAGCAGAGACCTTGTGTTTCACCTCCTGTCTATTGATTTAATTTTTTTTTGGGTAAGTTTCATCCTTCAAGTTCATCAATTTATATCCTTTTACACACTGCATGCCACATGTTTGACGAAACGCCTGAATGAAAGGGGCATATTTTTTTTCAAAACTTTGAACTCACCCTTTTTGTAACTTTTGTAGGGAAGCAGCAGCAAGAAGAAGTCTAAAGATTATAAAGCAAATTCCTTAATCTTGTTTGAACTCCATCCCTCTATTTCTTCTTTATATACTTGCACACCACATGTTTGATAAAATTTCTGATGAACAATTTAATCTTCTTTTCCTTGCATATAATCGTGCATACCAGCTGTTTGACAATTTGCCTTTCCCTTCTTTTGTTGTTGTTTTGTGTAGGTCTATAATGGTTTACTTCAAGGATATCACCGAAAGCAAGAAGACTTACTTACTTACTTTGGACAACGAGCGGCAGCATACGGAGAAAGGGACACGCTTGAGGACTTACAAGTCGGTACTTAGCAATGATTGGCCCAAGTTTGTTAATCCACTTCATACTAATTGATGGTGCCAAGACAATGAGTTAAAATGAGCTATGACTTGGATTCTTCAATCGACTCATCATCACGGGCCGGCCGATTCAGACCCACTGCCTACTTTGGGGAGACGTATGATTGATGAAAAGCTTTCGTGGGGAAGAAGCACGAAGTTCGTTGGAGAAGCTCATTACTTCAAAGGCTACTGAGAGTGAGGATTTTCTTAGCCATTGCAGAGATGACCTTCGCACAACTGGACTTTACGATGCTGTATATACTTCGCTTTTTACTTACAATCAAAATACGGAAGTCATCAAGGCTTTTTGCGAGTCTTGGTGCCCTTCCACCAACACTTTACTTACTTCTTCCGGTGAGCTTTCAATCTCACTTTGGGACTTACATACTTGTTCGGACTTCCTATGAATGGCATGCTTTACAATGAGGTGGTTCCGTCCACAGAAGAGTTGCTTGGTGCCAATGGAGGAGAAAGATCTCGTATCCCAGCAAGTTGCAAGCACTTACTTCATAGCTATCATATACTTTGGAGCAAGGCGAAAACTTACAATACTTCTTATATTTCTAATTCTTCCAACACTTCAATCCCAGTCGAAGAGTGGATCTGATTTTGGTACAAGGGTAATTTGAAGTATCAAAGACCTCTTGCCCGCAGAGAAGCGAAGAAGTCAGTGCGTCCAACGCCAACTTACAACCCCAATGGAAAGCTTGTGAGTCATGTGTCATGGACTTCTTCCCAAAAAGTTCCATTTACGGAGACAAGTGTTAGAGAAAGATATTGACATGAAACATATCTGACTGCATTCCTTGCTTGTTGGTTGAGCACCTTTGTTCTTCCCGAAGATGAAGTAGACATAATTCGACCAAGCACATTCAAGATGGCTAGCACCATGGTGAGCCAAAAGAAGGTTGCTCTTACTGTCCCTGTCTTGACGAGCATTTATAGAGGTCTAAACAAGATCTCCAAACTTCGCGATCTCACTCGAGTTCATACAGTGTTCCATATTCACTTTGTTTATGGTTGGCTAGCATATTACTTCAAGACTCACTCCCTCTTGATCACATGCCGCGCATACCCCAAACGATTCAATACTCTAGCAAAGAAGGAGCACGATATTACAATGCTGAAGATGCTCGCAAACGAATCTACAAAGGGGATCAAATTTGTTTGAATGCTACCATTATCACCAACAATGAGAGTACTTTATACAGGGATGATGGGAATGCGAATGAAGTTGATCGTGTTTTCTTCATGGCCATCCGCTCCAACTACTTAACTTAGAGGCTTGGTGATAAGTTTGTCGTCGAGCCCTATAGTCCACATTGCTTTAGTCATCAATTCGGGTTCTACCAAACTCCTCCAGGCATTCTTAATAAAGATGTCCGCCGAGCTAACCTAGATGAAGGCATTCAATACTAGCATGCCTGTTTGCTCCAAAAATCTTATAGCAAGGCCATAATTCCAAGCTCGCTTCAAAGCTTCAAAAAGCTCCACTCGCTTGCGTATAAGAATTGTTGGCAAAAAGTCTATGAAGAGTCCATAGGAAAGCATTTTACAATCTTAAAACAGCCTCAAGGACATGATGTCCCCAAAGACTGTGAAATGGAGATAAAAGTCAAATCCCATGGTGTTAATGAGGAAGCGACTTCGGCTCCGTTGAAAGATTCAAGAAAAAGAAAAGCATTCTTGGATGAATCCTTTAATGGAAAGCGAAGATCATCTTCAAATTACTTGGATGGCTCTCATAGCAACAATGCAAATCCTTGTCGGCAAAGTCATGTTAGTCTACCAAAGGAAGCTTCTTGCGAAGATAGTGTCGATCGTCAACGCAAAGCTACTCTTGAGGTTTCACTTCTCCATTTTTACTTTCCTCTTTTACATGTTAGTAGTTATTTCTAAAAAACTTTTATTTTATCTGTTTTGTAGTTAGAGAAAGTCCTTGGCATCGATGATCTTGAAGACTCTCAAAGCTACCATCAATCTTGTGGGTCAAGTCAGTCACTTGGGACGTACCATTCCAACAGGCAAGCAATAGCAAAGCAAACATCACCAATCGGAGCTAAATTCGAGTTCAACAGTACCACTCTCTTTGTCGATCGATGTAAGAGACTTTTGCAAGATTTTTGGGGAAATCTTCATGCGAAGATAGTAAGGACTTAGGTTGATGACTTGTCATCCATAGAGGATGAAATTCACAAGGGAATGTCATGCAGCAGAAGTATTCTTATGGCTTTGATATATCTCATCTTGAAGAGAGCTTGAACACACTTTTTGATAAGGTTGGTGACTATGACAAAGCCCGATCGACCTCTCATAACTTTGAAGGATCTGCTGCACAACGCTTGAAAGAAGTCCAAAAGAAGTTCCATGATGCAAGTGAAGAGGCAAAGGAACAAGCTGCTCAAGTCGACTCCATGAAAGAAGAGATTGCTAAGCTATCATCAAAGATGAAGCAACTCCAAGGCACACTCCAAATTACTCAAAAAAAATTGGATTCAAAGAAAAACTTGACAAAGTTATAGATGCACCTCTAGTGAATGATGAAGTGTTGAAGAACTTGAAGGACTCAAAGGAACTTTTGGAGGCCGTTCAACAATCATTGAAGGATCGAAAGCCTTTTTCTTAGACATAGTTTTCTTTTTTTTTCGTACTTTGTTTTACTTCTTTTCTCTTTTTGTTGCACTTTTGATGAACACTTTATGCAATGAAGTACTTGTTTCTTTTTTTCTCTCTTGTTTCTCGTCATTCATGAATGTCGTCTTTTTATCTTGAATATGTGCTCCAATTTGAATTTCAATTACTTGCAATCATCCAATTTGAAGGAAGACACAAAGCATAATTGACTTAAAAACATGACTGAATTTAGAATCTATCCAAGCTGCATACGTACCTCTTTATATAAAAAGGATCAAGTTAAAACGTAGTTCAAGAAACAAAACTAATTTAAGTTTTAAGGGGGGGAGTCGTACACAGTTTATGCTCATGCAGGCCAGGAGTGACTATTTATTTAACCACTATATAGACAAAGTTGAGTAAATAACAGTTTAACCACATAACTTTACCTTTTGGTGGGATAATTAAGTTTAGCCACATTAACTTAACTCTTGGTAGGGAAGTTAGCACTTTAACCACGTACTCTTTCATTGGTGGGTGCCTTTACACAATTTATACTCATGCGGGCCAGGAGTAACATGCAGTTTATGCACGTGCGTCATGCAGCGGACTTCTTTCTCTTTCTTTTGGTTTTCTGCTTTCCTCATTTTTTTGTGTTTTTTTTTGTTTTTTTTTTCTGTTTATTTTTTTCTTCTTTTTTTTTTGTTTGTACAGGTACACTTCCACCCTTCATGGATAGTAGCGCTTCAAGAACTTTCCATTGATCGGGCCAACGTTAACATAGTCTTCATCAATCAACTTGTAGGCGCCATTGGTGTAGACTTCTTTGACAAGATAAGGACCATCCCATCTCGACACAAACTTTTTTCCAACACGATGAGTGGTTATAATTGGTCTCCTCACAACTAGCACTAAGTCTCCAACTTGAAAAGAGTGCAACCGCACATTCTTATTGAATGACTTTGAAAAGTGAACTTGATAGCACTCCAACCTTTGTTGCGCCTCCAATCGCTTCTCATCTAAGGCTTCTAACTCTTCAAGGCGTAGACGAGCATTCTCTTCTTCAGTCAAACTCTCTTGGATAGCAATCCGCAACGAAGGAATTTGTTGCTCTAGGGGATTCACAGCTTCCACACTATACACCAAGGAATAAGGGGTCGCTTGTGTTGGAGTTCTATATGTCGTTCTATACGTCCATAATGCTTCTCCAATCTTCTCATGCCAATCGCACTTTGTCTTTGCAATAACCTTCTTAAACAAATTGCACAAAGTCTTATTGAAAGCTTCGGCCAATCCATTAGCTGGCGTGTTGTACATGGATGACTTCCTTTGCTTAAATCCAAACTTCTCACAAAGCTTATCAATGAAGGAATTGCTGAAATTCCGTCCATTATTAGTGATGATGTAACGAGGAATCCCATGGTGATAGATGATATGACCTTTGATGAAATCAACAACATTCTCCTTCTTCACTTATTTCAAAGGGATCGCTTCTGCCCACTTGGAGAAGTAATCTATTGCAGCAAAGATATATAGATGCCCCCTTGATGATTTTGTCAAAGGTCCAACGACATCCAAGCCCCAAGAATCAAAAGGCCAAGATGCAACCATGGGGTGTAGTGGTTCGGGCGGTTGATGAATGAGATTTGCATGAAACTGACAAGGTTGACATCTTCGAGCATACTCCATGCAGTCATTCACCATGGTTGGCCAATAGTAACCCATCCTCTTGATTCGAAAGTGCAATTTTGGACCGGACTGATGAGCACCGCAAATTCCAGATTGTGCTTCCTCCATAGCTTTCAATTGCTTCTACAATTGCTATGTCTGAAGATAAGATTTATGTGCCAGTCTGCCAAAGTTGAGTTGTTCTACCTATCTTTGAAGAAGAAAATAATGAAAGCAATTTTGTTAAGGTCTTCGAGATAGAAGAAGAAGATTGGCGCCAAGTATTGATTGATTACTGTTCGCTGTCGTGCTGCTCGCTTGGCTAATGTTTCTGTTGCTTATTTTCACTTCTTGGTACATGTCCAATCTCCACGTCTCCAAGCCATGCAAGGATTGTTTGGGCGTACTTGACATATGGAAACAACTCTGGCTTCTTCACTTCGTACAATCCAAGTATTTGGTTTATCACCAACATGGAATCACCATACACCTTCATGTGCAGTCTCTTTGCATCCACCGCCATCTCCAAACCAAGGATGAGCGCTTGGTATTCTGCAACATTATTGGAGCAATTTTCAGTCAAAGTAAAAGAATATGGCAACACTTCTCTTTCGGATGTGACAAACACCATTCCGGCACCGGCTCCGTCTCTATGAGATGCTCCATCAAAATACATCACCCAGGGAGGGCAAACATCAATTAAAAGTGCATCTTCATTGGGGAGATAGTCAATCAACTCCCATTCGGCTGGGATTGGATGATTAGCCAAGAAGTCTGCTAACACTTGTCATTTCACTGCTTTTTGGAGAACATACACAATCTCGAATTGTTGCAACTGTAAGTACCACCGTGCAAGTCTATCAGATACGACAGGCTTAGACGTCACATACTTCAATGGATTTGCCTTGGAGATAAGACGCACCGTATGAGCTTGAAAATAATGCTTCAACTTTTGGATAGAGAATATCAAAGCCAGACATAACTTCTCGACCAGAGAATAATTCAGCTCGTTGGGCGTCATCATCCTACTCAAGTAGTATAGGGCATTCTCCTTTCCTTCTTCATTTGTTTGCGCCAGTAATGCCCCCATAGAGCGTTCTTGAGCGGTGAGATATAAGATTAACGGACGACCCGCGACAGGTGCAGCTAGAACAGGAGGCTTCATCAAATAAGTTTTGATACTCTTGAAGGCATTTCGGCACGACTCATCCCACTCAAATGGTACGCCCTTCTTCATGATCCGGCTAAAAGGTTGACACCTTCCAGCTTGCTCAATCTCAATACCTCTATGGCGGACGATAAAACCAAGAATTTCCCAGACCTCACTCCAAATGCACACTTTAATGGATTCATCCTTAGCTCATACTTCCTTAGTCTTTCGAAGACTATCCTTAAGTCTTGGAGATGATCCTTTCTTTCTTTTAACCTTACAACCCTATCGTCCACGTAACATTCAATGTTCTTGTAGAGCATGTCATCAAATATCTTTTGCATGGCTCTTTGATAGGTAGCACCAGCATTCTTCAATCCTAACGACAATACAGTGTAGCAAAATATTCCTTTTGGAGTGCGAAATGCTGCCATTTCTTCGTCAGCTGGTGACATGCGAATTTCATTGTAACCAGAAGATCCATCCATAAAAGATAATGCTTCATGTCCGGTTGTCGCATCAATCATCGGTTCGGCAATGGGTAGTGGAAAGTCATCTTTAGGGTAAGCTTCGTTAAGATCTCTAAAGTCAACATAAACACGGATCTGCCCATTCTTCTTCCTTACTGGCACGATACTGGAGATCCATGTCGGGTACTTCACTTCTCTAATGAATCCAACCTCAACGAGTTTGTTTACTTCAGCTTCAATTAACGGGATCAACTCGGGTCGAAATCGATGTTGGGATTGTTTGACAGGTAGTGCCTCCTTCTTAATAGCTAGGTGATGAACAACTATCTTTGGATTCAATCCTGGCATCTCCTTATATGTCCATGTAAATATATCTTTGAATTCTTTCAAGAGCTCAACGTATGCATGCTCCTCATCCGGCATCAATGAAGCGCTGATGTAGCTAGGTCGTAGATCATCAACGCTACCCAAGTTAACTTCTTTCAACTCATCGATGGTGGACTTCACACCATCTTCAAATTGTGGGGGTGCTATGTCCGCATCTTCTTCTTTAACGCTCCCTTCTTCACAAAGAGTAATGTGATGTGATGAGGCAACCTCTTCAGTGATCTCTTCACTCCTTGGCATAGGGCTTTGAAAATCTATGCGCAACCTCAATGTTCCATCTCTTTGCCTCATTATAACGACCTCTTTTATATCACTTACTCTAACAGTGCCGCTGCTAAATAGACGAGGGATCTGTTGATGTAAATTGATTTGAGAAACATGATTTTGAGCAGATTGACTTTGAGCACTCTCGATAGTGTAGTAAGACGATGCAACAATTTCTCTATCTTCTTTATCATCCTTTTCGGGGACTTGTGTATGAATGACTGTCTTTATCTTGGCCTTCAACACATCTTCACATGACATGTTCAGTATAGTACTTCTTTTCATGCAAGACGCGATGATACTTCTCAACCTTTGGGTTGCTCCTTGCTTGGTTTTCTTGTCTTTGCCAAGTCTCTTGAAAACAGACACTCATTTTGCCCATCCTTCTCCTAACCTCTTGAAGGCTGACACTCTTTCAACTTTCTTCTTTTTGGAGAGACTTGATGTAGATGACACCTCTCCTTGAAAGATATGGTTGGTAGTTACCCTTTTAATCGCAATACGAATTGGACCTCGTGAGACAAATCCTAAGCCTACCTTAGTTCCTTAGACCATAGGACCATGTTTCTTTGATACTTTCGAGCTTGACTTACGTTCAGGAGCTTGCTGGCTCGTAACCTTCGAATTCTCCTGGGGATTGTATCCGGCTTTCACAAGTAGCTCATATGCCTTCGGTCCAAAGCACTTAGCAACTTCAGAGCTTGTAAGTTCGCCATGCTCCATAACACTACCTTGTTTTGGCCGAACAAATCCTCCAAATGATAGTTGAGTAGGTTTCGTAGCATCAATCTTTGTTAAAGGCACGGTGAGGCCGTCCAAAGATTCCTCCTTAGTGAGTGACACCTCCTTCTCCTTTCTTTCAAGTCCCTCTTGTAATTCAACTTGTGCTTCTTTTGGAGACTTTGGCTTTACCATGTAGTATTTTGCTTCAGCGAAGTATGACTCGGTTTCCGGAAATGGCATATAATCACCAATTACTGTCTTTACCACACCATCTTGGTAATACTTGAAGCATTGATGCCATGTTGAGGGGATGACACCATATTTATGCAACCATGGTCTATCAAGGAGCATGTTGTACGAGGTTTTAGCATCAATTACTTGGAATAACACGGTTGATCTCATATCATCAATTAGCAAGTCCAACCTTATTGTGCCAAGAGCTCTTTGTTCTTCGTAATTGAAACCATAAATCAGCAACTGAATGCTTGCTAGCTCCTCAACTTGGATTCCTAAGTCCTTCAAAGTTCTAAACGACAATATGTTTACTGCAGATCCTCCATCTATGAGTACTCTATTTACCCTTTGCTCATTAGTATAACAACTCACGAATAGAGATCGGTTATGAGGATCAGATCCAAGCTGCAAATCTTCATTGGAAAATGCCACCATCAACACATCTTCATTCTCTTGATTTACTACTCCGCAAAAAGCTTCGTCATCTTCTTCTATGCTTTTGGAAGCAATGAGGTTTGCCCCGACATTGTCCTCTTCAAGCGTTATCTTTCCTTGTCTAGCCAGTTGTATAACCTTGTCCTTGAAGATGAACCAATCATGTATGGGATGACCCACTAGCCGATGGTACTTGCAATATTTTGGATCATTAGTTTGCCCCGCTTTATTTCAGGCAGTTCAATAAGTCCCTCATGGATTAAATCATCAAATATGTCAGAGACATCCGAATTTAAGAAAGGATACTTCTTTTGCTACTGCTCTTTCAGAGTTGGCCTGCTTTGCCCCATGTCTTGAAAAGCAATCGGCTTATCTTTCTTATTAGCTTCCTTTCTCGAGAACTTGACAGACGTTTCTTAAACCGCCATTGATTCTTTCTTTGGGTTCTTTTCAAAAGAATTGCCCCATTTCTTAAATTCTTGCTTCTCTTTAAACCGATGAGGTTCTTGAACTGGCGGTTCTCCAACTCTATTTGATGACATGCTCAACTCCATATCATGTGCTCTTGTGGCTAATTTCTCGAATGTCTTAGGTTGAATTCCATGCAGAATATATTGCAGGCCCCAATGCATCCCTTGAATACACATTTCAATGGCAGACGACTTGGACAATCGATCTTTGCAGTTAAGACAAAGGTTCCTACATCTATTGATGTAGTCAATCACTGGCTCATCTTTAAACTGTCAGGAACTTGTGAGCTCCACCATGCTGACCGTTCTTCTAGCGCTATAGAATCGATTGAGAAACTCGTGTTCAAGCTGCTCCCAATGATCTATTGAGTTTGGCTCTAAATTCGTGTACCAATCAAAAGCATTCCCTTTAAGTGAGCGAACAAACTGCTTCACCAAATGATCTCCAAAGGTGCCGACATTATTGCAAGTTTCGATGAAGTGAGCTATCAAATTGCTGAAATTTGGGAGGCTGATAGCCGAGGGGCATCATTAAGTTATCGAATCTTTCAGTATATGGTTTTGAGTAAATCAATGAAGACTTAGAACTCCATCGAATTTGTCTTTTATGGTCCCTTCAATGAGTTGCTTGACTTGTTCAATTAAGATGAGAGTGCTTGAAGTGGATTTAGACTCCTTATCATCCGACTGCTTCTTTTCACGTCTTTTGGATGTATCATCATCATCATCATCATCCTCGTCTTAATCTTACTCTTCATCTTCATCATCATGCTTGGATACCCCTTTTCCTTTTGCAAGCTTTAAGATCATGAGATCTTGTTTGATCATACGCTTGTCCATAGCCTCCATCATTGTCATTAGATTTGCTATTTGCTCCTCTAAATTCGTAGTACCAGTTGTCATAATAGACACCTCAGATGAGTAATTCTTCACCAAACAGTCTTTGGGTGATTCAGAACCATTACTCGTGTCATCTCCATCTTCCTTAACGTGTGACTCCTTTTTCGCGGCGAAAGTTGACTTGGCAGCTTTAACAGCTTTAGCAGCTTCTTGCAACATCTTAGCTTTCCTTCACGTCATCATGCCGCCACCTTTCACCAGGTTCTTCAAAGTGAAGTCATTATCATATTCCAAAGGTTTCTTCGAAGTAAAGTCACTAACATCCTAAGCTTTTGGAGACATTCTTCAAGATTTGGGAAAGTGTTGAGATGAGAGGTAGAAAGCTCCCCACCGGGCGTGCCAAAATTTGTAAACACAAATTTTATGTATTTAAAACAAACACAATAAATCTTGTACAAATAAGTTTTTGCAGATTTGAAGTAAATTTGCGGGTTGCGATCTCTATATTTCTCCTCTAATTCGCCTCTTCAACTTGTTCTTGAAATATCTTCAAACAACTTCCGGGATTTTCGGAGATTTAGCCTCCTTGATCTTGATCGGATTTGAAGTTTGGACTTATAATGTTAATCCGGAGGGCCAACGCCTTATTTCTGGATCAAAAGCTGATTTGGGACACTTTGGGTGAAAAACTCCTTGAACTCCATGAAGAACGCCTTGAATGCCGCGAGGAATGCCTTGAATATTGTAGAGAATTCTCCTACAACTCTTGAACTCTTCAATATGATTTGTGGTGTGTCCTTTGACCTCTCCAATCAACCCTATTTATAAGTGAAAATGTAGTGGATTTGGTGGGCTTTTGGACTCCAAGACGGGCTTTAGGGCTAAGGTGGCACAATTCTATTAGCTCCTCAATATTGGTAGTTATCTCTATCAAATCTTTGACTTAATGACCAAGAAATGACACTTGTCAATCTCTGATTCGTCGAGAATCTCCATCTTTTAAATATCAATTTATATTTATTTAATTTAGGATTTATCTTTAATAAAATTCCTAAAATATAAATAAAATATAAAATTAATATTTATCTATTTTTCCCATGAATTTTTATACGTCTACAACACTTTTTGGGGAGCAGTACTCCTTAGATAGCAAAGAATCAATGGCTGAAAAGATTATGAGGGAGATGGTTTTCCCTAGCACACTGAACTTGAGGCCATCGGGCATCACTTTGCCCGAGCCGACGAAGCCATGGGAGCTGAAGTCCTATTTCATCCAGATCCTGCCCAAGTTAAGCAATTATCCAGGGGAGGACCCATAAAGGCACTTACAAGATTTCGAGATGACACGCAGAACAGTTCCTACTCAGGGGAACCTAGATGAGTATGTGAGGCTAATCGCTTTCCCATTCTCTCTACAATACGGGGCAAGGGAATGGCTTTACACTTTGCCCACGGGGAGTGTGAAAACATGGCAAGAGATGCAGCAAAAGTTCTTGGAGATATATTTCCCAGTTGCACGTATTCAAGCAATGAGAAGAGAATTACTAGCATCAAGATGGGCATCAACGAGTCGTTCTATGACTATTGGAACAGATTCAAACTTATTCTTGCAAAATGCCCACAGCATCAGATTCATGAGTACGATTTGGTCCAGTGCTTTGTAGGAGGACTTCGAATTAGGGAGAAAGCCCTGGTAAATGTAGCTTGCCAAGGAATAGTCATGAATAATCCTCCGAGCAAGGTTTTTCAGATTATTGGAGAGATGGCGGAGGAGTCTAGGATGGATGAGGTTAGTGAAATGCCCAAGGAGACAGCAGGAAGCCCATCGCGAACTGATGAGAAGATCAATAAGCTAGCTGCGCATATGGAGTCTCCTATAACTCTAATGGCTGATAACAACAAAAAAGCGGTAAGGGCATGCGGGATATGCACGGCGGTTACACACCCAACAGATCAATGCCCAACACTTTATGAAGAAGAGGATGTAAATGCTATAGGTTTCAACACCAATCAAGGGAGGCAATATGATCCAAATTCCCAAATTTATAACCCCGGATGGAGGAATAATGAGAATCTAAGGTACGGGAACAACAACTATCAGCAGTTTGGGCAACATGCACATAAAACATCAACAACCACAGCAACAGTACCTACCACGTGATCCGAACAAGCCATCGTTGACTTAGATGGTGAATAGCCTGATTCGAGATCATACCAAGGCACAGCAAGAAAATGATCAGTTTAGAATGGAGACTCGAGGTGCAATTCAACATATCACTGCCTAATTGGCACAGCTTGCCAATGCTTTGGGCAGGATAAAGAAGAAGCAAGGTGAACTTTCAGCCCAAGTGGAGGTGAAC
Source organism: Schizonepeta tenuifolia (assembly GCA_029490685.1). Taxonomy (NCBI): domain Eukaryota; kingdom Viridiplantae; phylum Streptophyta; class Magnoliopsida; order Lamiales; family Lamiaceae; genus Schizonepeta; species Schizonepeta tenuifolia. The sequence continues at coordinate 57,900,303 of CM055956.1, forward strand.
AGGGCTCAAGTTAATGCTATTACACTTAGAGGGGGAAAGGTGTTGCTCGAGAAAGTTCAAATGCCGGATTCTGAAACTCTTTTGACCAAGGAGAAAGAGTTAGAAGTCGAGGAGGAGAAAAAATAGAATGAAGAGATGAATGATGGGGATGAAGAGGTATCTCCCGAGCCTAAATATGTCAAACATACACCCATTGTTCGAGCACCTTTTCCAGGTAGGATGAAGCGGACTAAGACGGACGAAGAGATGACCGATATGATCAATATTTTAAAGAAGGTTGAGATAAACCTACCTCTTCTCGTGGCACTTCGTGGCATGACCAAATGCATGAAGTTATTGAAGGATCTTTGCACAAAAAAGGTGCAGAACTATGATGGAGTAAAAGTTGTCGTGGGAGAGAATGTGTCAGCAGTTATCAAGAGGAATTTGCCAAAGAAGTGTTGAGATCTCGGCATGTTCACCATCCCATGCCAAATTGGAGACATGAAGATTGAGAAAGCCGTACTGGATTTGGGCGCGTCAATCAACGCCATGCCTTTGTCTATGTATGATGGGGATATTATGGGACCACTCTGACCCACTAGGGTGGTTATCCAGTTGGCAGATAAGTCACAAGTGCATCCTGAGGGCATTCTGGAAGATGTCCTAGTTAAAGTAGAAGAGTTAATTTTTCTAGCAGATTTTTATGTGCTCAGCATGGGCAAGATGGGAGGTAACGCATCGATTATGTTGCTGGGAAGACCATTTATGAAGACAGCCAAGACCAGGATCGATTACAACACTAGGCAATTGACATGTGAGTTCGATGGAAAAAAAAGTCACGTTTAATATTTTCAAGGCAATGGAGCATCCACCAGACCCTAAAATGGTCGAGATGATTGATCATATTGAGCAAATGGTGGAAGAGGTAGTACCTCTTATTGGAATTCGAGATACTTTGGATTAGGTTATTCAAGATGGAATGGAGGAGAGTCCAGATAACTCGTTTCAAGTTGCTCAAGCTCTTAATTATTTAAGGTTTGAAGAAGGAGGAGAACCAAGATTACCGCAGCTTATTATACCCAATCTAAGGCAAGAGGATAGGTTGGTGCCATCTCTGATCAAGGCACCCAAGCTCGAGTTAAAACCTCTCCCAGATCATTTGAAGTACATGTTTTTGGGTGAGGACCACACATTACCAGTCATTATCAATGTAAGGCTAAGCGAAGAAGAGGAGGAGCAAGTCTGGGCAGTTTTAGTACGTTACAAGGAGGCAATTGGCTTGACTTTAGCCGATATCAAGGGCATTAGTCTGACCATTTGCCAACATCATATTAGGCTAGAGGATGATTCAAGACCAGTTCGAGATCCTCAAAGGAAGTTGAACCCAGTGATGAAGGAAGTTGTGATGAAGGAGATACTTAAACTACTGGACTTGGGCATTATCTACCCAACTCCATACAGTCAATAGGTCGGTCCAGTGCACATGGTGCCCAAGAAGTCAGGAATTCAGGTGGTTGCCAATGAAAGGAATGAGATGGTGGCTACTCGATTGCAAAGCGGATGAAGGATGTGCATTGACTATCGCAAGCTTAACAAGGCAACGAGGAAGGATCATTTTCCTTTGTCTTTTATCGATGAGATATTGGAGAGACTGGCTAGGAACAAGTTCTTTTGCTTCTTGGATGGGTATTCAGGCTATATGCAGATATTGGTTGCCCAAGAGAATATGGATAAGACTACCTTCACTTGCCCATTCGGTACGTTTGCGTATTGCCACATACCTTTCGATCTATGCAACGCTCCGGGCACGTTCCAGAGGTGTATGTTGAGCATATTTTCGGATCATTTGGAGCATTGCATTGAGGTGTTTATGGATGACTTCACTATCTATGGGAGTTCTTTTGCAGCTTGTCTAGGGCATTCAGAGTTGGTATTGAAGAGATGTGTGGACAAGAGCTTGGTACTGAATTATGAGAAGTGTTACTTCATGGTTCAAGAAGGGATCGTGCTTGGGCATGTGGTTTCAGAAAGAGGAATTGAAGTTGACAAGGCCAAGATCCAAGTGATAGCCAAATTACCTTATCCCAACAATGTGAAGCAGCTGCGAGGTTTCTACGGGAGATTTGTGAAGGATTTTGCAAAGATTGCGCAGCCTATGACGAGGTTATTGCAGAATGAGGTCGAGTGGAACTTTGATGAAGATTGTCAAAGGGCATTTGATACTTTGAAGAATAATTTGGTCACAGTGCCAATCATACAACCCCCTGATTGGGGAATGCCTTATGAAGTGATGTGCGATGCAAGTAGATACGCAGTAGGAGCCGTGCTTGGGCAGAAGAGAGAGAAAGAAAGTTATGTGATCTACTATGCCTTGAAAACCCTTAACCCTGCCCAGATAAACTATACAACCATAGAGAAGGAGCTGTTGCCGGTGGTGTTTTCCTTTGAAAAATTCTGATCTTATCTGCTATGAGGCAAGACAACTGTTTACACTGATCATGTTGCACTACGATACCTTATGAACAAGAAGGAGTCCAAGTCGCGGTTGATGCGTTGGATTTTGCTTTTCCAAGAATTTGATGTGGAGCTCAAGGACAAGGCAGGAGCGCAAAACTTAGTGGCGGATCATTTGAGCAGGATAGTGCGGGAGGAGGACGATGTGCCCATAATAGAGTCTTTTTCCGACGAACATCTCTATTTGACCGAGGCTTAGTTCTTTGGCGAGCCATGGTATGCCGATATTGTGAATTACATGAGTATAGGGGAATTTCCTGAAGATTTCAGTGCTTATCAAAGGATGAAGATCAAGAAAGAGTATCAACACTTTATTTGGGACGAACCATACTTATGGAGGAAGTACAATGACCAAGTTCTGCAGTGTTGCGTGCCCGATTGGCAGACTAGGAGCATATTGAAGCATTGTCACAATAAGGAGTGCGGTGGACACTTTGGGCATCGAAGGACAGCTAGAAAGATACCCGAGTGTGGGTTTTATTGGCCAACTCTCAACAGGGATTCTTATGAATGGTGTCGGAGTTCTGAACAATGTCAAAAGAAAGGCAATGCGACCATGAGGGATGAGATGCCTTTGACTCCAATCATGCCGGTGGAGATTTTTGATATTTGGGGAATGGATTTCGTGGGACCTTTGCCCAATTCTCAAGGGAACCAGTATATCATCTTGGCGGTGGACTATACTTCGAAATGGGCAAAAGCTAAGGCATCACACACAAATGACTCAAGGGTGGTGGCTTTGTTTCTCAAGTCTACAATTTTCTGCCGCTATGGAGTGCCCAAGGCCATTATAAGTGATCAAGGAACACACTTTTGCAATGCTACTATCGATAGGTTGTTTGAGAAGTATGGAGTTCATCATAGGGTCATGATTGCCTATCATCCGCAAGCAAATAGGCAAGTAGAGTTGACGAACAGGATCATAAAGACCATTATGAGGAAAGTGGTGACTGCCAATGGAAAGGATTGGAGTGCTCATCTGAGTGATGCATTATGGGCATATTGCATAGCTTTCAAGACCCCTTTGGGCATGTCGCCATAAAGATTGATCTTTGGGAATCTGTGCCACTTGCCTATTGAGCTGCAGCACAAGTCGTTATGGGCAGTCAAGAATTCTAACTATGATTGGGGAGATATTGATAAGCATCGGAAGTTATAATTGCAAGAGTTGGAGGAAATTAGGATTGAAGCCTATGATAATGCTGCGCTTTACAAGATTCGCATGAAGAAGGCTCATGATTAACTTATTAAGGCAAAGCGGTTTGAGCCAGGGCAAGAGGTGTTATTGTATCAGACTCGTTTCAAGTTCATGAAGGGAAAGCTAAGCACTAATGGGAAGGACCTTTTGAAGTGGTAGCTTAATTTTCAAACGGGTCTGTGGAGATTTATTGCCCAGTGACAACTAAGAAATTCAAACTGAATGGTCAATGGCTAAAGCCTTACTACGGGCAGAAGGAGGAATGGAATGTGGACGATCCCAATGTCCACGTGCAATGCCCAGAGGCATGATATCAAGCACTACGTCATGCCCATGACGTAAACTGGGGCGCTGGCTAGGAGGCAACCTGGTAAGTTTTTCTTTATTTTTATTTTTATTATTAATTTTCGTTTTCATACTTTTATTTTTAACTCTGGGATAGTAGTTTTTTTTTGGGATGAGGTATTCCGCTTTAAGTGTGTAGGCTAGATGAACGAGCATTAAGTGAGGCATAACGAAGAATTTCCTTGGCCAAGAGGAAGTTGGGCAAGATAAGTTTAAGAACTCTCTTAACCATAGCCCAACAGCTGAAGAAGGGAGAGTGATTATATCCGGAGGCAGAGCAAGTTGGAATCCTTTATCGCTTAGTCACGTTCAAGGAAACTATTACCCTTATGGAGACAGTCATTTTGGCCAAACAACAACTCAAATTGAAGTCCTCGCTGCTTTCAAATAATTATCGAGCAAAGTCAAATCCAGGTTACGATCCTAAACTAACCTACTACTTAATTTGTTCTCCCATATTTTGTTTTAAAGTTTTTAAAGGTTTAGTTTAGAGTCTGTGTGTATTTATTTGCCCATCATTACTACTGACTTTGCCTGAGGCAAAGTGTGTGGGTATGGGGGGCCGACATATGTCTTTTGTTTTAAGAGGTTTTTAAAAGTTGTTTTTGTGTACTTCTCACCCACACTCGGGCGAAGGCCAAGTGTGTGGGTGGGGGAAGCGTCTGTTTATGTCTAGGTAGGCATGCTAGGTTGATGTGATTAGTTTGAGCATGATTATTTGAGCTAAATATATATGCAAGCATGTTAGGGCAGTTGAAGCATGATAGTATGTGGTTAGGGATGACGAACGAACAATTTTAGCATTACCCTTGAGAGACTTTGAGCCTTAACTGTTATATGCCTTGCTATACAGTTTTTATTTCTTGTGTGTATTGACATGATCATTCGAACGTCACCAAGAACTTGCCTATTTTCTGTTTGTGATCCCATGGACATAGAATAAGAAGTACTTAGAGGACTTAGGCGATTTTCTTTTTATTAGCCCAAATGAGACTAAAAAGCCTACCCTGTTGTAATTCCTTTGTTAGCCCCTTTGAGCTTAATAATTTCTTTGATTCACAAATATTAGCCTTGGAATAATATATCCTACCCGGTCAAGAGGATTAGGCTTAAAGATGAAAGCGGGGGGAAGAGAGCAATAGGGCATGCAGAAAGCCTAGAATTGGCGAGAGAAAGTAAAGGGCTAGATAGAAATATAAAAGAAAAACAAAAGAAAAACAAAAGAAAAAGAAAAAGAAAAAGAAAATGAAAAAAATATATTTAGAAAAGAATAAAGCCCTAAGGTGTATTGTGCTACGGCCCGAAAGAGAAGGTGGAAAAAAGAAGGTAAGGTTGACCGTCTGCTTGGCCAACCTAATTCTGAATGACCAAAGCCTAGATCCAAATTACAACCGAATAAAGAACTAATGATAGGTGTTGATTAATCTAGTCTAAGGGGTGGAGAAGTTAGAATGCAGACAAGCCTATGGTGTGGCCAAGATGACATGTTCTGAGCGTAAACACGAACCTATACACAAGAGTGAGAGTGTGGTGAGGAACAACTTCTGCTCAATTGATCATTTTTTGACCTAACTGATTATTGTGTTGGCTGTTACTACTTGCTTGTACTCATATGAATTGAGTATGCTCATTCTAATCTGTTGATTTGGTCAAGCTAACCTGAACCTTTGTCTTTGTTTTTGTTGAGTCTTTGTCTTGCGAGTCTTTTCTGTTTTAAGTTTTTTGTGGTGATTCATACACCATACTTGAGGACAAGTATGATTTTAAGTGTGTGGGTATGATGAGACCATATTTTATATGCTCATCATGTGTTTTTAGGTATAGATCGAGTCTAGTTTTGCGTCTTTTTAGTTTGTTTTAGTGTCTGGGATGACATGTTTGGTAGTAGGCAGGGAAGGACAGGAACTTGGACAATTGGAATGCATTTGTGCGTAAAAGTGAGTACTTCGATACGATGCAATGGTCAAGGAGCTCTACTTGCAGTTAGAGATATCAAGGGCGAAAGTCCAAACACTTAGAAGTTGCTCCGTACCAGTCGGCATGACCAATCTAGACTGCGTGCAATCATTCCAAACAGGTTAAGATGGCAGGAGGACTCTGGACAAGGCAAAGGAGAAACAGAAGGAAGACGAGTGCGAAGGTTCTAGAAGTTACAGCTGGTATGACATCATCCGGAGGATCAATAAGGAAGCAATTTATGCCTTAGAGGTGAAGGAATTAAGAAGGCAAGTCCTACTCGGATTAGGAGACATGAGGATAAGAAGAGATCTACATGATAAGGAAACAAATCTATCCTGATCCTACTCGGCCAAGGAAGGAAGTTGCCAGCTGTCAATCGAAGGCCCTTATGTGGGTTTTTAGGGTTTTAAACACGTGATCCTTGTACTCTATAAATATGTTCCTGCATGCAGCCTCAAGAACGCAACTTTATACACCTTTACAACTTTACGTCGGTTTTACTTTACTTATCTGCTGTTAAGTCCCAATTTGGGCAGACTATCTTTAAAGTATTTATTCAAGTATATTTTCTTTTATCTCTTTCATTATTGTTATTTACTTTATGTCTAGCTAAACCTATAAATTTGGATTTAGGTGAAGGATATGTGATTTGAGTGTTTTATAACTCGTGAGGTCTAATTGGGCAAGATAGCTATATATATGTGTGTTCCCTTGATATTAGGCAATGATTTCAAAGCAGTTTGTTTGTGCCAAGAGTTCATGTGGCCAGTGGGCAATTGGAGGGCGGCAGATTCCTTAACAGGGAGGTAGCTTAGACCAATAGGGACTGGGAGAGGTTTGCCTCACGCTCCTTGAGGGCGGCAAATCTCAGGTTGAACTTGCACAGAACCAAACGAAGTACGCTGACGCTGGTGAAAAGTCGTTGCGGGATCCTCGTATCTCATAGGGTCGGAACGGGTTCGTCTAGTGCCCAAAGCTACTTGTTCCAGTCTATGCCCCTTAAAGAATGCTCGGGGGTGAGTTGGGCAAGTTAGGAAGCCTGGGGTGGGAATGCCACGAAGGATTCAAAAGTAAGGACGAGCTGGGCAGATCGTAGCTGTAGGCGTGACATCGTGACACTAGGACTACGACGCGGTTTGCCTATAACCGTTGACACACATACGTAGCAAATATCTATGCACCTATGATCGAGTTACACTTATTCACATTGAATCGAACCTAAATCCAGATTGCCTTTTATTACTAATAGTTTACTTGTTTTATTTCAGCTTTTACTTTTCTTTGATTTGCCCAAGATGATAGTAGAAATAGACCAAACCAACACTGTGACATGATACTTTCAAGAGAATATTACATCTATTCCTCGTGGGATCGACTCTTACTTACCGACTAGCTGATCCTAGGAAGTGGGCAAGGAAAAATACAAATTGTATTTTGCCGCGGCTAAACAACGGTCGCGTCAATCATAAATAAGTGATTCGAAGGTGGCTTCGAGTTTTCTAAGAACTCAAATCTTTAATAGGTTTGGCGTCCCTCGAGCTATCATCAGTGACCAAGGCTCGCACTTTTTCAATGCTACAATCACCACCTTGTTCAAGAAGTATGGAGTTCACCACCGTGTATCTACTGCTTATCATCCTCAAGCTAATCGGCAAGCTGAGTTGTCCAACCGCATCATCAAAACCATCTTGAGGAAGTCTGTGGGCACCACGAGGAAAGATTGGAGCATGCACCTTGATGACGCGCTATGGGCATATCGGACTGTATATAAGACTCCATTTGGGATGTCTCCTTATCCTATGGTTTATGGGAAGAGATGTCACTTGCCTGTTGATTGGAATGAAACGGGTGAGGCAAGGAAGATAGAGATTCAAGAGTTAAAAGAGATAAGGCTTCAGGCCTATGACAATTCTAGCTTGTACAAGGAGAGTATGAAGAAAACCCATGACTTGTTGATCAAGGAGAAGGAATTTTTGACTTCGAGCAATAGGTGTTGCTATATCAGAGAAGGTTTAGACTCAAATCGGGGAAGTTATCTACTAAGTGGGTAGGTCCATATGAAGTTCAAGCTCAATACCCAAACGAAGCAGTCAAGATCAAAGATCTCAAAAGCGGGAAAATTTTCAAGGTTAATGGCCAAAGGATAAAGGCGTATCATGGGCATGAGAAGCAGGATGTTGGGGAGTCATCTGAATTCCCTGACGAGGAGGAGTAATGACCAAAATGCTTGACGTCATTCCCAAGACGATTAAATGGGGCGCTGACCAGGAGGCAACCTCGTATGCTTTCTTTTCATTTTTGTTTTTATTTCAATTTTATTAAAGAAAATATTAAAAAAATAGAAAAATATAAAATATAAAAAAAAATTATTTATTTTTATAGTATTTTTAATTTTATTAAGTAGTTGCTGTAACAAAAGGAGAGTTGTACGAGTGGTATTGGGCATGATGCAGGGCGCTGGGCAATAGACCGGACCAAGCTATCAAATCAGTTGTCAGTTTATGTCATAACCTAAAAAGCCGCACCCATTATACCCATTGCACCCATAACCCACGTTTTCCCCTCACTCTCCCTCAATCTTCAAACCGCAACTCTGCAACTTCCCCTCTTCTCTCTCCCTCTTCTTTTCTTTACGATTAAAATTCTTATTTTTCAATATGGTAGCCACTAGATACAAAAACAAACTCAACAAAATTCCCTCAGGCACTCGTAATGATCTTGAGCAGTAGCCGCCGAAACCACCAACCAAAAGACGAATGCCTATGGAGCAAGTACCAGCAACCCCATCGAGGTTTTCCATGCATGTTGATAGTCCACCTCCGATGGATGTGGAATTGATGTTAAGCAAAGGAGAGAACCCTTCTCTCCTCGAGCAGAAAGAAACGGTAGGAAGAGGGGCTGGTGAGTTTGGGTAGAACGAATCGGAAGGGAAGGGTTTGAGTGCTGTGGAGGAGGAAGAGCAAGAAAAAGGAGATGTGGACGACGATGAAGGAGAAGAGGAGAAACTTGTTGAGCAACTGACGAAGGAGAAGAGGGCGGCGAAGAAAGAGGAAATCGTCGCCGCTACCTCATCAAAGAAGGCCAAGACGGTAGCCTCTGATGCTGGATCAACTCGATAAGGAGAGTCTACGAACAAGTCTGCCCGTACCGAGTTCACAGCCAAATCCCAGTCCATGGGCAATGAAGAAGGAGAAGGGGCCATAACGGTGTTTGATGTGGCCCCGATTAGCATTTTCAAGGGCAAAAAGCAGGCTGACATGGGCACAGTGAGGAGGAAGAAGCCCATCCAGCCAACAAACCCTAGCATCGTAAGGGGGATGGCAAACCCTAGGTTGCTGGATGTGGCCCTATACAAGGATTTGGGGTTTGGGATGAGGTCAAGGAGATGTTTGAAGGCATAGGATGGGGTAGGTTTTTGGATTGGCCAGTGGTGGTCTATGAGGAGTGGGTTCGGGAGATGTACAAGGATGTCAAGGTTATAATCCATTCGGAGAGGGGGCCTATGGCCATCCAGTTCAAGTTGTTGGGTAATGAGTGTGAGTAGTCCATCAATGAGATGAATCAGTTGTTGGGCATGATAGGGGTGAAGGATACTCAGAAGCCAGAGTACAAGAATGCGGAATGTGGGGTTCTGAGTTATGAGCAGGATGAATGGAAGGCAGCATGGATGGAGATATGGAATGGAAATTCATACTAGTCGCAGGCAAACAAAGGGAATCAACTTAAAAGTCATGCCCTCAGGATCTGTCGTCGCATCCTTGCCTACAACCTTTATGGCAAGTCCGATAGTGGCAACTCTGTGGCTAACAAGGAACTCTACATCCTCTGGGCAATGAAGAACAAGGTCAGACTCAACTTTGGGTCATTCTTGGTGGAGCACATCAAGGCAGTCATTACAAAGCCTGGGCAGCGCTACTCCTGTGGGATTTGGATCACAGTCTACGCCCAGGAGATGGACTTAATAGATAAGATCTCTCACCTCAAGCCGATGAAGGAAGAACATCTCGACTTTGAGGTCTTGAAGCGGATGAAGGACATCAGAGAAGACCCCATGGCAAGATAGTATTCATTGACTATCTGCCCAAGGGAAAGGAGGTTAAGGTCAAAGCTGCCAAGGAGTTGAAGCCTGCCATTACCCGAGGGAAAGCTGCTGCTGCTGTGCCCGAAGTTGAGGGGGATGTGCCCAGGATAGAGCGAATGGAGAAGCTGTTGAAGGAATTACTCGACGGACAACGTGCCTACTTTGCCCACCAGAATTTCAGGTACACACCTGAATCTTCCTCTTAAATTTATTTCCTCCCAATTTGTGTTGTAGTTTAAGTTTTAAATTTTTGTTAAAATTTGTTTATGTTTTTGTTTTAAATTTTGTGTGTCTATTGATCGAGAAGGTTAGGATATTTCCTTCACCCACAATTTGCTATGAAAATAGTATGGTGAAGGCATTCGAATTCCCTTCTTAAGTTTTTGAGTCTGTTAGTCATGATTCTATACCCACTTTGGCCAAAGCAAAGTGCGTGGGTAGGGGGTCATCGTTGTGTTTTAAATGTTTGTTTGTTGGAGTCTGTTGATCAGCATGTTTAGGGTTTAGGTCAAGGTCAAGTATGATATTATGCTATGATTGAGTATGCCGTATGTAGATAGGTAGGACAGAATGAATCTATGAGTTACCTTGAGAGGATTTAAGCTTTTAATCGTTGTACATGTTATATGCAGTATGATTCTTTTCTTGTGTGAGATATGACCATGAGACTTGATAATCTAAAACTTTCCTGCATTCTCTTTGAGCTTAGTTAGCTTGATCAACGCACTTGGTTGATTTAGGAATATACTTTTGTTCAACTAGCCCAGACCCTAAAAAGTCTTACCCTTATGTTTATCGTTTAACTAGCCCCCTCGAGTTTAAAATTATTTCTTTCGATACACTTAGAATAAACCTGGAAATTATAGCCGTCCCAGTCATGAGAATTATAGAGGTGTTGTTTATAGTTCTAAAATATATATATATATATATATATATATATATATATATATATATATATATATATTTGTAAATAAAAGTCCTAGAAGAAATAAGTGTGTGCTAAGGCCCGAAGCTATTGGGAAGGAATGAAGAATTTGGAGTAGACTTTGCCCAGAACTGAGTTCGTATTGACCATAGCCAGTTCCTAAATATTTCCTACCTTATTCCTTAAGCCCTATTATAACCCAATAAAAGACCTTTTGATAAGTGTTTAGATCATGAGAATGTAGAAGGCAGGCAAGCCTATGAAAAGTCAAGTTAATATTAGTCACGAGCGTAAGCACTTAGCCCAATACACTTGAGAGAAGAGTGCTGTGAGGAATATCCTATCTTGCTCATTGATTCTATCTTGACCTATTTGATGGTATTATTTGATTTGTATTTATGATTGCTTGCTTTGACCAATGACCATAATGTGTTGAATTTGAGTTGAGTCTGTGTTTTAATTTTGTCTTTTTCGTGTTTTGAGTCTTGGGCAAGTCGGCAACTACACACTTGAGGACAAGCGTGATTAAAGTGTGTGGGTGTGATGAACCCATATTTGTGTCGTTTTGTTGTGTCTTTTGTGTCTTTTTCGAGTCTTTATGTTTCTGGGAGGACACAAGTAGGAGGAAGTGGGTGCAGGGTAGAACAGGTGCGGTTGTGGGCATAATCTGGTGGAAAACTACTTTTCCAGCGTTGGGCAACGATACGATGCAATATCGGCATATGGCTGAAATGTGTAGCTGGGAATGAAGAGATACATCTTGAGCAAAGCTATAGGTGAAGGAGTATCTCCCCATAATCTTATGTCCAAAGCAGCAGAGTACCCAGACTAGTATACGTTGAGGGTTGGACTAAAGTTGACATGACCAAGATAGAAGGGTGAAGCAGAGGGCAACGGATGATACTTGAGCGCCAAGGAAAAGGATAAGGAAGAAAACTTCTATCCTTATCATGGAGAAACCAGTCAAAGCTAGACTCAACAAGGAAGGAAATCTGATGCCGAGCCAAAGAAGGTAACAAGGCCAAGGAAGGAAGGAGTCCAACCCATTAAGGGAACTGACTTAACCTATCTTTGATGCATATATATATGGCTGCTTGTTCTCTACAAATTCATCGTGTAACCTTAGCATACTTTTAATGTTGTTCTTGAGAGAGTTTGGTGAGGAGAAAAACAAGTCCCACGGTAAAACTTTAATTTTTGTTTTACTTTACTGCTTTAGATTTCTGCTGGCATTCTGGCCATGACGATTTACATTTTTGCATTGTAATATAGTTCTTATTCTAGTTCTAATTATGATTTATTTTATTTCTTCAATTATGTTTAAGTCTGAAATTATGTCTAGCTAATTTCTTATACTTGCAATGGATTAGATGATGTGAATTATTAATACTTTGATCATCGTGAGGCCTAAGTGTTTAAATTAAATGTTCCCGAAATACTTAGGGCTAAATACAAGATTTGGGCAAGGTAACTAATTGCTTGATCACCAATAAGTTAAGGAGTCTAGATCACCAATATAGTCGAGGTCAACACGAGAGTGTCTCTTGTGCTCGAACATATATTAAGTATTGAAGAGCAGTCGATGCCTTGAGAAACTCTTGGTTGATTAGGGTCTAAAAGATATTAATGCCTCTTGGGCAATACACTTGTTGAAGGGTCTTCGTGAGTGTGTTGATCAAGAGAGGAGTTTTGTTTAGAGTGTCTCTGGCATACTCGAATTTAAAGGGATAGATTTAAGAATAAAGAATTCTTAGCTGTGATTTCGTGACCATTGGGCATGAATTAATTTACTCTTTAAACTAAATTGTAAAGGTATGAAATTGAATATCATTGTGCCCATGATCGAGTAAAAAGTATTAAGGTTCATTGATTCGAAATCCAGTCCAAGTCTCTTTTATTATTGATCAAATCTACTTTTAGTTTCAGTTATAATTTTCAGTGCTTGTTGACCAAGACAAGTGAAGTTCAGGCCAAAACCCCATTTGTGACAACAATTCGTGGAAGAGAGACTACACTAGTTCCCTTAGGTACGACCCTGCTTACCGCTGGCTATTGCCTATTGTGGGCACAGGAGATTACAAATTTATTTGCACGGAGTGCAAACGATAGCTTCATTAGTCAGCTTAAACAAAATGAGATTATCACCAACAAACGTACCTCCCCGACAATGGCGTCAATTTTGACGGTGCCGAGTTTGTCGTTGAGAACCCGGACGTATCAAAATACGATTTATAGTTCGTGATGCCCACCACTAAGTACAGCTATGGTAAGCATACAGGGTCGAACCTAAGGGAGGTAGGCTGTGATGACCTCGATGTCACTGGACATGATTTTTTGTTTTGGTTTGGAACACTCTCAACATAAATTGGGAACAAAGTCTTAAATAAAACACGAAGTAAATCAAATAAAGGGGCAGGCTTGAGTCGGTCTTGACTTGGTTCGGTGTGTGCGTGTGTGTAGTTGGATCCCAGACCCTTGAATAGTCACTATATGGGCACGTCTCTTGGTTATAGGGTATCGACACTCACACCTATTTACTCTCACCATGTCACGCACGTGAGCATCTCAACCCCATCTGTTCCTTTTAGTATCGAGCCCTCCAAGTCACCTTAGGAGCCCACCTTACTATCCAAAGAATTAGCTCGCATCTGGATAAGTCACCAATTGAGCCCTCAACATCAACAGTCTTTGGGTCTAGAAGGTCCAAGATGGCTAGAAGCATGACTCTCGTCATACACCACTCTCCAGCACTCGCAACATGACCGGAGGTGAGGGGAACCCCTACACTTTTGCCAAGTATTACGAGGGATTTTGTCTCCGCTGCTCTTCTATTGGCTACCGCAGGAGTTGTGGAGACTCCACCAATTTGGAATCAAGCCCAGCGCGTCGAGAACGGGCCTAGTAGCTCCCCGACGAGCTTTCAACCTCACCTTTCTCATGCACAATACTCACACCTCACCGCATCTCAACCAACCTAAGCAGAAAGAACTTAGCTAGACAGGAAATGAAAGAACAAACAACCAAAGAAATAAACCAAAGCATACTTAACATTAAAACCAGAATATATTTTTTGCCTCACAGAGGTCTTGACAGAAAATGTAAAGAGTAGTATTGTTTATGCAGAAACTAAATTGCAGAGAGAGAAAGTTTGAAAGTATAGTGGTGTTCTTCGATGATAGCAGTGATGGAGAGGAGATATCTTATATATGGCAGCTTCCCTAAGTGGTAGTTACATCCAAGCTTTTCAAGTCTGCCTAATAATCGAGTTTAGAGTCCAACATCCCTCTTGGTAGGTCAACCTTTACTTTCAATCATTCGTCCTTGCTCTTATTTCATTGGTTGTCACTGCTACTGCTGTTGGAGGTTACCGTTGAAGATGTTATAGTTCTATCAGAGCTTGTTCTTTCCATTTCCGGAAAAGTTTTGACTTTCAGCGCACGGAGCCTTTGTGGCTTTGCCATCTGTCATCGAGATCACCACCAAGCTCCTTGGGACCTCCAGCGCTCTGCCGTATTCCATTCTTTTTTATGCCCTTGATCCACTCCATTATGCCCATTTGCAGAAATGTAGTGCCCTGCATGCCAGTGTTTCCTCGCAGACACAGAAGACCCAAAACAAAAGAAAAACAGACTAGATCTAGACCTCTACAGACACTAAAAAGAGCACAGAAATAGGGCTCGTCAGCAGCCATGGCCATGAGAGCTCGAATAGACTTAAGCATGGATACTGGCGAAAAAGTTTCACCATAATCGATTCCTTTTCTTTGGGTGTAACCCTTCGCCACTAGTCTCTCTTTTAAGGTCGTAACCTTCCTGTCTAGTCCTCTCTTTTTCTTGTATACCCACTTGCAACCAATAGCTTCATAGCCAGCTAACATTTCTTGTATACATTCATGGCGGTAACAGATTCAAATTCTGAAACCATACAAGCTTGCCAATCAAGAGCATTAGGATCTTTAAGTGCCTCAGAGTAAGTCAAGGGGTCATCGTCGATAAGCCTGTTATCCACCAAATCCGAAGATTTATTGGCTAACGCATATCGACTGGGTAACTTACCTCGTGTTACCCTCCCATTGCGATGAGGTACTATAGAAGATTTAATATCGATAGCCGGTGCAGGTTTTGATGATACTAGAGGTAATTCATCTTGCACACTTGGCTGAGTTTGTTGACTTGTTGTCCTCTCACCTCTAAGGTCCTCAAGTATAATCTCGTTTCTTGCCTTTTGGTTATTTACGTAGTCCTCTTCCAAGAATCTTCCGTTAGTACTAATAACGACTTTTTGATCCTTAGGACAGTAAGAGTAACCGTTTCGTTCCCCTAGGATATCCTACAAATAGCTTTACCTCCAATCTAGAACTCAACTTATCGGCATCATTGTTCCGCACATTTGCTGGACTGCCCCAAATTGGGATGTGGGAAAAACTAAGCTTGCCCTCGGACGACAACTCAGACGGGGTCTTTGCAACCGACTTAGAAGAAACTAAGTTTAGAATGTAACCAGTTATTTCTAAGGCATATCCCTAGAACAAAACAAATAAAGAAGCATAACTTATCATGGATCAAACCATCTCCAAAAGTGTTCGATTTCTTCTCTCTGTCACACCATTCTATTGGCGTGCACCAGGTGTAGTTAACTGAGATGTAATCCTAGATACCGACAAGTATTCTCGAAACTCATTGTTGAGGTATTCGCCACCACAATCAGATTGCAGCGACTTGATGTTTTTACCGTGATGCGTCTCTACTTCCGCCTTAAATGTTTGAAACTTGTCAAAGCATTCAGACTTGTAGTGCAACAAGTAAAGGTATCCGTATCTCGAGTAATCATCAATGAAAGTTAAAAAATACTCATACCCTCCATGAGCTTGAGTGAACATAGGTCTGCACAAGTCAGAGTAAACCAGCTCTAACACTTCTTTGACTCTATACCCCTTGGCCTTGAAAGGCCGAGTCATCATCTTGCCTTATATGCAAGATTCGCAGACTGAGTTTGGTTCAAGTTGGAATGACTCAAAGGTTCCATCGGAAACCAGTCTTTGGATCCTATGTAGATTGATATGACCTATTCCTAGATGCCAAAGAAGAGTTTGGTTCTCAAGAGAAGAAGCTATTCTCTTCTTTTGGTTTGAAGTTAAAACATTAACAAACGAAGAATTACATTCTTAATCAAAGGACAATCTACCTTCCAATATCCAGTTTTCTGACACTTGTAGTATTTAACCCTTCCATTTTGGCTTTATAACACTACCGGTTGGGCCTACATTCTTGCTCCCACTTTTTTCTTGACCTTTCTTGCCACTTGGTTTTTTCACTTCTTCCCACCTTTCGGTGCAAAGTGAGAGCCTTTGGTAATAGCCAATGCTTGTGGACTCTTCCCATAACTCCCTCAGCAACAACGAGTTCATTGAGTAATTCGTTCATATGTTTCTTGCTCATTGAGATGACGCGCACAGACAAACCCTTCGTCATTCTAGAAGCCATGCATCTCCTCATGAGCTCAAAATGGACTGAACGATCCAATTCACCAAAGAGCTCCTCGAGGTTGTTTGGAATTCCAGCCGCAGTCTGCATCCAGTGATGCTGCGGCTGATGGTCGGAGGTCATAGTGGTCATCATATAGGCTTTCTCCATATTATTATCTTGATGCCACCTCCGGTGAACCTCCCTTTGCTCATTGGAAGACCGAGCAGTTGGGTTTGCTAGAGCAGGAGTAGTAAGCACAAACTTATACTCCTTCGTGTCTAGGACAAATCCTGGGTTGCGCTCCCATTCCAAAAAATTTCGACCGGTAACAAATAATATTGAAACCTTTTCGTAAAATAATATTAATTAAAACCTCCATTAGCCCAATCGAATTACACATCAGCTACGTCCGTGTGGACGTTTTCAGCGCATCTCATGACTAGGCAGCCAGCCTTTGACGCGTTCTCATGTCAACTTAACCTTATGACAAAATGCAATCAATAAACAGACCTTATGTGGACCACGTAAACCTTGAGAAGGGATTCCGATGAGGAGTTGTACTCAAAGTTGACGCCTAAGCTGTAACCACAATTTAGCCAACTTTGTGACTATCTTATTTCAATCTCTCCTAGAATAATCCACAGGAAATTAATACGTGCAAGCCACGTTTGTGTGGGCGTTTACACGCAAAACTCCCACTATTCATGAGATCAAAACATTTTATTATAAGTTTGACCGACAAAATCTGCAAATTGCGAACGTGTGCAAGCCATGATAGAGTGGACGTTTACACAAATCCACAACTCACTTCGTCTTAAACCAATTGTGGAGGTCTAATCAATTTTAAGAAATAAAATAAAACTACCGCTTAGTCTTTTCCTCAAAAGGTTTGTGCATGCTTATCACATTGACACGGAATATCTAAACATGTTGTTCTAGAACTCACGTAGTAAAACATGCTCGCTTGAATTCTGAAACATGCTTAGAGAAAAAGTAATAAATCCTAGCATGCTCTTATAAACACATATATTTGCACATTATTACAAATAATCATATGCGTTAGATCGAACACCTTAATGGTGATTAAAATCTACGACATGCTAACATGCTTTTCACGACAAAAAAATAAATAATTATTTTTCATCTTATCGGAGATATGGGAACATGTGTCCCTGCCTATTTCATTACAAGCAAATAAAATAAATAGGAAATTAAATTTAATCTATTACAAAATTAGATTTCTTCGTCTTCAAGCCATCTCCATCTTTGTCGAGCAAATCCTCTGTTCCTCGACCCGATGTCCGCATCAACACCACTAAGACATTCACTATTACTGAGCCATATTCTAGGATCGAATCCTAGAATACCGTCACAGCAAATCTTCCCGGCGGCTCTGCGTGCCGGAATTGCGAAGTCGAGATAACAGTTGTCTCAACATCAACGATAACTCTGGACCCAACTTCGTGACCATGTCTCCACCGCTGAACCACACTTCTGCTGCTATCCCCTACCACTACAGCACAACAAACAACAAGACGGTGATCGTGGCTGCTACTGTTGCTCCATTTTGCACAGCATTGAGCCTACAACGGCCTCCATGGTGAATCACATGACATCGCCGCCATGATCACCATCACGGCCATCACCTCACGCCACTGCTACTGCTGCTCCTTGTTCATCGCCTTTGTCGTTACTTCTGTTGTTGCTTGCTGGAGAAGACAACGTCGCCCTTGGCTGCACAAAACCCTTGCCTGTGACAAAACATCACCATGGTTGCACTTCGACCACTAAAATCATGGGAATAATCCCATGATTCAGCCAAACATAACTGCAGGATCAGATTCCACGTCGGAGCGTTTCTGCCACCGCAACGTCCATGTGTGTGCAACACACGCCGTCGCGGATTCGATGCCCCTCGCCCACATAGTAGTCTGTCTGGCCGTAATTTTGGATCGAACACCATAGACATCGGAGCCATAGCTCCAGCAAATTGGATTTCGTCCATCCAAAACACGTCGCGATCGAACCCTAGTATGTGGAGATTACAATCGAAAAAACAAATACAACAGAAATCTACAACTAACCACGGATTTTCTCGTGGTGAAAAAAATGACCAAATTGGCAAAACCAAGAACCGAAATAAAATTGATCTGCAATTAGACGACGAACAACCAGCAAACATGGTCATATATATACAACAAATTTCGAAATTTATATATATAAACAAGAGTTTACTACTCGTTAATCCGACCGAGCTGAAATTCCTGAACGCGGCTCTAGTACCAATTGAAGAAACCGACTTTTGAAGGCCATTTCATGTTCCCACGATCCATTCTGGTTGTCTAACAAATACATACAAAATCCTTCCTAAGCATGCTCCTTTCCGAGAAGAAACATGAGAATACCTGCAAAACTAGAAGTAATCGACTCCACAGATGATCTTTTGTTTGTTTCCCATGGCAAGACTAGTCATTGGGTGGCAACGGCTTTGAGCCCTATCACCTTGGAAACAAGTGGTTGCCTCTCTCTTTCACTCTCTTATTTTCTACTTCTTTTCTTTCACGTAAATGACAAGCAGCAAACTCATTAGATATCATTTATTTATACCTGGTATATTAGAATACCTAATATATAATGAGGCTCATCCAATTAATTAAGAGAGCAGCCCAAGTTGGCTCTTTTGAGAATAGAGGCCAACGGCCTATGGGATTAAAAGCTTTTAGTGGGCCAAACGGGGATCTACTAGCTCAAATAAAGTATTGGCCTCCCAGTGTTCGATTTCCATATTCAGCCCAAGAATATAAATCTAGACACAAGTATTAATTTATTCCACTAGAAAATTAATACATAATTGCCACTAAATTTGTTAGGTGAGTCGGGGCTAGCATTTGACTTAATTAATCTCCGCGTTTAAGATATTCAATATCCATTAATTAATTAATTAATTCCTCTGATGACTAATTATATAACTAATCACTCATTTAATTATAAATGAGATTTCGAGTGCAACCACTTAAACTTATTATCGCATCGGAACTAATTCCACCTGCAGGGTTTAATATGATAACTTAGTAAGTTCCTCGAGAAGATATTATCAACCAGTTATTAGCAGGACACAGATCCTTATTGCATTTTAATCGCGTATCAAATAACAATCGCTATCACCCAAGATATCAAGTATATTGAGCTTCATACAAAACTCTCACCCATGATAAATCAAAGCAATAGATAATTAATTATTCACACTGATTAATTTAAATAAGGTTAAGATCACTTAAGTCACCGAGATCTTGATTCTTAATTAGTCAGAATTGAAGAATGCATCTCATTGTGATTATATCAATACATAAATGTACTAGCTTAAATAAATAGTCAAGATAAACTATTTTCCATTTATGATACAGTTTAAACCGACAACTCGTCTGAAGTTCTCTCAACTATGAACACGACTTCTATCTCAACTTTACCGATTATAAGATCTTCTATGATAAACCACACACAAAGATTTCAAATAGGAGAATAACAGTGGAACCAAGATATAATGTATATAAGCATAAAAGACTTGCTTTTAGTATACAACCCTTGAGGATTCGTATGAAGGAACCGTATATTGAAATACGGCTCGTGTGCCCACGATCCATTCCGGATGTCTAACAAGTACATAGAAAATCCAAGCCCTAAACATGCTCCTATGAAATAATCGACGTCCATAGGATGTTTAGAGACGTTTACCTGCGAACTGAGAAGTTAATGACTCCAGAGTTGATCTTCCGATTGTTACCCACGGCAAGATTCGACGTTGGATGGCAACGAGCTTCGAATCCTCTCCTCTCTTGAGCAGCGCCGCTTTTCCTCTCTCTCTCACAGATTTCTTTTCTTTTCCTCATGTAAGTGATTAGTAAATAATACGAGGGCTTTTCTTATTATTTATACTAGGTATTAAAATACCTAAATAATAAGCCCACCAAATAATTAATCCATAACAAAGCTCAAAGGCTTAAGTGAGAGTGCAGGAGGCGGCAGCCCACATAGGAACAACGCCTTGATTGGGCCAAACGGGGATCTACTAGCTCGAATAAAGTATTGATCTCCTAGTGCTCGATTTCCATATTCAGCCCGAGAATATAAATCGAGACACAAGTATTAATTTATTCCACTAGAAAATTAATACTAAATTACCACTAAATTCGTTAGGTGAGTCGGGACTAGCATTTGACTTAATTAATCTCCGCGTTTAAGATATTCAATATCCATTAATTAATTAATTCCTCTGACGGTCCATTAATTAATTAATCAGTCGTTTAATAATAAACGACATCTCGAGTGCTACCACTTAAACTTATTATCGTATCAGAACTAGCTCCACCTGCAGGGTTTAATACGATAAACTTATTAAGTTTCTTGAGAGGATATTATCAGTCTGTTATTAGCAGGACACGGATTCTTATTGCAATTCAATCGCGTGCCAAACAACAATCGCTATCACCCAAGATATCGAGTATATTGAGCTTTAGACAGAGCTCTCACCCATGATAAATCAAAGCAATAGACAATCAATCATTCACACCAATTAATTCAATTAAGGTTAAGATCATTTAAGTCTCCGAGTGATTCTTAATCAGTCAGAATATAAGAATACATCTTACTGTGATCCATTCAATACATAAATGTACTAGCATAAATAAATAGCCAAGACAGACTATTTTCCATTTATGCTACAATCTAAAATCGACAACTCGTCCGAAGTTGTCTCAACTGTGAACACGACTTCTATCTCAACTTTACCGATTATAAGATCTTCTGTGATAAACCACACACCATATAATCTAGGTATGAGATAATTGGACTATAATATGATCATGCAATAACAATATTTCAGATAGAAGAATAACAGTGGATACAAGGTATCAAATGTATACAAGCATAAAAGGCTTGCTTTCAGTATACAACCCTTCAATTCTCCCACTTATACTAAAGCAAACTTTTAGTATACAATGCGACTGTTCAATTAGATAATATTGATAATATCCATCTATCTATTACACTTTCTCCCACTTATATTAAAGTTTAATTTAGTATTAGGAGGTTGCGTACCCCAACTCCTTCAACATGCTTGTTGAACGTCAAGGCAGGTAGACTCTTTGTAGATGGATCAGCCAGATTATTATCTCCCGCAATATGCTCTACTGCCACTTCTCTATGCTTCACGAGCTGCCGGATATAGTGATATCTACTATCAATGTGCTTTGCAGCTTGATGACACCGTGATTCCTTACAGTTCGAAACTGCAGCCTTATTATCACAATAAATCGTGATGCACCTCGGCAAACTAGGAATCACATCAAGCTCTGCTAGGAAGTTCTTGAGCCACACAATGGCTCCACCTCCAAATATAAATACATAGCCCGATGTAGACTTCCGTTTGTCCTTATCAACTTGATAATCGGAGTGTACATAACCTACCGGAGTCAGATCACCAGACTGGTAAACTAGCGCATACTCTCTAGTCCGTTTAAGGTACTTGAGTATGTGCTTTACAGCAGTCCAATGAGCTTGTCCAGGATTTGCTTGATATCTAGCCGCTACACCAACAGCGTAGCAGATATCGGGCCTAGTACAATGCATGGCATACATGAGACTACCTACAGCCGAAGCATAAGGAACCTTCTTCATGTCCGCTATCTCCTTTGGTGTCTTAGGACACATCGCCTTAGATAGGGGGACACCATGTCTGAAAGGTAGAAAACCTTTCTTGGCATCTTGCATGCTGAAGTGCGACAACACAGTATCAATATAGGCTGTTTGAGACAAGCTCAACATTCTCTTAGATCGATCTCGACCAACCTTTATCCTGAGAATATAAGCTGCCTCGCCCAAATCCTTCATTTGAAACTGTTGGGATAACCACTCCTTAATGTCCGATAATACATTCACATTATCGCTAATGAGAAGTATATCGTCAACATAGAGTATTAAAAATACCAAACTCCCACCGATACAAACTCGGTACACACAACTGTCATTGACACATTGCTCAAAACCCTTGGTTTTGACAATGTCATCAAAACGCTTGTTCCGTGACCTAGAAGCTTGCTTAAGTCCATAAATGGACTTCTTAAGCTTCCATACCAAATGCTCTACTCCTTCTTTTATGAATCCCTCAGGCTGCAGCATATAGATGTCACGATCTTTCTCAAGATACCCATTCAAGAATGCGGTTTTGACATCCATCTGCCATACCTTTAGATTCATATGAGCAACCATGGCCAAGAGAGCTTGAATAGACTTAAGCATGGCTACTGGCGAAAAAGTTTCATCGTAATCGATTCCTTTTCTTTGGGTGTAACCCTTCGCCACTAGTCTCGCTTTGAAGGCTGTAACCTTCCCGTCTGGTCCTCTCTTTCTCTTGTATACCCACTTACAACCAATGGCTTCACAGCCCTCTGGAAGCTCGCATTTCTCGTATACATCCATGGTGGTAACGGAATCAAATTCCGAAACCATACACTCATACCATTCAAGAGCATTAGGATCTTCAAGTGCCTCAGAATAGGTCCAGGGGTCTTCTTCGATAAGCCCATCATCCACCGAATCCGAAGATTCATTGGCTAACGCATATCGACTAGGTAACTTGCCTTGCGTTACCCTCCCACTGCAACGAGGTACTATAGAAGATTCAATATCGATAGCCGGTGCAGATTCTGATGATACCAGAGGTACTTCATCTTGCACAATCAGCTGAGTTTGTTGACTTGTTGTCATCTCACCTCTAACTTCCTCGAGTACAATCTCGCTTCTTGGCTTGTGGTTATTTACATAGTCCTCTTCCAAGAATCTTGCGTTAGTGCTAATAACGACTTTCTGATCCTTAGGACAGTAAAAGTAACCACCTTTCGTTCCCCTAGGATATCCTACAAACAACTTTACTTCAGTTCTAGAACTCAACTTATCGGCATCTTTGTTCAGAACATGTGCTGGACTGCCCCAAATCCGGATGTGGGAAAGACTAGGCTTGCGCTCGGACCACAGCTCGGACGGGGTCTTTACCACCGACTTAGAAGGAGCTAAGTTTAGAATGTAACTAGCTGTTTCCAAGGCATATCCCCAGAACGAAATAGGTAAAGAAGCATAACTCATCATGGATCGAACCATTTCCAAAAGTGTTCGATTTCTTCTCTCTGCCACACCATTCTGTTGGGGCGTACTCGGTGTAGTCAACTGAGATATAATCCCAGATACTGACAAGTATTCTCTAAACTCGTTGCTGAGGTATTCGCCACCGCGGTCAGATCGCAATGACTTGATACTCTTACCATTTCGCGTCTCTACTTCCGCCTTGAACGTTTGAAACTTGTCAAAGCATTCAGACTTGTAGCGCAACAAGTAAATGTATCCGTACCTTGAGTAATCGTCAATGAAAGTGACAAAATACTCGTACCCTCCACGAGCTTGAGTGGACATAGGTCCACACAAGTCAGAATGAACCAGTTCTAACACTTCTTTGGCTTTATACCCCTTGGCCTTGAAAGGCCGAGTCGTCATCTTGCCTTCTATGCAGGATTCGCAGACTGAGATTGGCTCAACTTGGAATGACTCCAATGTTCCATCAGAAATCAGTCTTTGGATCTACGCAGATTGATGTGACCCAATCTTAGATGCCAAAGAAGAGTTTGGTTCTCAAGAGAAGAAGCCTTTCTCTTCTTTTGGTTTGAAGTTAAAGCATTAACAGATGAAGAATAATCGTACGTGCATGTAATAGTATAAAGAGAATCAGCTGTACTATAAAACAAAACCTTTCCGTCTTTCATGAATGTAACACGATCATCGAAAAGAACAGAATACCCATCTTTCCATAACTGGCGGGTAGAAATTAAGTTTTTACGAAAAACAGGAACATATAGTACGTCTCTCAAAACTAAAACATGACCCTCAAAAGATAAATGAACATCTCCAATAGCAGCTACATCAACAGTTGTTGCGTTTCCCATGGAGACGGTCAGCTCGCCTCTACTCAGCTCCCTTTTCAGCAGGAACCCCTGCAAGGTGTAACATACATGATCAGTTGCACCCGAGTCCACCACCCACGAATGGGCAGTACTCGAAACTAAACACGTTTCAGTTACTAAGGCTAGAGACGTACCTTGAGCATTCTTCATCAAGGGACAGTCAACCTTCCAATGTCCAGTTCTCTGACACTTGTAGCATTTGCCCTTTCCCTTTGGCTTTGGCTTTTTAACACCACCGGTCGGGCCTACATTCTTGCTCCCACTTTTTTCTTGACCTTTCTTGCCACTTGGCTTTTTCCACTTCTTCCCACCTTTCGGTGCAAAGTGAGAGCCTTTGGCAGTAGCCAATGCCTGTGGACTCTTCCCCATAACTCCCTCAGCAGCAACGAGTTCATTGAGCAATTCGTTCAAAGTGAACTTCTTCTTGCCCATCACTGCGTTGAGACGGAAGTTCTCATAACTCTTGGGGAGAGAGTGGAGTATCATGTCGACCTTAGCCTCATTTTCGATACCTCCACCGAGCAGATTTAGCTCATTGAGATGATTAATCATCCCGAGCACATGCTCGCGCACAGACGAACCCTCCGTCATTCTAGAAGCCATGAGTTTCCTCATAAGCTCAAAACGGGCTGAACGGTCCGATTCACCAAAGAGCTCATCGAGGTTCTTCATAATTTCAGTTGTAGTCTGCATCGACTGATGCTGCAGCTGAAGGTTGGAGGTCATAGTGGTCATCATGTAGGCTTTCGCCATATTATTCGCCCTATGCCACCTCCGGTGAACCTCCCTTTGCTCATCGGAAGACCGAGCAGTTGGGTTTGCGGGAGCAGGAGTAGTAAGCACAAACTTATACTCCTCAGCGTCTAGGACAAATCCCAGGTTGCGCTTCCATTCCAAAAAATTTGGATCGGTAAGCGGCTTTGCAGTAAGCACATTCAGTAGTGGAGTAACAGTCATATCTGAAATAAAACAAACATAAAACACACATAAGTTCCACTTTACTACATGATCTTTTCGTAACAAATAATATTGAAACCTTTTGATAAAACAATATTATTGAAACCTCCGTTAGCCCAATCGAATTACACGTAAGCCACGTTCGTGTGGACGTTTACGGCGCATCTCATGACTAGGCACCCAGCATTTGACCCGTTCTCATGTCAACTTAACCTTATGACAAAACGAGATCAATAAACGGACCTTATCTAGACCACGTGAACCTTGAGAAGGGACTCCGATGGGGAGTTGTACTCAAAGTCGACTCCTAAGCTGTGACCACAATTTAGCCAACTCTGTGACTATCTTATTTCAATCTCTCCTAGAATAATCCGCAAGAAATTAATACGTGCAAGCCACGTTCGTGTGGACTTTTACACGCAAAACTCCCACTACTCACGAGATCAAAATATTTTAATAGAAGTTTAACCGACAAAATCTGCAAATTATGAACGTGTGCAAGCCACGATAGTGTGGACGTTTACACAAATCCACAACTTACTTCGTCTTAAACCAATTGTGGAGGTCTAATCAATTTTAATAAATAAATTGTATTACCGCTTAGTCTTTTCCTCAAAAGGTTTGTGCATGCTTATCACGTTGACACGAAATATCTAAACATGTTGTTCTAGAACTCACGTAATAAAACATGCTCGCTTGAATTCTAAAACATGCTTAGAGAAAACGTAATAAAATCCTAGCATGCTCTTCTAAACGCACATATTTGCACATTATCACAAATAATTACATGCTTTAGATCAAACACCTTAACGGTGATTAAATCCCACGACATGCTAACATGCTTTTTATGACAAAATAAAATAAATATTTGTTTGTCGTCTATCGTGGGTATCTTGGAACAGTAATAGGAGTCTCTCTGTCTTGAAGCTTTATGTTAATCCAATTTAATTAATGGAAACCAGCCGAGTTGGGCCTTTTCTTTAATAGACAAAAAATTGGGCCTTTAATGAACTAGTCAACCAATTGAAATTAGTTCAACCGTCCATAAATCAAGCCCAACCCTGAATCCGCCGCTTTAGAGATGCCATGACGAACACCAACGCCGCACCACCACCACTGTGGCACAAGTCAGCCGTGATGTTGCTACTAGTTCGTCGTCGAGCGAGATGTGCCACCACGCGCGCTGCTGTGCCGCCGCAAGCACATCATCAACGACTCACGATTAGAATTGGCTGCAACTACACCGTTCACCACCAATGCTCTCCGCCGGAATCTGCAAACGAACACATCACAGCGTGCTGCCACCACTGCAGCAACGCTGTATGCCGTCGTCGCTCCGACGAGCAGTTGCCATCGTTCAAAGCAATAACCAGAGGTGAACACCCAACTCGCCGCTTCTGCTTCTGTGCGGTGCTTCCGCTCCAGATTTCCATCTCCATCACCTTTGCTTTCTTCTTTTCCTTTTCCTTTTTTTTTGTTCTCGTGCAATAGGTACAACAGCAATAAAAGATACAAAGGAAAAAGAAATACAAACAGAAGAAAATTGAATACAAAGGAAAAACTCCTATGCTATTTCACGGATTTTCTCGTGAAAATTTACAACATATTTGAGCCAAACCGGCAAAACCAATGGTAAATAATAACCCCACGATAGACGACGAAATCTGTTGTATATTGAAATACGGCTCGTGTGCCCACGATCCATTCCGGATGTCTAACAAGTACATACAAAATCCAAGCCCTAAACATGCTCCTATGAAATAATCGACGTCTATAGGATGTTTAGAGACGTTTACCTGCGAACTGAGAAGTTAATGACTCCAGAGTTGATCTTCCGATTGTTACCCACGGCAAGATTCGACATTGGATGGCAACGAGCTTCGAATCCTCTCCTCTCTTGAGCAGCGCCGCTTTTCCTCTCTCTCTCACAGATTTCTTTTCTTTTCCTCACGTAAGTGATTAGTAAATAATATGAGGGCTTTTCTTATTATTTATACTAGGTATTAAAATACCTAAATAATAAGCCCACCAAATAATTAATCCATAACAAAGCTCAAAGGCTTAAGTGGGAGTGTACGAGGCGGCAGCCCACATAGGAACAAGGCCTTGATTGGGCCAAACGGGGATCTACTAGCTCGAATAAAGTATTGGTCTCCTAGTGCTCGATTTCCATATTCAGCCCGAGAATATAAATCGAGACACAAGTATTAATTTATTCCACTAGAAAATTAATACTGAATTACCACTAAATTCGTTAGGTGAGTCGGGGCTAGCATTTGACTTAATTAATCTCCGCGTTTAAGATATTCAATATCCATTAATTAATTATTCCTCTGACGGTCCATTAATTAATTAATCAGTCGTTTAATAATAAACGACGTCTCGAGTGCTACCACTTAAACTTATTATCGTATCGGAACTAACTCCACCTGTAGGGTTTAATACGATAAACTTATTAAGTTCCTCGAGAGGATATTATCAGCCTGTTATTAGCAGGACACGGATCCTTATTGCAATTCAATCGCGTGCCAAACAACAATCGCTATCACCCAAGATATCGAGTATATTGAGCTTCAGACAGAGCTGTCACCCATGATAAATCAAAGCAATAGACAATCAATCATTCACACCAATTAATTCAATTAAGGTTAAGATCATTTAAGTCTCCGAAATCTTGATTCTTAATCAGTCATAATATAAGAATACATCTTACTGTGATCTATTCAATACATAAATGTACTAGCATAAATAAATAGCCAAGACAGACTATTTTCCATTTATGCTACAGTCTAAAACCGACAACTCGTCCGAAGTTGTCTCAACTATGAACACGACTTCTATCTCAACTTTACCGATTATAAGATCTTCTGTGATAAACCACACACCATATAATCTAGGTATGAGATAATTGGACTATAATATGATCATGCAATAACAATATTTCAGATAGAAGAATAACAGTGGATACAAGGTATCAAATGTATACAAGCATAAAAGGCTTGCTTTCAGTATACAACCCTTCATCGTATGCTCTTATTTTGTAATAATAATTTTTGTGTATACTGCCACACCATTTAAATTTTTTTTTTCGTTTTTTTTTTTTCTGCCAATAAGTCCATATGCACATCACCATATATTCATATGCACTACACTTTATGTTCATATGCACAATGTTGTGTTTTCATATGCACAACCAATATTCGATTTTTGTTTTTTAAAATCTCAAATTTATTTTGCACTCCTTTTTTTTTGTTTGCCTCTTCGTTGTTTTGTTTGCCGCTTCTTCTTTGGTCAAGATTCGAGCGAGGGGAGCCGAAGGCCTCAGAGCGAGCCGTAAAAGTCCAAATTGTTGTCTGACGATTATCCTTATATTTGTAATCGGAGGGAAGGCGGAGCCGTAAAATCGGAGCCGAAGGCTCCACCGGAAATAAAAAAAAAAAACTGTAAATAAAAAAAAAACTAGAAAAAGTTGGTGCATATGGATACTCTTCGGTGTGCATATGAATATTAAGTGGTGTGCAGATGAATATATGGTGGTGTGCATATGGATATATTGCAAAAAAATACAACTAGAAAAAGTTGGTGCATATGAATACTCTTTGGTGTGCATATGAACATTAAGTGGTGTGCATATGAATATATGGTTTTGTGTATATGGACATATTGCAAAAAAAAAAATAGGGCGCGTGCACAACACGCGCCGCGCGTGTAGTGCACGCGCCACGCGCCGGTCTCACATTGTGAGACCGGTTTCACCAGAGACTCTCTCTTTGTACAATGATTATGCACAAATCCTTAAACAATTAGCATGCTGTATATTTTAGTTTGAGCTAATTTTTCACGTTTTTCCAGTTTCTTTTCCTTCTTATGTAGTTACAATGATTAGTCAATTTATTGTATTAAATAATAGCACATGATAAAGATTGTATTATTTTTATTTCTTGAGGTTGCTTCCCTCATTAGTTTATCTCAACAGTCAAGTAGTGAGTGTTCTAAAGAGTATAATACAGCCACCATAGCAACAGTCAATTTCTTGTGATCAAACACACAATCTTCAATGCTACAAGACACTTTAGATTATATTAATCAATTAAGATAATGAATTATTAGCCACCGAAGTTTAATATTGGCCAATATGCTTCTTTGAGTTACAAAAGTAAAATGTACAAAATAAGATTGATATGAACCCGTATTGCTATGATTCTCAAAAATTGTTTCATTTTCGATTAACAACAACTTAACTTTTTTTAGGAAATATTTACTGCGACTAACGAAAAATATTTTTCGAGGCTGACCAGAAATTTAAGTAGTAATTTTAATTTATACAATAAAAAAAACTGATTATATGTAAAATATTTGGAGTACAGTTGGTATACAAGAATGATATGAATATTTGGAGTATAGTTGGTATTAGGGGTGTACTCGGACCGAGTCGAGCCGAATACTATCATGCTCAAGCTCGGCTCGTTTATAATCGAGTCGAATCTCGAGCTTAGTTAATCAAATATTTCGAGGCTCGTGAGCTTAATCAAGCTCAAACGAACTTTTTAAATTTAGCTTTATGTTTTAATTATCTATTATTTTAATTTAAAATTAATCATTTTATTCGCAATAACATACCCCCTCCGTCCACGAAATGGTTGTTACTTTTGCCATTTAAGTCCATCCACGAAATGGTTGTCATTTCCATTATAGTAGTAGGACCCACATAATACATTAACCTTATATTTCTCACTACTTCGCTCACATTTATTGTGAGACTCTTACTCCACTTACAATAATACCCATTTTTATCCACCAGTACTATTTTCTTAAAACTCGTATCGTCCATAATGTGGCAACCATTTCGTGGACGGATGGAGTAATATATTAACTAAATTTAAATTTTTTTCTTATAACAAATAAAGTTTATTAAATATTAATACAATTAGTACTTATTAGAGTATAAAAATATAAGACACGACTAGATAATAATTTATATTTTCAATCTTCATCACTAAACGAGCTTGTTCACTAGCTTTGGAGCCGAATACCGTCATGCTCAAACTCAGCTCGTTTAGCAAACGAGCTTCTCTAAATGAATTCAAACGAACTTTTATCGAGTCGAGTTCCGAATAGCTCACGAATAATTTTGCTCGTTTACAGCCCTAGAGAAATTGACACAAATCACGAATCCTATTTGTCGAGAATGGATTTTATTTCATATTTTAACCGAACCACCCATATTTATTTACTATTTTGATTTTTGATATATCATACACTGTCTGATCGGCCGAAAGTTGTTAAGTAGGTCGGGCTAGCGCAACGAACCCAGGCCCGACTCAACTTAGAAGTGGGCTGGACTAGATCGAGTCTCTACTTTAAAATGTTGCTCAATCGAATCTGTTTTGAAACCCAAAATCGGACCTGCTCCAAATGGGTTTGGAGTGCGGTTATTTTTATTAAAAACCCAAGCCCAAGCAAAGGTCCGAAAATTCAAAATAACAATAATATTTCGATTAGTAAATACATTATTGCTTGTGTAAGTTTAAATTGATTTAGATATGTGTCTAATTGCATTTGGTTTATTATTTTATTGGATTTCCACTAAGTAGATTGAAATATATATATATATTGTAACAGTCTGTTACCCCACCTATGCGTATAACCGGACTGTTACATGGAATTGTATAATAAACTGTCGACTTTACAAGTTGACTTTTACAAAAAAATAGAAATACAAAAAGTTTGGCTTCAAGGAGATTGAGGAGGTTTCGTCAACTTATCTTCACTATCCTAGCTTGATTGTCAGGGGGTCAAAATATCAGGACTTTGGCCCTGCATTGCGGAAGCGTCGATTGGGACTAACCGCGATCGATTTAGTCGCAGTGTGAAGGAAAGTAGACGTCATTGAGTTTGTACTTGAATAAAAACGTTCATACATTCAATGAAAGGGGAGATGACGATCCAAATGATCGTCATCTAAAACGTCTCTGATACCAACACACCTCCATCTCCTTCGTCACTCAACCTGTTTTGAAAAGAAAATATTTTTGGCTGAGTACTTTGGTACTCAGTAAGGTTCGTGTCCCTTTTAGAAAATGTTTCGTAAAATAGTTGCAAGATATAGCATGCTCACATTCATATACAAGGGAGATACTTGAAAAGAAAATATTTATCCCAAGCATATGTAAAAATATTTTATCATAACTTTTGCTAGCAACATGACTCACCTATTGTGTTACCTTCCCCGGCTCTTCGAGTAGAGAATCACTCGCACTCTCCAAATTGTCATAAATACATTGTGCGCACTACCTTGGGGTGAACGGGTCCCAAGGCCGATCGTAATAACATTGGCATAAAGTCGATTCGTAAGGGTAAACACGAGTAGAGAGCATAAAATATTTTAGCATGCATATCACTTTTCATAGAAAGCAGTAAGAGCTTATTAACCCGAAATGTTGCCTCCGTGGTGCTTATAACCCACAGTTTAAAAATAAGAACCCACATCTTGTCCTTGTCGTATGTGGAGTATCCTCTTGCGTCCCTAGTACTTGGTGTCTCCTACAACACAATCTAGATACTTAGGCATTTGATACTAAATAGGGTTTAGAGGTCTATTATTAATCTAAAGATCAACCTACTCCCGGTCTTATCATTTGAAGTTGAGAATCCCTCAAAGCGATTATTGAAGGCATGCATCTTAAATCGTTATTCAAAACTTGATTTTGATAACATGCTGTGCCACATGTTTCGTCGTGATTCATATAAGTATGCATGTCACATTATTCATCATGTAAATCATTCATACTATACTTAGGCCTCGTTTGGTAGGCCATATTAAGCCATACTATATTATTAATATGGGTTAATACATTGTTTGGTAGGAAAAATTATTAATACAAAGAGCCCGTTAATAGAGGAAATCCCAGTATTATAATACAAACAATGACATATAAATAATTCGACCACCTAGGTTGTATTATTTACATGGCTTCAACAGTAACTCATACTAAACATTATAAAGACAATATTACCCTCTCCTTCTTATCTTCTTCATCTCTTCTCTCTTCTACATCTCATTTCCTACACACTCACCCACCGCCGCCACCCGTCTCTCCCTCTCCGCCGCTGCTCCACCTCCGCCACCCGCCCCTCCATTTTCCTCCTCCCCTGCCCCTCCTCTGCCACCGCCACCACTTCCTCCGCCACCACCGCCGCTGCTTCTTTTTTTTTTTACTCCCTCCGCCGCTGCTCCACCTCCCCCACCGCCACTGCTCCATCTCCGCTCCTTCCACTTTTCTCCTTCCACTTTTCTCCTCCCCTGCCCCTCCTCCGCCACCGCCACCACTTCCTCCACCGCCACCGCCGCTGCTTCTTTTTTTTTACTCCCTCCGCCGCTGCTCCACCTCCACCACGAGGATGCGATGATGCGAAGAGAGTGGATTCATCGTCTGATAATACATGTTGAACGCATACCCTGTCGCGCCAGGTACCGCACCCCCTTCGCCGCCCTCAGGTTCCGCCCCGCCCCCCAGATCGAGAGGGTATTTTATGCTGCCGTTGAAGTAGAACACCCTCCAGTGCTGCTCGAAGTTTCCGGGATCGATGCTCTTCGCATCCTCGTCGACCAAACCTCCATTAACAAGTTGCCCCAACCTCCATTAACAAGTCGTGTTTGAACGTTGAGGGGAGATCGTAGACGTAAATTCTCCCGGAGGGGCATTCTTCGGCCGAGACGGCGGCGCTGCGATTGGGGCAACATGTTGGTGAATTGCGGGCAGCGGAGATGATGAGAAGGGGGATCAAGAGGAAAGCGATTGAGATCCAAATATAAGGGTGCGAAGAAATCTGGGCGTACAACAAATGAAAGAAATGAGAGAGAGGGGGAGGAGGAGAGGGAGAGAGGCTACTGGAGGGGAGAGAGAGAGAGAGATGGTAATGGTTAGGGGTAGAATGATAATTACATAACTTAATATTGATTTTAACATCTTCTACCAAACAACAAACTTTGATAAAACAAATTGTTATATTTTCTACCAAACACACAAATTCAATAATCTATCCTACAATCTTCATATTATTTATCTCAATAGTATTAGTATTTCTACCAAACGAGGCCTTATGCAATTAATACATGCATGCATGTCGTATCTTCAATCATGCTATATAAGAAATAAATTAACATGCTTTAACATGTATCCTTAAGCAATTAAGCGCATGTATGATCATATAACTTAGTTAATCAATCTTAACAATATCATTAGTTAAGTCATAAACAATTGATCACATAATAGCATGTCATTAAGCTTGGATAATTAATCTAATTATAATTCATAAATACAATAATGTTAAATTAATTACTTAATAAAATAATTAATCAATATACTTTAATCAACATACTTAAGCAAATTATACTTAATCAAGTCATGTCATATAAGTACATGCTAATCATCATATCATTTAGTTAATTAATAATTAATTTAACTATTTTATCTTGGACCTTTGACTAATTTTAATTAGTCAAGTTAGTTAATTAAATAAATATGAACCAAGACCTGCATACTAGAGTTCAGGAAATAAATAATAAATCATACTGGACTTGCACATAATAATTTATTAACACATGAGGGTCCAATTAATTAATTAGACATATTGACTTACACCTAAATAATCAAATAATAGGGCTTGAGCCTACAATTAATTAATCCAGCAAATTGGGCTCTATAACAAATAATTAAATCAATAAGATAGTGGCCCAATTATTTACTTAGAAAAGTATTTTTAATCCACCAAATAAATCATAAATTACAGCCTTAATTTATGAATAATTATATTCTAGAAAAATATATATTTGAATTAATGAAAAATATTTTAAGAAATAAAAATAATAAAAATCATTTCTGAAAATTATTTCCTTGCGCAAATACTGAAATGGGCTTCATAAAAATTGTAAACGACCTTCGGTCGACTTGACCTTTTGTCACAACAATCTTAACTGACTAAATTAACACTTCAAGCGTCAAAAATCATTTTGAAAACACCTAAACATATCAAAATCACATTTTTGAACAGATTCAAGAACAACCATTTTTCTGGAATTTTTCTGGAAGTGACTGGACATCGATTAAACTCAAAATTCATAGAGGGCAACTCACTCAACAACAAACTGGCTTCTTTATATCTCTGAAAACCTTGAGATGTCAAATTTATGACTCTAAAAAGAAAAATACATGAATATGTTAGGAACCGGGTACTCGAACGTGTATAACAATGAATATTTGAACTTTATTGAGTAACTTAAACAACGAACAAAATAGGAAAATTACAACGAAACTGAAGAACAAGTTTAAGAAAACCAGATTGTCCGAAGCTAGACTTTATGTCTGCAAGACGAGAATACGCCCCGGTAGTACTCACGGAAAGGTGGCTCATCTCTAAAGGTTAAAATGATCTTATTGTCTCGGTTATACTAGCACCACAAACAGAACCGAGCACCAGGATACTGCAACTAGAATGAGGAACTGAACTCGAAGAAGATATGTTATGCATTGAGAGAGAAGATGCATATTGCTTTCGATGTTATGAAGAATGCAATGAGAATGCCTCCTTATATAGGCAGCTCTCGGACATGAAGGGGCTCATCACCATTATCATGCCATGAAGACGCTGGCGGTTTTAGAGGTGAAGAGGCTGCCGAATGTGAAGAGGCTCTAGTTGTTACAGAAGCCAAGAGTCATAGGCTAAATGATGGGCTTGCGGTTATAGGCTGAACAAGTGGGCTTGCGGAGTTTGGTCCAAAAAGGTAAGACCCAAACCCAGCCCAAAGCACCAATTGCCAAAATCCAAGTCTTGGACCGTGGGCCCATCCGGGCGGCGGCGGCGTAGTCGTTGATCAATACCCCCAAAGCGGGGCAGTTGAGGGATCAAAAGTTGAAGAGGAAGCAAAAACCATAGGTTGTTGAATCAAAGGCCTCTGGTAAATTGGCGGTAAGGCCGCCGGTCCCTTCCAAGAAATATAACACTAGAAGCATGGGCGGGGGTTCTTCAAACATAGCGATTGTGGATGCTTCAGCCTCGCCGGCCTTCTAAGCTATGGATGTTGTTATGGATAGCATTTTTTAATGAAGGTGACCTTCAAAATTCAAGTCTTTTGACTTTTTTCTTTGGCGTTGCCGTTTCTCCAAGAGTTGTCGGATGGCTCCGATAGCTCATTTTCAATACAGTGACGGATTTAATTTGTTTTACATTTAGGCTACTATTTAGTTAGATATCTAGTCGTCTTAATGTGAGAGAAGGCTAGATTATTTTTCTTTTTCCTTTTATTTTCGTCTTATTAACCCCTCCCCTTTTAGATAGGTTTCTATTTTTTGTTTTTCTTTTATTCTATTTAATAATAATCTCAAATTAAGTAGTCACTTGAAAAATTAAAAATTAAAATATCAATAGTTTAATTTCAATACGAATTTTTTCATCTAAAAGATAAATTATATGAAAATCTAAAATTGAAAAATATATTAATTATTTTAAGCAAAAATGTCAACTTGAAAAACTATACGTACTATATATTTTATTCTTTTAAAAACGTACCGTCTTCAAAATTTTGATACACTTTTAGTATTCTCACTAAGTTTATGTTTGTGGATGGTAGATACTATTTAGCTAGTTTAATAACTGAAAAAATATTTATGCATAAAATTAACAATCAAAGTATTAATTTTAATCGAACCATTGTAAATAAGTCAAGATAATAAATAAGTTATGCTCTAAGTTTATGGTCTGTAGCTTAATTCGACTTAATTATACTCATTTCTTTAAAATCGAGATCTAATATACGGTGGAAATTATTATGAACAATAAGAATTCAAGAGTATATGAAAATTAATTAATTAAATACTAAATAGACTACTTAATTTCTAATAATTTCTATATTTATTATTTCAAAAGTAATGGTGGGAAGGATCCTAAAAAAGATTAAATTAGTTAAACGTGGTTGAATCTAAAAAACTATTAAAAATTTTAAGAGGAATCTCTTGGAAGACAAGAAATTATAACATTTGAGTTGAAAAAATAGAGAAAAAAACACTATATAAGTGAAAAAATTCGTATATAAACTTATAACCATATTGTTATAAAATATCAATAAGGTAAATCGCAAGATAAATATATCATTTTAATATTAGGAAGGTAATTTTGATTTTCATTAAATTAATATATTTCATATATAAGGTAAATAATAAACTAAAATTAAGGTAAATCTGTATTCTTGTAACTAATAATATATTAAAATATTAACATTATTATATTGCGCTATTACTCTTTATTTTGCTTATAGTAAGGATATTTTATGCGATTCAAATTTTGTAAAACAATGCTATTTTAATATAAGTATAGACAAAGTAAACATCTTTTATAGACTTTTTTGTATTTACACCAACTCAAATTAAATAAAATAATATTGACATCTTAAAAATAGGTCAAATCAAATTAAAACTTTTAATAAAGATAAATTATTTACTTTGCCAACTAATTAATTCGCCAAATTAGATTGGTTATGCAAAATAATTGCGGGATGAGACAATACAAATTACTCCCTCTGTCACATCCCCAAATCCCGAGGAACGGCAGAAGTCGGGGTGCGACTAGGGGTTGGATTAAAGAAGCGGGGAAGAAGGGGGATGAATAAGAATGAATGAATAAACAGACATTAATAACAGAATAAACTCTATGAACAAGACTTCATTAAAAAGAAAGAGTTGATCTCGAAGGATCACTCGACAAGGTTCTCAAAAAGAAACTGAGTTAATTGTATGGGCTTAGACTCGAAAGATATATACAACAACACAAAAGAGTTTGGAGTTTGGCAGCGGAAAAACGTAGAACTTATACTCTGATCTTCTTTCCTAAACCATTC
This sequence comes from Schizonepeta tenuifolia, assembly GCA_029490685.1. Classification (NCBI taxonomy): domain Eukaryota; kingdom Viridiplantae; phylum Streptophyta; class Magnoliopsida; order Lamiales; family Lamiaceae; genus Schizonepeta; species Schizonepeta tenuifolia. The sequence goes on from CM055956.1 coordinate 57,937,628, forward strand.
TACTCAACCTCCGCCGCTCCCGTCGCTCAACTTGTACATTTTATAAAACATATGCAGGGCTAAGTATAAACATACTTAGTGGACACATTGCCGAAAATATATAATAAGTATAGATAAATTAGGCATCTCATTTCTGTAGCACACCGGGGTTTTTCATTAAAGGCCCGTGTCTACTAAACATTTTCTTTTCTCATAAATCATTCGCGCGAGCATTTTCTGACTGATGTTACGTTCAATCTTGCCCAATAATTATCACTGTGGCTGGCCACCCCTCAACAGGGTTCCACACACAATGGCTACTGTGTACACTAACTTTGGATAGCAGGTCGGCTAACTCAAAGTCCAATCGTTTTAGTTAGCAAGTCGGCTAACTAATAATTCTGGATAGCAGGTCGGTTAACTCAGAAGGGTACAAGAGAACTCACATAAAAACAAATCACTTCATGCTCTGATTATCACGTTGAAAACACAATTATCAAAGCTTGTAAACAAAGATTTTCGAGCATCGCTCTTTTTATTTCGTATATAGAAAAGCCCACCTTACTGATTACAGAACTACAATTCGAGCTTCCATCTCTGGTCTTCCGTCCTATCTTCGGTGCTGACTTCCCCCTTTTATCATAAATAAACAAACTTAATAACTTGATCGTAACGATAAAAGAAACAGGAAATCGAAAACGGTTGTAATACCCCCGAAAATCTCGACTGACTTAAAAATTTAAAGTTAAAAATAAAAATGGCTTTGCACGCCTAAGTTTACGATTCTGAATTCTAAAACCAATGGTGAAATCCGTTTCTGAAAATAAATTACGGAATTAAGTAGATGACTACTGTATTTAGGGTTATCGCGTACGAAAACTTTTTAGTTTTGGAACTCAGAACGGAAAACCGTATGATTTTTACATTCACGAAATCGCGATACGAACTCACCCGAGAAAGTTTGTTTTTATGATTTTCCGGATGAAACTCGGACTGCGTTGTCCCGAGGTTTTGTTGGAATTTATATTTTAAATATTATTTTTCGATTAAGTTTAATACGTTAGAATTTTTGGTCGAATCGAAATTTGACGATTTTGTGCCGAGTTACGTATTTCGTCGTTTGATTTCCGTAACGACGTATCGCGCCGGAAAAGGGCGTAATTTCTTCTTTTTCCTTCCTCTCTAGCCGACATCATGCTCTCTCTCAAGCATGATATTTCATTTATTTTATAGTATAAAGCTAATGACTCACTACTTAGATTTTTATTAACTTTACACCTATGTGGTTACTATACTATTAACATTAGTCATCACCATCCTCACTTTCTCTCCCTCCCAATTCGGTACACACACACATATACTATACTTCTACTTTCTTCATTTCACCATTGAAGATCCTCAAGTTCTTGGAGCAAGATTTTCACACAAGTTATCATCCAACCATCGAATTCTATTTCTTTCTTTAGTAAAGTTCAAGGTATTCATCTCCTCTCTAATCCTATCCAATTGGATTCCATTTCTTCTCTTTTCTCTTGTTGGATCGATTTTGGTGATAATGTAATTAGATGTCTTGAGCTTTAATTAAGGTAATTAGATGGATTAGATATGATATCTATGATTAAAATTGAAAGAAAATCAAGAACCCTAACTTCTTCTAAATACCGAAAATTAGGGGAATCATGTAGGATGATTGAGTTCTTCAATTAGTTGGATAATCATGCTTAGGAGGTGTTCGATTGATGATTAAAACAAAAAGAAATCAAAACCCCTATGAATTTAAGTGAGGACCGATTTTTGGCTTAGGGTTTGAATTGGGGGTTTTCAATTTGATGATGTAATAAGACTTAAATTGATCAATTGATGATATAGTAGTATGATTAAGGGATTAATGATGATGTTTGATGAAGAAAATCACCCCCTTTAATTATATGATAATACCGAAATTTTGAGGAAATTTGGGGGTTTTCATGTAGTTGATCTAGTTGATGATTTGTTGATGAATTTATGTCTCTAATGATATTAGTTGATGTTATGAATTTAATTGGAATTTTCTAAAAATATTTTGTGGATCGTAAGAGACTAAGAACTCGATTTAAGTTGAGTTTAAGTAATGATATGAGGTGATGATTTATATAATAATGAATCTCATTAGATAATGATTGATGACGTAGGATTTGAACGAATTCTGATAACTTTTGAAATCTCGTAAGAGATGAACAAGTGGACGTAATTCATAATCGAGAAGTTGAGTAAGGATTCTAACTTGATAATATTGTTTATAATGGACTAAGGAACGACTTTGTAGTTGACGACATGAGCATTCGGAATATTATAATATGAGTTGTAGTTATAGTCGAGAACTAGAAACGAGAATTTGTTAACTTGATTTTGGTTTAGTAAATGGTAGTTGAAACGACGAGGTTTGATCGTCGTGGTTATAAACGAGTTTTGGAAAAGGAGTCCTTCACGTACGGGAGTACGTGTTGACTGCCTTGAGAGTCAAGTTTCGTGAGAAATCGAGTACGAGAACTTAGAACGAACTTAGGAAGTTATACGTCGATTCTATCGAGCAACTAGGGTTAGCCGCGCCAGTTTTGCGACCCTTCCCGGAAACTGTAATAACTTTTATCTCGTTTATCTGATTTGAGATCCGTAAATTGGAGCGTAAACTAGACTTTCCAAACTTTCTAACAGTACAGGGCTCATCCCCTGTTTCCAATTTCTCTGTTCTGGGAAGTCCCCAGAACTACTGCATTGCACAGTGATATTTCAGGATTTGTTTGCCTAAGTTGTTTTCTTCGCAACTTAGTTTCTTTCGATCTTTTAAGCCGTAATAAGTTAACGACTATCTTCTCTACTGACCTAAGAGTCGAGTATGAAACCCCTCAAGTTCTAAACGAGATTTGTTCAAGTCTCGTTCCCGCTTAAGTAAAAGAATATAGATTAGTGTGCAAAGGCCTAAAAGCTTAAAAACATGTGAAACTAATTTGATTTTGATTTCGAATTCCATTTTCTTTTATCGACTCGATGACTTATCGAAGTTATGATTATTTACGATTAAGGAGGAAGTCGACAGTCGGGATAAGGCGAAGAGTCAAATGACGGGAATTCGTTTAGTAGTTCTGTAACGTATAAGGTGGGCTTTCCTACTTATAACAAACAAAATGTGGGTTTTTCCACACATCGAAAGTGACATTTATAGCTTTGATAACTGTGTTTTATCAAACGTGATTATCAGGCATAAACTGTTTTATATTTTATGTGAGTTCTCTTGATCCCTTCTGAGTTGGCTGACTAGCTTTCCAGATTTATTAGTTAGCTGACTAGTTAACTTTCGATCGGCTTTGAGTTAGCTACATGCTTTTCAAAGTATGTGCACTTTGTAGCCTGTAGTGTATGTGGTATCCTGTTGAGGGGTAACCAGCCACGGTGAATGAGAATTGGACAAGATTTGAACGTAACATCTGTCAGAAAATGCTTGGCCAAGCTACATTGTGAAAATAATAAAATGTTTAGTAGACACGGGTTCTTTTTCAAACAAAATCCCGATGTGCTACAAGGACTAAATGCCTGATTTATCTATACTTATGATTATGTTTTTGGCAATGTGCCCACTAAGTACTTTCGTACTTAGCCCTGCATATATTTCTAAATGTGCAGGTTGAAGCGACGAGAGCGGCGGTGGTTGAAGTTGAGTTGAGTTGAGAAGTTAGGATTGCTTTAGCTATGACCTACTTTCTGCTGCAAAACTCTAAGTCTTTTGAGAATATGTACATTAAATAAATCACTGTAGTTTAAGTCTATATCTTTAACTTAGATACTTTCGAGTACCTTTTGTCGAGTAATCCTTCGTGATTAACTCTTCCTTTATAATAGTCAAGTCTTGTTCATTGAATGTATGATGTCTTTTATGTATGTTTAGTTAGTCAGCCCCCTTCTTCCCCGCTTCTTTAATCCAATCCCAGTCGCACCCCGGCTTCTGCCGTCCCTCGGGATTTGGGGCTATGACAACGGTTTTAGTCTTTTAGGCGTTTGCACTTTATTACTTTCTTTTGATTAACGAAAAAAATGAGACTCGATCAATTCTCGTTCACAAACTGACTTGGCTCATTACTCGACACTTAGGTCAGTAGATAATGGATGTCGATAACTTATAACGACTTAACAGTTCACAAGGAACGAAGTTGAAAAGGATTCAACTTAGGAAATTAAGTTTTGGAAACTTACTGCACAAGTCAGTGATTCTGGAGTTCGCACAGAATAGAGAATATTAAAACAGGGAATGTAATTTATACCGAAAGAAAGCCATAGGTGTCTAGTTTACTCTCCAAATTACGGATCTCGATTTCGTTAAGCGAGCTAGAAGTTATGACAGTTTCCGTGAAACATCGCAAAACAGTCGCGCGAAACCCTAATGCTCGACAAATCTCGACGCATGATTCCCTAGGTTCAATCAATACTATTCCACTTTTATTTTCACGAAATTTCCACCTCAATACAGTCAACATGCAATATCCCTTAATCGGGTTCACATTCACGTCTTTTGATTACACAAACGACGAGCATTTCCTCGTCATTTCCAACTAACCAATTACTATACCAAATCAAATTTCAAATCCAATTCCTATTTCATTTTCGTTTATCAACTTCTCATTTCTTAACTATAACTCATAACATCTCGTATCTCGAATGGAAAAGTCGTTAACTACAATATCGTTCATCAATCAATAACAATCGTTATTATCAAAAAGGTTTTCCTTATTCGACTTTTCTAGCGGCTTTTAATCTCGATTCTCCGTCTCTTATCAAAGAATCTTCTTAGAATTTGTTCAAACTTTATGGTTACGATCATTAACTAACAAGATTATCGTAGGTTCGAATCACAAACCCTAATCATTATTCATGCTCGACTTATCGACGATTGCTCGTCTCTTACTAAAAATCCTACGTTCTCTATTTTCGTTCAAATTTTACAACATCGATCATTATCTATCAAGTTATCGATGGATTTCAACTTATCGATGGATTTCCGTCTCTTATGTTTTCCAATTTATTTTTAGAAAAATTCCAAATAAATATATATTTATCCTACAACATACTACATACCATTTTCATTAACCAATCATACATATCATATCATCTACTACACCAAATCATGCATTCTTCATCTCTTATATTTTGATTTTTATTTTTAGAAAATTCTAATTTAATTCATGAAGTCAACTAACAACATGTATAACATTAATCCATCAAACAAACATCAAGAAAATCGAACTAGGAAAAACCCCTAAATCTCACAAAAATTTCGGTAATTTCAATATGCAAAGGGGAATGATTTTCTTCATGATTCGATCCATAAAACCTAATTCTAAGCATACTATAACATGAATTAACCATAGGACATCATCTTATTTCACCTCCTATGTTTCGAAAAAAATAAAAAAGATGGGAAATGATTTGTGTTTGGTTCATAACGTAGACGATGTTCTTACCTTGCCGAATATGAAGTAGGATCTAAGATCGATCAGTAGATGGAGGACTTGTGATCTTGAGAAAGCTTGAAAGAGGTGTCTTCAATGGAGAAATTTGAGAGAGAAAAATGAGAGAGAAGAATGGGGGAGGTGGCGGCAATGGGATGAGGGAGAAGGAGGATGACAAGGCTTGATACTATAGCATAAAGTAAGAAAATATCTAATTAAAGGGTGATGACACACTAAGAGGTGTTTGGATGCGTTTTATTTGTCGGGAAAATCTCGTTTCTCGGTCTAGAAGGACGTTTAAAAAGTCGAGAAATAATTTCTTGGGTGGTTACGTATTCGACGAAATCTAATTCGTCCGTTACATTAGAATTAAATCACGTATTCGGAAAACCTAAATCGTTTTTCAAAATCTGAGAAAAAGTTGGTATTAGACAGTCTAAAATTCGCCCGGAAAAATTATAAAAACTGACTTTCTCCGGTGAACTCGTATCGAAGAAAAAGTGAATGTAAATTCTTACGGTTTTTCAATCTGAGTTTTCGGACGAAAAATTTATCGGACGTGAAAACCCTAATACAGTAGTCGTTCGACCGACTTCTGGAATTTATTTTCAGAAACGGATTTCACCGTAAATCTTGATCCAACTCCTTCTGGAATTTATTCGACTAAAGTTAAGTTTGGTACCCAACTCCTTCTGCATCGTGATCCAAAATCTCGAAGTGAATTTGGCATCTTTATCTGATGTTATCGACTTTGGTATTCTGTGCAGACGTATAATCTCACGGACATACAGTTGTGCTAACTTTTCTGACCCATAGGTAATCTTAATCGGTAGAAATGAGCTGATTTGGTGAGTCTATCAATAACTACCCAGAAGGCAGTGTTTCCTCTTCTTGACTTAGGCAAGCCTGTCACAAAATCCATAGCTATATCCTCCCATTTCCATTCTGGGATACTTAATGGCTGTAACAATCCATATGGTCTTTAGTGTAAAGCTTTCACTTGTTGACAAACCAAACATCTTTCTACAAACGAGGCGACGTCTCGTTTCAAACTGTTCCACCAAAAATTCTTTCTTAAGTCTTGATACATCTTCGTACTCCCTGGGTGTGCTGTATATGGTGTATCGTGAGCCTCACTCATGATATCGTTCTTCAATTCGTTGTCTTCAGGGATACAAAGTCTGCCTTCAAATAAAATTGCATTATCGGGTACCTCGGAAAAACCGTCCGGTTTATCCGTTCTTATCCTTAGTCGAAGCTTCTCAGTTGATTCGTCCTTTCTCTGCGCACTTATAATTCTTTCTCGTAAGTCTGATGTAGCTTCGAGTGCTGCTATATGGTTTGTTATCGTTTCAGGTACATCGAGCACTTCTAAGTCCATTTCCTCAAATTATCTTACCAGAGCTTCTTCCTCAACAAAGAGACATCCTAACTTGATTGGAGTCTTGCAACTCAGCGCGTCAGCTACCACGTTTGCTTTTCCTGGATGATAGTTGATTCCGCAATCATAATCCTTGACTAATTCGAGCCATCGTCTTTGTCTCATGTTCAATTTCTTTTGCTCGAAAAAGTACTTCAAACTCTTATGGTCCGTAAAAATCTCAACCCTAACACCATAGAGATGGTGTCTCCAAATCTTCAGCGCATGCACAATGGCTGCTAGTTCTAAGTCGTGGGTTGGATACTCAACTTCATGAGGTCGAAGTTGTCATGAAGCATAAGCTATCACCTTTCCATCTTGCATTAAAACACAACCTAATCCGTTCTTCGAAGCATCTGTATAGACCACGTATTCTTTATTCGCTTCTGGCAGAGCTAACACTGGTGTTGTGTTTAACTTCTCCTTGAGTGTCTGAAAACTCTTCTCGCATTCGTCCATCCATTTATACTTGTTTTCCTTCCGAAGTAGTTGCGTCATAGGTCTAGCAATCATTGAAAATCCTTCGATGAATCTTCTGTAATAACCAGCTAAACCTAAGAAATTCCTAATTTCGTTCGGACTTGTTGGCATTTCCAATCGCGTATTGCCTCTACCTTGGCAGGATCCACCTTGATGCCTTCTGCTGATACGATGTGTCCAAGGAACATTACTTCTTTCAGCCAAAACTCGCACTTACTGAATTTGGCGTAAAGCTTCTCAGCTCTAAGCGTTTCTAAGACTATTCTCAAGTGTTCCTTGTGTTCTTCCTCATTCTTGGAGTAAATGAGAATGTCATCAATGAATACCAAAACAAATTTGTCTAAGTATGGGTGGAAAATTCGATTCATGAGATCCATGAATACTGCGGGAGCGTTAGTCAAACCGAAAGGCATAACTAGAAATTCGTAATGGCCATATCTGGTTCGGAAAGCAGTCTTAGGTATGTCCTCGGGTTTGATTTTCAATTGATGATACCCAGATCTTAAGTCTATCTTTGAAAAGACTTTTGTGCCCTTAAGCTGATCAAAGAGGTCTTCTATCCTTGGCAAAGGATACTTATTCTTAAGAGTAATCTTATTTAACTCACGATAGTCTATGCACATCCTCATAGAACCATCCTTCTTTCTGACAAACAAAACAGGTGCTCCCCACGGTGAAACACTCGGTTTAATGAAACCAAGGTCTAATACATGTTGCAGTTGGATCTTAAGCTCTTCTAATTCTTTCGGCGCCATCCTATGTGGGACTTTTTATTTGGGGGCCGATCCTAGTTCTAAGTCGATTGAGAAATCTATGTGACGGTCGGGTGGTAAACCAGGTAAAATTTCTGAAAAAACGTCTTCAAATTCATTAACACTTTCATGTCTTGAATGGTCTCTCGGCTCCTGGTTCTCCAACTAGGTACACAAGATAAGCGGTGCAACCCTTCTTTTTCATCAACTTCTTGGCTTGTAAGGCGGATATTATATGTATTCTCTTGCCCATTGCAATCCCATGAAATTCCGTCGGTTCTTTCCCTGGTGGTTGGAAAGAGATTTTTCTTTAGTTGCAGAGAATCGTGGCATAATTCTCAGACAACCAGTCCATTCCTAAGATTATATCTACGTCCCACATGATCATAACATTCAAATTGGTCACTTTAACCTTAAGAGTTCCGATTTCTAATTCTAGGTTAGAGCAAACATGCGTGGAAGTAGTGATCTCTCCTGAAGGTGTAGCTACTCTCATAGCGTGTTCAGCTCGTACAGGTCTGATATCTAAATTGTCCGCACACGAACCAGCAATAAAAGAATGCAATGCGCCAGTATCAAACAGTATCTTAATAGGGATATTGTGAAGTTTTTCCATACCTGCTAGGTTTTCTTTTCCTTTATTCTGCGTACCCTGTTTGATCGCATATGCCCTTGCATTTTGTTGCTGATGAGCGTGCTGCTGGAACTGCTGTTGGGTCATCTGCTGCTGCGGCTGCGCTTGAATCGCCCTCAAAGGCTGGGGTTGTCCATAATGGTTCTGTCCTGCCGCTTGCAATGGCTTCGGGCACTTCCTCTTCATATGCCCTTTCTATCCGCAGTTAAAGCAAACACCCATGCCTACTTGATAAACGCCGGGATGCGTCCTATTACACTTTTGACAAAAAGGAAAGGTAACCCTCCCTGGGTTATTATTTCCATGGTTGTAATTCCTTTCTTGTCCCTGTGGCTGATTCTGCTGGTTATTTCCTCTTCCTGACCCTGCCTGTCTATTTCCTTGTAAAAACAACCCTGACTGATTGTTTCCCTGCCACGGTTTCTTTCCAAAATTGTTGTTCGGGTTAGGCTGCTGATAGCCTTGCTGATTGCCACTTCTCTGATTTCCTTGGTTGTTGTAGTTCTGATTATGTCCACTGCTATTTCCCCCTTCCCATTTTCTTTTCCCCTGGTAGTTGTTATTGTTGTTGTTGTAATAGCCTCGGTTTTGATTCTGGGTTGGGGCTGGTGCGGTTGTTATTGCTTTCGTTTCATCAGGCACTACGACCTCCATCTCTAGGGCTCGCCCTAAAACTTCAGTATAGCTCAGCCCTCCATGACTGGCTAATGCGATTCCAAATTCATGTTTCAGTCCCCCACAGAACTTCTTTGCTATTTTATCTTCGATATCCACTTGAGCAGGTGCATACCTTGACAATTCACAAAACTTGGCTTCATATTCTGTTACCGTCATCTTTCCCTGTTTCAGATATAGAACTCAGCCTCCTTTGAGCTCTATAGGTCTTAGGTACATACTTATCATATAGTGCTTCCTTGAATTCTTCCCAGGTAAAACGAGCCAGATGCTCCGCTAGTATAACATTCTGTCGAGCTTCCCACCAGTAGTTAGCTGGTCCAGAAAGCTGAAACGCGACACACAACAATCGCTCCTCATCAGTACATCTGAAGAGTTTGAAAATCCTTTCGATAGATCGCACCCAAAGCTCAGCATCGCTTGGGCTACCAGATCCGTTGAACATAGGTGGGTTACATTTAAGGAACAGGTCCTCAATGTCACGACGGGGTGGTGGTGGAGGTGGTGATGGTGATGGTGGTGGTGAGGTATCATGATGTTCCTGTTCTTCCTCTTTATCATTCTGTGCTGGACGTCTACCACGTCCCCTGGGCCTACCAGGTCTTCCTCGGTTGTTTACTACTCTTGGCGGCATATTTTCTTTTGAAGATATAAGAACAAAACTCTTATTAGCACCTTCCTTTTAAGCCTTCTTTTACTTACTAACCCTTTTCTCAACTTAAACAAGTTCATGGAAAAGAAAACTGATAAAATAGCTTCGATTCTTAGCTATTTAAACTTTTAACTTCTCGGTTAAACCGAAATATTCATCTAAACTTTTTCTTCTAATCGCACTAAGAAGAAACTTTTCATAAGATTAAGCCCACTCTCGGGTCATCATATATATATAGTATATACACGTCAAAAAGAATATTAGATTTGCCTCCAACGAGGACTTATACAAAAGGTTAGACTACAACTAGTCTAAACTAGGCTAACTGCCTATCCATGAACCGGGTGCACTAACAAGTTGCATCTCCGTATTTACTGGAAGTACTAGAACGGAAATGATCCCAAAAACTTCGTATCCGCATATAGTACTACAAAAGGATAGTTACTGATCCGACTATTTACAAGACAAAAGGAGACTTCTACTACTACTACGCGTCTAAGACGCCCTGCTTAACAAGCTGCTGTTGAGTCACTACTGCCCTCTACTGCCTGCAACTCCTCAGGGTCCTCCTTAGGGTCCTCCTCCATCGGGTCCTGCGGATTTTTCTCCAGATCCTCCTCCTTAGAATTTGAACCAAAGACAAGCTGAAGTGCCTCGTCAACCCTCAAAGTAGTGCCGTCCAGAAGTGTAAGTGGTGGTGGTGAAGGCACGTCTGAAACTGTCCTCTCCGAGTCTGAAATCAGGTAGTCTGAACTGGATACCACTATACGCTTCTTCAGGGGAAGAAGGTGCTCAGGAAGTGAACTAGATGGGTACACCTCTGCAGAACGGGCTCTGGACGGCCCCGCCTCATCCTGTCTCCGGACTCTAGTCCACTCAGCACAGATCTCCTCCAGTGGTGTAAGAGGAGATGGTAACTCTAACATCGCAGCTAGCTCTGCGTCTCTCTCAAGGTACTCGTCTCCTAGAACTAATCCCTCAACAGGTGAAAGCATTGGCGGTAGCTCCAACAGTGCGGCAAACTCTGGGTCTAGGGCTAATGGCACAGGCTCAAACTCGGCCTCAGACTCTGTCGAAATGTGAAGGTACGGGAGGTGCTCCTGTACTGGCATAGGCCACATGACTCGACTGTGAAAGAACTGCCTGTGTATGGCTAAGGCGAAACCAGCAAAGTCACCGATCGGCTCGGGGTCATCACCGATCACTGCAATGTGGTACCAGGCTATAGCATGTGCCCAACCATACCACTCGTCGGGTAGCCGTACGATCAAATCGGCTATCGCCTGGCGCTCAGTAACAAAGTGGCGAGCTGCGTAGAAGCGTGCAGCGAAGTCACTAACCAACTGCCCGATATCATGATTCGGGTCCACCTCATAGTCATGGTACTCGTCTAAAATCTCATCAACTACTGTACGCTGTCTCAAAGGTCGACTCTTCCGAGCCGTAACACGTGTAGCAGGTATCCTACAAAGTTTTAAGAGAACACGGATCAGTAACTGGTAGGGTAATTAACATATCTTAAAGAATTCATAAATCACAATTAGAATATTCCATTATTCAAATTTGCAATACTTAAATCACTTAATCACAGCTTATCTTAATCATCTAGCAATTTCAAGAAATTGCACTCAAACAATACATATATATATAAAAATAAAAATCCACGATTTTATTTTCACCCCTTTTTCTTATTATTCTTTTACTTTCTTACTTTATTTCTTCCTCGAAGAAAATTTCTTAACGATTTCTTTCCATTCTTTTAACTTGTTAACTTATTTATTCTTATTCTTCTTATTATTCTTTATTTTATTTCCTTTAAATGAAATTCTTACGGCTTTAATTTTCAAAAACAAGTGGACTCCAACGAGTCTGTTGTTCATGTCACTTTACGAAGGTGACATTCGTTTAATCTCTGTAACTAATAATCTGTTAAAATATTAACATTATTGTATTACGCTATTACCCTTAATTTTGCTTTATAGTAAGGATATTTTATGCGATTCAAATTTTGTAAAACAATGCTATTTTTATATAAGTATAGATAAAGTAAACATCTTTTATAGACTTTTTTGTATTTACACCAACTCAAATTAAATAAAATAATATTGACGTCTTAAAAATTGGTCAAATCAAATTAAAACTTTTAATAAAGATAAATTATTTACTTTGCCAACAAATTAATTTGCCAAATTAGATTGGTTATGCAAAATAATTGCGGGATGAGACAATACAAATTACTTCTTCTGCCAACGATATAGTTACTTGTAATACCCCGAACTTTTATAAGTCTTTGAGTGCGTTCTAAATGCGTTTATATGTTTAACTAACGTGCTTTGAGTGATAAATTTTTTTTAAGAAAAGAGATTTTCTTGAAAATGACGAAAATGCCCTTATGTGCTTTAATGTGATTTGTCTTGTTTTGATTATTTGAAATGAGTATTTGATGCATTTATTGAGCTTTATTATATGAGTTTGAGTATGAGTATGAATTTCGGAGAATTCTGAGAACTTTCACTTTTGACGAATAGTGCCGATAAGCTGAGAAATCACTAATCACCAACGAACTCCGAATTTAGTTTAATTAGTGTCTTTTGAATCTAGATTTAATTTTAAGACCCCTGAGATATGTTAGAAATTTTTCTGAGATCACATGAAAGAGTTTTAAAATTTATTCCTTAACGGTTTAATTAACCGAACGATTTATAGGGTTTTCTTCGATACTTGGAATTTTGACCTAAAAATTAGATATTCAGATTCCTTGAATTATTTCATGAGATATGAGATGGAATAGAGGTGTTTTCGATGTCGGGAACGAGTCGAGGAGAATTTTTAGATATTTTCAGTGTTAACGGAAAAATACGGATATATATATTCTACCGGAAAACTTTTTCATCTGGAGAAAATTATACCCATTAAAAATGAGAAATTTTCACTCATCTCTCTCCCTCTCTCTCTGCCGACATGAGCCCTTCTCTCTCTCCTTAATTACATTCTCTAACCTAGATATCTATATTCAAAACCTATGAAGAGAATATCATCATTTCATTTCCTTAATTTCAAACTTTCTTATCTCTTAAGATAATATCTCTCAAATTCACTCATCTCTCTCTCCACTCTCTCTCTCCATCGAAGAAACCAAGAAGGAGAAGAAATTTCCTCTCTTCTCTCCTTCTCTCCACCGTACACACACACACATACATAGAAGTAAGAAAAACTCCATTGAAGTTCAAGTTTTCAAGCTTCTAAGCTTCAAGAAGTTCATCATCTTCATTCCTCAAACCCTAATCAAGAAGGTAACCTAGTTCTTTAAGCTTTGAAATTATTTGAAGATCAAAATCATCTCTCTTTTTTTTTCTCTTTAATTTTCGGCATATGTGCCCTAAAAGAGATGATTGATTTTTGTTATTTTTCTTGAGGTCTAGAGATGGATTCCTCCATGAAAATCCAAGAAAATTCTTGAGCTCATCATTTCCCCTTCATCATCGGTCCAAGCTTCATCAAGAAGAGGAGTTCGATTTATTTTTCTCTAAAGTATGCTATTCATTCAATTTTTGTATATATGTAATATATAAGCCCGAAAGAAAGAAAAATATGCATGTTTAATTTATGCTTAGGCAAACCTAGGGCTTGTGATGGTGTTAATCGATTATGATGATGTGAGGATAAAATGAGTAGAACAAACCCTAGAAGTTTATCTTGGAATAAAGAGGAAAGAAAAGAAAAATAACCCTATAAAAATTGATTAGGACCGAAAATGAAAAAAAGGAAAAATGAAAAATAATTTCTATGAGTTCTTGACGATTTGTTGATGATATGTGTTTTGTGATGATGATTAAAATGATATATATGCTTAAAAGAATGAGAAAAGCAATTTGCTCTATTTTTATGTTGAAACCGAAAATTAGGGTTATTTTAGGAGAATTTGATTTAGTTTGTTCTTTGATGATTTGAGTATGCTATGAGTATGTTATGAGCATGAAGATATGATTGAGTTGAGGATTTAAATTATTATGCTATATTACTTGAAGAAATCGAAGCATAAGCATGTTTGAAGAAATATGATTTTTGATGGTTTTGATGATATGGATGATATGAATGTGTTTATGTTGAGTTAGAGTGTTGGATGTTTAAGAAGAATTTAAGAGATGAAAATAATGGAATTTTAGGCATTAAAATGCATGAAAATCGATGGGATTGAGTTTAAAGGTTTAGTGTGTGTTCTAGGTATTTTTGGTGAAAATATGAGTTTATGAGTGTATGTTCTTAGTGTTCTTGGTGAAGAACATGAAGATTTGAAAATGAATAAAATTATTTATAAAATAAATTAATTAATTTAATTAATTAATTACAAATTCAAAAACTTTAAAAATAAAATAAAATAGAAAATGAAAAGAAAATAGATAACTTATTTTGGAGACAAGAATTGAGTAAAATAATGAAAAATACTTCTTTGTTAAGAATTAACTAATTAGAGGAGAAATTATATAAGTCTAATAATAGTGATTAAAAGAGAGATAAAAATGTTAGTTGAGAAATAAAAAGAGAAATTAGAATCGAGAAGATGAAATTAAAAGTTGAGTATGAAAAATTTAAAGATGAGTTAGTCGAGATAAAGTTCATTCAATTGAATAAGAAATAAGAAGAAATTAACCTAAAGAGAAATAAATTCTCTTTAAAAAAAAAGAAAAATGTTTAGAGTCGAGCATAGGAGTTTAATGAAGAGTTTAATCGAGTTTGAGTTTGTTTACTTGTTTTAATTATGAGATTAATCAAGAGTTTTAAAAAATAAATAATAATAGAAATAGAAATAAATAAGTTAATAAGATAATTACTTAATGAAATAAGAAATAGTAAAGTATGAGATTGAGATTTAAGTTAACGTTTGAGAGATTAAATAATGCTATGAAGAAATAGTTCGAATGAAATAGAGTTATGAGTTGAGATCGAATAAGTGTTAATTACTAAAAATATGAAAATTTAGTTTAATGAGTTTCAAATGCTTGAATATTAAATGAAAACAAGAAGTGTTAGATGAAAAAAAAGTACGAGTTGAAATCAAATAAATGTTGTTTTAATATGAGAAACGAGTTTAGTTAGTTGTGAATGCTCAAATGTTCGTTTCTTGATGATGTTGAGTGTGAAGAAATTACTAATAACGTTTGAGTGAAAATGATCGAGTTTGCTTTTAAAAACCGAGATAAGACGACGAAGCTATTAAGCGTCGAGTTATACATAGAAAGTTGAATTTCTATTAAATAAAGAAAACGAGAGTCTAATTAATGAAAGGAAAAAAAGTATATATATATTTGTAAGATAAATTATTATGATAAGAGTACGTATACGAGTATATGTACATAATTGAGAAAAGATGATGTATTTTAGAATTTTGAGAAATGATGTCGTATTTTAAGTCGAGGAATACTAAAAGTTGAGTTTTTAATTCAAAATTCTTATTGTTTGAATTTTATTTGACTTATTAGAAGTTTAATGAGATTATTCTATAAAACCCGAAGTTGACATTTTCCAAGAATAAAGTCGAACAGTGTCGAGTTAACTGTTGATTGTATTTGAAAAATAAATCATGTTTGAGTTAATTATGCTTGATTGAACTTATATGAGTGAAATGTTTATGTTTCGTTTATTCGTGAAATGACTTGTTCATTTGTTGTAAATGCTTGTCTATGACGTGATTGATTTAAGATGATGATAGCTGAATCGAGAACTCGAGTAGCATAATCAAGATGAATGGTATTTTCTCACTAACGGGAAATGCTAAAGTAATATTGATTTTAGAAACGAGAATGTGAGACGAAGTTATATCTAGTAACCGAGTAAAGTTAAATACCCGAGAGCGAGAAAGTCGAGAAAAGATATTGACTTAGAAAAAGTTAAAATAATATAGAAAAGATCCGAGTCAAGTAGAAGTCCTTCAGCCGAGACCAAAATCTACTTTACGTCTTACGCGTCAAGAGTCTTACCCTTATTCGATGTTGAATTGTGAAGGACCAAGCGGGACGGGAAAGTAGCAAGGACACAAAAGAGTAAGCCGCCTAATTAGAATCTTCGGAAGTTAGGTGGGCTTTTTCTAAATCCAAAACTCTGATGAATGTTATTTATTGTTGAATATGCCTATGTTGAGTTTTTAAATCAATTGACTTGCCATTTATTTGAGTTGGTATGATTTGTCATCTGCTTGAGTTATTATTGTCCTGTATGAGACAGGAACCTACGTGTGGTTATTTGAGTTATTTGAGGTGATTGTGTGCTTTACTTCTGTTTAGCCAGTCACAGTGTTTGAGAAGGAGACCTACTTCTCAACATAAAGATAATGTGGTAGATGATTCATACTTGTATGTTTATAATATGATTGACAGTGTTGTCATTTCAAGAAAAATAAAATGATTTTGCATTCACAAGTATAATTTTTATAAATCTCATTAATGCTTGTGATGCTGTGGCAAGGCAAATTCAATTGTATAGCTCTAAGAGCAAGTTTTTAAATATTTTTGGCATGTGTTCACTGAGTACGAAGTACTCAGCCCTGCAAGTACTTCTAATCGTGCAGGTTAGCGAGATGTGGATGGCGTGGATAGCTTGGTGGTGTGTTTTGTTTTGAGTCGAAAGTTGGCTGGCAATTACATGTCTTCATACATGTAGTTGTTGGGAATTGAGTCGAAGTCTCCGCTGCAATATGATACTATCTTTTGATATGTTTATGATATTACTCTGATGATATGTTGGTTCTATGAGCGATGTGCTCGATACAATTTACTGCTTTTCCCTAACTCTCCTTATGATGTGAATTCGATAAACTTAATCCGTTTTGGATGATTCTATGTAAATTATCTATGCTCGTTTGATATTGAGTTGGGATTGAAAGCATGTTTGTAATTGTTATCGCTTTCAATCATTATTCCTTTGATTCCCCAACCATGAACCCTTATGTGAGTTGCGTTAGTATATGGTTTAATATTGTTCGTCGCACCTCGGGAGTCAGGACGTGACATAATGGTATTAGAGCAAGTTATCTGCTCTGAAGCTTAAATTTCCTTGATAAGTCGAGTCTAGATTTTATTCCCTAAACTTATTTGAGTCAATCACACACCAAGCAATCCACCATCTCATTTGGCAACCAGGTACGCCTATTTTCATAAGCTTTCAAGTTTAAAATATTAATTGAGTTACTCGGTTTATTATATGGCTTTTTCGATTCTGTCTTTAAAAATGAAAGTTAATAAAATTTATGGCTTTGCACGCCTAAGATCATGAAATTAAATTCTAAGATTTACGATGAAATCTGTTTCCGAAAATAATTTCCAGAAATCGGACGAACGACTATTGTATTAGGGTTTTCGCGTCCGGTAAGTTTTTCGCCCGAAAACTCAGAATCAAATTCCGTCAGAATCGAATTTTGGACTGTGAAGTCCCTACTTTTTTCTCGGATTTTGAAAAACGAATTAGGTTTTCCGAATACGTAAATTATTTCCAGGAAAGTATTTCTCGACTTTAGATTATTTTCCGAATACGTAAATTATTTTGAAAAACGAATTAGATTTCGTCAAATTCGTAACTTTCTAGGAAAGTATTTCTCGACTTTTAAATCGACGTTTAAGAGTCGGAAACGAGATTTTATCGTCAAATAATTCCTCGCCAAACATGTCCTAACGAGTCACTATACTTTGTAGGATATTTTCTTAAACTTTATGACTCACTATAGTGAGTCATCATCCCTCCCTCATTCCTCCTCAATACTGCCACCACTCCTCCATATCTCTCTCACATTTTTCTCTCATCTTCCACCATTGAAGCTCCATTCCAAGCTCTTCACAAGTTCGTATCTCTTCCACCTACCGATCAAATCCATATCCGATTCCATAATACAAAAGGTAAGAACTTCATCTTCCATTTGAACCGAACAAATCCTTGCTCCATCATTTATATTTTTTTCGAAAATGATGAGAGTGAGATAGCATGTTGTCCTTTGATCGAATCATGTTCTACGATGTTTAGAATCGAGTTCTATGGATGAATTAGAGAAAGAATCAAGAACCCCTTGTCTTAGGTTATTACCGATTTTGGGGAAAAATTGGGGCTTTGATCGTAGCTCGATTTCTTTGTCGATTGAATGACAGATTAGTGTTCCTCATGATGTTAATTGACTCTATCAATTGTTTTAGATTTTTTAAAAATAAAATTTAAAACCTAAGAGACGAAGAAGGCACGATTTAGGATAGTAAATGTTATAATATGCTCGATTGTTTAATGGAAATGAGATGTACGATGCATGAGGATGATTATATATTTAATTGAGATTTTTCTAAAAATAAAACGAAAAATGTAAGAGACGAAGACGTGACGATAAGTTAGAGCTCGTTAACGTTTTGATAATATGATTTGCATGTTAGTAATGCTCGTTAGATAATAATCGTTGTCGTAAAATTTGAACGAAAACGGAGAACGTAGAAATTTCGTTAAGAGACGAACGATGGACGATAAGTCGAGATTAGATAATAGTTTGAGGTTATGATTTACGTAAATATGATTCTTGATAGAGGATGAATAAGATTGTAGAATTTGATTGAATTCTAATGACGTTGGAATTTTGGTAAGAAACGAAACAACGATCCTAAGTAACGATAGAAAAGACGAACAAGGAAAGTAATTGATTATTTATGATCGTTAATGATAAGTGATCAAGTTTGTAGTTGACGACATGTTCATCCGAGCTATAGAATGATAGGCTATAATCGAAATCGAGAAGTTAGGAATTGAACGAGAACTTGAATTTGGTTTAGTAATTGTATAGTTTGAGCGACGAGGTTTTGATCGTCGTGCTTATGATCGAGAAATGAAAAGGAGTTTATCACGTATGATGATACGTGGTGACTGCCTTGGGTCAGTTTTTGCATGAAAATAAAAGTGTTTAAGCTTTAAACGAACCTAGAAAACCGTGCGTCGATTTTATCGAGCACTAGGGTTTCACTCGGCAGTTTTGCAACCTTCCAAGGAAACTGTCATATCTCCTAGCTCGTTTATCGGAATTGAGATCTGTAAATTGGAGAGTAAACTAGACACCCGTTCCTTTCTTGTGGTATAAGACTCGTCCCCTGTTTCAAAATCCCCTGTTCCATGAGAACTTACTGATCTGATCTTATGCAGTGAATTTCCAAAATCTATTTTCTTAAGTTGAATTTGAACTCTTTCGATCTTTAAAGTCGTTTCAAGTTATCGACTACCTTCTTTCTACCGACCTAAGTGTCAAGTACAGAACCGAGTGAGTGTCAAACGAGATGCGTTCGTATCTCATTTCTTTTTAACTAAAAGAGTTTAGTTTAGCGTGCAAATGCCTAAAACGTCTAAAGAACAAAAACTTAACTCGACCTTTTGTATTCGTTTATCATTTGCGACCGAGCTTTAAAGTATGATTTTTACGATGAAGGAGGAAGTCGACACCAAGGATAAGACGCAGACCAGAAGACGGAAGCACGTGTTTTAAGTTCTGTATTTATTCAAGGTGGGCTTGCAAGGGCATGCGCAACAACAGCAGAATGCAAGGGCATGCGCGAATAGGCAGACTGGGCAGGATAAGGGAAAGGGAAAAGGTAACCTTGCAGGTATGGGAAAACTTCACAACATCCCTGTTAAGATACTGTTTGATACAGGCGCATCGCATTCTTTTATTGCTGGTTGTTGTGTGGATAACTTAGATATCAGACCTGTAAGAGCTGAACACCCTATGAGAGTAGCTACACCTTCAGGAGAGATCACTACTTGCACGCATGTTTGCTCTAACCTAGAACTAGAAATCGGAACTCTTAAGGTTAAAGCGAACAATTTGAACGTTATGATAATGTGGGACGTAGACATAATCCTAGGGATGGACTGGTTGTCAGAGAATTATGCCACAATTCTCTGCAACGAGAGAAAGATCTCTTTTCAACCCCCGGGTAGAGAACCGACCGAATTTCATGGGATTGCAATGGGCAAGAGAGTACCGGTAATATCTGCCTTACAAGCCATGAAGTTAATAAAGAAGAAGGGTTGCACAACCTATCTTATGTACCTAGTTGGAGAACCAGGAGCCGAGTGTTGGGAAATTTATTAGTATAAGTTTTGATAAATTCTAAAACCAGCTGACCCCAACCGAGTAGATGTTGCCAGTACCTAATGTTAGAATTTAGGCTCGCTGTTTGAGCAAAGTTAAGATTTTATCTTTACAGGTCTCCAGCTGAAGATGGCAACAAGGCGTCACTCAGACAGAACATCAGTTGTGAAGAAAGACAACTGAGAGTTCATTTGTTCAGATGTAAACAAAGGGAAGTCTTCAGAACATCAGTTGAAGGAAACCAACTGAGCGTTCATCAGATGAGAAACAGTTGATAGGAAGAGAACATCAGATGAAAAAGAAATCATCTGAGGGTTCAAACCCAACTGAGTAAAGAAGTGGAAGACAACTGAGGGTTCAGTTTCAGAACCTCAGTTATAGAATCTGAACAAGGAGTTCAACTGTTTTGAAGTTCAAAGTCAGCTGAGAACTCGACAGATCGGAACATCAGCTAAAGATCACTCAGATGAAGGTCAAGACTTTCAACCGACAAACCGAAGTTGACTGTCAAAGATTTGAATTTCAAAAGGAAGTCACATGAGGGTTTGACCGTTCAGTCATTACCCCATTTGGCCCAACACAAGGCTGTCTCAGATGGAAAGCAGAAGAGCACAGATGCCATATCGGGAAAGTCTGCAGAGATGAGAGACAAGCCATCGCATTCAATCGATCAGAGATCAACTGCTCCTCCAACGGCTAGTTGATTCTCTCCGCCTATAAATAGAGGCATCCTCTCATTCGAGAAGGACAGACATGCAGATAGACACATAGATGACGAAAAATTCAAGAGCTTTCTCGAGAGAAATCAAAGCAAATCTGCAACATCATCATCTAAGAGCATCAGCAGCTGAGAGTTCCAATTTGAGAGAACATTAGTAGCTGAGGGTTCCTAGAATTCGAAACTGTTTTTGATCTTAGGTTGAGTGTTTATTCGTTCAAGCCTTAGATCCAGCTCTTATTCTTAATCGAGCTGTAGTGGGAAATCCTACCCTTTCTCACACCCTAAAAAGTGTGCTAGGACCTTACTCTTCTTGTAATTGAGTAGTCAGGTCGTCAAGTACCCGCAAACTTGACTTAGGCTGTTTAGTGCCCGGAAACTAAACTGTATCGGTTGCTCAGCCCGCGTAAGCTGAGTGGTTCTGTCCAGAAGAACTTGGACTGAGGTGTGTGGACTCACATCTCCCCATGGACGTAGGAGTTCTCTCCGAACCACGTAAATCTTGTGTGTCGTGTTTTCTTTTGTGTTCAGTCTTTATTATCATATCTTAACTGACAATCTAACCGCATACAATCTGCATACTTTCACAACAACAGTTTTGGTTTTGACCAACCGTGCATAAAAGCGTGAGTTTGATTTTACGAGTTTATTTTCCACCACATTCCACACAGCACCAACCTTCCAGCTGAGGTTGCTTACTCAGCTGTGAGATCCCAACTGAGTCCTCTCACTCAGTTGAAGTTGATTTCAAGTGTTAAGTTTTTCGAAAGTTGAAAAATCCTAACTGGTGTATTCCCCCCCCATACACCAGTAACTCGTATCGGGACCATCACCGAGAAGACCATTCAAGATGTGAAAGTTGTCAACGAGTACGAAGACGTCTTTCCAGAAATTTTACCTAGTTTACCACTCGACCGTCACATAGATTTCTCGATTGACCTAGAACCAGGATCGGCCTCCAAATCTAAAGCCCCATATAGGATGGCACCGAAGGAGTTAGAAGAACTCAAAATCCAATTGCAAGAATTGCTAGACCTTGGTTTCATCAGACCAAGTGTCTCACCTTGGGGAGCACCATTGTTGTTTGTCAGAAAGAAGGATGGGTCAATGAGGATGTGTATAGATTATCGAGAGCTGAACAAGATCACCCTCAAGAACAAATATCCTTTGCCAAGGATAGAGGATCTTTTCGATCAGCTCAAAGGTGCAGGAGTGTTTTCAATGATAGATTTAAGATCAGGGTATCATCAGTTGAAGATTAAACCCGAGGACGTACCTAAGACTGTTTTTCGAACCAGATATGGCCACTACGAATTCTTGGTTATACCATTTGGTTTGACCAATGCCCCTACTGTATTCATGGACCTCATGAATAGAGTTTTCCACCCATACTTAGACAAATTTGTCTTTGTTTTCATAGACGATATTCTCATTTACTCGAAGAATGAGAAAGAACACGAAGAACATCTGCGAATAGTGTTGGAAACACTTAGAACTGAGAAACTATACGCCAAGTTCAGTAAGTGCGAACTTTGGTTGAAGGAAGTAATGTTTCTCAGACACATAGTTTCAGCGGAATGAATCAAGGTAGATCCTGCCAAGGTAGAGGCAGTGCATAATTGGAAGTCACCAACAAGTCCGAACGAGATCAGAAGTTTCTTAGGTTTAGCAGGCTACTATAGAAGATTCATCGAAGGATTCTCCATGATTGCTAGACCTATGACGCAGCTACTACGAAAAGAAAATAAGTTTAAATGGACGGACGAGTGTGAAAATAGTTTCCAAACGCTCAAAGAAAAGTTGACCACAGCACCAGTATTAGCTCTTCGACGCAAACAAGGAATATGTAGTGTATACCGATGCTTCAAAGAACGGGTTAGGTTGTGTTCTAGTGCAAGACGGAAAGGTGATAGCTTATGCCTCACGACAACTTCGACCTCACGAAATTGAGTATCCAACCCACGATTTAGAACTCGCAGCCGTTGTGCATGCATTAAAGATTTGGAGACACCATCTTTATGGTGTAAGGGTTGAGATCTTCACAGATCACAAGAGTCTGAAGTACTTTTTCGAGCAGAAATAACTGAATATGCGACAAAGGAGGTGGCTCGAATTGGTCAAGGATTACGACTGCGGAATCAATTACCATCCCGAAAAGGCAAATGTTGTAGCAGATGCGCTGAGTCGCAAGGCTCCAACCAAGTTACGATGCCTGTTTGTCGAGGAAGAAACTCTAGTACAAGAATTTGAAAAGATGGAAATAGAAGTGCTCGATACACCAGCAACGATCACAAGTCAACTAGCGACACTAGAAGCTACACCTGACTTAAGAGAAAGAATCATAAGTGCTCAGATGAAGGACGAGTCGATGGAGAAGCTTCGCCTAAAGATAAGAACAGATAAACCATTCTGATACTCTGAAGCACTAGACAATGCGATATTATTTGAAGGCAGACTTTGTATTCCTGACAGTGACGAAGAATTAAAGAATGATATCATGAGTGAGGCTCACGATACGCCGTATACATCACACCCAGGGAGTACGAAGATGTATCAGGACTTAAGAAAGAATTTCTGGTGGAATGGATTGAAACGAGACGTTGCCTCGTTTGTAGAAAGATGTTTGGCATGCCAGCAAGTGAAAGCCTTACATAGACGACCTTATGGATTGTTGCAGCCACTAAATATCCTAGAATGGAAATGGGAAGGAATAGCTATGGATTTTGTGACAGGCTTGCCTAAGTCAAGAAGAGAAAACACTGCCATTTGGGTGATTATCGATAGGCTCACGAAATCAGCTCACTTTATACCGATTAAGACTACCTACGAATCAGAGAAGTTAGCTCAGTTGTACGTTCGTGAAATTGTACGTCTGCACGGAGTACAGACGTCCATAATATCCGACAGAGATTCTAAGTTCACTTCAAGATTTTGGATCACCATGCAGAAAGAGTTGGGCACCGAACTTAACTTCAGTATAGTTTTTCACCCTCAGACGGACAGACAATCCGAAAGGACAATTTAGATTCTAGTTGATATGCTGAGGACAGTGGTATTAGATCAAAGCGCAAATTGGGAAGATATCTTGCATTTGGTCGAATTCGCGTATAACAACAACTATCAGGCGATGATAGGAATGGCGCCTTATGAGGCACTGTATGGAAGAAAATGCAAGTCACCACTTTATTGGGATGAAGTGGGTGAAAGAAAGAACTTAGGACTCGACTCGATTAATAAAATGATCGAGATCGTTCGGCAGATTCGAGATAGGATGAAAGAAGCCCAGAGCCGATAGAAGTCTTACGCCGATGATCGACGAACCAATCTTAGTTTCGAAGTTGGTGATAAGGTTTTCCTTAAGATTTCACCATCGAAAGGAATCATTAGATTCGGTGTTAAGGGTAAACTTAGACCAAGGTTCATAGGACCTTACGAAATTCTTGAGAAGATAGGACCTATTGCTTATAGATTGGCCTTACCGCCAAGTCTAGAAAGTGTCCATAACGTGTTTCACGTTTCCCAATTAAGAAAGTATGTCTATGACCCTAAGCACGTTATAAGTCAGCAAGACATCGTTCTTGAATCTGACCTAAGTTATGAAGAAAAACCAATATCAATTTTGGATAGAAAAGTTCAAGAATTAAGAACCAAGTCGATACCAATAGTAAAAGTATTATGGAATCACCATGGGCAAGAAGAAGCCACATGGGAGCTCGAAGAAAAGATGAAGGAGAGCTATCCTTATCTTTTTGAAGAAGGTATGCAAATTTTGGGACGAAATTTTTCGTAAGGGGGGTAGGATGTAATACCCCGACTTTTTCTACAGTCTTTAAAAATGAAAGTTAATAATAATTATTACTTTGCACGCCTAAGATCATGAAATTAAACTCTAAGATTTACGGTGAAATCCGTTTTCAAAAATAATTTCCAAAAATCGAACGAACGACTACTGTATTAGGGTTTTCGCGTCCGGTAAGTTTTTTGCCCGAAAACTCAGAATCAAATTCTGTCAAAATTTACATTCACTTTTTCTTCGAGACGAGTTCGCCGGAGAAAGTTAGTTTTTATGATTTTTCGGACAAATTTTGGACTGTGAACTCCCGAGTTTTTTCTCGGATTTTGAAAAATGAATTAGGTTTTCCGAGTACGTAAATTATTTACAATCTAACGGACGACTTAAATTTTGTCAAATCCGTAACTTTCTAGGAAAGTATTTCTCGACTTTAAAATCGACGTTTAAGAGCTGGAAACGAGATTTTATCGTCAAATAATTCCTCGCCAAACATGTCCTAACGAGTCACTATACTTTGTAGGATATTTTCTTAAACTTTATGACTCACTATAGTGAGTCATCATCCCTCCCTCATTCCTCCTCAATACCGCCACCACTCCTCCATATCTCTCTCTTATTTTTCTCTCGTCTTCCACCATTGAAGCTCCATTCCAAGCTCTTCACAAGTTCGTAACTCTTCCACCTACAGATCAAATCCATATCCGAGTCCATAATACGAAAGGTAAGAACTTCATCTTCCATTTGAACCGAACAAATCCTTGCTCCATCATTTTTATTTTTTCCAAAAATGAGGAGAGTGAGATAGCATGTTGTCCTTTGATCGAATCATGTTCTACGATGTTTAGAATCGAGTTCTATGGATGAATTAGAGAAAGAATCAAGAACCCCTTGTCTTAGATTATTACCGATTTTGGGGAAAATTTTGGGCTTTGATCGTAACTCGATTTCTTTGTCGATTGAATGATAGATTAGTGTTCCTCATGATGTTAATTGACTCTATGAATTGTTTTAGATTTTTCTAAAAATATAATTTAAAACCTAAGAGACGAAGAAGGCACGATTTAGGATAGTAAATGTTATAATATGCTCGATTATTTAATGGAAATGAGATGTACGATGCATGAGGATGATTATATATTTAATTGAGATTTTTCTAAAAATAAAACGAAAACTGTAAGAGACGAAGACGTGACGATAAGTTAGAGCTCGTTAACGTTTTGATAATATGATTTGCATGTTAGTAATGCTCGTTAGATAATAATCGTTGTCGTAAAATTTGAACGAAAACGGAGGACGTAGAAATTTCGTTAAGAGACGAACGATGGACGATAAGTCGAGATTAGATAATAGTTTGAGGTTATGATTTACGTAAAATTATTCTAGATAGATGATCAATAAGATTGTAGAATTTGATTGAATTCTAATGACGTTGGAATTTTGGTAAGAAACGAAACAACGATCCTAAGTAACGATAGAAAAGACGAATAAGGAAAGTAATTGATTATTTATGATCGTTAATGATAAGTGATCAAGTTTGTAGTTGACGACATGTTCATTTGAGCTATAGAATGATAGGCTATAATCAAAATCGAGAAGTTAGGAATTCAACGAGAACTTGAATTTGGTTTAGTAATTGTATAGTTTGAGCGGCGAGGTTTTGATCGTCGTGCTTATAATCGAGAAATGAAAAGGAGTTTATCACATATGATGATACGTGGTGACTGCCTTGGGTCAGTTTTTGCATGAAAATAAAAGTGTTTAAGCTTTAAACGAACCTAGAAAACCGTGCGTCGATTTTATCGAGCATTAGGGTTTCACTCGGCAGTTTGCGACCTTCCACGGAAACTGTCATATCTCCTAGCTCGTTTATCGGAATTGAGATCCGTAAATTGGAGAGTAAACTAGACACCCTTACCTTTCTTGTAGTATAAGACTCGTTCCATTTTTCAAAATCCCCTGTTCCATGCGAACTTACTGATCTGATCTTATGCAGTGAATTTCCAAAATCTATTTTCTTTAGTTGAATTCTTCTCAACTTGAACTCTTTCGATCTTTTAAGTCATTTCAAGTTATCGACTACATTCTATCTACCGACCTAAGTGTCAAGTACATAACCGAGTGAGTGTCAAACGAGATGCGTTCGTATCTCGTTTCTTTTAACTAAAAGAGTTTAGTTTAGCGTGCAAATGCCTAAAAAGTCTAAAGAACAAAAACTTTACTCGACTTTTTGTGTTCGTTTATCATTTGCGACCGAGCTTTAAAGTATGATTTTTACGATGAAGGAGAAAGTCGATACCAAGGATAGGACGCAGACCAGAAGACGGATGCACGTGTCTTAAGTTCTGTATTTAATCAAGGTGGGCTTTTATATATGAAACAAAACGAGCAATGCTCGAAAACCTTTTCTTTATCGCTTTGATAATCATGTTTTCAAAGTGATAATTATGGCATGAACTGTTTTGTGTTTTATGTGAGTTCTCTTGCACCTTATGAGTTAATCAAAAGGGGTTAACTAACGATCAGCTTTGAGTTAGCTATTATGCTTTCCAAAGTTAGTGCACTTTGTAGCCTGTGGTGTATGTGGTATCCTGTTGAGGGGTAGCCAGCCACGGTGAATTATGACTGGTCAAGATTTGAACGTAACATCTATGAAAAATGCTTGCAAGCTAATTTATGAAAATGAGAAAGAAAATGTTTAGTAGACACGGGAATTTAATGAAAAACCCTGATGTGCTACAGAAATGAAATGCCTGATTATCTATACTTATGATTATATTTTCGGCAACGTGTCCACTAAGTACTTTTGTACTTAACCCTGCATATGTTTTCTAAATGTGCAGGTTGAAGCGACAGAAGCAGCGACGGTTGAGTTAGAGTGAATAGAGTTAAGGAAGACTTTTGTATATAGTTCACAAATCCGCCGCTAGACTCTAAACTCTTTTTGATGTTATGTATAATAATCACTATAGTCTAAGTTCTGTAATATAACTTAGAAGCTTTTGAAGTATCTTGCTCGAGTGTTCCTTCGAGATCAACTCTTTCTTTCGTTAATGAAGTCTTGTTCATAGAAAGTATGTCGTCTCTTATGTATGTTTATTCTTTCATCCCCTTTCTTCCCCGCTTCTTTAATCCAACCCCAGTCGCACCCCGGCTCTGCCGTCCCTCGGGATTTAGGGCTGTAACAGCACGTCCAGAGATAAAAGCTTGATAAATAGTTTGAATAACTAGATTGCTTTAGAATGTCTTCCCTAATGTGTGTTTTGTGTAGAAATCGGAAAGGATGGAACGTTTGTGCAAACGTTTTCGTAAAATGGAATTGCCAAGTACCCTGAGCAATAAAACATCTGTGGAAAGCAAGAACAAGTATGTGGTGGTTGGAAATTTCAACATGCCTGTTTAACTATTTTAAGTGTGCTTAACTCGTTTAAAATTCGTATAGGATGGATGACCGAGAGTGGATGTAGGAGTACCTGCATGTTAGGAAGATGTATAATGAGACGGTTGCTAAGTTTCTAGCTCGATATCATAAGATCTGGGAGAAAGTCAAGTACATGGATGTAGGAACGCTAGATGTTATGATTCATTTGATTCATGCCTTTCCCCATGAGTGGTGCGACTGGGCAGCATCGCTTGTGCCGCGATTTCTTGGACACCATTACCTCGGTGACTACCTCTACGGCAACTGCAATGCATTCATTGCTACTATCTCCGAACAGTTCATCTAGTACGGGGCCCCGCCTCTAAGACCGTACGACGTCGACCTCCCTGTCGTGCTGAATGGTTTTGCCCTCAGTCCCCCGCCTTTGCTTTAGGACGGACCAGCTCCTCCCCATGTCCCTTCACCGTCCCGTTCTGAGCTAGAGCCCCGAACCGCCTATCAGGACTACTCGTACTCAAGAGGTGTGTTTCATATCCGTGCGTTTGACCCCTTCGCTTCATCTAGATCGACCGCCCCTCAGTCAAACGGTTTTCATAACCCCATCAGAGTCTTGCCGCCTTCGTATGATCAGCTTGAGGAATACATGCGCCGCGACCGTACACCCTCTCCGGTTAAGCCCTTAACCGAGCCCTCTAGGATGACCCGCTCCGGCGATAGCGATGACGACGAGTTTTTCGAGGATCCGGCAGCCGATCTTACAGTGGGCAGCGGATACCTCCAGGCTTTGCCAAACGACTATTTCTCTACTCCGTACACATTTGCTCCAACCCTAGTAGTGAGCCCCAATCAGGGACATGAGCCAGAGTTTGGCGCTTCAGCCAATGTGGCATCTTACCTCCGCCATGATGAGAGCAACCCCGAGACTCCCCCATGGGACGAGTCAGAATTGGAGGACATTAATTCTCGATTTGAGGATGAGGACACTGGAGACATGACCAATCCGTGGAAAGCCGTCAACTATACTCTCCGCAACTTTGAAGAGGAGTTAAGGATGGGGACGCAGAGGAGGAGGATCCCGAGGAGGACCCCGACGAGGAGCAGCGTGATGATTACGATCTGAGTAAGGATGGTTCCGATGTTTAGGACCGGTTCAAGGAAGTTGTGGAAATCTCAAACAATATTTACTTTCTGTCTAAGAGTTGAACTCTTTTTATTTTTCTGCAGTGATGTTTATATTTATGATTTGATGCATGGTTAGATAGTAGAATCAGATGCGAAGTGGTAGCTCATGTTTAGTCCGATTCGAGGCATAGAATGTCTTGTAGGCGTATAGGGAAAATTTTCAGCTGTGAATATTTATCCCTTATTTTGTTATAAGTCCTCAAAAGAGGCCATCGTTCGAGTGATATGAAAGAGAAGCCGTTAGGCCGCTAAAATCAACTTTGAGCCTCCCAAATATTTATATTAATCTGAGCATTCGAGGTACCCCAACTGTGATTGAGACGAGATTGAGTAACGAAATAAGAGTTGAGCTAATTGAATAAATTATTCTTTGACAATGTTCTATAAATAATAAAGTTTGAGTAAAAAGATAATGTGATATATGTATTACTTGTAATAATATTTGAGTGCATGGTTGCTTTGAGTATTGAGAAAGATTTATTTTGAGAATATGAGAATAGTGACGTGATGATGTTTGAGATTATAATTGTTTTAAATATTGAGAAATATTTGTCTTGAGAATATATGAATAATTGCATGCATGTCAATAATGATTGACTATTTTTGAGTTGAGAAATGGATTGATTGAGATATATGAACTTGAGATGATTAAGTTAATTGCAGTGACTGCTAAAATTAAATTTCTTTCGATGTGTTGATAAGTACCGAT
The DNA here is from genome assembly GCA_029490685.1 of Schizonepeta tenuifolia. Classification (NCBI taxonomy): domain Eukaryota; kingdom Viridiplantae; phylum Streptophyta; class Magnoliopsida; order Lamiales; family Lamiaceae; genus Schizonepeta; species Schizonepeta tenuifolia. Next base: position 57,967,586 of record CM055956.1, read on the forward strand.
CAAGCATCATATTCCTCTCGAAAGAGAAACATTTTCAAAATTGAGAAAGGTTCAAAGTGAGTTAATTCGTTCTTTCAGAATTGATTAAAATTTTCTTTTGCATTTCTTTAGAATGCCGCCGAGACGAAGAAATATAAGAGTCGAAAGAAATGAGGGGGAGGGACAGCGAAACCCTACTCCGCCCCCTCCAAATGAACGATGAGTAGAAGAACTTTTTCTTTGCCAGAATCCCTCAACCTTCGACGGTAAAGGCAGTCCGGCAGAAGCTGAGGACTGGATTCATTCCCTGGAGCGAAATTTTAGATTCCTCCGATGCGATGATTGTGAACGTCTCGAATGTATGACGTATCAACTGAAAGGAACATCCGACTACTGGTGGAAAGCTCGAAAAAGGACATATACTCCCGAAGAGCGTGAAAACTTGACGTGAGAGCAATTCAAGGAAGCTTTGTATGAAAAGTATGTGCTGAGGAGTTATCGTAAGTAGAAAGCAAATGAATTTGCAAATCTGAGGCAAGAAAAGAAGACAGTGGCCGAGTACGACCGTGAATTTTGTGAGTTAGCTCATTTTGCGCCTGATAAGGTAGACACCGATAAGAAGATGTGTGAGTTATTCCGATCAGGATTAAGGCAGGATATTCGAGTAGTTCTCGCTAGTCAGAGTGGTTTGACTTATGCAGAAGCCCTTAATCGAGCCCTAGATATGGAGTTGGCTATGCAGCCAGAAAAAGGATCGCATCCTTCAGCGAATCCTCAATTCCAAAGCCAAACGACGATGACTGTAACTACCCATCAATCTCAGTTCGGTCAGCATGCAAAGAGGAAAGGAAAATGGAGTGGTGGAAGCCACCCAAGCAAAAGGCCATGGCAAGGAAGAGGACAACAACAACCTCAGGAAACTCAAAAAGCGAGAGCTCTGCAAATTAATCGAAGCAACATACCTACAGGACCCCCAAGGACTCCCTCCTTGTTCAAAGTGTGGCAGTATGCATCACGGCACGTGCAAAGCTGGAAGTATGTAGGACCTCCCTCCTTGTTCAAAGTGTGGCAGGATGCATCACGACACGTGTAAAGCTGGAAGTAATGTCTGTTATACGTGTGGACAACCTGGTCATTTCTCGAACAGGTGCCCGAGTAAATAGTAGGGAATAAGCAGTGGAAGGCCAATTCAGTTTCAGCCTTCGCAGATGAAAGCAGTTGAAGCAACCAGACAACAAAAGTTTCTTCAGCATCAGCGTAAGCCACAGCCGCCAAAGCATCAACTCTCTCAGCAGGAGCCGCCGCATTTCCAAAGAGCTTTTGCAATTGAGCAAAAACCTGGAACTAAGGACCAAGGAAATCTCGCAAGTATGGGAAAGCTTAACGGCATACCTGTTATCATTTTATTTGATACCGGTGCTTCACATTTATTTATATCTAGCGCTTGCGTAGAAAATCTTAGCTTGAACGTAGAAGAATCGAACTAGGTGCTTAGAGTGGCAACCCCTTTAGCTAAATCGACGTTAGTTTTGCGCGTTTGCTCGAGCTTATAATTTGAATTCGGAAGCCGCAAATTGTCTGTGAAATCCCTAAACCTATTCTAGATGTGGGGCATAGACATAATCTTAGGAATGGATTGGCTAACCGAGAATTTTGCGATGATTCGATGTGACCATAGGCAAATTCGTTTCAACCTCCTGGAGAAGAACCGACAGTAGTCTTCGAAATTGAAAAGAAAGTCAAGAAGAGTATGCCGATTATTTCAGCCATGAAAGCAGAGAAGATAATGAGAAGAAAGGATACGAAGGCATATCTGCTTTATTTAAAGAAAGATGAGGAGAAAGAGTTGAGTGTCTACGACGTAGCCATTGTGCGAGAATTTAAAAACGTATTCCCGGAAGTGCTACCAGGATTGCCTCTCGATAGGCAATTGGAATTTACGATTGATCTCGAACCTGGAACAGCCCCAATATCAAAAACTCCGTACAGAATGGCCCCAAAGAAACTCCAAGAGTTGAAGATTCAGTTGCAAGAATTGTTAGATTTGGGTTTCATTCGGCCAAGTGTTTCCCCCTAGGGAGCCCCGATTCTGTTTGTGAAGAAAAAGGACGGTAGTCTGAGAATTCGCATAGATTACCGAGAGCTTAACAAGATTACACTAAAAAACAAGTATCCTTTTCCAAGGATAGATGATTTGTTCGATCAGCTAAAAGGAGCAGGTGTTTTCTCCGAAATTGACTTGAGGTCTGGGTATCATCAATTGAAGATCAAGCAAGAAGATGTTCCAAAGACTGCTTTCAGAACAAGATATGGACATTACGAATTCATAGTAATGCCATTTGGATTAACCAATGCCCCAGCCGTCTTCATGGATTTGATGAATAGAGTTTTTCACGAATTTTTGGACAAATTTATGATTGTCTTCATAGACAATATTTTGGTGTATTCCAAGGATAAGGCAGAACACGAGAAGCATATGCGAATCGTATTGGAAAAGCTAAGATCAGAGAAGTTGTATGCCAAGTTTAACAAGTATGAATTATGGTTGAAAGAAGTGAATTTCCAAGAACACGTTGTTTCATCTGAAGGAATTAAAGTCGATATGGAAAAGGTGAAAGTTGTTTAAGAATGGAAATTGCCGATGTCAGCTCATGAAATCTGTAGTTTCCTCGATTTAGCAGGTTACTATTAGAGATTCATAGAAGGATTTTCCAAGATTGCAAAGCCGATGACAAGTTTGTTCAAGAAACAATCCAAGTTTAAATGGACAGAAGAATGTAAGAAAAGTTTCCAAGAGCTTAAGATGAGATTGACTTCAACCCCAGTATTAGCCCTTCCTGAAGCAGAAAAAGACTATACCGTTTATACAGACGCATCATCTCAAGGCTTAGAATGTGTGTTAATGCAAGATGGCAGAGTGATAGCGTATGCTTCAAGACAGTTCAAACCCCATGAAGAGAAGTATCTGACTCATGATTTGGAATTAGCAGCCGTAGTGCATGCCTTGAAAATTTGGAGACATTATCTCTATGGAGCTAAGTGTGAAATCTTTTCGGATTATAAGAGTCTGAAGTATTTCTTTGAGAAAAAAAGCTAAACATGAGACAAAAGAGATGGCTTGAGTTAGTGAAAGACTATGACTGCAAGATATCTTATCATCCCGGGAAAGCTAACGTTGTAGCCGACGCATTGAGCAGAAAAAAGGAGATTGAAGAATTAAGAAGAAACCGAGCTAGGATTTTGCTAACTGAGGAAGAAAAGTTAATTGAAGGATTTGGAAGAATGAGAATTGAAGTAGTTCTACCTCCAGCAACGGTAGAGCAAGTGATTGCTACATTGGTAGTAATGCCAGATTTGAGGTCTCGTGTCATAGATGGTCAAAGGAAAGACGAGGATTTGGAAAAGTTGAGATTGAAGGTTAGAAAAGAAGGAGTCAAGGATTTTTCAGAGTCGAGAGACAACGCTTTGTTGTTCCGAGGAGGATTTGTGTGCCAAATGACGAGAAGTTAAGAAATGAGATAATGAGTGAAGTTCACGAGACCCCGTATACAGCCCATCCCGGTAGTACAAAGATATACCAAGACTTGAAGCAACAGTTCTGGTGGGAAGGACTGAAAAAGGATGTAACCTTGTATGCTGAAAGATGTTTAGCTTGCCAGCAAGTAAAGTCTTTGCATCAAAGACCGTATGGACCTTTACAACCACTAGCAGTTCCAGAATGGAAGTGGGATGGTATCACGATAGATTTTGTGACGGGTTTGCCAAGGTCAAGGAAAGGAAATACAGTTGTGTGGGTGATTATGGATAGATTAACCAAGTCCGCTCATTTCATACCTATACCACACACCTATGGATCAGACAAGTTGGCACAAATTTATATTAAACAAACTGTAAGATTGCATGGAGTTCCGAGCACGATCACTTCCGATCAAAATTTGAAGTTTACATCACGTTTTTGGGAAAGTTTCCAAAAAGAATTGGGAACACAATTGCAGTTTAGTACCGCTTATTATCCTCAAATGGACAGCTAGTCAGAAAGAACGATTCAAATTCTTGAGGACATGTTGAGAGCTGTGTTGTTAGACAAAGGAGACGAGTGGGAGAAAATCCTACCTCTTGTCGAATTTTCCTATAATAATAGCTATCAAAATACGATTGGAATGGCCCCTTATTAATCTCTATATGGAAAGAAGTGTAGATCTCCGCTCTATTGGGACGAAGTAGGCGAGAGAAAAGTCATAGGGCCAGAAGCGATTGAGGAGATGATAGAATCTGTTCGTCAGATTCGCGAGAAGATTAAAGAAGCCCAGAGTCGACAGAAGTCGTACGCTGATAATCGAAGATCCGAGAAAGAGTTCGATGTAGGAAGTAAGGTCTTTTTGAAAGTATCCCCTTCAAGAGGAGTACACCGCTTTTGTGTTAAAGGAAAGCTAAAGCCTCGATTTATGGGACTGTTCGAAATCCTTGAAAGGATTGGAGCTGTCTCGTATAGATTAGCTTTGCCTCCCAGTTTTGGGAATTTGCATAACGTTTTTCATGTGTCGCAATTGCGAAAGTACGTTTTCGATCCAAAGCACGTGATTTGCCAAGAAGATGTGGCTTTGAAACCAAACTTAAGCTACGAGGAGAAACCCGAGCAAATTCTAGATCGTAAGGTTCAATAGCTTAGAACAAAATCGATTCCCTTAGTTAAGATTAAGTGGAGACACCACGATCTTGAAGAAGCTACGTGAGAACTCGAAGAAAAGATGAGAGCGAAGTATCCTGAGCTATTTTCTCAAGGTTAGTAAATTTCGGGACGAAATTTTTCTTAAGGGGGTGAGGATGTAATACCCCGAACTATTATAAGTCTTTGAGTGCGTTCTAAATGCGTTTATATGTTTAACTAACGTGCTTTGAGTGATAAATTTTTTCAAGAAAAGAGATTTTCTAGAAAATGACGAAAATGCCCTTATGTGCTTTAATGTGATTTGTCTCGTTTCAATTATTTGAAATGTGTATGTGATGCATTGATTGAGCTTTATTATATGAGTTTGAGTATGGGTATGAATTTCGGAGAATTCTGAGAACTTTCACTTTTGACGAATAGTGCCGATAAGCCGAGAAATCACTAATCACCAACGAACTCCGAATTTAGTTTAATTAGTGTCTTTTGAATCTAGATTTAATTCTGTGACCCCTGAGATATGTTAGAAATTTTTCTGAAATCACATGAGAGAGTTTTAAAATTTATTCCTTAACGGTTTAATTAACCGAACGATTTATAGGGTTTTCTTCGTTACTTGGAAGTTTGACCTAAAAATTAGATATTCGGATTCCTTGAATTATTTCATGAGATATGAGATGGAATAGAGGTGTTTTCGATGTCGGGAACGAGTCGAGGAGAATTTTTAGATATTTTCAGTGTTAACGGAAAAACACGGATATATATATTCTACCGGAAAACTTTTTCATCCGGAGAAAATTATACCCGTTACAAATGAGAAATTTTCACTCATCTCTCTCCCTCTCTCTCTCTGCCGAAATGAGCCCTTCTTTCTCTCCTTAATTATATTCTCTAACCTAGGTATCTATTCTCAAAACCTTTGAAGAGAATATCATCATTTCATTTCCTTAATTTCAAACTTTCTTATCTCTTAAGATAATATCTAGCAAATTCACTCATCTCTCTCTCTACTCTCTCTCTCTCTCTCCGTCGAAGAAACCAAGAAGGATAAGAAATTTCCTCTCTTCTCTCCCTCTCTCCACCGTACACAAACATACATAGATAGAAGTAAGAAAAACTCCATTGAAGTTCAAGTTTTCAAGCTTCCAAGCTTCAAGAAGTTCATCATCTTCATTTCTCAAACCCTAATCAAGAAGGTAACCTAGTTCTTTAAGCTTTGAAATCATTTCAAGATCAAAATCATCTTTCTCTTTTTTCTCTTTAATTTTCGGCATCTATGCCCTAAAAGAGATGATTGATTTTTGTTATTTTTCTTGAGGTCTAGAGATGGATTCCTCCATGAAAATCCAAGAAAATTCTTGAGCTCATCATTTCCCCTTCATCATCGGTCCAAGCTTCATCAAGAAGGAGGAGTTCAATTTATTTTTCTCTAAAGTATGCTATTCATTCGATTTTTGTATATATGTAATATATAAGCCCGAAAGAAAGAAAAATATGCATGTTGTGTTAATCGATGATGATGATGTGAGGATAAAATAAGTAGAACAAACCCTAGAAGTTTATCTAGAAATAAAGAGGAAAGAAAAGAAAAATAACCCAATGAAAATTGATTAGGACCGAAAATGAAGAAAAGGAAGAAAGAAAATAATTTCTATGAGTTCTTGATGATATGTGTTCTGTGATGATGATTAGAATGATTTATATGCTTAAAAGAATGAGAAAAGCAATTTGCCCTATTTTTATGTTGAAACCGAAAATTAGGGTTAATTTAGGAGAATTTGATTTAGTTAGTTGTTTGATGATTTGAGTATGCTATGAGTATGTTATGAGCATGAAGATATGATTGAGTTGAGGATTTGAATTATTATGCTATATTACTTGAAGAAATCGAAGCATAAGCATGTTTGAAGAAATATGATTTTTGATGGTTTTAATGATATGGATGATATGAATGTGTTTATGTTGAAGTTAGAGTGTTGGATGTTTAAGAAGAATTTAAGAGATGAAAATAATGGAATTTTAGGAATTAAAATGCATAAAAATCGATGGGAATGAGTTTAAAGGTTTAGTGTGTGTTCTAGGTGTTCTTGGTGAAAATATGAGTTTATGAGTGTGTGTTCTTGGTGTTCTTGGTAAAGAACATGAAGATTTGAAGATGAATAAAACTATTAATAAAATTAATTAATTAATTTAATTTATTAATTAAAAATTTGAAAAATTTAAAAATAAAAAAAAAATTGAAAATGATACTTCTTTGTTAAAAATTAACTAATTAGAGGAGAAATTATATAAGTCTAATAATAGTGATTAAAAGAGAGATAAAAATGTTAGTTGAGAAATAAAAAGAGAAATTAGAAGTTGGGTATGAAAAATTTAAAGATGAGTTAGTCGAGATAAAGTTCGTTCAATTGAATAAGAAATAAGAAGAAATTAACCTAAAGAGAAAATTGTTTAGAGTCTAGCATAGGAGTTTAATGAAGAGTTTAATCGAGTTTGAGTTTGTTTACTTGTTTTAATTATGAGATTAATCAAGAGTTAAAAAAAATAGCAATAGAAGTAAATAAGTTAATAAGAAAATTTCTTAATGAAATAAGAAATAGTAAAGTATGAGATTGAGATTTAAGTTAACATTTGAGAGATTAAATAATGCTATGAAGAAATAGTTCGAATGAAATAAAGTTATGAGTTGAGATCGAATAAGTGTTAATTACTAAAAATATGAAAATTTAGTTTAATGAGTTTCAAATGCTTGAATATTGAATGAAAACAAGAAGAGTTAGATGAAAAAAAAAGTACGAGTTGAAATCAAATAAATGTTGTTTTAATATGAGAAGGGAGTTTAGTAAGTTGTGAATGCTGAAATGTTCGTTTCTTGATGATGTTGTGTATGAAGAAATTACTAATAACGGTTGAGTGAAAATGATCGAGTTTGCTTTTCAAGTATTTTTTAAAAACTTAGATAAGACGACGAAGTTATTAAGCGTCGAGTTATAAATAGAAAGTTGAATTTCTATTAAATATAGAAAACGAGAGTCTAATTAAGGAAAGGAAAAAAAGTATATATATATTTGTAAGATAAATTATTAAGATAAGAGTACGTATACGAGTATATGTACGTAATTGAGAAAAGATGACGTATTTTAGAATTTTGAGAAATGATGTCATATTTTAAGTCAAGCAATACTAAATAGAAGTTGAGTTTTAAATTCAAAATTCTTATTGTTTGAATTTTATTTGACTTATTAGAAGTTTAATGAGATTATTCTATAAAACCCGAAGTTAACATTTTCCAAGAATAAAGTCAAACAGTGTCGAGTTAACTGTTGATTGTATTTGAAAAATAAATCATGTTTGAGTTTATTATGCTTGATTGAACTTATATGAGTGAAAGGTTTATGTTTCGTTTATTCGTGAAATGACTTGTTCATTTGTTGTAAATGATTGTCTATGACGTGATTGATTTGAGATGATGATAGCTGAATCGAGAACTCGAGTAGCACAATCAAGATGAATGGTATTTTCTCACTAGCGGGAAATGCTACAGTAATATTGATTTTAGAAACGAGAATGTGAGACGAAGTTATATCTAGTAACTGAGTAAAGTTAAATACCCGAGAGCGAGAAAGTCGAGAAAAAATATTGACTTAGAAAAAGTTAAAATAATATAGAAAAGACCCGAGTCAAGTAGAAGTCCTTCATCCGAGACCAAAGTCTACTTTACGTCTTACGCGTTGAGAGTCTTATCCTTATTCGATGTTAAATTGTGAAGGACCAAGCGGGACGGGAAAGTAGGAAGGACACAAAAAAGTAAGCCGCCTAGCTAGAATCTTCAGAAGTCAGGTAGGCTTTTCTAAAACCAAAACTCTGATGAATGTTATTTATTTTTGAATATGCCTATGTGAGTTTTTAAATCAATTGACTTGCCATTTATTTGAGTTGGTATGATTTGTCATCTTCTTGAGTTATTATTGTCATGTGTGAGATAAGAACCACGTGTGGTTATTTGAGTTATTTAAGGTGACTGTGTGCTTTACTTCTATTTAGTCGGTCACATGTTTGAGAAGGAGTCCTGCTTCTCGACACAGAGATAATGTGGTAGATGATTCATACCTGTATGTTTATAATATGATTGACAGCGCTATCGTTTCAAGAAAAATAAAATGATTTTGCATTCACAAGTATAATTTTTATAAATCTCATTAATGCTTGTGATGTTGTGGCAAGACAAGTTCAATTGTATAGTTCTAAGAGCAAGTTTTTAAATGTTTTTGGCATGTGTTCACTAAGTACGAAGTACTCAGCCCTGCATGTATTTCTAAACGTGCACATTAGCGGGATGTGGATGCTGCGGACAGCTTGGTGGTGTGTTTTGTTTTGAGTCGAAAGTTAGCTGGCAATTACATATCTTCATACATGTAGTTGTAGGGAATTAAGTCGAAGTCTCTGCTGCAATATGATACTATCTTTTGATATGTTTATGATATTACTCTGATGATATGTTGGTTCTATGAGCGATGTGCTCGATACAATTTACTGCTTTTTAACTCTCCTTATGATGTGAATTCGATAAACTTAATCCATTTTGGATGATTCTATGTAAATTATCTATGCTCATTTGATATTGAGTTGAGATTGAAAGCATGTTTGTAATTGTTATCACTTTCAGTCATTATTCCTTTGATTCCCCGAGCATGAACCCTTATGTGAATTGAGTTAGTGTACCACATTTGTCATTTAGGTCTGTTCTCGATGTAGTTGTTACTTTCATTTATACTAGTAGGGTCTACATAATACACCATATTTAACCTTATATATTTCATACTATTCTACTCACATTTATAGTGGAACCCTTACTCCACTCATAACAATATCCACTACTATCCCTACTATCCAGCATTTTCTTAAAATTCGTGCCGTCTAAAATGTGGCAACGATATCATGGATGAAACCTAAAACTCTACCCTTGATACGAAGGAAAAAAAATCAACGAAACCTGGCTCTAATACCAAAAGATAAAATGGATTATCCCAAAACCTCTTAATCTATCCCACGAAATGAAATAGGCGAATGAAAATTCCCTATAACTCAACGTGATGATGACACAACAACTCGGGGACGATGAATGACACACGAATGAGGGATGATTGCCTCGCTAATACGTCGATAATGAACTCGTCTTGGCAAAACTAAGAAGAACTCGAAAACTCTCAAGAGAAAATAAAACTCACGAAAAATTATATTGATAAGCTAAAGTCTGTAATTTTTATTCATAAAAAGGCCCTATATAAAAGGGTGTGAATCCTAACCCTACTAGAAAACTAAACGTGGAAAATAACTTCTAATCTAATAAGGAAACAAATCCTTAGTCTAAACAAGGTATAAAATCAAAAACAGACTAACTAAGGCTTAATTTCAGCCACCCTAACATAACCCACAAAAATAATAAAATAAAAACAAATAAAAGACTTGATTAAATCAGCCCACATATGCAACGGAACTTGGGCCTTCATGGATTGCATCACTGCCTACCAGCAGCAGCCGATGTTTTTCGGCTATAGCAGTAGACTGTTGCATCGGTACGACCCTCCGATGTACCAGTCTCCGATATTTCAACTTCCTATCTGGCAGCAACAGTCAGTGTTTCCAGGTGACGGCAGTGGTGGTCACTTTCAATATGAGCAGCAGATGTTTCCTACTTCAGCTCCTACTACCGAGTACACCTCACATGATATGATAGACTCTGATATGAGATATGGAAAGATGCGGAACTGGATGCATTTTTCTTTGGACACGGACACGGATCTGGCCGATAACGATTATTATTAATATTATTTTTTTATTTTTTTTACACAGAAATGACGAACGAAAACTGAAGATGAAAAACGTAACGAACGGAAAACAGAAGACGAATCCTAAAAACTCTACCTGTGATACGAAGAAAAGAAAATGAAACCTGGATACGAACCTGGCTCTGATACCAAAAGATTTGAGGAATAATATTTGTGAGTATATCTCTCCTCCAGTTCATTCACCGAACTAGCGGATTGGTTGCATGCCACCATGATGTTCTTATCGACTTATCAAACGGTTCACCATTCCCGTTTGTGGTGTCATTCATCGCCCCCGAGTTGCTGCGTCAACATCACATTGGGTTATACGGAATTTCATTCGCCTATTTCATTTCGTGGGTTAGATTTAGAGGTTTTTGGATATTCCATATTATCCGGTTCGGTTCAGATTTGATCTTGGGTGTATACTATTCACGTCGGCATCTGCAACTCCCGTGAGGATCGTATCACCTGTAATATCCCGGCTTTTCTTTCCGTCACGAAAATAAAAATTTGATAATTAATTAAGGCTTTGCATGCCTAAGTTAAGGAATTTCAGTTTTAAGACTAATGAATCCGTTTCTAAAAATAAAATCCAGAAGTCGTTCAACCGACTACTGTATTAGGGTTTTCGTGCCCGATAAAATTTTCATTCGAGAACTCAGATCGAAAAAGCATCTGATTTTACATTCACTTATTTTGCGATACGAGTCTAATGGTAAAAGTCAGTTTTATTTATTTTTCGGGCAAAAATATTATACTGTCACGTCTCGACTTTTCAAAGTTTTTCGGGAAACGAGTCGTCCTTTCCGACTAAGTGAAATATTCCGGAAACTAATGGTCGTATCCATTTTTGCCGAAAATGTGTCCGTCTAATAAAGTAATTGTTTGTTTCTAGTTCACAATATTAAATCTGGAAAACTTAGATTTTTTGTAAAGGAAAAGGTGTACAATTTGTTCTTTGCTTCTACTTTATAAATATCAAGTTTTATTTCATTTTTTCTTCTTCTCTTTCTCTCCCAAACCGCCATCTCTCTCTCTCTCTCTCTCTCTCTCACCATTGAAGAGTTCTTCAAGGTTTCTTCAAGCTTTTTCGATTCTCATAACTTGTTCGTTTGTCGACCGATTTCTATTTCGAGTTCATATTTGTCAAGGTACGAGCTCTAGCTTCATTTCTATCCAAATAAAATCCTTCTCTTCCAAGTTTAGAAAATATCGAAAAATATTGAGGTGTAGGATTTGATATTCTAAGTTTTATTTCATGTTATTTTGATGTTAGAAGTAAGAATATATGGTTTAATTCAAGGTTAAAACATGCTAAGTATTTGTTTGAGAATTTTTGAAATAAATGATGAAGGTTTCGAAATTTTCTGCACTCTTTGATGTTTTGATTGAGTTTGAACTTTGATAAATGGTTTGTAGATTATGATTCTATGCATTGATATATGATTGGAGGAATTGTTTGAGAAATTTCTAAAAATATTTCAATGTTGGTTGGAAATGAAGAACTATGATTTTGATTGATCAAATGAGATGATTTGGATGTGGTGTTGATGTATATGTAATGTAGGAAGCATGTAGTTGATCATATATTTATGTTAGATTTTTTTTTTAAATAAAACGATAATCGTTGGAGACGAACATTCGATCGGATTTTTAAGGATAGAATTTATTTAATGATGTTGTTTGCATAAATGAGAAGTTGTATGCATGTTAATCAACATATAATTTAGTTAGAATTTTCTGATCACTTTTTATTTTTCGTTGGAGACGAAGAATCGAGATTATGTTAAGTATGAATGATGATATGAGCATGTGGATTGTGTATTAGTGAATCTAAGAATGATCATGATTTGGAAGTTTCAACGAATTCTAAGAATGTCAAACATTTTGTAAGAGACAAAGAATCGAACATAATTGTCGATAAAAAAAATAGAACGAGAAAACTAATCGAATATTAGTGATTGTTGATATGTTAGGTTTTTTTTTTGAATGAATTGAGAATTAACTAACAACTTTAAAAAATCGAGTTCTTGAACCGATAAAAATGACATGAATTGATTAACTGTTAGTTATAATGATGTTAGAGTGTTAATATGATCATTGTTAAGTATAAAGATGATAGAAACTAATTTGGTTTGAATTAAATTAGTAGAACTTCAAAAATTAAAGAAAGTAAGTAAGTGTAGAACAAAGAAACGAGAAAACAAGGGTTTGTATGTTTCTGATTGATGACATGATTGATGTATTGATGATAAGCATGATTATATGTACTTAGTATGAATTTCTTAGATTTTATCAAATATTTGGAAAAATCGACAACGATGTTCGTTGCTCGATGAAAACGACGTGTTAAATGATTATGATTATGTGTTGATTGATTTGAGTTGGTTGATGATTAATAAGCATGAGTGTAGTTGATGATGATTTCATATAAGTTATGAAACAGAAGTTAGAAGTTGGCTGTGATTTGAAATTGAAATGAAATTTGCTAAGTATTTTCGTTAATTGAAAAGACGAGAAGTGCTCGTGCACATATTATGACTTGACTGTTAAATTGATGGAAATTTCGTGCACATAAAGGTTGTATAGCATTGATCAAACCTAGGGAAACGTGCGTCGAGTTTTCAATATGTCTAGGGTTTTCGGCCAGTTTTGCGACCCTTCACGGAAACGGTTATAACTTTTTACTCGTTTACTGAAATCGAGATCCTTAAATTGGACAGTAAACTAGACACCCGTATCTTTCTTTTGGTACTAAGCACCTCCCCTGTTCCGTAGCAGTCTGTTCTACGTGAGCTTTTGAATCTTCAGCAGTTGTGCAGATTTTTCTGCAGCTCTATTTCTTAAGTGAAATCTTTTCTTAAACTTAAATTCTTTAAGAACTTCTAAGTCACAAATAAGTTATTGACTTCCGTTTTAACTAATATAAATGTCGAGTAAGGAACCGAGTTAGTTCTAAATGAGATGTGTCCGAGTCTCGTTTCTTTTTAAACCAAAGGTGTAATACCCCGGAAAAATTCTTCTATCTTAAAAATTTAAAGTTAATTAAAATTATGGCTTTGCACGCCTAAGCTCCCGATTTTCAATTCTAAGAGTAACGGTGAAATCCGTTTCCAAAAATAATTTCCAGAAATCGGACGAACGACTACTGGGTTTTCGCGTCCGTTAAGTTTTTCGCCCGGAAACTCGGAATCAAATTCCATCAGAATTTACATTCACTTTTTCTTCGAGATGAGTTCACCGGAGAAAGTTAATTTTTGTGATTTTCTGGACGAATTTTGGACTGTGATGTCCCGACTTTTTCTCGGATTTTGAAAAACGATTTAGGTTTTCCGAGTACGTAAATTTTTTCCAATCTAACGGACGAATTAGATTTCGTCAATTCCGTAACTAACTAGAAAAGTATTTCTTGACTTTTAAAACAGCGTTTAAGAGCCGGAAACGAGTTTTTATCGTCTAATAATCCCTCGCCAAACGCAACCTTAACGAGTCACTATACTTGTAGGATATTTTCTCTTACTTTATGACTCACTATAGTGAGTCATCCACCTCCCTCACATCTCCCTCAAAACCGCCACCCTCCATGCTCCATTCACTCTCATTTTTCTCTCAACTTCTTCCATTGGAGCTTCAACTTTAAGATTTTCTCAAGCATTCAACTCTTGCATCTACCGTTCAAATTCCAATCTGAGTTCATATATCGAAAAGTAAGAGCTTCGTCTCTAGTTTGATCCGAACAAATCTCAATTCCCCTCTCTTTTATTTTTTTCGAAAATTAGGGAATGAGATAGCATGTTGTCTTTGATCGAATCATGTTCCATGATGTTTAGAATCGAGTTCTATGGATGAATTAGAGAATGAAATCAAAAACCTCTTATCTTTGGGTTTACCGATTTTGGAGGAGAAATTGGGGTTTTGATCGTAGCTCGTTTTCTTTAACGATTGATCGGTAGATTAGTGTTCCTCATGATGTTAATTAACTCTATGAATTGTTTTAGATTTTTCTAAAAATAAAATGTGAAACCTAAGAGACGAACAAGGCTCGATTTAGGTTAGTAAATGTTAAGATATGCTCAATTGTTTGATGGAAATGAGTTATACGATGCATGAGGACGAATATATATTAATTTGAGAATTTTCTAAAAATAAAACGAGAAATGTAAGAGACGAAGATGTGGTGATAAGTCGAGGCTCGATAACATTTTGATAATATGTGTTATATATTAGTAATGCTCGTTAGATGATAATCGTTGTCGTAAAATTTGAATGATAACGGAGAATGTAGAATTTTACGTAAGAGACGAACGACGGTCGATAAGTCGGGAATAAATGATGATATGAGGTTATGATTTGCGTAATAATGATTCTCGATAGATAATGAACGATAGTGTAAAATTTGATCAAGTTCTAATGACGTTGGAATTTTCATAAGAGACGAAGACACGAGCATAAGTATTGATAGAAAAATCGAACCAAGGAAATATTTGGATATTAATGAATCTTATCCTTATGAGAACAAGTTCGTAGTTGACGACGTGTTAAACCGAGTTATGAAATGATAGGTTATAATTGAAATCGAGATGTTAGATTTTGAAACGAGAACTTGATTGGTTTAGTAATTGCTTAAATTGAAATGTCGAGGTTTTAATCGTCGTTTTAGTAATCGAGAAATGAGAAGGAGTTCATCGCGTGTGAGGTTACGTATTGACTGCCTTGAGTCAATAATTTCGTGTGAAAAACAGAGGATTAGTATAAATCGAACCTAGAAAGCCGTGCACCGAGTTAACGAGCCCTAGGGTTAAACTCGGACTGTTTTGCGAGTTTCCACGGAAACTGAAATATCTCCTAGCTCGCTTAACGAAATCGAGATCCGTAAATTGGAGAGTAAACTAGACATCTGTGGCTTTCTTTTGGTATAGGGCACATCCCCTTTTTCGAGATCCCCTGTCCTGGGTGGACTTACTGATCTGTACAGTTTGTTCCAAGATGTAGTTTCCTAAGTTGAATTCTTTTCAACTTAGTTCCTTTTGATCTTTTAAGTCGATATAAGCTATCGACTATCATTAATTGCTGACCTCAGTGTCGAGTAAGAACCCGAGTGAGTTTTAAACGAGAAGTGTTCGGGTCTCTTTCTAGATTAACTAAAAGAATCTAGTTAAGCGTGCAAATGCCTAAAGCTTAAGAACTTAAAAGATTAATTCGATTTCAGTTTCGAATTCCATTTTCTTCTATCGACTCAACAACTTATCATTGTTTTATTACTTGCGTTCAAAGGAGGAAGTTGAGGTTAGAAGACAGGACGGAAGATCAGAGACAAAAGCACGAGTAATAGTTCTGTAAACGAACGAGGTGGGCTTTTCGAAAGTGTATCAATTACTGCCTTATTTATATGCGAGCGTTGCTCGAAGGTGTTTACGTTTTGCTTTAATAAATGAGTATTAAAGTATTTATATGCGAGCGTTGCTCGAAGGTGTTTACGTATTGTTTTAATAAATGAGTATTAAAGTATTTATATGCGAGCGTTGCTCGAAAGTGATTACGTATTGTTTTAATAATTGAGTATTAAAGTTTTATCAGTGCTTTAATGAATTGTTTATGTGAATTCTGTTATGTCTCTCTGCGTTAGCCCTCAGGTGCTAACCAGAGTATTGGATTCTGAGATAGCCCTCAGGCTGCTATCCAGATAATTCCAACTAAACGATCAGATTCTGAGATAGCCCACAGGTGCTATCCAGAGGGACAGTTTCTGAGTTAGCCCTCAAGTGCTTTCCAGACGATCGGTTGTGAGTTAAAAAAAACCACAGTATGTTATTCAGTAAAAGCATTATGCGAGTATTTATGAAAAGATGCATTATTTGATTTAATATTTGGTAAGCACGGGCCTTTTAAAGAAAAACCCTGTTGCGTTACATATAAAATGTTTTCGGTAATGTGCCCACTAAGTACTTTTGTACTTAGCCCTGCATGTTTGTTTTGAAATGTGCAGGTTGAGCGACAAAGGCGGAGGAGGTTGAGTAAAGGTCGTCTTAAAGAAGTAATGTTGATTGAGCCTCGATTTCACATTCGATATGTGTTATCATTTTTCTACGTTTTCCGCTGCCAATTCTGTAAACTTGTTTCAGTTAAAGTATAACTTAGAACTAAGTTTCATCCTTTGAACTCAGTCCCTTTTTAGAGTAGCTATGTCGAGTGATCCTCCGTGATTTACTCTTTCTTTCACTAAGTAAAGTCGGTTCTCTTATTAATGTAAATCCTTTCGGTTTAAGTTGTTTACACTTTAAACCTAACTTTCACTGCTCAAACTTTGTCGAGCGATCTTCCGAGATCGACTCCCTTTTTATTCAATGAAGTCAAATTCATAGTAGTTTATGTTACAAATATCGTTTATTCAGTAGTTTTCCCTTTCTTTCCCATTTCTTTAATCCAATCCCTAGTCGCACCCCGGCTTTGCCGTCCTTCGGGAGCTGGGGCTGTGACAAAAGGGGATTAGTTAAAGTGCAAACGCCTAAAAGACTTAACCGAATTCGATTTCTTTTTCTTCAATCGTCTAGACCAATTACTAAAGTTTGAATGTTTTCGATCAAAGGAGGAAGTCAAAATTAGAAGACAGGACGGAAGACCAAAGACAGAAGTTTGTGTGTTGTGAAATTTATTAAAGTTTCGATTGATTCCAACACCAACTGACCCCAACCGAGTAGATGTTGCCAGATCCTAATTTTAGTAGTTAGGCTCGCTGTTTGAGCATTGTTAAGTTTTTATCTTTACAGGACTCCCGCTGAAAACGGCAACAAGGCTTCACTCGGATAGAACATCAGTTGTGAGAAAGATAACTGAGCGTTCATCATATGAAGCATTGAGAAAGGGGGAAGTTACACTCAAGAGATAGAACATCAGTTGTGAGGAAAACAACTGAGCGTTCACTCCATGAGAATTCAAAAAGGGAGAAGATACAAGGAAGACAACTGAACGTTCAGTTTCAGAACATCAATTGTAGAACTCAACTCAGAAGATCAACAGCATGAAGTTGAAGTCAGCTGAGAGTTCAACTATCAGCACTCAGATAGAAAATCAGCTGAAGATCAAGTTAGTTGAAGATCGAAAATCTTAACCGACCACTCCTTGTTGGAAGTCTGTTGTTAAGATTTGAATTTCAAATAAGGAAGTCACGTGAAGGTTTGACTCTCTGTCATTACCTCATTTGGCCCAACACAAGGCTGTCTCAGATGAAAAGCAGAAGCACGCAGTTGCCAAATCCAGAAAGTCTGCAGAAATGAGAGACAAGCCATCGCTTTCAAAGAACAGAGATCAACAACTCCTCCAACGGCTAGTTGATTAGAGGCCTTCATTCACAGAGAACGATATAAGATACACACGCGAGAAGAAACCAGAGAGCGAAAGAAAGAGCAAAATTCTTCACGAGCTGAACTGCATTCAATCTCTTAGAACATCACTTGTTGAGAGTTCTAGAGTTAGTTTCTGTGTCTTTAGATCGAACCTTGAGAACATCACTTAGTGAGAGTTTGTAGAGTGTTCGATCATAGCTCACTTCGTGTTCGAGCTTTTAGTTGGAACCAACCTTTTTCACACCTCCTCTCAAAAGGAGTGTTAGGACCCTACTCTTCCCGGAATTGAGTAGATAGGTTGTTTAGTACCCGAAAACTAAACTGTAAGGTTGATAAGTACCCGCAAACTTATCCTTAACGGTTGCACAGCCCGCGTAAGCTGTGTGGTTTCTCCAGAAGAACTTGGACAGAGTTGTGTAGACTCACAACTCCCCGTGGACGTAGGAGGTTTCTCCGAACCACGTAAATCTCTATGTGCTTGTGTTTATTTTTCAGTTATTTCCTGCATATTCAACTGACAAACTAACCAGCATACAAACTGCATCTTAGCATTCTCAACTGTTTTGGTTCTTGACCAACCGTGCATAAAAGCGTGAGTTAATTTTTTACGAGCTTATTTCCACCACTTTCTGCACAGCACATCACTTCCAACCGAGTGTTTCTTACTCGGTTGTGATTTCAATTGAGTTCCATTACTCGGTTGTGTTATTTTTAGGGGGTTGCTTTAAAAAGTTTTATATGGTGTATTCCCCCCCCATACACCAGAACTCGTATCGGGACCATCAAGTGGTATCAGAGCAGTGGTTCAAAAGACTACTGACTCTGTTTCACAAGGTGTGAATTCGAGGTGCTTTCTTCTGTGGTCAACTGAACAGATCTTTTTATCACGTTAGTGCATATTTGTTCTGTTGTTGTGTGCAGATGGACGTCAAGGACAAGATCGTGGTCATGTTCTCGGTAGTAAATTATACATCCTGGAGGACACGGATGAAGAAGATCTTACTGTCGAAGCATCATAGGATGCAACAAGTACTCTCGTCCGGACCGATCATCATCAAAGAGAAAGTCACTCGCACTCCTACAAATCCCAACGATGGGGATACAGTTGTGGAGTTTGTGGAGAAGCAGCCGGAAGACTACACTCCAGAGGAAGCCAAGGTGAGCCAGTTGGACATCTGGGCTCAGAGCACGATCATGTCCACAGTTGGACAAGATTATCTGCCTTGGATAGAGGAGTGTGAGACTGCCAAAGAGATGTGGGATATCTTGGCATCGCTGAGTGAAGGAAGCGACGAGACGAAGGAGAACAAGTTCTCACATGCATGCCAAGACTTCGACAACTTTTGTCTGAGAACTGATGAAACAATTGATCAGCTAGAGCTCCGGTTTATGGACATCATCAGAAGAATCCAGTCCATCCGAAGAAGAAAATATACCTTGAGAGAAATCAATCTCAAAGTGTTACAAGCTCTACCGGCTGAGTGGGATACCTTCACTAATATCCACGAGAGCCGAGCTGACCTTGGTGAGATGGGAACTGAAAGATTGTTCTCAATACTAAAGGGAAATGAGTACAAGGTGAACCGACGAAAATCTTAGTCCTCGGTTCAGACGAGTCGACATGAGGATGTTGGTTCAGCCACAAAGTCAGTGGCACTTCGAGCTGACTAATCCAAATCAAGAACATCGAGGCCAACAAGATATGCAGACACAGCTGCAAAGGAGCCAAGCAGAGAGGAACTGCAGCTGAACATAGCCGCCATGTCAAAGAAGCTGGCTGACATGGACACTCGGTTCGGCAAATACAAGAGGTTCTACAAATC
Organism: Schizonepeta tenuifolia; assembly: GCA_029490685.1. Classification (NCBI taxonomy): domain Eukaryota; kingdom Viridiplantae; phylum Streptophyta; class Magnoliopsida; order Lamiales; family Lamiaceae; genus Schizonepeta; species Schizonepeta tenuifolia. The sequence continues at coordinate 57,987,228 of CM055956.1, forward strand.
TAACCGAACTCGAGACAACTCAAAGCCTGTGAACAGCGGTTGCTTTGAATGCGGCAAGGAAGGACATTTCAAAGCAGATTGTTCAGACCTCTCGAAGAAAAAGAGAGAAGCGTTGAGGGCCAAGCAAGCTGGAAAGAACAAGGCCATGGTAGCAGAAGAAGCAGCTGACGACATGGACATCTTCACCTGACACTGAAGATGAGGATGAGCTGACTTCTACCAACAATGCCATCAGTCAGGATCAATGCCTCATGGCACTTGGAACCGATCAAGATGATACTGAGGTACACTCTAATCCTGCTAAGTTAAATTCTTCCAATATTTCTAACATGCAGGAATCACTGGATGAAGAGTTGGAACCCTCCTGGAGTGACTTTTAAGAACTCAGTGAGGAACTTCATCAGCAATCGGTTGAGTTTAAGAGTCTTCAAGAACAGTTCTCAAAACTTGAAGAATCCTTAACCGTGAAGGACGATCTGATCAAGAGTCAAACAGAGGAGATTGAGAATCTCACGAGTCAACTGAATGCAGTCAACCGAACTAATGCTCCAACTGACGAGGAGTTGACAAAGCAGATTAAGGAGTAGCAAGATCAGTTGAAAACTCAAGAGACTCAGATCGACTAGCTGAAAATGAAGTCAGATGGACAAACCGAGCATATAGCTGTCCTCCTCAAGGAGTTGCAAACTGAGAAGGACAATCTAATCAAGCTGTATCAGTCATCCAAGATCATCGAGAATCTTATCAGTTACAGTAGACAGATGGATGACGTGTCAGGACTCGATTATGATGTGATTAAAGATAGTGGAATTCCTCCAGCAACCTTCATCAAAGCTGTTGAGGTCAAGGTTGTCGAACCTAACACGGTGGAACCTGAGTCACCACAAAGTAATTCAACCTCCACCTCTCAGCAAGCTCAACCGACCAAGGGAACTACAACTGAGAAGGGAAAAGGAGTAGTAGATGGAGGACAGAATGTTCCATCGGTTGGGACATCAACCGAGGGGGAATGTTCCAAAAGTTAGAAGAGGAATCAGAGGCAATGAAGACACAATCACAACCGAACTCAGAATCAGAATCGACCTCTGCATCAACCTCAGAGTCAACATCAAAAAGAATGGAACCGACCACAGAACCAACGAGGGTTCAATCATCTGAATCAACAGCGGTTCCATCATCAGTTCAACCAAAGGTTCCAATCGAGTCAACCAATAAGTAACAGGTCGAACAGCTGGAGATATTCATGCCACAATATGAACCACCAACAGGGCATGAACAACTATAGACAACGCTTAGGGAATTGGAATCAGAATCAGCCACAAATATTCCAACATGGCGTCCGACCTCACAGACAAATTCAACAAGATAAGAATCGTCATCAAAACAGGGGGAAAGTCTCTCCTCCGAAAGCTCAGAATGGGAGAAATCCAACTCCTCCCAAGAAACAGAACATCACTACTAACAACAAGCCTAAGGATAACCGAGGTGTTGTTATAGTTGATGATGAAGGAAAAGTGATCTGGAATGATAAATCCATCCGAGTATACAGGAAAAAGCCACGCATAGTTCTAGGGGGAACTGGTTCTAACCCTCCAGGACCCAACTAAAATTGGGGACCTAAGCGAGTTTCTCTTTGCAGGTACATGAGAAACAGCTGAGGAAGAATAAAGCGTCGACAACAATGTGGGTGATGGATAGTGGATGCTCGAAACACATGAAAAATCTGAAGGATTTGCTTGGAAGCTTCGTGGAGAAAGAAGGTCCATCAGTTACTTTTGGTGACAACTCAAAAGGTTACACCAGAGGTTACGGTACCCTTGAAACCAATCACGTTTCAATTTCTAATGTTTCATATGTTGATGGATTGAAGCATAACTTGCTCTCCATCAGCCAATTCTGTGATAATGGTTTCTCTGTCAAGTTTGATGCACAGGGTTGCAGGGTTAAAAATGTCGGATCAAAGCAGGTCATATTGTTGGGAAATCGATCGCCAACCGGAAATGTCTACTATGCTGACTGGAACAGCAGTCTTCCTAACACCTGTTTGTTATCAAAGAGCAGTTCAGATGTGAGCTGGTTGTGGCACAAAAGGCTCAACCATCTGAACTTCAAGACAATGAACCGACTTGCCAGACAAGAACATGCAAAAGGCATACCAAACCGAGTGTTTTCAACAACACATATCTGCAGTGCATGCCAGTTAGGAAAGCTCGCTAGATCCTCCTTCCAGTTGAAGACAACTCCCTCAACCGACCGAGTGTTACAGCTGATCCACATGGATCTCTTTGGGCCAGTCACACCGAAAAATATGAATGGCAACGAGTATACCCTTGTTGTAACTGATGATTATTCCAGATACACGTGGACCATTTTCATGCGACACAAGAGTGAAATCCGAGATGAGCTACCCAAGTTGATGGATCGGATATCAAACCAACAAGAGATAAAAATCATTTCCATCCGATCAGATCATGGAACCGAGTTTCTAAATGAAACCATCATCGAGTACTGCGAGAAGCACGGAATTACACATCAAACATCAGCTGCACGTACTCCACAACAGAATGGAGTAGCTGAGCGAAGAAACCGAACACTGAAAGATGCAGCTACATCCATGTTGACAAGCTCAGCTCTGCCAAAGAGATTTTGGGCTGAGGTCATCAACACAACATGTTACACCCAGAACCGGTCTCTTCTAACCAAGCGGTTGGGAAAGACACCATACGAGCTATGGAGACGCAGGCAGCCAGATATTTCTTATTTTCGCATTTTTGGTTCTAAGTGTTATATTCACAACAATGGGAAGACTCAGTTGAAAACTTTTGATGCCAAGGCTTCGAAAGGCATATTCCTTGGATATGCTGCTCGGATCAAGGCCTATAGAGTTTTCAACAATAGCTCTCGTGTCGTGGAGATAACACATTATGTTAGTTTTGATGAATCTACTTTTGAGTGCAGGGAACAGGCTAAAGGACAACAGGCTGATCCACAAGTTCTACCTGTTCTCACCAGATTGCAAGCCCTAAGGGAAAAACATTTAGCTGAACCACTGGTATGGGCAACTGAGGATGATGATCTATACTCCTCTGAAGATGAATACGAGGACCCCAGCTCATCTCAAGGGGGAACTCCAGCTGATGCCTCTCCAACTGCATCAGCATCCGAAGCCCAACCAAGCCCGGTTCAAAATGTTATCAATGTTGAGGATCCAGACTCAACAGATGATCAATCACCAGTTCTGAAGACTCCAGCTCAGATCACGGAACATCCACAGTTGGAAGAAGAAGGAAGACGCAACAGAAGATGGTATGAAGACCATTCCACAGACAACATCATCGGAGATCCAACCGAAGGTGTGCGTACAAGGAGCAGAGTTGCGGCTCAAGATTCAACCGAGGAAGATTCCAACACTTATGCCCAATATGCTGAGGAGTTGGCAGTTCTTGAGGAGTTCGAGCAAGCTGGAGATGTTGCCATGATTTCTTGCTTTGTAGCTGATGTACCAGAACCAAAGAATATTGTGGAAGCTCTCAACTGTGTTCATTGGACAACAGCCATGCAAGAAGAACTGAATGAATTTCTACACAACTGTGTATGGGAGTTGGTAGAAAGACCAAATGGTGTCAAAGTCATTGGATTAAAATGGATTTTCAAAAACAAAAGAGACGCCATTGGATTCATCGTGAGGAATAAGGCAAGGTTGGTAGCTCAGGGATATTGCCAACAAGAAGGAATCAATTTCGAGGACTCCTTCGCGCCGGTTGCAAGGCTGGAAGCCATCCGAATCTTTCTAGCCTATGCTGCATTTCACAAGTTCAAGGTCTATCAGATGGATGTGAAGTGTGCCTTCCTCAACGGTGATATCAAGGAAGATGTATATGTTGAACAGCCTCCTGGTTTTGAAACTGGAGATGGAAGAGTGTACAAGTTGAAGAAAGCAATCTATGGACTGAAACAAGCACCCAGGGCTTGGTATGACACTCTTTGTGGTTTTCTTCTGAACTCGGGGTTCAAACGAGGGTCAGTTGACAAAACCCTGTTCACCATCAAAGTTGGAGAAGATATACTTGTTGTGCAAATCTACGTCGATGACATCATATTCGGTTCTAAGTCGGAGGAACTGTGTGAAAATTTCTCAAATCTCATGAAGGAGAAGTTCGAGATGTCGATGATGGGCGAGATGAACTACTTTCTTGGACTTCAAGTGAAGCAGTCACCAGAAGAGATATTCATCAATCAGTCCAAAAATACTAAGGAGCTCATCACCAAGTTCGGATTGCAGACAAGTAAGACAGCAAGGATCCTGATGAATACTAACTGGAAAATTGAACCTGGATCTGAAGGAAAGCTCGTAGATGCCAGTAAGTATAGAGGGATCATCGGTTCTTTGCTCTATCTAACCGCCAGTCGGCCAGACATATCTTACGCGGTTGGAGTGTGTGCCCGGTTCCAAGTTCAACCGAGGGAAGCTCACATGTTGGCAGCAAAGAACATCATCAAGTATCTGAAGGGAACTGCAAATGTTGGGCTGTGGTATCCAACCGACGACAACATCCAACTGACTGGATACTCAAATGCAGATTTAGCAGGAGATCGGTTGGACAGGAAGTCCACATCTGGACATTGTCAGTTCGTGGGAAGCAAGCTAGTTTCGTAGTTCTCCAAGAAACAAGTATGTGTTGCTACTTCTACAACCGAGTCAGAGTATATGGCTGCCGGTAGCTGCTGCATGCAAGTGTTGTGGCTCAAGCAACAACTGAGAGATTATGAAGTTGCTACTGGACAGGTTCCCATTCATTGTGATAGCTCTAGTACCATTGCTATCTCTTTGAATCCTGTTCACCACTCTCGGACCAAGCACATCGACATCCGACATCATTTCATCCGAGACCATATTGAGAAGAATGACGTATCCATGGAGAAGATTCCAACTGAGATTCAGAGAGCTGATATCTTCACCAAACCTCTAGCCGAAGTGCGGTTCAAGATGCTATGTGATCTACTTGAATTGTTAGATCAACCTGATGAGGAACTAGCTGAGGTGAAGAGACAGATATCCATCTGAGGAGGAAGCTCAGATGAAGGGGGAATCTCGGATGCAGATCGCCAACCGAAGACATCAGACGTCAGCTGAACAGACGAAATCGAGTCAGCTGATGGTATGCTGCAAAGTTGGATCAGACGAACTCGAGTCAGCTGATGGTATGCCGCAACATGGGAACACAACTGATTCAAACATCAGCTGGCAGGTAACATTTATGGCTAAAGGTGTTATGTTCTTAAATGAGAATGTTTGAAATAAATTTAAACATTCCTGAGCTAGTCAATTACATTAAAATAGCCATCATGTCGCATTAAATGTAAAGTACGGCTGAACATCCATAGCCTACTTTATAGTGTGACTGGTGGCTGACACGAAAACTGTACACCTTCTCACGCGCGGGTTGGAACTCGGTGCATGATGTCAAGTCAAAGATAGTCAACAGTCGCGTGATCTCAGCCGTTGATGGATTCGCGCCATTTAACCCCAGCCGTCGATCTCTACCGAGTCAAAAACCTATATATAACGGAAAATCAGGAAGTGATCTCTTACCTTCCTCATTCGTGTCTATCTTCTATAACTATTCATCGTCTTCTCTGGGATTGTCTAACTATTTTCTGCAAACGTTTTTCCCTTCCTTTCCTATATATATTCCTTTTGCAGTGATCATAAATGGCACCCAAAAGCAAGAAAATGGCTTCATCTGGATCTTCCCTTGTCCCTACCTCATACGAAGAATCATTTGACATGCTGGTGTCGAAGATACACTTCGAACAGATCCTCTCCGACAAGGAATTGGAGTCACCAGTATTGGCTCCCCTTGCCAATACACTCAGGGAGAACGAACTCTTGGAATGGGCTAAGCTTTGCCCTTCCCACCTGCTCAGGCGCCAGGTCGGCAAATTCTACGTCAATCTAAATGTCTCCCTCGACAGCGCAGAAGGAGTTTCAACGGAAGTCTCCTGTCGGCAACAAGACGTTCCGGCAAGGACCATTCGCCGTGTCACCTTCCCAATCGATGTTTCCGATGCCCTTCGCTACATCATCCCTGTAAACCACACAGCCACATAACTCCTTGAAAGCATAACCGACGAGCATGTCGATGAGTTTCTGCAGAATGCTCTGATCGAGCTAGAAAAGTTAAGGAGCAATATGTAGAGGACGAAGCTGAAGCCAGAACATCGCCTGCTGTTTGATGTTGTTTCTAAGGTGGTGTTCGGTTACAGTGGTGCATTCGGCGACATCAGCCGACCCAAGTTGAAGCAGTTGGTGGCTTTAGAGCACCAACACCAGATCAACTGGTTTCAATACTTCCTGAACCAGTTGATGGTGGAGAAGTCGAAGATCTCCGAGACAACAACCGAGTCTGGAGAGAAGTTTTTTAGTGTGAAAGGGACGCTCAACTTCGGCTGCAAGATCTCAGCCCTGATCTTGCTCGCGACCAAGGATCGCAACATGGTCTGGAATGACTGTGAGGAGACGCCGGTCAAGAAGTTGCTGCTGTTCCCAACAACTAAGAAGACACAGGAGGTGCTCAGGAGTGTGTACACTCCGAAGGAGAAGAAGGAGACTGGGAAGTCTACTGAGTCTACAGATGAGGGGGAACTAGCTGTCGTTCGCCCAACAAAGTCCAAAGCTGCACGACGACGAGCTGAGTCGGAGAAGGAAACAGCTGAGGAGCCTGCCCAGAAAAAGCTGAGGGTACAGTTCAAGAAGATAGTTGTGAAGCCAGCCGAGGTTATTCCAGCTGAGGAGATATCAGCTGAGGAGCCGGCTGAGGAGCAGGGTGAGGAAATTCCAACTGAGGAGCCAGCTGACGAGAGATGTGGATGCACCAGCTGATGAGGAGCTACCAGCTGTGGATACACCAGTTGAGTCGGCAACTGCTGAGGAGCCATCTGAGTCGAGCCGCTCAGCTGAGGCTGCCACTTTCGAGATTGTTCCTCGAGCCACCGGAGCTAACAAGGCTGACGGAATGGAGACGGATTTGACGTCGGATGCATCCTCCTCATCTGAGGACGTTGAAGACGTACCCACCTCCCCTACGGTAGGAGTTGATGCCGTACCGCCCCCAGAGCCTCTTGCTCTTTCTACCCAACCAGAGCCAAATGTTCCGAGCACCTTGCTCGATGCCAACATTGTGACCGCTCCTTCGGCCAATGTTGAAGAAACAATTGAAACCCCCCTCCCAACCGAATCCAATATTCCGAGCTCCCAGCTCGATGCCGATGTTGCGACCGACTCTTTGGCCAACATCGATGAACGTTTTGAACCTTTGCCATATGATCTTTCCCCATCCCCAATAAATGAAGAAGATGATCTTCAGGCAGTTGCGCTGGAGCACGAGGGCAGGGTGGCATACTGCTTCCAGAAGCTGTTGGGCATGTTCCCTGAAGCTCGCGACATGCCAGTCTTCCCCACTCTGGGAACCGAGCTATTGTACCAGTTCCACCTGATCTTTAGTCATTGGTGCGTGAAGGAGGATACGATCAGGGTGCAGAGCTGGGACAGGCTGAAGTCAGATGAGTCCCGTATCCAAGCCTACTTCAACTACTCCAACTTAGAAGTGGCTTACAACAACAGGATTGCGCTGCTCACTCGCCGGCTGGACCAGAGCAGAGCTGAAGGGACAGACACCAGGGAGGCAGCTGGTCAGGATTGCATTGACTTTCTTGACAGCATGCTGATCAAGTCAGCTGACTTCCTCGGGGATATGGACGCAGCCGCCGCAGTAGCTAAGGATGAAGAACAAGTGCTGCAACTGTACCTGGCCAACCGCCAAGCCATGGTGACAGTTGAGCAACTAGCACTGATTGCACAAGCCCCTCCAGCTGATCAGCATGCTCCCACATCTGAAGAAATATGTGATCTGGTAGCTGAGAGGGTCAACCAGTTGAGAACCGAGTTGCTTGCCAACCTCCAACAACATAAAGAAGATCAGTTGAAGGTGTTGGCAGCACAAGAAGTGAAGAACCAACAACTGGTGGAGGAGAATGTTGCAATGAAGACCAAGCTGGAAGAATTCTCCTCCTCCACCAGTCAAGAAATGTCGGAGCTGAAGTCCACTCTGTTGGAATTGAAGTCTGAGCTCAACGTCTTCAAATCCTTGGCCGACTCAAATCTCGCCAAGTCCCAACAAACCCAAGATGCTGAATGGGAGTCTCGCTTCGAGTCGCGATGGGTTGAGTTTGTGGCTTTTCAAACTGAGGTCATCGAGAACCTCTCTGCCTTGAAGAAAGTCGAACAAGAGCACCAGGACTCTGCATTGGCGAAGAAGGTGGAGCTCGAGTGCGCGGTCGATGAACTCTTCAACCGCCTTCAACTAGCCGAGAATCAACTCACCTCTCTGGATGGTTCAGTAGCAAGTCTTGTTGCTGATGCCAAATAGGGGAAAGAGAAGGAGGCGGATGTTGAGTCGCAGGGGGAAGAAGAGACCCAAGCCGAGGAAGAAGTGCCAGCTGCAGGAAAATCTTAGCTGAGGAAGAAGACGAAGAAGGCCGCTCCCAAGTCAACCGAAGTTGGTGGAGCTGAAATGTCAAAAGACTTGGAGCTGGCAGAGAAGTTTGGAGTGTCGTACAACTCCATAGCCGAGATCGCAGCCGAGCTAGATTCGAAACTCGACGGTATCACAACCGAAGAGTGTATTGCAGCTGCCAAGGCTATGGGTGTTGAGGAGAAAGACTATATGAACCCGAGCTGGATCAGGAAGTTCGCCGCCAGCCAGGCCAGAAGGGTGAACCAGTTCGAAGAGGAGTTGAAGAAGATAACCCAGAACATGGACCGCAATGTTGCCTCCCGCAGCTGACGCCGCATCAACAAACATCAAACAAAGGCTGAAGCTCGGTTGAAGCAACAGAGGTTGCCAGAGAAGTCCAAGGTCCAGAGTCGATTCAGGCATGTTGATAAGTGGATGCCGGCTAAATGGAATGAGAAATGAGAGCTGTTCAAAAAGGAGTTCATAAACGACTTCTACTACAGGAAGGTTTACGCAACTGACGACCCCAGGAAAGCTTTCAAAGAAGCGTTAACCGAACTGTACACTGGGGATCCTGGCATGTTCAGTCAGTTCAGACGTGCAATGATAGATGCAAAACTCGATCTGAACACTGTCCCGGTACCTCAGAAAGTCACATACAAGCCTCCTTTCCTCCCAGACTCCCAAACCCCCAACCGAAAAAAAATTGCAGCTGAAGCGAGGCAAGTTTGCAAGGAGCACGAAGTCCACATCTCCAAGGAATCAACAGCTAAGAGGGAAATTTTTGTTAGGATTTTTAGTAAGTATGGGCTACAATTTTAGCTCAGTTAGTTTTTGAACAACTGTTGTAATTTTTGGCTTTTGTGCTTATCTCTGTAATCTTCAGTTGTAATGAAAACTATCCAGTTATAAGATTCACCTTGATGAACAATCTCTCATTGTCCAAGCTCTGAATCGAAAAGTTATTTCAATACCATGTTATAACTGTACTAACCCTTTGATGTTTTCATCTTATAGACAGTCTAGAATTTCAGCTGAGATTTTAGATAAGTCAGTTAGATTTAGATCAGTTGTGATCTGTAAGGGTTTTAGAATTCTTATAAGGGATTTTGACATCATCAAAAAGGGGGAAATTGTTGGGAAATTTATTAAACTTTTGATTGATTCCAAAACCAACTGACCCCAACCGAGTAGATGTTGCCAGATCCTAATTTTAGTAGTCAGGCTCGCTGTTTGAGCATTGTTAAGATTTTATCTTTACAGGACTCCAGCTGAAAACGTCAACAAGGCTTCACTCGGATAGAACATCAGTTGTGAGGAAGACAACTGAGCGTTCATCATATGAAGCATTGAGAAAGGGGGAAGTTACACTCAAGAGATAGAACATCAGTTGTGAGGAAAACAACTGAGCGTTCATTCCATGAGAATTCAAAAAGGGAGAAGATACAAGGAAGACAACTGAGCATTCAGTTTCAGAACATCAGTTGTAGAACTCAACCCAGAAGATCAACAGCATGAAGTTGAAGTCAGCTGAGAGTTCAACTATCAGCACTCAGATAGAACATCAGCTGAAGATCAAGTTAGTTGAAGATCGAAAATCTTAACCAACCACTCCTTGTTGGAAGTCTGTTGTTAAGATTTGAATTTCAAATAAGGAAGTCACGTGAAGGTTTGACTCTCTGTCATTACCTCATTTGGCCCAACACAAGGCTGTCTCAGATGGAAAGCAGAAGCACGCAGTTGCCAAATCCGGAAAGTCTGCAGAAATGAGAGACAAGCCATCGCTTTCAAAGAACAGAGATCAACAGCTCCTCCAACGGCTAGTTGATTCTCTCTACCTATAAATAGAGGCCTTTATTCACAGAGAAGGATATAAGACACACACGCGAGAAGAAACCAGAGAGCGAAAGAAAGAGCAAAATTCTTCACGACCTGAACTGTATTCAATCTCTTAGAACATCACTTGTTGAGAGTTCTAGAGTTAGTTTCTGTGTCTTTAGATCGAACCTTGAGAACATCACTTAGTGAGAGTTTGTAGAGTGTTCGATCATAGCTCACTTCGTGTTCGAGCTTTCAGTTGGAACCAACCTTTTTCACACCTCCTCTCAAAAGGAGTGTTAGGACCCTACTCTTCCAGGAATTGAGTAGATAGGTTGTTTAGTACCCGAAAACTAAACTGTAAGGTTGATAAGTACCTGCAAACTTATCCTTAACGGTTGCACAGCCCGCGTAAGCTGTGTGGTTTGTCCAGAAGAACTTGGACAGAGTTGTGTGGACTCATAACTCCCCGTGGACGTAGGAGGTTTCTCCAAACCGCGTAAATCTGTGTGTGCTTTTGTTTATTTTTCAGTTATTTCCTGCATATTCAACTGACAAACTAACCAGCATACAAACTGCATCTTAGCATTCTCAACTGTTTTGGTTCTTGACCAACCGTGCATAAAAGCGTGAGTTAATTTTTTACGAGTTTATTTCCACCACTTTCCGCACAGCACATCACTTCCAGCCGAGTGTTTCTTACTCGGTTGTGATTTCAACTGAGTTCCATTACTCGGTTGTGTTATTTTTAGGGGGTTGCTTTAAAAAGTTTTATCTGGTGTATTCCCCCCCCCATACACCAGAACTCGTATCAGGACCATCAAGTTTGTTCTGTAACCGGTTAAGATGGGCTTTTCTATATAACAAAATAAAGTGAGCGTTGCTCAAAATGTTTACTTATTGCTTTATAAGTATGTTTTGAAAGTGATTATCAATGCATAAAAGAATTTGTTTTTGTGAGTTCTTTTGTGCCATTCAGAGTTGGTTCGCCAACTAATTGATCGGATTATGAGTTAACCGGAAGGGTTTTCCTGGGTTAGTGTACACGGTAGCCGTTGTGTGTGGAACTCTGTTGAGGGGTAGCCAGCCACGGTGAGGAACGCGCGCGGGAGAAGTATACTCTCCCCTGGCATTGAAACAGAAGTTGGGCAAGTTGAACATAACAACAGTAAAATGCTAGCGCAAGTTATTTATGAAGGAAAAATGTTTAGTAAGCACGGGCCTTTGAAAGGAAAAACCCCATTGTGTTACTTTGAGAAAGCCTGATGAATCGATAAAACCTATGATATGATTTCGGCAAAGTGCCCACTAAGTATGTTTATACTTAGCCCTGTATGTATTTCTAAATGTGCAGGTTGAGTGACGAAGGCGGCGGAGGTTGAGTAGGGGTCGTACTTAAGGAAGTAAAGTTTAGTTGAGCCTCGATTTCACATCCGAAATGTGTTATCACTCTACGTTTTATTCCGCTACAAAATACTTCTTTTTGATGTATAATATTTTCGGTTTAAGTTTTCATACTTGAAACGTAGTTAACTCAGGAACAACTTTGTCGAGCGATCCTTCGAGATCGACTCTCTTTTGTTTAATAGAATCAATTCATAGTAACTATCTTATCAAAGTTATGTCAGTTTATCATTTATGTAGTAATTCCCCCTTTCTTCCCCGCTTCTTTAATCCAACCCCTAGTCGCACCCCGACTTTGCCATCCCTCGGGATTTGGGGTTGTGACATCACCACAGGAGCAGCAGATTCCCTACCAGTCTGCCTACCAGCAGGAGAAGCCGATGTTTTCTACTGTTGATTACACCACACACGAGCAGCTCGGACAGTCTCCTTCACCCGTGAGCATTCAATGGTCGTCATCCTCTGAGGAGTCTCATGTGTTTGATTATGAATTGGCAGAGCGAGACGAAGTTTAAGGTCATCCTAAGATTAAACCATCTGCCACTTGGAAGACGCCTTATGTGAGCATGACTCCAAAGAACGTTAGGTTGTTGAAATCTATGTACAAGAAGCATAGACAATTAGAAAGCAATGCAGTAGTCACAATTCAGTTGCTTGGGCACAAGGTTACACAATCTATTTTCGAGCGTCTGGAGAATAGTCAGCAAATAATGTGGGCAGAGATACAATTCTATCTTTATTACAATAATTAATTAAACTTATTTGAATTAATAATATTAACTAAGAAATTAAATAACACTGCAGAAGATGGAGTTGTACCTAAACTACATGCGGCACAAGGTGAAACTTTTTGCTAGGTTGACAGCTAATGGAGTATGTGAGGCAACCACCATTGTAGTTGGTATTGACTTCTATGTAAGTATTTATCTTCGAGTTATGTAAATCTTGATTATATTAATGTACTCTTCGATTTATGTCAATCTTTTTTGTATTACTAGAACTATTTGCAAAATGAGTGGAATAAGTTGTACCCTGTTGATGCTAATGGGAGGAGAAAGAAAGTTTGGAGAGAGCCTATACTATATCATAATTGGAAAGTACCTTAGGCTCTTATGCAAATGGTTGATGGCGAAGAAAGTCACTTTGCAATGGATTGGTGGAAAGCTAAGCATGTAAGTTAATTACATTTTAAAGTAATATCTTGAAGGTACCAGATTCGCACCCAGAGTTGTGAGCAAAGTTGTGACTGAAGTGCTCACAACTTCTAATAGAAGGCAACGGAATGAAAAGAACACAATGGATAAAAGTTTCACAAGATTATCAATTAATAATATTGTGAAGTGCCTCAGGGCAAAATATTAACTAATAATACGTGAACAACGAAAATACTTCGAGTAAACAAGGTCACTAAAAGAAAGACAACTTAACACTCCCTTCGCAGAAGGTTATGACTGAAGTTGCCTCAACTATCACTCGAAGAAGACAAAGAATAAAGAAGAAATCTAATCTGAGTTTTTATGTCTGCAAATACATATCTAACAAATAAGATCCGATCTCTATTTATAGCTAAACTGAAACTTGGGCTTTACTCCATGTAAATAGCATGATCCACAATCTCAGCCCACAACTTCCATCAGCAGTTCCCATGACTTCCTCAACCACTTCCCTGATTTTTCTTAATAGACTCCAACTTCCACCATGCACGTTCATGGCTTCTGCTTCCACTCTTGTTGCAACAAACTTGCTGACTCACTTTCTTGGACTTGGTCATCATACGTTTATCTCTTTATCTCTCTTTCATATCTATCACAATCTGCAACTATTTCCAACAAAATAGAAGAAAGACAAAATAGAAATATATAATAATTAATTATTTAATTATTAAAAACATGTTAGGTCATAAAAATACCAACAAACTCCCCCATTTCATTTTTCTTCCCAAAATATGTGCAAAGTGATAGTCTTACGAGGAGGAGAAGCACGTAATGGGAACTTTTTATATACAATGTAGAACACTTTCAATAAAAAAGTTAACACAATTTCACAGACAATAGTTTCGAAAAACTTCCCTTGAAATGAAAATCAGTGTTATCAAATCAATCTTTAACACTGCCCTACAAAATATTCTCCCCCATTCAAAATATTGAACAAAGTTCTCACAAAACATATCATAACTCCCCCTACCAAAATACACAACTAGTTTTAAACAACAAAAACAAATCTCCCCCTACATAAATGATCAATGTCTTGTCAACTGTTAGAAAAACTTCAATACCAACAACCCGTAGAACTTTAAGGATCTTTAGTTATAAACCAATAACCGAACAAATCAACTTCCTCTCAAAATCTATCTCTCCCTTTTTGGAAAGAAAGTAGATACTCCATCATGTGTCCAGAAATAGGAAGGTAATAAATCTTAAAATCTGAATCAAAGTCCTCACAATTGTTGTCATCACTGTGCTCAGCCTTGAAGGCGTGACATTAGCAGAGGTTTAGATACTTGAAAGAAGGATTGAAAAATGAAGGAGTTTTTAGAAAAGGTAATATAAATAGGGTATTTAACTTGGAGGGAAGATAAACATAGAGAAAAGTAGAAGGGAAGAAGATTAGAGAAAAAAATGAAAATAATAAATCAATTAGAGTAGATTTGCATTAGATATTCCTACCAAATGACATCCTTAAAAGTAGCAACAACCAAATTATCAGATATTTATTTATTAATTTTGTAAGTACAAAAGATCTCACAACAGTCGTCACCACTTTGCTTGTGACTTTAAAGCAATTCAGGTCACCAGTTCTCAAACATCATATGCAACTTTCTCTTTTTTTCTTTTTTTTTCTTTTTCTTTTTAATCTGAAGAAGGCAAATGGCGAATAGATGCATAACCAAGAGAAACTTGTATTCACCACTTATCATAGATTTTTGATCCAATTATATAGCTTTCTAAGAACAGTCTCGGTTTCACCTTAAAAGAATAAGGCTTTAACATCCTCAAATTTTCTTATCTTCATAAACACTAGGGGCATCACATATGATAGATTTGAAATGTGGTTGTTGTTCTGACAACTGTTGTGACAGCTTTCATCTAAACAGAACATAACACGAGAGATATCTCAGATTTAAGAATATCTCTAAAACAAGTTCTTTAATAAAGATGTCAGTTCGGAATTTAGCCATGCAAATATGCTCTATATTCAATATATTTTTCTCAACTAAATCTCCAATGCAATAATGTCTAAGGTGGACGTGTTTGGACTTAAAGTGATGGATGTAGTTTTATGATATGTTAACGGTGTTAGGGCATCTCCAGCCCATACATAGATTTGATGAAATCTCTACTTTTTTAAGTAATTGGTTTTCCAGCCCATACACAAAATTTGATCTATATTTATGATCTCAATGGTATTTCTCCTCTCAAAATCTATCTCCCCCTTTTTGGAAAGAAAGTAGACACTCCATCATGTGTCCAGAAATATGAAGGTTATAAATCTCAAAATCTGAATCAAAGTCCTCACAATTGGTATCATTACTGTGCTCAGCCTTGAAGGTGTGACATTAGCAGAGGTTCAAATACTTGAAAGAAGGATTGAAAAATGAAGGAGTTTTTAGAAAAGGGAATACAAATAGGGTATTTAACTTGGAGGGAAGATAAACATAGAGAAAAGTGGAAGGGAAGAAGATTAGAGAAAAAAATGAAAATAATAAATCAATTAGAGTAGATTTGCATTAGATATTTCTACCAACTGACATTCTTAAAAGTAGCAACAACCAAATTATCAGATATTTATTTATTAATTTTGAAAGTACAAAAGATCTCACAACAGTCGTCACCACTTCGCTTGTGACTTTAAAGCAATTCGGATCACCATTTCTCAAACATCATATGCAACTTTTTCTTTTTTTCTTTTTCTTTTTCTTTTTCTTTTTAATCTGAAGAAGGCAGATGGCGAATAGATGCATAATCAAGAGAAACTTCTATTCACCACTTATCATAGATCTTTGATCCAATTATATAGCTTTCTAAGAACAGTCTCGATTTCACCTTAAAAGAATAAAGCTTTTACATCCTCAAATTTTTTTATCTTCATAAACATTAGGGGCATCACATACGATAGATTTGAAATGTGGTTGTTGTTCTGACAACTGTTGTGACAACTTTCATCTAAACAGAACATAACACGAGAGATATCTCAGATTTAAGAATATCTCTTAAACAAGTTCTTTAATAAAGATGTCAGTTCAGAATTTAGCCATGCAAATATGCTCTAAATTAAATATCTTTTTCTCAACTAAATCTCCAATGCAGTGATGTCTAAGGTGTTTGTACTTTAAGTGATGGATGGAGTTTTAAAATAGGTTAACGGTGTTAGGGCATCTCCAGCCCATACACAGATTTGATGAAATCTCTACTTTTTAAAGTAATTGGTTTTTCAGCCCATACACAAAATTTGATCTATATTTATGATCTCAACGGTATTGCTGCAAATTTGGTGCATACTATTATTCCTTTGTTGTATCTTGCTTTTATTTATTTTTTGTTTTTTTACATCACATGTATTTCTATGATTTCTTCTTCCTCCATTCAACATAAATCAGTAATAATGAAACATAACCATCATAGAATTGTGTAACTTATGTTTTTTTTTTAATAATGTAGACAAGTACTCTTTTTCCTACTTATTTGAGAGGTTTTAATGAGGCTTAAAATGTTTGTAATTTTCATTATATATTAATGATTTTTTATTATTATTCTTCATTAATTGAAATAAATATTTTTTTAATTATTAAACAAACAAATTGAATATTCTAGAATATTTTGTTTTTTAGTACAAATATAGAGTAGACTGCTGGAGACGACTTGCTGATTTCGCTGTATATTTATGTTATTCTTGCTGTATAATGGTGCAAACCATTGGAGATGCCCTTAGTATTATCACATATAGAATACATAGAAATAAGATTTACCATTTCATGATGATCAACTTGTTCTTTTCTTCTTGTTCTAATACCTCCATGCACGTCTCCTATTACTTGAGTGATAGGATGATTTCTCATCCATTTAGGTGGTTCTCCACTCATAGCTGGTTGAACTTCTTTGGATAATTGACGACCTGAATTTGAGTTTTCACTTTCATGAGTTTCAAAGCCACTTGAACTAGTAGTTGAAGTTTCTGGTTTATCATGTTCCTCAATTCTGGAAACTATAGGCGCGACTGTCGGCTCAACTGTTGGCTCGACTACTGTACATCCATTGCCGATCAAATCACTTCTGAAGAGTTCAAGATCTTGAAAAATTATCAATATCTTCTTCGAGTGATCTTCCTATAATGCCAGTGTGATCATCGAAAATAGCATGTATAGATTCTTGGAAGCACCTAGTCCTCAAGTTATAAACTCTATATCCATGACTATTTAGAGCATAAGCAACAAACACTCCTCTATCACTCTTTGAAAAACATCTTGCCGGATGATCATCATCAAGTTGAATAAAACACACACATCCAAAAACATGAAATTATTTAAGATAAAGTTTCCTACCATTCAATATCTCATATGAAGTCATAGAAGTACCTGGTCATAAGTAAACATGATTCAAAATATGGTATGCGGTATTAAATGCTTCAGACCAAAAACACTTATGGAGCCTTTTAGAACTTAACATTGCTCGACCCATTTCATAAAGATTCCAATATTTTCTTTCGGCCATCCCACTTTCTTGAGGAGTTTTGGGGACAATAATCTCATACATGATTCCATTCTTTGCACAAAAATTAGAAAATGAACTATGTTCAAATTCTTCATCAAGACAAGTCCTAACATGACTAACATAAAACACCATACGAGGCTATTATCATATCATAAATTTCCTTAAAACCAGTAAGAGTTTCAGATTTTTTTTAGTTAAAAATTTGATCCAAGTATACTTAGAAAAATCATCAATAATTTCTAAAGAAAACTTATTGCCTCCTAAACTTTCAGTCTCCATGGGTGTCCCAGCCCGAAATCCGGTGTGTAGGAACAATTTAATCATTATACACTACACACATTATGTCACAGTCCCAAATCCCGAGGGACGGCAAAGCCGAGGTGCGACTAGGGGTTGGATTAAAGAAACGGGGAAGAAGGGGGAATAAGATAAATAAACACAATAACTAAACAATAACTGATATCTATGAATAGACTTTATTAAAAGAAAGAGAGTCGACCTTGAAGGATCGCTCGACAGAGATGTTCTTAAAAGAAACTAAGTTCAAAGTACGGAACTTTAGACCAAAAGATATACATTGACACAAAAAGAGTTTGGCAGCGGAAAACATAGAACTAGAACCCTACTGTTCTTCTTTCTATTCATAACCTTCTACTCAACCTCTGCCGCTCCCGTCACTCAACCTGCACATTTTATAAAACATATACAGGGCTAAGTATAAACATACTTAGTGGGCACAATTCCGAAAACATATCATAAGTATAGATTAATCAATCATCTTATAAATAGCGCATCAGGGTTTTTCATCAAATGCCCGTGCCTACTAAACATTTTCTTTCTTTTCACAATAGCTTGTGCAAGCCTTTACTTGATGTTACGTTCAACTTTCCCAATTCTGTTTCAACGCCAGGGAAGAGTATACTTCTTCCGCGCATGTTCTATTCACCGCGGCTGGCTACCCCTCAACAGAGTACCACACACACCGGCTACCGTGTACACTAAACCCTGGAAAACCCTTACGGTTAACTCAACGGTCCGATCGATTAGTTAACCCCCTTTGGCTAACTCAGAAAGGCACAAAAGAACTCACATAAAACAAATATTTTCATGCCTTGATAATCACTTTAAAACGCAGTTATAAAGCGATAAGTAAACATTTTCGAGCATCGCTCATTTGATTTGACATATATAGAAAAGCCCACCTTGGGTGATTACAGAACTAAAACACGAGCTTCCGTCTTTAGTCTTCCGTCCTATCCTTGACCTTGACTTCCTCCTTTTATCGCAAATAATCACACTTTAGTAAATGGTCGCAACGATAAAAGAAAAAGGAAATCAAATTCGTTTTAGACTTTTAGGCCTTTGCATTTTTACTACATTCTTTTGATTAACGAATAAACGAGACTCGAACATTTCTCGTTTATAAACTAACTCGGTTCCTTTACTCGACACTTAGGTCAGTTAATAATGGGAGTCGATAACTTATAACGACTTAGAAGTTTACAAGGAACGAAGTTAAAAAGGATTCAACTTAAGAAATTAGGTTTTGGAAAATTTCTGCACAAGGCAGTAACTCTGGAGCTCATACAGAACAGATTTCTGCGAAACAGGGGATAAATTTGGTATCAAAAGAAATCTACGGATGTCTAGTTTATTTTCCAATTTACGGATCTCGATTCCGTTAAGCGAGCTAAAGGTTATGACAGTTTCCGTAACGTATCGCAAAACAGTCCGAGTGAAACCCTAGGTGCTCGTAAACTCGACGCACGACTCCCTAGGTTCGACTAATGCCATACCACTTTTATACTCACGAAATTTCAGTCTCAAGACAGTTAATATGCGTAATCTTTCAAGATGAACTCCTTCATATTTCTCGATTAAAAACACGACGTATAATTCCTCGTCTTTTAACTAATCAATTACTAAACCAACATTCAATTCAATTTCCATTTCAAACCTGTAACTTTAATCTTCTAACTTCTATATTAATTTGTCGAATGGAATATCGTCAATTACAATCTCGTTTATTAATCGACAACAAACACTAATATCAAATTAGTTTCCTTATTCGACTTTCCTATCAACAATTAAGCTTGATTACTCGCCTCTTACCAAAATTTCAATTTCCTTAGAATTCGTTCAAATTTTCCGATTACGTTCCTTGATTACTAAGATTAACGAATATTCAAACCATAAACCTATATCATTATCCAATCTCAACTTATCGACGATTCGTCGTCTCTTATAAAAAATTCGACATTCTCCTATTTCGCTCAAACTTTCCAATAACGTTCATCAACTACAAAGATTTACCAATATGAAAATCATCTACTCAAATTATTATCGAATCTTAACTTATCGTCGGTTTTCGTCTCTTCCGATTTCTATTTTATTTTTAGAAAAATCCAATTAAATTATATAATAATCTATACACTTACTACATCTCATTTATATCATCACATCAACCAAAACATATCAATTACTCCATCAAATTCCTATTTCTTTCTCTCTTACATTTTTATTTTTATTTTTATTTTTAGAAAATTCTAAAACAATTCATGCATCAATATACTAATACATAATCTGATATTTCATCAACCAATTAACTTAAAACATGAAACTAAAACATCAAAACCTAACCCTTAAAATTTTTCGGTACTCATTAATAAGTTAGGGGAATTGATTTCTCTTTGATTTCAACCATGGATATTCACTTCTATGCATAATTTATTAATTATCCAATCCTAATACATTATACTACATAGCTTAAAAAAATCGGTCCATACTAAATCAATAGGGGATGATCTCTACTTGATTTCTAACCATGGAAAATCCATTCCGAAGCATTAGAATAACATGAAAACAAACTATAACATCATACTACATCTCCTAAAATAATCGGTTAAAGCAACAAATTAAAGATTTGAAATTTCAATTGGATAGAAAGGATGCTATGATGATTACCTGGAAGATTATGTGATTGGAATTAAGTTTTTGATGGATGATGAATTATCTAAGATGATGAATTCTTGAAGAACCTTGAAAGATCTTCAATGGAGTATGAGGAGAGGGGGGGGGGGGGCAGTTTTTAATGGAGAAGAAGATGACTAAGTGTTGGTTGAAATGATAACTAGCAAGGTGTAAAGTAGTAGAAGGAATTGGAATATGAATCATGGTGGTGACTCTCACACTCACATAGGCGGTTTTGGAGGGAGTATTATATTAAAAATATCTCGTTTTTCGGCTTTAATACTACGTATTAAAAATCGAGAAATAAATTCTTAGACGGGTACATTTCCGGTGAAAAAGGATAATACCACTAGTTCCAGAATATTTTTCTTAGTCGGAATGGATAACTTGACTTCCGAAAACTTTAAAAAGTTTTGGACATGACAGTCCAAAATTCGCCCGGAAAAATAATAAAAACTAACTTTCTCCGGTAGACTCGTATCGCAGAAAAAGTGAATGTAAAGTCTGACGGTTTTTCGATCTGAGTTTTCGAACGAAAATTCTATCGGACGCGAAAACCCTAATACAGTAGTCGTTCAACCGACTTCTGAAATTTATTTTCAGAAACGGATTTCACCGTTAGTCTTAGAATCGAAAATCCTTAACTTAGGCGTGCAAAGCCTTAATTAATAATTAAATTTTTATTTTAGCGACGGAAGAAATATCTGAGGTATTACATCCTACCCCTCTAACAAGAAATTTCGTCCCGAAATTTGCATATCTTCTTTAAACTATTCGGGGTACTTCTTTCTCATCTTTTCTTCGAGTTCTCACGTGGCTTTTTCTTGCCCGTGGTGATTCTATAATACTTTTACTAACTGCGTTGACTTGCTTCTTAACTCTCGTACTTTTCGATCCAAGATTGATTGTGGTCGTTCTTCATAACTTATAACTTAAATCGAAATCAAGAACTACGTCTTGCTGAAGAATCACGTGTTTTTAGAATCGAACACCTACTTTCTCAAATGAGATACACAAACATAATAAACATTCTATAGACTTGGCGACAAAGCCAATCTATACACATTGGAAACTATCTTTTCAAGATATCTACTAATCATATAAATCTTTGTCTAAGGTTTATACTTGACATGAAATTAATAATATTATCCTTAGAAGGATAATCATGAGGAAAGTCTTGTCCTCATTCTCTAAATTTAAGTCAGATTGACATACATTGCTTAAGACTTTCATCACTTCTAGACTTCCTTTTCTTTGGTTCGAATCTGACGAAAGAATTTATCTGTCACTTCACCGAGTGAATCTAGTTCTAGACTTTTCCTTTCACCTATCTCATCATATTAAAGCGGTTATCTATACTTCTTTCTATACAAGGCCTCGTAAGGCGCAATACTTATCGTTGCCTGATAACTATTGTTGTAAGCAATTTGATTAACAGCAAAATATTCTCTCAGCTTGCACTTCGGTCTAATACTATCGTTCCCATCGTATCTACGAGTATTTGAATCGTTCTCTCGGATTGTCCATCCGTTTGGGGGTGATAAAGCGGTACTAAACTAAGTCTTGTTACCTAACTCCTTCTGCATAATGATTCAAAATCTTGAAGTGAATTTGGCATTTCTATCAGACGTTATTGACTTCGGTATTCTGTGCAGGCGTACAATCTCACGGACATACAACTTTGCCAACTTCTCTGATCCATAGGTAATTGGGATTGGTAAAAAGTGAGCTGATTTTGTGAGCCTATCGATAACTACCCAGATGGCAGTATTTCCTTTCTTAGTCTTGGGCAAACCTGTCACAAGATCCATAGCTATATCTTCCCACTTCCATGTTGGAATACTTAATGGCTGTAACAACCCGTATGGTCTTTGGTGTAGAGCTTTCACTTGTTGACAAGCCAAACATCTTTCTACAAACGAGGCAACATCTCGTTTCAAACCGTTCCACCAGAAAATTCTTTCTTAAATCTTGATACATCTTCGTACTCCCTGGATGTGCTGTATATGGCGTATCGTAAGCTTCACTCATGATATCGTTCTTCAATTCGTCGTCTTCAGCGATACCAAGTCTATCTTCAAATAAAAACGCATTATCTGGTGCTTCGGAAAAACCGTCCGGTTTATCCGTTCTTATCCTTAGTCGAAGCTTCTCAATCGTTTCATCCTTTCTCTGAGCGCTTATGATTCTTTCTCGTAAGTCCGGTGTAGCTACGAGTGCTGCTATATGGTTTGTTATTGTTTCAGGTATATTGAGCACTTCTAAGTCCATTTATTTTTTAAATTCTCGTACAAGAGTTTCTTACTTAACAAAGAGACACCCTAACTTGGTTGGAGTCTTGCGACTCAGCACGTCAGCTACAACGTTTGCTTTTCCTGGATGGTAATTTGATACCACAATCATAATCTTTTACTAGTTCGAGCCATCTTCTTTGTCTCATGTCAATTCCTTTTTGCTCGAAGAAGTACTTTAAACTCTTGTAATCCGTAAAAATCTCAACTCTTACACCATAGAGGTGATGTCTCCAAATTTTCAACGTATGCACAACGGCCGCTAGTTCTAAATCGTGGGTTGGATGATCGACTTAATGGGGTCTAAATTGTCGTGAAGCATAAGCTATCACCTTTTCCGTCTTGCATCAATACATACCCTAATCCGTTCTTTGAAGCATCTGTATAGACCACGTATTCCTTATTCGCTTCTGGAGAGCTAACACGGGTGTTGTGGTTAACTTTTCCTTGAGTGTCTGAAAACTTGTCTCGCATTCGTCAGTCCATTTATACTTGTTTTCCTTTCGGAGTAGTTGCGTCATAGGTCTAGCAATTGTAGAAAATCCCTTGATGAATCTTCTATAATATCCGGCTAAACCTAAGAAACTCCTAATTTCGTTCAGACTTGTTGGGGATTTCCAATCGCGTACTGCCTCTACCTTGGCAGGATCTACTTTGATGCCTTTTGCTGATACTATATGTCCAAGAAACATTACTTCCTTTAGCCAAAACTCACACTTACTGAAATTGGCATAGAGTTTCTCAGCTCTAAGCGTTTCTAACACTATCCTCAGGTGTTCTTCGTGTTCCTTCTCATTCTTGGAGTAAATGAGAATGTCGTCGATGAATACTAAGACGAATTTGTCTAAGTATGGGTGAAAAACTCGATTCATGTGATCCATGAATACTGCGGAAGCGTTAGTCAAACCAAATGGCATAACTAGGAATTCGTAATGGCCATATTTGGTTCGAAATGCAGTCTTAGGTATATCCTCGGGTTTGATTTTCAATTGATGATACCCAGATCTTAAGTCTATTTTCGAAAAGACACCTGCGCCCTTAAGCTGATCAAAGAGGTCTTCTATTCTTGGCAAAGGATAATTATTCTTAAGGGTGATCTTATTTAACTCTCGATAGTCTATGCACATCCTCATAGAACCATCCTTCTTTCTGACGAACTAAACAGGTGCTCCCTAAGGTGAAACACTCGGTCTAATGAAACCAAGATCTAAAAACTCTTGCAGTTGGATCTTAAGCTGTTCTAACTCCTTAGGCGTAAGCTCCATACAGAATGGCGCAGTTAACAGACAATCGATTCATCCCATGGATTATATCTACTTCGAACATTTTTCGTTACGTACCGATTGTTTGCTATGATCTTTAAAATATTTTGAGTTAAATTCTCTGTTCGAGAAAAAACTAAGGAAGTGACAATAATTTCTCCTAAGGCATGGTTATTCTCATTTCATGATTAGTGCACTCTGGTTCTACTTCTATAGTGTCAACAGGCACTAGAAATAAACGATTATAAAGCTCTGGTATGAAGCAAACTTATGACAGGGTAATTAAGAAGTTCGTCCAATACCTGCCAAATTTCCTTTGCCCTTATTGTGCGTCTCTTGCCTAATCATGAATGCCCTTGCACTCTGCTGCTGCGTCTGAGCCTGAATTGTCCTTAAAGGTTGGGGCTGACTATACTGGTTTGATTCCACCGTTTGAGACGGCTTCGGGCAATACCTTTTCATGTGCCCCATCTGCCCGTATTTAAAACAATTACCCTTGCCTGCTTGACAAGCACCGGGATGCGTCCTATTACACTTAGGACAGGTAGGAAGAAGGATTTTTCCTAGGTTGTTTCCACCTTGATTATTGTTCCTTTGCTGCCCTTGCAACTGTCTTTGTGGATTATTTCCCTTCCACTATCCTGATTGTTTATTTCCTTGTGGTTTATTCCCTTGCCACGGCTTCTTACCATAGTTGTAATTCTGGTTAGGCTGCGGAAAGCCTCGCTGATTTCCCCTCTGGTTCCCCTGATCTTTGTAGTGCTGATAGCAGCCACTGTTATTTCCTCATTCCCATTTCCTTTTTCCTTTATACTTGTTATTGTTTTTGGAAAGATTTCTTTTGAAGAATAAATCCTCAATGTTACGATGTTGTGGGGGTAGCGGAAGTGAAGGGGTTTCTTGATGTTTTTGTTCTTCTTCGCTTCCACGTTGTCCTTGACCTCTACCAGGTCCTCTAAGACTACCAGGTCCTCTTCTGGTGTTAACTACTTTTGGCGGCATTTTGAAACTATAGGAATCAAGAATTCTCATTAGCACTTTTGCTTTTAAGCTTTCGCTTACTTACTAAACCCTTTTTCTAACTTAAACAAGTTCACGAAAAAGAAACAGATAATAACTCTAATACTAGCTCTTTAAACTTTTTAACTTCCCAAGTTAAACAAGAATATTTAACTAAACTTTTCCTCTAATCGCGTTTAGAAGAAACTTTCACAAGATCAAAGCCTTCTCATGGGGTCATATATATATATATATATATATATACATCAAAAAGAATACTGATTTTGCCAATAATGAGGATTTATACAAAACCAGACTACGACTAGTCTGAACTAGGCTAACTGCCTATCTATTATACAGGATGTACTAACAAATTGCATTTTTGTACCTACTGGAAGTACTAGAACGGAAACGATCCATAAAACTCCGTATCTGCATAGAGTACTACAAAAAGAAGTCTACTGATCCGACTATGTACAAGACAAGGAAAACTATTACTACTATTATGCGTCTAATACATTCTGCTCAACTAGCTGCGGTCGAGTCACTGCTGCCCTCTACGGCCTGAGACTCCTCGGGGTCTTCCTCTGGATCCTCCTCCAGATCCTCCTCCGAATCTTCCTCTGAATCCGTACCAAAGACGAGCTGAAGTGCCGCATCAACCCTCAAAGTGGTGCTATCTAAAAGTACAAGTGATGGTGGTGAAGGCATGTCAAAAATAATCTTCTCTGAATCTAAAACCAAGTAATCCAAACTGGTCACTACTGTCCACTTCTTCGGAGGAAGAAGGTGCTCGGGAGGTGAACTAGGCACGTACTCCTCTATAGAACGGACCCTGGATGGTCCTGCCTCAACTGTCCTCTGACCCTCGTCTACTCTGTACAAATCTCCTCGAGTGGTGTAAGTGGAGATGGTAATTTTAGCATAGCAGCATGCTCTGCGTCTAACTCTAGGTATCCTGCTTCGGAATCTAAATCCTCACTGCGTACAAGTATTGGTGGTATCTCCAACAACGCCACCATTTCTGGATCCATGTCCAAAGGCTCTGACTCGGGAGCTGCTAGAATATGGAGGTAAGGAAGGTGCTCCTAAATGGGAACTGACACTATGTATCTGTTCTGAAAGAAACGCTTGTGTACGGCGAGAGCGAATCCTGAGAAATCACCTGTCGGCTCCGTGTCGTTGCCGAACAGTGCAAGGAAGTACCAAGCCATATCATGTGCCCATCCATGCCATTCATCTGGTAGTCGTATAATCAAATCTTCTATAGCCTGATGCCCCTAAATAAAATGTCGGGCTGCATGGTAGACTACTGCAAAGTTACTGACTATCTGTCCTATGTCGTCACTCGGGTCTGCCTCGTAGTCATGATACTCATCCAATATCTCATCTGCCCAAGTACGTTGTGGTAGGGTTTGGCTCTCCTAGGCTGTGATACGTCTAGAAGTCATCCTATATGGTTTTAAGAGAACATGGATCAGTGACTGGTAGGTTAATAACTTACCTTAAGGGACTACAAATAGAATATTCTATTATTCAATTGTAATATCACCAACACTTAATCAACAACTTATCTTAATCATCTAGCAATTTTAAGAAATTGCACTCAAACAATATACGTAACAAAACCATTTCCTGCGATTTCTTTCCATTTTTTAACTTATTATCTTATTATCCTTTATTTTAATTCCTTTAAAAAGGAAACTCTTACGACTTTCATTTATAAAAATAAGTCGACTCCAACGAGTCTGTGTCAATGTCACTTTCAAGAAAGTAACATTCGTCTCTCATTCACTTTGATTCCTTTTATTCTGTCCTTCTTGTTCCGATCATCTCTTGAATAATTCGAAACCAACGCTTCTTAAATGTCTATGTTCTTAATGAATCGGGAAGAACCTTAGAGCCATAGTCTAGGTTCTCATGCCAATATACTTCTCAAAATAAAGGAAATTATAGCTCAAATAATTTCACACACTTTCACAAAGTATAGTACTCATACTTTCACATAATTCATATAATATCACAAAAGTATAACTCTTATACTTCAATCAAATTCATTTTTGGCATACTTATTCACAATCATACTTGCTTTCATACTTTAATAGAAATTCTTCTTAAAAGAAATCACACTTCTGAAATTCTTTCCTTTTTTTCCTTCTTTGGTTGAGTTGACGTAGCGGGAGGTTAAGTTGTCGTCTACACTCTTAAACTTAGTGTTACAACCTAACTTTACTTAAAAGAAGACTTGGGTGTAGAGCATACACAAATGCTCTATCTTACTACTTGAAAGAAATTCGTATGCAGAGCAGAAACGATTGCTCTGATACCACTATGTCACAGCCCCAAATCCCGAGGGACGGCAAAGCCGGGGTGCGACTAGGGGTTGGATTAAAGAAGCGGGGAAGAAGGGGGAATAAGATAAATAAACACAATAACTAAACAATAACTGATATCTATGAACAGACTTTATTAAAAGAAAGAGAGTCGACCTTGAAGGATCGCTTGACAGAGTTGTTCTTAAAAGAAACTAAGTTCAAAGTACGGGACTTTAGACCAAAAGATATACATTGACACAAAAAGAGTTTGGCAGCAGAAAACGTAGAACTAGAACCCTACTGTTCTTCTTTCTATTCACAACCTTCTACTCAACCTCTGCCGCTCCCGTCACTCAACCTGCACATTTTATAAAACATATACAGGGCTAAGTATAAACATGCTTAGTAGGCACATTGCCAAAAATATATCATAAGTATAGATTAATCAGGCATCTTATAAATAGCGCAACGGGGATTTTCATCAAATGCCCGTGCCTACTAAACATTTTCTTT
Source organism: Schizonepeta tenuifolia (assembly GCA_029490685.1). Taxonomy (NCBI): domain Eukaryota; kingdom Viridiplantae; phylum Streptophyta; class Magnoliopsida; order Lamiales; family Lamiaceae; genus Schizonepeta; species Schizonepeta tenuifolia. Next base: position 58,015,024 of record CM055956.1, read on the forward strand.
CTTTTTACAATAGCTTGCGCAAGCCTTTACTTGATGTTACGTTCAACTTGCCCAACTTCTGTTTCAACGCCGGGGAAGAGTAGACTTCTTCCGCGCACGTTCTATTCACTGCGGCTGGCTACCCCTCAACAGAGTACCACACACACCGGCTACCGTGTACACTAAACCCTGGAAAACCCTTACGGTTAACTCAGCGGTTCGATCGATTAGTTAACCCCATTTGGCTAACTCAAAAAGGCACAAAAGAACTCACATAAAACAAATATTTTCATGCCTTGATAATCACTTTAAAACGCAGTTATAAAGCGATAAGTAAACATTTTCGAGCATCGCTCATTTGATTTGATATATATAGAAAAGCCCATCTTAGGTGATTACAGAACTAAAACACGAGCTTTCGTCTTTGGTCTTCCATCCTATCCTTGACCTTAACTTCCTCCTTTTATCGAAAATAATCACACTTTAGTAAACGGTCGCAACGATAAAAGAAAAAGGAAATCGAATTCGTTTTAGACTTTTAGGCCTTTGCATTTTGACTACATTCTTTTGATTAACGAATAAATGAGACTCAAACATTTCTCGTTTATAAACTAACTCGGTTCCTTTACTCGACACTTAGGTCAGTTAATAACGGGAGTCGATAACTTATAACGACTTAGAAGTTTACAAGGAATGAAATGAAAAAGGATTCAACTTAAGAAATTAGGTTTCAGAAAATTTCTGCACAAGGCAGTAACTCTGGAGCTCAAAAAGAACAGATTTTTTCGAAACACGGGATGAATTTGATACCAAAAGAAAGCTACGGATGTCTAGTTTATTTTACAATTTACGGATCTCGATTCCGTTAAGCGAGCTAAAAGTTATGACAGTTTCCGTAACGTATCGCAAAACAGTCCGAGTGAAACCCTAGGTGCTCGTAAACTCGACGCACGACTCCCTAGGTTTGACTAATGCCATACCACTTTTATACTCACGAAATTTCAGTCTCAAGACAGTTAATACGCGTAATCTTTCAAGATGAACTCCTTCATATTTCTCGATTAAAAACACGACATATAATTCCTCATCTTTTAACTAATCAATTACTAAATCAACATTCAATTCAATTTCCATTTCAAACCTGTAACTTTAATCTTCTAACTTCTATATTAATTTGTCGAATGGAAATATCGTCAACTACAATCTCGTTTATTAATCGACAACAAACACTAATATCAAATTAGTTTCCTTCTTCGACTTTCCTATCGACGATTAAGCTTGATTACTCGCCTCTTACCAAAATTTCAATTTTCTTAGAATTCGTTCAAATTTTCCGATTACGTTCCTTGATTACTAAGATTAACAAATATTCAAACCATAAACCTATATCATTATCCAATCTCAACTTATCGACGATTCTTCATCTCTTATTAAGAATTCGATTTCGCTCAAACTTTCCAATAACGTTCATCAACTACCAAGATTTACCAATATGAAAACCATCTACTCAAATTATTATCGAATCTTAACTTATAGTCGATTTTTAGTCTCTTACGATTTCTATTTTATTTTTAGAAAAATCCAATTAAATTATATAATCATCTATACACTTACTACATCTCATTTATATCATCACATCAACCAAAACATATCAATTACTCCATCAAATTCCTATTTCTTTCTCTCTTATATTTTTATTTTTATTTTTAGAAAATTCTAAAACAATTCATGCATCAATATACTAATACATAGTGTGATATTTCATCAACCAATTAACTTAAAACATGAAACTAAAGTATCAAACCCTAACCCCTAAAATTTTCGGTACTCATTAATAAGTTAGGGGAATTGATTTCTCTTTGATTTCAACCACGGATATTCACTTCTATGCATAATTTATTAATTATCCAATCCTAATACATTATACTACATAGCTTAAAAAAATCAGTCCATACTAAATCAATAGGGGATGATCTCTACTTGATTTATAACCATGGAAAATCCAGTCCCAAGCATTTGAATAACATGAAAACAAACTAAAACATCATACTATATCTCCTAAAATAATCAGTCAGAGCAACAAATTAAAGATTTGAAATTTCAATTGGATAGAAAGGATGCTATGATGATTACCTGGAAGATTATGTGATTGGAATTAAGTTTTTGATGGATGATGAATGATCGAGGATGATGAATTCTTGAAGAACCTTGAAAGAGCTTCAATGGAGTATGAGGAGAGAAGGGGTGGGGGGGGGGGGCGGTTTTGGGGGGTAATGGAGAAGAAGATGACTAAGTGTTGGTTAAAATGATAACTAGCAAGGTGTAAAGTAGTAGAAGGAATTGGAATATGACTCATGGTGGTGACTCATGGTGGTGACTCCCACACTCACATAGGCGGTTTTGGAGGGAGTATTATATTCAAAATATCTCGTTTTCTGGCTTTAATCCTACGTATTAAAAATCGAGAAATAAATTCTTAGACGGGTACATTTCCGGCGAAAACGGATAATACCACTAGTTCCGGAATATTTTTCTTAGTCGGAAAGGATAACTTGACTTCCGAAAACTTTAAAAAGTTTTGGACATGACATTCCAAAATTCGCCCGGAAAAATAATAAAAACTAACTTTCTCCGGTAGACTCGTATCGTAGAAAAAGTGAATATAAAGTCTGACAGTTTTTCGATCTGAGTTTTCGAACGAAAATTCTATCAGACGCGAAAACCCTAATACAGTAGTCGTTTAACCGACTTCTGGAATTTATTTTCAGAAATGGATTTCACCGTTAGTCTTAGAATCGAAAATCCTTAACTTAGGCGTGCAAAGCCTTAATTAATAATTAAATTTTTATTTTAGCGACGGAAGAAATATCTGGGGTATTACACATTCAATGATTTTTTTTTTCATTTCTTTCATAGATGCTTCTTAACCAACAATTAAATATTTTTAAACCATTTAGGCATTTACAACAAATATGAAAACCACACATATTCAATGTAATATTTCTACTTCCTTCATGAGATGCTTCTTAACCAAAACAAAATGTTTTAAACCATTTAGGCGTTTACATCAAATATGGAAACCACACATATTCAATGTAATGTTCTGGCTTCCTTCATGCGATGCTTCTTAACTAACAATAAAATATTTTTAAACCATTTAAGCTTTTACATCAAATTTGGAAACCACATACATTCAATGTAATGTTTCGGCTTCCTTCATGCGATGCTTCTTAACTAATAATAAAACATTTTAAAACCATTTAGATGTTTACATCAAATGTGGAAACCACACATATTCAATGTTGATGTTCCCGATACGAGTTCTGGTGTATTGGGGGGAGGGAATACACCAGATAAAACTTTTAAAAGCAACCCCCTAAAAAATAACACAACCGAGTAATGCAACTCAGTTGGAATCACGACCGAGTAAGAAACACTCAGCTGGAAGTGAAGTGTTGTGCGGAATGTGGTGGAATTTAACTCGTATAAAATCAACTCACGCTTAAGTGCAAGGTTGGTCAATAACCAAGACAGTTGATATGGAAGAATGCAGTTTGTATGCAGGTTAGTTGAAAAGTTGAATATGCAATAAGATAACTGAAAAATAAACACAACACACAAAGATTTACGTGGTTCGGAGATAACTCCTACGTCCACGGGGAGTTGTGAGTCCACACAACTCAGTCCAAGTTCTTCTGGACAAACCACAAAGCTTAAGCGGGCTTCGCAACCGTTGAGATAAGTTTATGGGTACTTATCAACCTTACAGATTAGTTTACGGGTACTAATCAACCTATCTACTCAGTTATGGGAAGAGTAGGGTCCTAATAACCTTTTTAGGTGTATGAAAGTGTGGGGTTCCAACTAATAGCTCAAACAAGAAGTGAGCTATGATCTAACACTCTACGAACTCTCAACTAGTGATGTTCTCAAGGATGGATCAAAAGACACTAAGACAGAATCTAACACTCTAGAACTCTCAACTAATGATGTTCTAAGAGATTGAATGCAGTTCAGCTCGTGTGAAGTATTTGGTTCTTTCTTTTGCTCTTTGGTCTCTTCTCGCATTTGTTTATCTTCTATTTCCCGTAGTCTTGGTGAATGAATGAAGGCCTCTATTTATAGGCGGAGAGAATCAACTAGCCGTTGGAGGAGCTGTTGATCTCTGTTATTTGAAAACGATGGCTTGTCTCTCATCTTCTGCAGACTTTCCGGATTTGGCAACTGCGTGCTTCTGCTTTCCATCTGAGACAGCCTTGTGTTGGGCCAAATGGGGTAATGACAGAGAGTCAAACCTTCACGTGACTTTCTTATTTGAATTTCAAATCTCAACATTGGTCTTTTAACAATGGATGGTCGGTTGAGTGTTTCGATCTTCATCTAACTTGTTCTTCAGCTGATGTTCTATCTGAGTGCTGACAGTTGAACTCTCAGCTGATTTGAACTTCATGTTGTTGATCTTCTTGGATTGAGTTCTACAACTGATGTTCTGAAACTGAACGCTCAGTTGTCTTTCTTGTATCTGATCAGTTGGCTCCGAACGCTCAGTTGTCTTCCTTACAACTGATGTTCTCTTGCATCTTCCTTAGTTGACTTTGGCATCTTCCTGCTTTTTAATTCTCATCTGATGAACGCTCAGTTGTCTTCCTTACAACTGATGTTCTATCTTAGTGAAGCCTTGTTGCCGTCTTCAGCTGGAGTCCTGTAAAGATAAAATCTTAACAATGCTCAAACAGCGAGCCTAACTACTAACATTAGAATCTGGCAACATCTACTCGGTTGGGGTCAGTTGGTTTTGGAATCAATCAAAACTTTAATAAATTTCCCAACAAATGTAATGTTTCGGCTTCCTTTATGCGATGCTTATTAATTATCAATATACTATTTTCAGAACCACAAACACCAAATCTAGGGAACTTAATATTATTGAATAACATGAATAACCTTCGTCTTCATACAATAAGATAGCTAACTAAGTGCTTCGGTGACAACAAATAAACATGTAGTCACCAAACCCCCATTTCAATTACATCTCATTCAGATTTTTAATAGCTTTCATCACAGTGAAAGGGCATGTATGGCATTCAAGCTTTTGGGAATGGCGAAAACGACCTTTCTTTTTCTTGAAACTTTGCGCTGGGATGATACTTTTGCCTTCCTATCAACTGCAACATTGTTCCTTGATTCTAATTGTATTTCATCACCACATGCATCACTATTTCTTCTGGTTAAACTCTCTACAAAATCACCATTTGAATAAAGCAACAATAAGTACATGATATGAATAAACAAGGCAAATTAATGCACAAATGAAATACAAAACAGTCATGCAAGAAATCATACCTAGAAATAAAATACTATGCAAACATTAAATTACTGCATGTTAAACATTGTAATACATTAATAAGAGCATTATAAGAAGAAAACATGATATCACATTTTCCAAAAAAACAAGCAACCATACTAGTATTTTGAAAATATTTTATAATTCAAAATAAAACATTATTTTACCAACCTGAAAATATTAAAAGGTCACACATAGAAACAATTAAGAGGTAAGCATTAAAATAATACACATTGACCATAATAAGACAAACCAAAAACAAGAAATATTGTAAAAACAGAGTATTCTTGAGCAACAAGAAAGAATAATATTTAACCTCCAAAAACAAGGGCTAAATGTAAGATCATTTGTGAAATTAGGAATTTCATACAAAAAAAAAAACATCATCAAAATCCAAAACAAAACATTATTATACTCCTATTAGACACAGTCAAACTTAATGTTGCGAAAAAAATTCATACATCATGGTTCTCCTAGATTCTAATCAAGAAATAAAACCCACAGAAACATTATTATCAATCATGAATTAGTAAATAAATTACAAAATTATTAAATTCCAAATTCATAGACATTACTAATTATACAATCTGTGTCACACATACACAAGGAGAAACAAGCATTGTTTATTTTTTTAGAAAAACATACCTTCATTGTCTTCGAGAACTTACTAGCCGGAACTTTGACGCAGGCTATGAATAATGCTTCCCTATCTCATTTAGTAGACAATTATGATTTCTGGTTTTGGATGTTTCTCGTTTACTGTGTTAAAAAATACTGTAAATCTAATTAATTCACATACTCAAAACATTAATTTCGGAAAGTGAGATCTTCTTGGAATAAATCACGGTGCAGATAAAAATAAACTTTTGATCTGCCCAAAATTACCCTTACTCAAATTTTCACCAATTAATAAAGATAAAAAAGATTAATGTTAACTATTAATTTGATCCATTGATCCAATCATAATTGAGGGTTTAGATGAAGTTTCTAGTTAAATATTTGAATGCTCGATTATATGTGTAAGTGACGAAAATATCTGGCGATGAGTTTGATTGGTATAGTACATGGGTAGAAATTAAGAATTGAGAGTTTAAGAAGTCAAATCGAGAATTTAGAACCCGAGTCGAGTAGAAGTCCGTCTAACGAGTTAAGATTTCGCTGTTTTCCAAAAATGTAAAACTCATCCTCATATAATATAAATTTTGAAGGCACGAGTGGAGTGGAAAATAGGACAGCGAGCAGGAAAATGATAGTCAAGCTAAGCCACTTTCTAGGTGGACTTCTGAATCGAAACTCAACGATGAATGCGTAATTTATTTTATTTATATGCGTTTTTATTTAAAGTTGATTGACTTGCCTCAATTTGATGTTTTGGTATGTAATCCTCTACTTGATATTATGTGAGTATGTCATGTGGACGCACGGGATTAAGTCCTGCACAAGACGGGACGATGCATGCATTAGAATAGGTGACCGTGAGCCTTGTTACAGCCTAGCCGGTCGTTAAATAACTGTGAGCCTCACTAGACCGGTTATGTAAAGGCTGTGAGTTCTGCTTGATTGGGCCGGTCACGGTGCTCGAGGAGGAGGCCTACTTCTCGACACCACAAGAAGACAAAACGCGTAGATGGATTCGTACCCGTATAAATGGTTGCAACCCATTTCAGAAAATAAACGAAAAAGTTTTTAGCTACCACAAGTCATAAATTCTGTTAAATAATTTATCTGATGCTTGTGAAGCAGCAGAAGAGGCAAGTTCAATTATATAGCTATACCGAGTGAGTTTTCAAAATATTTTGGCATGTGTTCAATGAGTACGAAGTACTCACGCCCTGCATGTTATTTCTAAAACGTGCAGGTTAGCTTGGATGAGGAAGATGCGGTGTGCTTGGGTGGCTCATTTGTCAAATGTAACTCTAATTCGAAGTTTAAGCTTTAGGTAATGTGTCTTCACACATATAATATTGGGATTTTAAGTCGATGATTATATTCTGCTGCAACATCGTCATTTTAAAATAACCTCGCCTTGCATGCTCGGTCCCTAAAAGATGAAAGAGTCTGTGAGCTCAAGTAATTTCTTAAATCCTTTTTGAATTCCTTCAAAACGTTTGAGGATTTAAAATATGACACATCCTAATTCCCTTAGCCACCATTTGATAATCAAAAATCGAAGATGGCCAATCTTTTTGAATACAAGATTTATTGATAACCAAACCAAATCATTTGATTCGATCGATATCCAAAATTTTGGCAAATGTTTGTTTCTTGAGAAATCATTAATTGATAACCCACATTATTGTGTGCATAGTTGGTCATTGATGTTATTCCTTACTTAACGAGCATGTTTCTTGAGTAAAAGTCAGTTGTTCCACCTCACTGCCCCTTACATTCTAGTCATTTTAATACATTAGAAGTCGGGCTGTGACAGCTTTCAATCTTTATTCCCTTGTTTCCGGGCATATTCCCTTGTCGAGTTGAGTACTGTTTCTTGGTTCACCTTCTCAGTCCAATGGATTCTAGTCAATCCTACACACTTGAATTCGGGCTGTGACATATAAGCTGGTCAGTTGGGAAGGATAACACCGGGAACAAAATCAATTTGATGCTTTATCCCTCGAATTGGTGGTAAACCTGGTGGAATTTCGTTGGGAAAGACATCATCAAAATCCTGCAAAACAAAACGAATAGAAGGGGGTAGAGAAGAAAGATCGTTATCAACAAAAAACTTCTCCTTGTACAGCAACACGATCATCGGTCTCTCCTCCTGCAAGGCCCACTTAAAATCACAAGGCCTTGCAAGAATGCATTTCTGTACCAACCAGTTCTCCTTTTTATTTACGGGTTGCTCCTTAGTCTTCACCTTCTCCGCTTTTTTTTGCATCTGCACTTGATCTTCATAAACTTGTTTAGGAGTAAGAGGAACAAGTGATGCCTTCTTTTGCCTATACTCAAAGGAATATTTGTTGGTGAAGGCATCATGAGTAACTCGTTGATCAAACTGCCATGGGCACCCCAACAAGATGTGGCTCACTTGCATTGAAATCACATCACACAACACCTCATTCTCATACTTCCCAATGCGAAAAGGGACCTTGACTTGCTTCCTCAATTTGATGAGGACAGACTCATTCAGCCACTGCAAACGATACGGCTTGAGATGCTTCACCACGGGCAGTCCCAATCTCCCAACCAGGGCTGCACTAGCGACATTCGTGCAACTCCTTCCATCAATAATGACGTTGCACACCTTGTCTTGAACATGACACCTCATTTAAAAGAGGTTCTCTCGCTGGTCTCTCTCATCCGGTTGAGTTGGGGCACTCAAAACCCTCCTAGCTACAAAAAGCTGCCCAACCAGTGGTAAAATCTCCTCAACCTCCTCTTCATCATCAGAACCCTCTAATGCTGGCATCTCCGGATCGACCTCCTCATCATCAGTCACAACTTTGCTGTCATCTCTCAAGATCATAACTCTTCTATTCGGACACTCACTCATAATATGCCCGAATCCCTGACATTTGAAACACTTCCTATCTCAATTTTGGCTATTAGGAACTGCTGGACTGCCCTACTTTGCTGAACCTAAAGAACGGCTTCTTTTCGTCTCTTGGCAGTGTCTCTTTCTTCCATTGGTTCCCTTGCAACGAGGAACCACTGGAAAGCGGTTGGGACTGTCTCCAATTTAACTAATTCTGTCTCTAGTTGTTGCTATTGTTGTCCTTCCTCTTGAGTTGACTCTCTATCTTTATGGCCATGTGGACCATATCCTCCAACTCAATATAGTGTTGCAACTCCACCTTCTCTCGAATGCCTCAATGCAAACCAGCTAAGAATCTGGCCATAGTCATCTCACGTTCCTCCACAACATTGGCTCGAATCATGGCCATCTCCATCTCCCTATAGTATTCATCCACACTCCTACTTCCTTACTTCAAATTTTGCAATTTGTTGAAAAGATCTCGGTAGTAATGGTTAGGCACAAATCGCTTCCTCATCGCAGACTTCATCTCACGCCAAGTTTGAATAGGTGGCTCATTGTTTCTTCTCCTACTGGCTACCATCTGATCCAACCAAACAAGTGCATAATAGCAGAATTCTATCGCTGCCAACTTCACCTTCTTGAGCTCTGATTAGTTATGATAGTCGAACATAAGCTCCACCTTTCTCTCCCATTCAAGATATAACTCTGGATCATTTTTCCCTTGGATGGAGTGAATGTTCATCTTGATAATGCCCAAATAATTATCCTTTGCATTTCTATCACCACCTCTATGACAACTTCCCCCATCCTCTTCTTCATATTCTGTATCCTCTACATACTCTTCATAGTCAACGCGTCCTCCTCTACTGCCACGTCCTCTACCACCTCGGCCACGATTGGAATTAGTCTCTCTGGATTGAGAATGCTCGGTCTAGTAGTACCTATCATGAACCACCTCTATTTCTGATCTCAACATCTTTCCCAATTATGATTTAATTGCATTCATCAAGAACTTTGTCTTTGGATCAATAGTAGGCTGATCCTCCTTGTCTGCAACCTGCTTATTGTCTTTTGATATATTGACACAGAAAAACGGTTAGTTAAAAACAGAAACCTCACCACCTCACAAGCACTCGTGTATCACTCAATAAGGAATCACTCAGTACTCGTGTATCACTCAATTGTGGCTTTTCTTTCACTCTAATAATCTCACTCTCTCTTGCCTTTTTTCACTCAAATTCTCTCTCAAGGAATCAAATTCTCTCAATCTACCACTTTGAGTTCAACACCAACAAAAGAACGAAACAACCATAAAAACGTCTTCTACAAAGAAACACAAATTGGAAACCTAAAAACACGTCGCACAGAGACTGTCCCAAACGACTCTACACGACCCAAGGAACCCAAAGAGCACTATGAGGCTTAACCGAAAGTCGGAAAAAGTGCACACAGAAGCTGTCCCAAATGACTCTACACTACCCAAGGAACCAAAGGAACAATATTTCTCAAAGTGAATTTCAGAACGTAGATTCCAAAAATGTCAAGAATGAGACCAAAATATGAAGTATGGCTCACTGGCAACCAGTTTTAGATGAGACTGGATTTTGGTAGTATATGGGCGTGTGAGATTAATATTAAGATCTCTTAAGGCGTATGCCATGGCACTCAAAAGGGTCGGATGGAAATTTGGGTAATTATGGTAGATATCGTAAGATATGGTAAGATATGGTAAGATAAAATATGGTAAAATATGGGCGGAATATGGAAGATATATGGTAACTTGGATCCGAACGCGATTTTTGACACGAAACAGAATTACGAATTTGTTTTTTTTTACACGAACAGAAAAAGAAAAGCGAGACGAAAACTAACACAGAAAGACAAACCCTAAAAACTCTACCCTTGATACGACAAAGAAAACAAAACCTGGATACGAACCTAGCTCTGATACTAAATGATACGAACCTCGACACGCAAACAGAAGACTCAAACAACGGAACGATGGAAAGATCCCAAAACCTTTGGATCTATCTCATGAAGTGAATTAGGAGAGCAGAATTTTTCCTAAAACCCAACGTAAAGATGACACAACAACTCGGGAATGATGAATGACACATAACGAGGTTTGATTGACTTGTTGATTCGCCGATAGATGAACTCGTCTTGGAACAACCAAGAAGAACTTGAAAATTCTCAAGAGAGAATAAAACTTACTAATATATTAATGATAATATGCCTTCAATTCGTCCAATACAAGTATTTATATAGGGGCAAAATTCTAAACATAGTCTAGAAAAGAAACGACTTAAATAAAAGCCCAACTCAACTAATCTGCTAACAAAGCCTAAATCTCGAAAATAACAAGGCTAAAACTAATAAACTTATAAAAACGAAATAAATAAAGTCTTCAAAACAAATAAAGTCTCAAGCTTGGGCCCACTCACACATAATGAGATTAACAAAACTTGGGATGTTCAATTCGTCAACTCTAACATCTCCGATAGGCTTCTTCATCACTCGTGATCCAGACTTCTTGGACCAAGCCTATCAAGTCCTCCTTAAATTTTTTGGCTCGTGCTCTTGTAATTGGACCCACAGGAACACGTGATGTATCTTGCATCAACGAGTATCCTTGAGCTACATCACAACACATTTTCTTTCATAAGTGTCCGGACAAAACATAAGTGAGTAAACCAAATATGTCTACAACATCATCATTAAAGTAGTGAAGAGAAGGAGGCCTCTTTCTAATCACCGGGAATCGGCAGAGGCTCACGATTCCTATTGTGTACAAATCTCACCTGGAATGAGACCGAATTCATCCTTATTTCTTAGTAGACGGTATCATACACAACATTAGAAAAATTGGCAAGTTAAACCATTATAAAACATGCTTCATCATGAATTGAGGCCAAAAGGGTCCTCGGTTAGAAAAGCCAACCTTATGCCATGCTTTCCTAGATATGAGAAACGAAGCTTATCCTTTTAACTTATCTTATCTTAAAAGGATTTTCCTTAATCTTAACGAAGGCACCTAAATATTAAAGGAATTCAAGGGATTCCTACTACTTTCTTGCACATACTACAATATGCTCATCAACTTTCTACTACCATGCATGCTTAGATATGATCACAATATGCAAAACTTCAACGTATTTGGTCTCTTAAGGCCACACAAATTGCAAACATTCATGCTTTATACAACCAAACGAGTCTTAATACTTCTACATCATGCTCGATTCCAATTCACATCAAAACATGCTTATACATCATCACATCATTCTTAACTTCATCTTACTTAGTCTCTTAAGATCACATACTTTCAAGTAATCCTAATAAATAACAATCCAATCAAGTCTTAATCATACTCGTCTAGATTATTAATCACAATTCTATCATGATATCATAACATACATTGAGCAATCACACCCTTTCTAATTATGCATACAATCGGTCAAGACTAGGTATAGGGTTAGGGTGCTTCATTTTCATGAAATCAACTTCCAGTTATGCTCAATACATGCTCATAATAAAAAAGCCCTAATTCTACTACATAGAATTTTCGCCACTCCTTAAATATCCAAGTAAAAATTCTCATAAATTCTAGATAAGCTCCAAATCTACCCAAGAATAAGGTTCCATGCTCAATTCATCCATATAAAATCATCATCATCATCATAAACTAGAAACTACTACATGTAGTAACTTTCCATAAATTAAAAATAAAATAGCAAGATTGCTTCAAATCATGAAATTAATGCATAGATGTATACATTTAACTCCCTAGACCTCAAATGAAACATCAATTTCATCATATGAGGCATGAATCAAAAATCCCCAATTTTACATTAAAAATCGACATTGAAGAGATAATGCTAGGGATTTGGGAATTATCTTCAATTGAAATATTTTAAGAGGGCTATTGGATGTAGAATACAACATAATTGAAGCTTAGAGGGATCCCATAGATGCTTACCCTTGACCGAAAATGAAAGAGAGTAGAAGAGTGATGCAACCCATGGAGGCCCAAGTTCCGTTGCATATGTAAAAAAATATATATATTAAAATAATTTAGAAAATTATTAGTTTAAATTCATTTTAGATCCGTTCAGATTCAATCTAACTTGTATTCATTTTGGTTGCTAGTTTCTATTTTAATTAACCATTATGAGTATGACTGGATTCGATTTGACATCATATATGGTGGAAGAGATGCGGAGATTTGTACAAAATGAGATTAAGCCATTCCATGAGAGGTTAGATCGAATAGAACAATCTAAGAAGAGTGAAACTCAGAAGTTGCTTCATCTACGTAGGCATCCTTATATGAGTTTGATAAAAGAAGAGAAGAAATCTTATGTGGGAGACTGCAAGAACACATATCGACAATTTTGTAGCAGTAGTCGAAGGTTGGGTGGAGCAAGTGATCGTGAGGATATAAAGTTGCAAAATATACCATCAATCCAAAAGAAACATGACCATAAATCATATCTTGGAGAGAAGTGGGATTATTGGATCGTTGAAGAGAATCAGTCCTTGACAAAGCAGATATCCGCAGACATGTTGTCAAAGCTCGACTTCTAATGTATTAAGACGACTAGAATACAAGGGGCAGTGAGGTGGAACAACTGACTTTTTGTCACAACCCGACTTCTAATGTATTAAAACGACTAGAATACAAGGGGCAGTGAGGTGGAACAGTTGACTTTTACTCAAGAAACATGCTCGATAATTGAAGAATAACATCAACAACAAAAACTTGCTCACAATAATGAGAGTTATTACTCAAGTTTTCTGAGAAACGAACATTTGTCAAGATTTTGGATATCGATCCAATCAAAGGATTAGGTTTGATTATTAATAAGTGTTGCATTCAAAAGTGGGCAAATTTTTAACTTTTAATCGTCAAGTGGTGGTGAATCAGATACGATATATCGTTTGATGATTCCAACAAGTCTTGGAAGGAATTCAGAAAGGATTTAATGGCTTTGTTCGAGCTTACGGGCTCGTTAATTTTGATGACCGAGCATGCAAGGCAAAGATATATCGAAATAATGATGTTGCAGTAGAATATAAACATCAACTTAAATCCCAAGGTTATATGTGTGAAGACACATAACCTCAAGCTTTAGCTTCAATTTAGGATTTTATTAACAAGGAGTCACCCAAGCACACCGCATCCTTCCTTATCCGAGCTAACCTGCACGTTTTAGAAATAACATGCAGGGCGTGAGTACTTTGTACTCAGTGGACACATGCCAAAATAATTTTAAAAAACTCGCTCGATAGAGCTATATATTTGAACTTGCCTCTTCCAGCTGCATCACAAGTGTTAGATAAATAATTATTTAAAAGAATTTACGACTTGTGGTAGCTTAAAATATTTTCGTTTGTTTTCTTAAATCGGCTACCAATTTTCTCGGGTACAAATCCATCTACGCGTCTTATCTTCTTGTAGTGTCGAGAAGTAGGCCTCCTCCTCGAGCACCGTGACAGGCCCAATCAAAGCAAAGCTCACAGCCTTTACATAACCGGCCCAACCGAAGCAAGGCTCACAGTTAATTATCGACCGGTTAGGCTGTAATAAGGCTCACGGTCACCTAATCTAATGCATGCATTGTCCCGTTTCAAACAGGACTTCATTCCGTGCATCCACATGACTCATTCTCATCACATAATATTAAGTAGAGGATTACATACCAAAACATAAAATTCAGGCAAGTCAATCGACTTTAAATAAAAGCGCACATATAAAATAAATTGCGCATTCATCGTTGAGTTTCAGTTCAGAAAGCCCACCTGGAAAGTGGCTTAGCTCGAGTACTCTTTTTCCGCTCGCTGCCCTACTTTTCCACACCACTCACGCCTTCAAAATAATATTATATAAGGACGAGTTTTACGTATTTGGGGAACAACGAAATCTTAAGCTGTTAAATGAACTTCTACTCGACTCGGGTTCCTAAATTCTCGATTCGACTCCCTAAACACTCGATTCTTAATTTCTATCCAAGTACTATACCATCCGACTTTTCAGCATATATTTTTCGTCATTAACAATCATAATTGAGCATTCAACATTTACTCAAATATTAATATTAAAATTTATTATTCTTTTAAACTCGAATTCCTCAATTTTCTCAAATCAAATAATTTCAAATAAATTCGAGATTTATTCTTGTTCACACATTTCACATTTGAATCATACTATATCAATTCACAGTCGCATCAACTATTCACAGACATTTATCTCAGATATATCATGCTGCTCATTTTTCTATTTACAATAATATTTCTCGGTTTTCATCAAAGTTAACATCATTCTTCTTTTCAAGGAATTAAAATTAAAATTTAAGTTCCGTTTCTCATTCCGACCTCTCGTATAAAATTTTTTGAGTTACTTTTTGACACGTTTTTCGAGTAAATATATTAACTTAGTCGGGAAAATTCTTATTTTCTTACATTTTACTTCAAATAATTTCTAGTGAATGATTTTTCGTTCGATTTCAATCTTTTGACTTATAATCGAGAAAAACTCTTTTTATTTTTCTCTTCAATCTTCGACATTCATATAACTTATTCATAAGAGTTCGTTTTTGCTTGTTTCAAGTTCCATTACTCCTCTTTATTTATTTTAGCTCTTATACTTCTTAATTTATTCGTTTACACTTTAATTCTCGTTAAGTCAACTTTTTATTTAGAAATTCATTGACTTTTCATAACTTTCTCATACGAACTATAAATTTAGTGATTCAAGCGGCTAATATACTTATTTTTATCTCAATTTCATATTTATAACATCAATTACATCTTTTACTCAACACAATCTCATAACTTTCTCATACGAACTCTAAATTTAGTGATTCAATTGCTCAATTCCTCCATAAATTTCATCTTTTAACCTCAATTACTCAAAATCATACTTTATACCTCATTTCTTTCTACTAATTTGTGGGTTTCTTTTTAGGATTTTATTTCTTGCATTTTAATGCTTCATTATTCTCAATTCAATTTATCTCATTAATCTCATAATAATCAAAACTCTTCTTTTTAGCTTCAAATGTTTCGAATTATTTGGGGTTTTCCTCTTGAATGATTATATTCTTGATTTTAATATATCATTCTACTCTATATATTTTGGATTTTATTATTTCTCATTGAATTTATAAATTTGTGAGAACTCAAGAAGCACAAATACTTCTTTTAATATTGTACGAATTTTTATACTTTGAGCATAAGATTTTTTTTTCCCTTAATTCCTCTTATTCTTATACTCATTTCTTCTCTAATTTCATTTTTATAACATAAATTTTTCCAAAATTTTATAAGAATTAAAATACCCCATTTCTCTCTCTCTCTCTCTCTCTCTCTCTCTCTCTATATATATATATATATATATATATAAATATATATTGTGAAAAATATTTATAATTATATAAACTCATTTCTTTCTTTTCGTTGTATTTTTATCCATGGATATTGTTGAATTTTATTTTTAAACCACCAATTCATCAAATAAATCATAAAAATAATAAATCATATATATATATATATATATATATATATATATATATATATATACACAAGAGAGTTCAAGTAAAAACTAATTCCCCAGTAAAATCTAAAAACTTTTTCTAATCGTTGATTATTCATGATCAACGGATATAATCTATTCTAATATATTCCCTTAATTTAGACGTTGTAAATATATGTAGGGCTAATCTGTCATCTAATTTGTTTGTAACGGATTTACTTAATTTATGGAATATGATTTAGTCATGATTATGGGAGTTATACGTGTAACATACATTTTATAATATTTCAAATTTTTTGGGCCTAGATTTTTGTGCTACTTTTGGAGCATTATTATCTTATTCTGTATCGATTGGTTTTTATAAATTAAGAATAATTGTGCATTGAGTTTTATTATTGTTATGCAAACAATTGAATTTAGGGGTTTATTTTTATTTCTTTCACATAATAAATGGATGTTATGCACAAAATGCATGATTCGTAAGTGAATAATGCATTATAATATATAATGCAAAGATAATACATAAATAATGCATAATCAATACATAGGTAATGCATAATCACCAATTTTTTTTAATTTATATACATCTTCACATATAAATGCATGATTAATATGATTTATAATGCATAATGTATAATTTTTAAATGCATAGATGCACAGAGAATAATAAAAAATAAGTATAAACACGTAGTTGTTTATTTGCATGAGTTTTACATAAAATATATAATAATGCAGAATAAATAAATAACAATGCATTAACAATAAGAGGAATAAGAAACTCTTCAAAAAAGATGTCGTGGTTTGTGTTTATCATACAATTTTCAATATGTTTATTTGTGCTAGAAATAATTGATAATATGGATATTAAGAAAGTAAATCTGTAAATGTTAATGAATTCAAAAGGAAGAAGTGAGAGATTTGATCTGAAAATATATGGCGTGGAATAAGGGATCGTTTAATTGATAAAAATATATTTGGGCATGGTCACCCTTTGATACGTAATTAGTACACGAAAAAATAATTTATTAAATTCAAATCTCCATACACCTCTATAGATCATGACCATTAATTTCTCTTAATCTATGGCTTACAAAAGTTTCTAGTTTCTACAATAAAATTAGTTTTCACATGAACCCTACCCTATATATATATATATATATATATATATATATATAATTATACACACGGTTTTATATATATATTTATCAAATAATTTATTGCTTCTATTTCATCCATAGAATCATGCTTCTCAACTCTTGAATTGATAAAATCCATCTTCGAATTCATCATAAATCATATATATATCAAAAATTTATTTTTACTATTCATCATCTTCTCCAACTCATCTTTTCCTAATAACATGCTTATTTCTTCATTCTAATCACTCATACATGCTCATATCTCATCATATATCTCAACTCAAGCATCAAAGTCAAGAAATAAATCAAACTCACAAAAATCACTCTTAAGGCCTTAACCTTCGAAATTTTTATATTTTCATGCATAAGTATGTCTTTTCTTCATTTAATCTTCTTAACATGCTTAAAATAATTTCTAAAACACATAGTGGTCATCAAATCATGATATAAATTAAGGCACAAATTTCCTATTTCTCCCTTGAATCACACGGCACACACATATATATAAATTCCATGGATTTCCTTTCTTAATTCTTTGCATGGAAAGCATGCTTATTCATATATTCATGCTCAAGACACAAAGCTCAATTTATTTCTCCTCATACTCAAAGTTTTCGAAATATAAGGGAGAGAAAAACTTGGAGTTCTTAAGCTTGAAAGTTAGAAATCTTACTACTTCTTCTTTAATCGATACTCTCTACTTCAATCCTCGCAACTCTAGCTTCCTTTCCTCGATTTCCTTGAAGAAGAATTGAAGCTTATGATGATGGTGAAGTTTCGGCAGCTTCAACGAAAAGAAGGAAGAAAAGAGTTGTTCTTACTTTGAAGTTTGCAAGAAGTAGAAGATTATGTCTTGAACTCTAGGATTTCTAGCCTTGTTTCTTCGATTTGATCGAAAATATGAAGCTATGGAACCATGGAGGAGCTGCTGCCATGGGAGGAGATGAAGGAGAGAGAGTTGATGGTGATGAAGATCAAATAAAGAGATAGAGAGATGGAGAGAAGGAAACTTGCGTACAAGCTTAAGGAAAAGAGAGAGTGAGCTCACTTGCTTAAGTGGGAGTAGGATAAATAAGTGTCACAGCCCCAAATCCCGAGGGACGGTGAAGCCGGGGTGCGACTAGGGGTTGGATTAAAGAAGCGGGGAAGAAGGGGGATAAATAAATAAACAGACAATAATTAATCAACAACTGATATCTATGAACAGACTTTATTAAAAGAAAGAGAGTCGACCTTGAAGTATCGCTCGACAAGATTGTTCTTAAAAAGGAACTAAGTTCAACATACGAATCTTAGACCAAAAGGTTTATACATAGACACGAAATAGTTTGGCAGCGGAAAGCGTAAAGCTTAACACACAGTTCTTCATCCTATATACAACTCTTTACTTAACCTCCACCGCTCCCGTTACTCAACCTGCACATTTATAAAACATATGCAGGGCTAAGTATAAACATACTTAGTAGGCACATTGCCGAAAACATATCATAAGTATAGATTAAATCAGGCATCTCGATAAGTAGCGCATCGGGGTTTTTCATCAAATGCCCGTGCCTACTATACATTTTCTTTCACTTTTCACAATATAGCTTGGTCAAGCATTTACTTGATGTTACGTTCAACTTGCCCAACTTCTGTTTCAACGCCAGAGGAGAGTATACTTCTCCCGCGCACGTTATATTCACCGTGGCTGGCTACCCCTCAATAGGGCACTACACACACCGGCTACCGTGTACACTAAACCCTGGAAAATCCTTACGGTTAACTCAGCGGTCCGATCGATTAGTTAACCCCCTTTGGCTAACTCAGAAAGGCACAAAAGAACTCACATAAAACAAATATTTTCTGTCACAGCCCCGACTCCCGAAGGACGGCAAAGCCAGGGTGCGACTAGGGATTGGATTAAAGAAACGGAAAAGAAGAGAATAAATGAATAAAACACATTAACTTAACACTAATTACGATGAACTTAAATAAAAGAGAGTCGATCTTGAAGGATCGCTCGTCAAACTGTATATAGGGAAAACTAGGTTTAAAGTAATAACAACTTAAACCGAAAGGATTTACATAAATAAGGGAACTAACTTTAATTAATGAAAGAAAGAGTTGATCACGAAGGATCACTCGACATAACTGTTCTTAGAAGAGACTAAGTTCAAGGAATGAAACTTAGTTCTAAAGTTATATACTAACTGAAACTAGTTTGCAGACTTGGCAGCGGAAAAACGTAGAAATGATAACACATATAAAATGTGTTATCGAGGCTCAATTAATCTTTACTTCCTTAATTTCGACCTTTCCTCAACCCCCTCCGCCTTCGTCGCTCAACCTGCACATTTAAAAACAAACATGCAGGGCTAAGTACAAAAGTACTTAATGGGCACAATGCCGAAAACATTTTATATGTAACGCAATGTGGTTTTTCTTTAAAAGGCCCGTGTTTACCAAATATTAAATCAAATCATGCATCTTTTCATAAACATTCGTATAAGACTCTTACTGTTATAAACTTAATTTCTGTATGACACACTGTGGGTTTTAAACTCACATCTGATCGTCTGGAAAGCACCTGAGGGCTAACTCAGAAACTGTCCCTTTGGATAGCACCTGTGGGCTATCTCAGAATCTGATCGTTTAGTTGGAATTATCTGGATAGCAGCCTGAGGGCTATCTCAGAATCCAATACTCTGGTTAGCACCTGAGGCCTAACGCAGAGAGACATAATAGAATTCACATAAACAATTCATTAAAGCACTGATAGAACTTTAATACTCACTTATTAAAACAATACGTAATCACTTTCGAGCAACGCTAGCATATAAATAATTTAATACTCATTTATTAAAGCAAAACGTAAAAACCTTCGAGCAACGCTCGCATATAAATAAGGCAGTAATTGATACACTTTCGAAAAGCCCACGTAATATTACTTCATAAGTAATGGCATTCAACGGAGATTTTGGTTTTAGAAAGCCCACCTCGTTCGTTTACAGAACTATAACACGTACTTCCGTCTTCCGTCATGTCTTCTATTCTCGATCTTCTCCTTGGAACCCAAATAATAAAACAACGATAAGTTGTCGAGACGATAGAAGAAAATGGAAATCGAAACTGAAATCGAATTAATCTTTTAAGTTCTTAAGCTTTAGGCATTTGCACGCTTAACTAGATTCTTTTAGTTAATCTAGAACGAGACTCGAACACTTCTCGTTTAAAACTCAAGGCTCTATACTTGACACTGAGGTCAGTAAGAAAAAGGCATTCATTAACTCATTTCCATTAAACAATCGAGCATATCTTAACATTTACTAACCTAAATCGAGCCTTGTTCATCTCTTAGGTTTTGGATTTTATTTTTTGAAAAATCTAAAACAATTCATACGATCAATTAACATCCTACAAAACACTAATCTATCATTAATTCGACGAAGAAATCGAACACGAAACAAAGCCCCAAAATCTGAAAATTTTCGGTAATGTCTAGAGCTTAGGGTTCTTGATTTTTCTTCATGATTTGATCCGTAGAACTCAACTCTAAACATCCTAGAACATGATTTGATCAAAGACAACATGCTATCTCACTCTCCAAATTTTCGAACAAAAATAAAAATGGGGGAAAAGAGATTTGTTCGGTTCAATTGATAGATGAAGTTCTTACCTTTCGTATTATGGATTCGGAAATGAAAATGATCGGTAGACGAGAGACTTGTGGAGCTTTGAAAAGCTTGAAAGATGAAGAACTATGGAGGATTTGGGAGAGAAAAATGAGAGAGAGAGATAGAGATAGGGGCGGCAATATGGAAGGAATGAGGGAGATGGATGACTCACCATGGTGAGTCATAAAGCTTAAGAAATATCCCACAAAGTATAGTGACTCGTTAGGACTTGTTTGGCGAGGGAAAAATTTAGCGAAAATTCTCGTTTCCAGCTCTTAAACGTCGATATAAAAATTGAGAAATACTTTCTTAATTGGTTACGGAATTTACGAAATTTAATTCGTCCATTAGATTGGAAATAATTTACGTACTCAGAAAACCTAAATCATTTTTCAAAATCCGAGAAAAAGTCGGGACATCACAGTCCAAAATTCGTCCGGAAAATCACAAAAATTAACTTTCTCCGGTGAACTCGTCTCGAAGAAAAAGTGAATGTAAATTCTGACGGAATTCGATTCCGAGTTTCCGGGCGAAAAACTTAACGGACCTGAAAAACTCTAATACAGTAGTCGTTCGTCCGATTTCTGGAAATTATTTTTGGAAACGGATTTCAACGTTAGTCTTAGAATTGAAAATCGGAATCTAAGGCGTGCAAAGCCATAATTATTTTTAACTTTAAATTTTTAACGCAAAAGAAATTTTCCGGGGTATTACATTTTCATGCCTTTATAATCACTTTAAAACACAGTTATAAAGCGATAAGTAAACATTTTCGAGCATCGCTCATTTGATTTGATATATAGAAAAGCCCACCTTAGGCGATTTACAGAACAACTAAAGCTTCCGTCTTCTGTCTTCCATCTTGTCTTCTAAACTCGACTTTCTCCTTTGAATGTAAATAATCAAACTTTAATAAGCGGTCGAGACGATAAAGGAAAAAGGAAATCGAATTCGTTTTATGACTTTTAAGCCTTTGCACTTTAACTATATTCTTTTGATTAACAAAGAAATGAGACTCGTTCATATCTCGTTTAGAAACTAACTGTTAGGAAATTTATCAGTATGAGTTTTGATGAATTCCAAAACCAACTGACCCCAACCGAGTAGATGTTGCCAGTTCCTAATGTTAGCTGTTAGGCTCGCTGTTTGAGCATTGTTTAGATTTTATCTTTACAGATCTCTAGCTGAAGACGGCAACATAGCAACACTCGGATACAACCCCGGATGAAAGATCGGATAAGGAACATCAGTTACAAGACTCTGCCTGATGAGAGAGCTATGCCAAAAAGGGGAATGCTTTTTGACAGCTGAGAGTTCAAGCCAACTGTTCAGTTGGAACATCAACTATAGAACGCCATCCGATAAAGAGAACGTTTCAAGAAGGGGGAAGTTATAAAGAAGTCTCAACATGAAGTTCAAAGTTAGCTGAGAGTTCAACGGTTCAGTCAGAACATCAGCTGAAGACCACTCAGATGAAGATCAAGATTTTCAACCGACTAACCAAGGTTAACTGTCAGAAAGGTTTGAATTTGAATTTCAAAAGAAAGTCACATGAGGGTTTGACCGTTCAGTCATTACCTCATTTGACCCAACACAAGGCTGTCTCAGATGGAAAGCAAAAGAGCACACATGCCATATCGGGAAAGTCTGCAGAGATGAGAGACAAGCCATCGCTTTCAACGATCAGAGATCAACAGCTCCTCCAACGGCTAGTTGATACTCTCCGCCTATAAATAGAGGCCTTCATTCATTCGAAGAAGACACAAGACACACACGCGAGAAGAAACCAGAGAGCAAAAGAAAAAGCAATATTCTTCACGAGCTGAACTGAAGTTAATTTTCTAGAACATCACTTGTTGAGAGTTCTAGATTTAGTTAGTTTTGCGTCTTTAGATCGAACCTTAAGAACATCACTTTGTGAGAGTTCCTAGAGAGTTAGATCATAGCTCACATCCCGTTCGAGCTTCTAGTTGGAAACACATTTTTCTTTCACCTGAAAAGGTTTAGGATCCTACTCTTCCTGCAACTGAGTAGTTAGATCGTTTAGTACCCCAAACTAAACTGTAAGGTTTCTAAGTACCCGCAAACTTATCCATAACGATTGCTCAGCCCGCGTAAGCTGAGTGGTTTGTCCAGAAGAACTTGGACAGAGTTGTGTGGATTCACAACTCCCCGTGGACGTAGGAGGGTTATCTCCGAACCACGTTAAATCTCTGTGTGCTAGTGTTTTTCTTTATTTATTGCATTCTTAACTGTCTGACTAACCTGCATACAAACTTCTTTTGCACATTCTCAACTGTTTTGGTTTTTGACCAACCGAGGATAAAAGCATGAATTATTTTATAAGTTTAATTTCCACCACATTCCGCACAGCCTCACTCTTCCAGCCGAGGTTTCTTACTCAGCTGTGAGATTCCAACTGAGCCTTTTACTCAATTGAAGTATTTTTTTCAGGGTTAAGTTTTAAAATCCTAACTGGTGTATTCCCCCCCCCCTCCCATACACCAGTAACTCATTTCGGGACCATCAAGTGGTATCAGAGTAGTGGTTCAAAAGATTGCTGACTCTGTTTCACAAGGTGTGAATTCGAGGAAGTTTCTTCAGTAGTCAACTGAATAGATCTTTTTCACGCTAGTGCATATTTGCTTGCACATTTGCTCTGTTGTTGTGTGCAGATGGAAGTCAAGGATAAGATCCTGGTAATGTTTTCGGTTGTAAATTATACATCCTGGAGGACACGGATGAAGAAGATCTTACTATCGAAGCATCATAGGATGCAACAAGTTCTTTCTTCCGGACCGATCATCATCAAAGAAAGAATAGCTCGCACTCCTACAAATCCCAACGATGGGGATACAGTTGTGGAGTTTGTGGAGAAACAGCCGGAAGACTACACGCCAGAGGAAGCCAAGGTGAGCCAGTTGGATATCTGGGCTCAAAGCACAATAATGTCTACAGTTGGACAAGATTATCTGCCTTGGATAGAGGAGTGTGAGACTGCAAAAGAGATGTGGGATATCCTGGCATCGCTGAGTGAAGGAAGCGACGAGACGAAGGAAAACAAGTTCTCACATGCATGCCAAGATTTCGACAACTTCAGTCTGAGACCTAATGAAACCATCGATCAGCTAGAGCTCCGGTTTATGGACATCATCAGAAGAATCCAGTCCATCCGAAGAGGAAAATACACACTAAGAGAAATCAATCTCAAAGTGTTGCAAGCTCTACCGGCTGAGTGGGATACTTTCACCAATATCCACGAAAGCTGAGCTGACCTTGGTGAAATAGGAACTGAAAGATTGTTCTCAATCTTAAAAGGAAATGAGTATAAGGTGAACAAAAGGAGATCTCAATCCTCAGGTCAGACGAGTAGAATTGAGGATGTTGGCTCAGCATCAAAGTCAGTTGCTCTCTGAGCTGACTACTCAAAATCGAGAACATCGAGGCCAACCAGATCGGCTGACACGACTGCAAAGGAGCCAAGCAGAGAGGAACTGCAACAGAACATTGCAGCCTTGTCAAAGAAACTAGCCGACATGGACACTCGGTTCGGGAAATACAAACGATTCTACAAATCAAACCGAACTGAAGACAACTCAAAGCCTGTCACCAACGGTTGCTTTGAATGCGGGAAGGAAGGTCATTTCAAGGCTGACTGCCCAGATCTATCGAAGAAAGAGAGGGATTCGTTAAGGGCCAAACAAGCTGGAAAGAACAAGGCCATGGTTGCAGAAGAAGCAGCTGACGACATGGACATCTTCACTGACACTGAAGATGAGGATGAGCTGACTTCCACCAACAACGCTACCGGTCAGGATCAATGCCTCATGGCTCTTGGAACCGACCAGGATGATACTGAGGTACATTCTAATCCTGCTAATTTGAATTCTTCAAATATTTCTAACATACAGAAATCTCTGGACGAAGAGTTGGAACCCTCCCGGAGTGATTTTCAAGAACTCAGTGAGGAACTGCATCACCAATCGGTTGAGTTTAAGAGTCTTCAAGCTCAGTTTGCCAAACTTGAAGATTCCTTAACCGAAAAGGACGATCTGATCAAGAGCCAAACCGAGGAGATTGAGAATCTCAAGAGTCAACTGAACGAGGCTAAGGCTCCAACTGATAAAGAGTTGACAAAGCAGATCAAGGAACAACAAGATCAGTTGAAAAATCAAGAGGCCCAGATCGAGCAGCTGATAAAGAAGTCAAATGGACAAACCGAGCAGATAACTGTCCTCCTTAAAGAGTTGCAAACTGAGAAGGACAATCTAATCAAGTTGTATCAGTCATCCAAAATCATCGAGAACCTTATCAGTTACAGTAGACAGATGGATGATGTGCCAGGACTCGGTTATGATGTTATCAAGGATACTGGAATTCCACCAGCAACCTTCATCAAAGCGGCAGAAGTCACAGCTGTCGAGCCAAACACAGCTGAATCTCCAGAAGTTAATCCAACCTCCACCTCTCAGCAAGTCGACCGACCAATAGAATTACAACTGAGAAGGGAAAATGAGTAGTAGATGTAGGACAGAATGTTTCATCGGTTGGAACATCAACCGAGGGGGAACATTCCAAAAGTCAGAAGAGGAATCAGAGGCGTCGAAGGCATAACCGCAACCGAACTCGGAATCAGAACCGACCTCTGCATCAACCTCAAAGTCAACATCAGAAGGAATGGAACCAACCGCAGAACAGACAAGGGTTCAATCATCTGAATCAACAGCGGTTCCAACATCAGTTCGACCAAAGATTCCAACCAAGTCAACCAATGAGGAACATGTCGAAAAACTAGAGATACTCATGCCATAATATGAATCATCAACAGGGCATGAACAGCTACAGACAACCCTCAGGGAGTTGGAATCAGAATCAGCCACAAAGATTCCAACATGGCGTCCGATCATTCAGACAAATCAAACAGGAAAAAAATTGCCATCAAAACAGGGGGAAAGCCTCACCTCCTAAAGCTCAACATGGGAGAAATCCAATTCCTCCCAAGAAACAGAACATCGCTACTAACAACAAGCCTAAGGATAATCGAGGTGTTGTTATAGTTGATGATCAAGGAAAAGTGATCTGGAATGATAAATCCATCCGAGTATACAGGGAAAAGCGACGCACAGTTCCAGGGAGAACTTGTTCTAACCCTCAAGGACCCAACTGAAATTGGGGACCTAAGCGAGTTTCTCTTTGCAGGTACAGGAGAAACAGCTGAGGAAGAAGAAGGCGTCTGCAACAATATAGGTAATGGACAGTGGATGCTCGAAACACATGACAAATCTGAAGGATTTGCTTGGAAGTTTCGTGGAGAAAGAAGGTCCATCAGTTACTTTTGGTGATAACTCAAAAGGTTACACCAGAGGTTACAGTACCATTGAAACCAATAATGTTTCAATTTCTAATATCTCTTATGTTGATGAATTGAAGCATAACTTGCTCTCCATCAGCCAATTCTGTGATAATGGTTTCTCTGTCAAGTTTGATGCACGGGGTTGCAGGGTGAAAGATGTCGGATCAAAGCAGGTGGTATTGTTGGGAAATCGATCACCAACAGGGAATGTCTACTATCCTGACTGGAACAGCAGCCTCCCTGACACCTGCCTATTATCAAAGAGCAGTTCTGATGTGAGTTGGTTGTGGCACAAAAGGCTCAACCATCTGAACTTTAAGAAGATGAACCGACTCGCAAGACAAGAACATGCAAGAGGCAAACCAAACCGAGTGTTTTCAACAACACACATCTGCAGTGCATGCCAGCTGGGAAAGCTCGCTAGATCCTCCTTTCGGTTGAAGTCAACTCCCTCAACCAACCGAGTGTTACAGCTGATCCATATGGATCTCTTCAGGCCAGTTACACCAAAAAGCATAAATGGCAACGAATATACACTGGTTGTAACTGATGATTACTCGAGGTACACGTGGACCATTTTCATGCGTCACAAGAGTGAAATCCGAGATGAGCTACCCAAGCTGATGGATTGGATATCGAACCAACAAGAGATGAAGATCATTTCTATCCGATCAGATCGTGGAACCGAGTTCCTAAATGAAACCATCATCGAGTATTGCGAGAAGAATGGAATTACCCATCAGACATCAGCCGCGCGTACTCCGCAACAGAATGGAGTAGCTGAGCGAAGGAACAGAACGCTTAAGGATGCAGCCACATCCATGTTAGCCAGCTCAGCTCTGCCAAAGAGATTTTGGGCTGAAGCAATCAACACTGCATGCTACACTCAGAACCGGTCTCTTCTAACTAATCGGTTGGGAAAAACACCGTATGAGCTATGGAGACGCAGAAAGCCAGATATTTCATATTTTCGCGTTTTTGGTTCTAAGTGTTATATTCACAACAATGGGAAGACTCAGTTGAAAACTTTTGATGCCAAAGCTTCGAAGAGCATATTTCTTGGATATGCTGCTCGGATCAAGGCATACAGAGTCTTCAACAACAGCTCTCGTGTTGTGGAAATAACACCTCATGTTAGTTTTGATGAATCTACTTTTGAGTACAGGGAATAGGTCAAAGAACAATAGGCAGATATACAAGCTCCACCTGTTCTCACCAGATCGCAAGCTCTAAGGGAAAAGAACCTAGCTGAACCACTGGTTTGGGCAACTGAGGAAGAGGACCCATACTCCTCTGAAGATAAATGCGAAGACCCCAGCTCATCCCAAGGGGGAACTTCAACTGATGCTCCTCCAACTGCATCAGCATCCGAAGCCCAACCGAGTCCGGTTCAAACTAATGTCAATGTTGAGAATCCAGACTCAACAACTGATCATTCACTAGCTCTGAAGACTCCAACTCAGATTACGGAACAACCACAGTTGGAAGAAGAATGAAGACGCAACCGGAGATGGTATGAAGTTCATTCCACTGACAACATCATCGGCGATCCAACCGAGGGTGTGCGTACAAGAAGCTGAGTTGCAAATCCAGAATCAACCGAAGAAAATTCCAACACTTATGCCCAATATGCTGAGGAGTTGGCAGTTCTAGAGGAATTCAAGCAAGCTGGAGATGTTGCCATGATTTCTTGCTTTGTAGCTGATGTACCAGAACTGAAGAATGTTGGGGAAGCTCTCAACTGTGTCCACTGGACAACAGCCATGCAAGAAGAACTGAATAAGTTTCTACGCAACTGTGTATGGGAGTTGGTAAAAAGACCAAATGGTGTCAAGGTGATTGGATTGAAGTGGATTTTCAAAAACAAGAGAGATGCCATTGGATTCATTGTGAGGAATAAAGCAAGGTTGGTAGCTCAAGGATACTGCCAACAAGAAGGAATCGATTTTGAAGACTCTTTCGCGCCAGTTGCAAGGCTGGAAGCCATCCGAATCTTTCTAGCTTATGCCGCACATCACAAGTTCAAAGTGTATCAGATGGATGTGAAGTGTGCATTCCTCAACGGAGATATCAAGGAAGATGTGTATGTTGAACAGCCTCCTGGTTTTGAAACTGGAGATGGAAGAGTGTACAAGTTGTAGAAAGCCATCTATGGCTTGAAACAAGCACCAAGGGCTTGGTATGACACTCTTTGTGGTTTTTTACTAAACTCGGGATTCAAACGAGAATCAGTTGACAAAACCCTATTCACCATCAAAGTTTGAGATGATATACTTGTAGTGCAAATCTACGTGGATGACATCATATTCGGTTCCAAGTCGGAGGAGCTGTGCAAGAAATTCTCAGATCTCATGAAGGAGAAGTTCGAGATGTCAATGATGGGCGAGATGAATTATTTCCTTGGATTACAAGTGAAGCAGTCACCAGAAGGGATTTTCATCAATCAGTCCAAGTATACAAAGGAGCTCATCACCAAGTTCGGATTGCAGACAAGTAAGACAACAAGGATCCCAATGAATACTAACTGGAAGATTGAACCCGGAGCTGAGGGAAAGCTAGTGGATGCCAGCAAGTACAGAGGGATCATCGGTTCGCTGCTATATCTAACTGCAAGCCGGCCAGACATATCTTATGCAGTTGGAGTGTGTGCTCGATTTCAAGTCCAACTAAGGGAAGCTCACATGTTGGCAGCAAAGAACATCATCAAGTATCTGAAGGGTACTGTCAATGTTGGGTTGTGGTATCCAACTGACGATAATATCCAGCTGACTGGATACTCAGATGCGGACTTAGCCGGAGATCGGTTGGACAGGAAGTCTACTTCTGGACACTGTCAGTTCATGGGAAGCAAGTTGGTTTCATGGTTCTCCAAGAAACAAGCATGTGTTGCTACTTCTACGACCGAATCAGAATATATGGCTGCTGGAAGTTGTTGCATGCAAGTGTTGTGGCTGAAGCAACAGCTGAGAGATTATGAAGTTGCAACTGGACAGGTTCCCATTCATTGTGATAGCTCTAGTGCCATAGCTATCTCTCTGAATCCTGTTCACTATTCTCGAACAAAGCATATCGACATCCGTCATCATTTCATCCGAGATCACATTGAGAAGAAGGATGTGTCCATGGAGAAGATCCCAACTGAGATTCAGAGGGCTGATATTTTCACTAAACCTCTAGCCGAAGCGCGGTTCAAAATGCTATGTGATTTACTTGGATTGTTAGATCCACCTGATAAGGAACCAGCTGAGGTAAAGAGACAGACATCTATCTGAGGGAGAAGCTCAGATAAAGGGGGAATGTCAGATGTGGATCGCCAACTGATGACATCAGACGTCAGCTGAACAGACGAACTCGAGTCAGCTGATGGTATGCCGATCAGATGCAGATTGCCAACCGAAGGAATCAGACATCAGCTGAACAGACGAAATCGAGTCAGTTGATGGTATGCTGCAACATGGGAACTCAGCTGATTTCGACATCAGCTGGTAGGTAACATTTATGGCTGAAGGTGATATGTTCCTAAATGAGAATGTTTGAAATAAATTCAAACATTCCTGAACTAGTCAGTTACATTAAAAATAGCCATCATGTCGCATTAAATGTAAAGTACGGCTGAACATCCATAGCCTACTTTATAGTGCAACTGTACACCTTCTCACGCGCTGGTTGGAAATTGGGTCAAAACGTCAAGTCAAAGATGGTCAACAATCGCGAAATCTCAGCCGTTGATGGATTCGCGCCATTTAACCCCAACCGTTGACTTCATCCGAGTCAAAAATCTATATAAAGCGGCAAATCAGGAAGTGATCCTTACCTTCTCTATTCGTGCATATCATTATTAACTGTTCATCATCCCCTCCGAAATTGTCTCACCATTTTCAGTAATTTCCTTCATTTCTCATTACTTATATATTTCACTCACTGAAATGGCACCCAAGGCAAAAACATCAAAGAAAATGGTCTCTGCAGAACCAGCCACGTTCCAGGAATCCTTCGACATGATGCTGTCGAAGATTCATTTCGAACAAATTCTATCCAGAGAAGCTCTGACCTCGCCGAAAATAGCTCCCGTCGCCACCTTTCTTTCCGACCACGGTCTGCTCAACTGGGCAACCCTCTCTCCTTCCAAGCTGCTCAGAAAGCAAGTCGCCCACTTCTACCGGAATCTGCAACGCGATGGAGAACTCGGGCTTGTCACGATGATTCCGTGCAAGCAACGAATCAGCACTTCCCGATCGATGGAAGAAACCGCCGTCGAGATCAAAGTGTCCAAAGAACTGGAGAAGATCATCCCCAGAAATCGGGAGGCCATAGACGTGATGGGGAACTTCTCAGACAAGGATGCAGATGCATTTCTACAAACTATCCTCCTTATCCCCGAACCTTTGAAAGGGAGTATGCAGAGGACCAAACAAAAGCCGGAGCACCGACTTCTGTTTGATGTAATTTCAAAATGCGCCTTCACATACGGAGGAGCTTTCGGTGATATCAGCAGACCGAAGCTCAAACAACAGAAGGCATTGGAAGAACAGCAAAAAATCGACTGGCTGGGCTACCTTGAAAGCCAGCTGTGGGCGAAGAAGCTGAAGATCTCCGAGACAGTAGCTGAGTCCGGAGAGCAGCTGTTGAGTGTCAAGGGCACACTCAACTTCAGCACCAAGATTTCAGCCCTGATCCTCCAAGCAACCAAGGGTCAGAAGCTGACTTGGGAAGGGAGTGAGGACCCTCCGTTCAACAAGCTGATGCTATTCCCAACAGCCAAGAAGGCTAGGGATGTTGTGGAAGCAGAATACACTCCCAAGGGAGCCTCAAAGCCAGCTGTGGAGACGGCCCCAGCAGCTCGCCGCCCATCAAGGTCCAATCCCGCAAAACGCCAGCTGGAGGAAGTGGCTGAAGAAGAGGAAGAAAACGAAGAAGAAGAGGTGGAACCCCTCAAGAAAAAGCCCAGGATCAAGATCATCCAGCCAGCAGCTCAACCAGCTGCAACGGGCCCCGTGGTGGTGATACCAGCTGAGAAAACAACTGAGGAGAAGGAATCAACCGAGTCAAGCTAGTCGGTTGATCCAGCTGGGTTTATGCTTCAACCCCGCCAACAGGATGCACTGGTTGAAGAAAAGGAGATCAACATAGAGGATTCCAGCTCGTCCTCAGATGACTCTTTTTCATCTGAGGAGTCCCACGACAGTCCACCCTCTCCAACAACTGGAGCTGATGTCAGCCAGGAAATCCCATCTGCGTCTGAGGAAACCAATGAGCCAGCCCAGTCTCTCCCCAAAGAGGATTCAGTTCCCTCAACTGATCCTCAGTTAGATATTCCAAGCCTCTCGCTCGATGCCAACGTTGAGACCATTCCTTTGGCCAACGTTGATGAGACCGTTGAACCCATTACCTTCGAAATAGACCCACCCCAAATAGATGAAGAAGCCAACCGCCAGGCGATCTTGGCTGAGTATGAAGGCAGATTGGACTACTGCTTTCGCAAGCTGATAGGCATGTTCCCCGAGGCAAGCTCGATGCCCATCTTCGCCATGTTCGGGACGAAACTGCTCTATCAGTTCAGCGTCATATTCAGCTACTGGTACGTCAAGGAGGAAACCCTCAGGATCCACGGTTGGGTGTACGTCAAGGAGGAAACCCTCAGGATCCAGGTTGAAGATTGATGAATCCAACTTGAGGGTGTACTTCGACTACCAGAACCTGGAGGTGGCCTACAACCAGAAGGTGGTTGTGCTCCGTCGTCGCCTGGATCTGAGTCAACAAGAAGGGACAGACACCAGAGAGCTGTGCAACAATTCTAGAGCCGTGCAATTTCTTGACAGCATGTTAGCCAAGAATGCCAACCATATGGAGGAGGTCGATGAAGCTGACTTGGCTACCAAGAGGGAAGAAGCAAAGCTTAAGGAGTACCTGGCTAGCCGAACAGCCCTGGTTGTCATGGACCCAACAGCCCAGACACAACAGCAACAACTGCCTGGACCCTCTGATCAGCCAGCACACTCAACCGATGCCATCTGTGAGCTGATCACTGAGAGGGTCAACCAGCTGAGGCATGAGTTGTTGTCCAAAATCAAGAACAACAAGGAAGACCAAGCTGACAAGATGCATCAGCTGATGGAGGAAAATGCATCCTTGAAGAATCAGCTGGAACAACTCTCCACCTCCCTACAACAAAAGCTGGAAGGCCTCTCCACTTCTACCAGCTCGGAGGTCAAGGATCTGAAGAAGGCGGTTCAAGGACTCAGCTCGGACTTCAACGTCTTCAAGTCAGTTGCTGAATCTGATCTGGCGAAGTCCCAACAGACACAAGACCAGGAGTGGATGTCTCAGTTCGAAAATTTTCGAGCTGAGTTCGTCACCCTTCACAAAGATGTCTCTGCAACCTTTGCAGCCTTGAAGAAAGCTGAGCAGGAACGCCAGGACCTGGAGCTGGCAAAGAAGGTGGAAGAGAGAGATGCTGTGGACGAACTCTTCTCCCGAGTTCAACAAGCTGAGGCCAAGCTGACCTCCCTGGATGGCTCAGTTGCCACCCTTTTGGATGATGCCAAAAAGGGGGAAGGAAAGGAGCCAGCAGCTGTTGCTGGACAGGGGAAAGGTGTTCACCTTCAGCAAGGGAAAGAAGGAGTGCCAGCTGAAACTCAAGAGGAAAGAGCTGAAGGATTGCAGCTGAAGGAGTCGGAAGAGCAGGAACTGGAAGTCTCCCATGACCTCATAGCTGAGCTTACAGCTGAGCTAGATGCCGATCTTGACGGGATCTCAGTTGAAGATTGCATCGAAGCTGCAAAAGCTATGGGGGAGTCCAAGGAGAAATACTTGAATCCCTCTTGGATTAAAAAGTTCGCTGCTGATCAAGCTAAGAAGGTGGCTAAGCTCGAGAAGGAACTGGCCAAAATTGAGAAAAATGTCGACATAAATAAAGCCAGCCGGAGCGTTCGAAGAATAAATAAACATCAGATGAAGGCTGAGGCTAGGGAGAAGACTCAGCAACTGCAGAGAAACGCCCCGCTTCCGTCACGGTTCCCACATACTGACAAGTGGATGAACGCTGAGTGGAACGATGACTGGGAGCAGTTCAAGCACGAGTTTATCAACGATTTTTACTACAGGAAGGTCTACTCAACTGAAGACCCAAGGCAAGCCTTCAAGGAAGCCTTGTGGGAGCTCAGATCTGGAGATCCTGGAATGTTCAGTCAGTTCCAGCGAGCCATGGTGAAGGCTCAGCTCGACCCCAACACCGTTCCAGTACCGCAGAAGCTCAGATATCGCCCTCAGATGATCAAAGGCACAAGTACTCTAAACAGAAATGCGATCATGGCTGAGGCGAGACAAGTATGCAAGGAACATGGTGTCAATACCGGGATCGAGTCAGCTGCGAAGAGAGAGATCTTTGACCGTATCTTCAGCAAGTACGGTCAAGAGTATTTTTGAGCTGATGTAGTTTTTGAGCTGTTGTAGTTTTTGGAGCAACTGATGTATCTTTAACTGTTTTGTACTTAACCTTGTAATCATCAGTTGTAATGAAAACTTCAAGTATATATACGATTCAACTTGACGTACAATATCTCATTGTCCAAGCTATGAATCGCAGTCTTTTAAATACCATGTTATAACTGTGCTAACCCTTTGATATTTTATCTTATAGACTGTCTAGAATTTCAGCTGAGATTTTAGGTCAGTTAGTAAGGTTTACATCAGTAGAGGTTTCAAGTTGTAAGTGGTTTTAGCATCATCAAAAAGGGGGAAATTGTTGGGAAATTTATTAGTATGAGTTTTGATGAATTCCAAAACCAACTGACCCCAACCGAGTAGATGTTGCCAGTTCCTAATGTTAGCTGTTAGGCTCGCTATTTGAGCATTGTTTAGATTTTATCTTTACAGATCTCCAGCTGAAGACGGCAACATAGCGACACTCGGATACAACCCCGGATCAAAGATCGGATAAGGAACATTAGTTACAAGACTCTGCCTGATGAGAGAGTTATGCCAAAAAGGGGAATGCTTTTTGACAGCTGAGAGTTCAAACCAACTGTTCAGTTGGAACATCAGCTATAGAACGCCATCCGATAAAGAGAACGTTTCAAAAAGGGGGAAGTTATAAAGAAGTCTCAATATGAAGTTCAAAGTCAGCTAAGAGTTCAACGGTTCAGTCAGAACATCAGCTAAAGACCACTCAGATGAAGATCAAGATTTTCAACCGACTAACCAAGGTTGATTGTCAGAA
Organism: Schizonepeta tenuifolia; assembly: GCA_029490685.1. NCBI lineage: Eukaryota > Viridiplantae > Streptophyta > Magnoliopsida > Lamiales > Lamiaceae > Schizonepeta > Schizonepeta tenuifolia. Next base: position 58,049,725 of record CM055956.1, read on the forward strand.
AGGTTTGAATTTTAATTTCAAAAGGAAGTCACATGAGGGTTTGACCGTTCAATCATTACCCCATTTGACCCAACACAAGGCTGTCTCAGATGGAAAGCAGAAGAGCACACATGCCATATCGGGAAAGTCTGCAGAGATGAGAGACAAGCCATCGCTTTCAACGATCAGAGATCAACAGCTCCTCCAACGGCTAGTTGATACTCTCCGCCTATAAATAGAGGCCTTCATTCATTTGAAGAAGACACAAGACACACACGCGAGAAGAAACCAGAGAGCAAAAGAAAAAGCAATATTCTTCACGAGCTGAACTGAAGTTAATTTTCTAGAACATCACTTGTTGAGAGTTCTAGATTTAGTTAGTTTTGCGTCTTTAGATCGAACCTTAAGAACATCACTTTGTGAGAGTTCCTAGAGAGTTAGATCATAGCTCACATCCCGTTCGAGCTTCTAGTTGAAAACACATTTTTCTTTCACCTGAAAAGGTTTAGGATCCTACTCTTCCTGCAACTGAGTAGTTAGATCGTTTAGTATCCCAAACTAAACTGTAAGGTTGATAAGTACCCGCAAACTTATCCATAACGGTTGCTCAGCCCGCGTAAGCTGAGTGGTTTGTCCAGAAGAACTTGGACAGAGTTATGTGGATTCACAACTCCCCGTGGACGTAGGAGGGATATCTCCGAACCACGTTAAATCTCTGTGTGCTAGTGTTTTTCTTTATTTATTGCATTCTTAACTGTCTGACTAACCTGCATACAAACCTCTTTTGCACATTCTCAACTGTTTTGGTTTTTAATTAACCAAGCATAAAAGCGTGAGTTGTTTTACGAGTTTAATTTCCACCACATTCCGCACAGCCTCACTCTTCCAGCTGAGGTTTCTTACTCAGCTGTGAAATTCCAACTGAGCCTTTTACTCAGTTGAAGTATTTTTTTCAGGGTTAAGTTTTAAAATCCTAACTGGTGTATTCCCTCCCCCCCCCATACATCAGTAACTCGTTTCGGGACCATCACTAACTTGGTTCCTTTACTCGAAACTTAGGTCAGTTAATTAACGGGAGTCGATAACTTATAACGACTTAGAAGTTCACAAGGAACGAATTTGATACCAAATGAAAGCTACGGATGTCTAGTTTATTGTCCAATTTACGGATCTTAATTTCGTTAAGCGAGTAGAAAGTTATGACAGTTTCCGTGAGAGGTTGCAAAACAGTCCGAGTGAAACCCTAAGTGCTCGTAATCTCGACGCACGACTCCCTAGGTTCGACTAATGCTATACCACCTTTATACTCACGAAATTTCAGTCTCAATGCAGTCAATACGTGAAATCTTTCATGATGAACTCCTTCATATTTCTCGATTAAAAACACGACGTATATTTCCTCATCTTTTAACTAATCAATTACTAAACCAAAATCCATTTTAAATTCAAACTCATATCAACTTCTAACTTATAAATTCATTTATCGAATGGAAATATCATCAACTACAATCTCTTTCATTAATCGACAACAGTCATTAATATCAAATTAGTTTCCTCATTCGACTTTCTTATCGACATTTAATGTCACAGCCCCAAATCCCGAGGGACGGCAGAAGCCGGGGTGCGACTGGGGTTGGATTAAAGAAGCGGGGAAGAAGGGGGCTAAGTGACTAAACATACATAAAAGACATCAAACATTCAATGAACAAGACTTGAATATTATAAAGAAAGAGTTAATCGCTAAGGATTACTCGACCGAAGTACACGGAAGTAACTAAGTTCAAGTTTACAGACTTATGCTACAGTGGTTTGTTCAATATACATATTCTCAAAAGACTTAGAGTATTGCAGCGGAAGTAAGTCATAAGCTAAGTCATCCTATCTCCTCAACTCAACTTCAACCACCGCCGCTACCGTCGCTTCAACCTGCACATTTAGAAAACACATGCAGGGCTAAGTACAAAAGTACTTAGTGGGCACGATCCCGAAAACATAAACATAGGTATAGATAAATATGGCATTTCATAATTTGTAGCACATCGGGGGTTTTATTAAAAAGGGCCCGTGTCTACTAAACATTTTCTGACTCGTTTTTCTCAATTTAGCTTGCAAACGTTTTTCTGGTATGTTACGTTCAAATCTTGACCAATTCTCATTCACCATGGCTGGTACCCCTTAACAGGGTATCACATACACCATAGGTTACAAAGTGCACTAACTCTGGAAAGCACTTAGCAGCTAACTCAGAGCCGATCGTTAGTTAACCTATTTAGATTAACTCTAAATCTGGAAAACACGAATGTTAACTCAGATAGGTACAAGAGAACTCACATAAAACATAAAAAAGTTCATGCCATAATTATCACTTTGAAAACACAGATATCAAAGCGATAAAGAAAGGTTTTCCGAGCATTGCTCGTTTTATTTCATATATAAAAGCCCACCTTGTGTTACAGAAATACTAAGTACTAGCTTCCGATCTTCTAATCTTCGGACCTTTCCTTACTGTTGGCTTCCTCCTTCATCGTAAAATAATAACACTTAAAATCGGGTCGTAAAAGATAATCGATCATTGAAACTCGAAAAAAATTTTAGTCGTTTCATTTCTTTAGGCAATTGCACGCTTACTAGTTTCATTTTATTTAAATGGAAACGAGATTCGAACAAATCTCGTTTAGAACTCGAAAGGTCTCATACTCGACTCTTTGGTCAGCAGAGAAGGTAGTCGATAGCTTAATATGACTTAAAAGATCAAAGGAACTAAGTTGGAAAGGAAATCAACTTAGGAAATTAAGTTTTAGTTCTTTAGACAATTTAGGCATTTTCACGCTTAACTAAATTTCTTTACTTTAACGGATACGAGATACAAACTCGTCTTGTTTAGCACTCAAGGCTCCGTACTTGACACTGAGGTCAGTAAGAACATAGTCGTCAAGTTATTACGGCTTAAACGATCGAAAGAAACTAAGTTGCGAACGAAACAACTTAGGAGAATAAATTCTGAAAAATCACTGCACAAGGCAGTAACTCTGGGGACTGCCCAGAACAGGGGAACTGGAAACAGGGAATGAGCCCTGTATCATTTGAAAGCTTGGGATGTCTAGTTTACGCTCCAATTTACGGATTTCAAATCCGATAAACGAGCTAAAAGATATCACAGTTTCCGGCATGGGTCGCAAAACTGCCGCGCGAACCCTAGTTGCTCGCTAGATTCGACGTATAACTTCATAGGTTCGTTCTAAGTTCTCGTATTCGATTTCTTAAGAAACTTGACTCTCAAGGCAGTCAACACGTACTCCCGTACGTGATAAAATCCTTTTCAAAACTCATCCAATAGCACGACGTTCTAAACGTCGGCTTTCAACTATCAAGTACTAAACCAAAGCAATTAACAATTTCTCGTTTCTAGTTCTCGACTATCACTATAACTCATATTATAATAGCTCGAAAGCTCATGACGTCAACTACAAAATCATTCTCAAGTCCATAATAAACAATATTATCAAGTTAGAATTCTTATTCGACTTCTCGGTTATTAATTACGACTAATTGTTCATCTCTTACGCGATTTTAAAAGTTATCGGATTTCGTTCATTTTCCACGTCATCAAACAACATCTAACGAGATTCATTTTCATGCATATCATCACTTCATATCATTACTACATCTCAACTTAAAACGAGTTCTTCGTCTCTTACATTCCACAAAATATTTTTAGAAAATTCTAAATAAATTCATAACATCAATTAATATCAATTACAACATTATTTCATCAATAAATCCTCAAACAATTCAACTACAAGAAAACCACTAAATTTTCTAATAATTTTCGGTATTAACACTTAATTAAAGAGGGTGTTTTTCTTCATCAATTAACATCATTTATCTCTTAATCATACTATTATATCATCCTTTAAACAATTGAAGTCCAATTGCAACATGAAATTGAAAATCCCCAAATCCAAACCCTAAACCCTAGAACTCGGTTTCAACATACTTGGGGGTTTCGATTTCTCTTGGTTCTAATCACTAATTAAACACTTCCTAAGCATGATTATAACATCAATTGAAGAATTCCATCATCCCACCAAAATCCCCCAAATATTCGGTAATGTCATAGTAGTTAGGGTTCTTGATTTCAATCAATTTTAATCCCTAATTATCACATATAACACATCTAATTTCACTAATCCAAGATCAAATATCTAGTTCCATCATCCAAAATTTTCGATCCAAAAGAAAATAAAAAGAAATGGATTTTGGATGGATAGAAACATAGAGGAGACTAATACCTTGAAGATTAGTGAAGGAAGAATTGAAGTTCGATGGTTGGATTAGAGACTTGTGTGGAATTTCTTGTCCAAGATCTTGATGCTTCAATGGAGATGTGAAGAACAAAGTGAGAGATAGAGTGTGTGTGTGTAGATGGCGGTAATGGGGAGGTGTTGGGGAGGATGACTAACAAGTATTATGACATAATATCTAATAGACTTAGGTGTAAAGTTAATTAAAAGATCTAAGTAGTGAGTCATTGATAAATACTATAAAAAAATGAAATATCTAGCTTAGTGAGAGTGTGATGTCGATTATGAGGGGGAAAAGGAAGAAAATTACGCGCTTTTCCGGCGCGATACGACGTTACGGAAATCGAACGACGAAAAACGTAGCTTGGCACAAAATCGTCACGATCCGATTCGTCCAAAAATTCTAACGTACTAAACTTAATCCGAAAATAATATTTAAAATTTTACCTCCGACAAAAACTCGAGACGACACAGTCCGAGTTTTGTCTGGAAAATCATAAAAATGAACTTTCTCGGGCGAGTTCGTATCGCGATTTCGTGAATGTAAAAATCAGACGGTTTTCCGTTTTGAGTTCACGAATTAAAACCTTTTCGTACGCGATAACCCTAAATACAGTAGTCGTCTAGCTAACTTCCGTAATTTTTTTTCGGAAACGGATTCGACCGTTAGTCTTAGAATTCAAAATCGTAAACTTAGGCGTGCAAAGCCATTTTTTTTAATAACTTTAAAATTTTGAGATCGTAAGGAATTTCCGGGGTATTACATTTAAACTCGATTACTCGTCTCTTACCAAAATTTCAACTTTCTTAGAATTCGCTCAAATTTTCCAATTACGTTCATTATCTACCAAAATTCGCGAATATTCAAACCATAAACATATATCATTATCCATTCTCAACTTATCGATGATTCTTCGTCTCTTATTAAAAATTCGACATTCTTCGATTTTGCTCAAACTTTCCAATAAAGTTCAACAGTTACTAAGATTTACTAATATGAAAATCATATACTTAAATTATTATGGAATCTTAACTTATCGTCGGTTCTTCGTCTCTTACGATTTCTATTTTATTTTTAGAAAAATCCAATTAAATTATATGATCATCTATACACTTACTACATCTCATTTTTATCATCACATCATACAAATCATAACAAATACTTAGTCAAAACCTCACTTCTTTGTCTCTTACATTTTGGTTTCTATTTTTAGAAAAATCTCAATTAATTCCCACACTCATCTACTAATCCATAGAGCAATAATCCACAAATCAATCATCCAAAATCCAACTTAAAACATTAAATCCCTAATTTCCTTAAATTTTTGGTAATTAGCAATTAATTAGGAGGATGATTTCCACGTGATTTCTATCCATAAAATCCATTCCTAAGCATGATATAACATGTATTAATCTTAGAATCATCATCCTACATCTCATGAATTTTTCGAAAATAATCAAAGTTGAAGGAAAAGAATTTTGTTCAGTTCTGTAATACCCTGAAGTTCTAAACCTTTTGAGAGCGTTATAATTAACCGAATAAGTTCAAATGTCGAGATTTGTGGAATAAAAATTTTCTTTCTAATTGAAGAGAAATAAGTAAAACGTCTAGAATGCTTTGTGCATTTTGCGTGAATTTATCTGTTCTATTTCGTGAGATGATGATGTGATATATTTGTTGAGTTTGTTTATATGAAAATGAGTATGAGATTAATTTTCAGAAAAAACCCGAAGAGTTTGTTTAATTAAAAAGGAATAATGTTGATCGCCGAGAAAATTCTTTGCGCCGAAGAATTTAGAATAGAGTAGAATTAAAACCTTTGAACCTAGAATTTCTTCTAAGGTCATTGAGATAGGATAAGAGCTTATCCGAAATAATTTGAGAAGAGTTACGAGGAATTAATCTTTAAAGGATTAATAACGGATTAATAAGCCGACTAATTTCTTTTAAGATCTAAAAGATTAGATGATCGGAATCGTTAATCTTTTAAATGAAATGTAAAATAGGATTGAGATGTTTTAGTGTCGGAAATGAGACGAGGAGAGGTTAGAACCGTTTATAGCATAAATGAATTAATATGAATCTTTTTATCCGGAAAACCTTTACGATCGGTAATTAATACCCATAACGACACGACGAGGACAAGAGTCACTCTCCCTCTCTCCCTCTCACGCCACCTCACCACCTCTCTCCCATATCTCTCCAATTTCCCATGCAAATTTTCATCATTATGTCTCCACCATGATCTTAGCAAAAGACTGCATGCAAATTCAATCACATCACCTCTTAAGCATTTCCAATTTCCAACACTAAATGTAATCATGCTCTATTCCCTTTGTTGGATACACATGCATGTATCTACCTCTCTCTCTCTCAACATCTCTCTATGTTCAAAGAGAAGGAATTCATTTCATCCAACATCAAGCAAAGAAAAAGAAAACTCTCCCTCTCTACTCTCTCCCTCCCTCACGGCATTCACACACACACACATACATTTTGATTTTCTTCCATGCAATCTTGGCTTTCAAGCTTAACATCCATGGAGATGAAGTGAAGATCATCATCCTCCATCTAGTTCATCCATATCTTCAAGAAAATGTAAAAATCCATCAAAGTTCTTGATTCAAAAATCAAATAATCATCCCCATTTTTCTTTCATTTTTGGCTCTTAAGCCCTAAAGAAATGGATGATTAATTATTGTGTTATTCTTTTCTTTGAGGATTCAAGAAGAGTTCTTCCATACATCCAAGCTAAAGTTTGAAGCTCATTCTCCCCATCTTTCGATCCCAAGAAGCCAAGAGAAGAGATCCGATTTTAATTGTCAAAGTATGATATTCCATTTGATTAATTGTATATATGTATATCTCTAAGCCCTAAAAGAAAGAAAACATGCATGCATGGTATTTATTTATGTTTAGGCAAACTTAGGTTGTTAATGTGAGAATTAAATGAGAAGAAATCGTTAGGAGAATCGAATACTAGGATTTAATCGGTGAATTAAGAGAAGAAAAAGAAATTAAATCCCTAAAAAAAATGATGAAAGCCGAAATTAATAGAGAAAAATAAGAAAATATGAATTCTTTGAGTTATTGTTATTTTGATGCTTGATTTATGATTTTTATCATGTTGAGAATGGAATTATATACATGAAAAATTGAGAAATAAAATGCCCTAAAAACACTATGAATGCTGTGTATTTTAAGAGAAAACGAAGGAATTATTTCGTTGATTTTATTGATGATTTGAGTGATGTTTTGATCATAAAATTATTATGTGAGATGTTGATATAATCATATATGTTATTAAGTATAAGAAAAACAAGTTGCATGTTAAGTTTTTGAAGAAAATAAATGGTTATAATATTAGAAGATTTGGTTTTTTAATGTTATAATGTGTGTTAAAGAGTTAGTTTGAATCATGGATGAAAATAGAAATTTTTGTAACAAAAAGAATGAAGTTTAAAAGCTTTTAAAATATTAAGAATTGAGAAATGCATAAAAAAATATTTCTAATAAGTGTTCTTGTATTAAAACTTGAAGATTTGAATTTTTAATAAACTAAATCAAAAAAAAGTTTTATAATTAAAACTAATAAGATAAACTAATTTTTATAAGAATGTTTTTAAAAAATAAAAGAAATTGTTAAGTAAGAATTAGTTTTAAATTAAGAACAAAGAAGGAGAACGTATTAAATAAATAAACAAGAAGTCGAGAAATTCGAGTTAAAAAGGAGTAATTAAAAAGAATAAAATTGAAAAGAAGATTTAATCGAGTCGAGAAAAAGATGTTAGACGAATTAAGTTAAATACTCGTATAATGTAATTAAGAAGATAATAGCATAAAATTCGAGTAATAATTTTGAAGTTAATTATTTAAGTAAGTTGTTTGCAAACCGTGCGAGTTAAAAACCGAGAAGATTGGCCAAGTTAATAATTAGAAAATTAATAGTCGAGTTAAGAAATGAGAATTGAATTAGAAATGGAAAAGAAATTCCAATTTCATAAGAATTTAATAATAAATTAAGAGAAATTTTATTAAATGAATAAAGAGTTTATAAAATGCTTCATAAGATAACGAATTTGGAAAATGCGTTGTTTATAAGCCGAGAAAAGATAATTGATGTCATTTGAGTTTTAATAAAAAGAAACGCATAACCAAATTAAGTTCTATTGTACAATTAAATAAATGTTAATGTGTCTTGAAGTGTGTTTGATATATTTGGAATTATTATGTGGTTAAATAAATGTTTAAGTGCATGATATTAATTGTGACGTGCAGAATTACTAAGTTATTTGTATGCAAGATGATTGAATTATTGATTTGTTAAACCGAGAAGTGACTAAGTTTTTAAAAAGAAAGCTCGAATAATGGAATGTAGATAGACGACGTTTCATAATTTAAGTGCGAAGTGCTAAGACGTGGTTAATTAGTATTAACCAATTATCGAGTAGAGTTAATAGTTTAAAAGGCGAGAATGTGAGATCTTTAAGAAAGGATAAAGCATAGAGAGAATCGACTCAAGTAGAAGTCCTCCAGTTGAGTCCAACGCCTTTTTGTCCGTCTTTGCGTATCTTATTTTCTTTATCGATGTCAAACTGTGAAGGATCGAGCCGGACGGATCATTAAGCGAGGACAAATAGCCCTTAAACCGCCTAGCTAGAATCTTCGGAAGTCAGGTGGGCTTTTCTAAACCAAAACTATCGATGAAAGTTATTATGCTATTAAATGTTATTATATGAATTTAAATGCGATTGACTTGCCGTTTTTATTGAGTTTGGTATGTGTTGTCATCTGTTTATGTGAAGATGTTGTTATCCTGTGAAAGGCAGGAAACCCACGTGTGGTATGTTGAATGTTGAGGTGACCGTGAGCCTTGCTTCAGTTAGGCCGGTCATAGTGTTCGAGAAGGAGGCCTACTTCTCGGCATATTAAGATTGAATGTGACAGATGATGCCTACTATTACTATATGTTATGTTTGACTACGCAGTCTGTTTAAAAGAAAATGTTTTAACATGCACAAGTAAAACTGTTTTAAATTGTTTAAGTACTTGTGATGTTCGGCAACGCAAGTTCAATTGATATAGCTTTTAAAAGCATCTTTATCCAAATGTTTTGGCTTGTGTTCACTGAGTACGAAGTACTCAGCCCTGCGTGTGTTTCTAAACGTGGAGGTTGACTGGATGGCAATGGCATGGACGCTTGGTGGTGTGGTGTTTCTTTTGGTTGAGTCAAATAGAATGTCGGACAGGCATTCGTACGTCTTCATACGTGCGAGTGTTGGGTTTTAAGTCAAGTTATTCCGCTGCAACTTTTTGAAACAATGTTTGTTGATATACTCTGACACTTATGTTTTTTATTCCGAGCAATGTGCTCGATGATTTTGAATGCTCGGTCATTGCTTCATTATGCTGTTAGAGTTTTATTCGAATGCTGTTGTGTTTTATTGATGATTTCCCCGAGCATGTTTCCTTTTATTTTAGTTGATTATTAGTTGGTTAGGTTGTGTTGTTGTTCGTAAGTCGCACCTCGAGAGTCGGGGCGTGACAGGTTGGTATCAGAGTAAGGCTTTGATTGCTCTGTAGTCTGTTATTCTTTGATAAGTCGAGTCTAGATTTAATTCCTAAACTTATTTGAGTTAGTAAACCACACCAAGCTATCCTCCATCTCATCCGGCAACCAGGTATGTCTTATTTTTTTTAAAAAGTTTTTCAAGTTAAGGTGATGTTTGAGTTATCAAGGTGTTAAGAATTTCTTTTAAGTTATTTATGAGTTATGATGTTTAAAGATGAAAATGGTTAAGTTGATTAATAACTAGATTGCTTTAGAATGTCCTCTCCAATGCGTGTTCGTGTGAAAAATCGGAAAGGATGAAACGTGTGTGCGATTGGTTACGTAATTTGGAATTGTTGAACGAAAATCCCCCTTTGGAACGCAGAAATGAGTATGTAGTGGAATTTGTAGTATGCTCGATTAATTGTTTAAGTGTGCTTATGTGTTTAAAATTCGTATAGGATGGACGACAACGATTGGATGCAGGAGTACTTGCACGTGAGAAAGATGAGCACTGAGTCACTAGCGGAATTTCTAGCACGTTATCATTCGATATGGGGAAGAGTCCAGTATATGGACATAGGACCGTTGGAAGGCATGACGCATCTAATCCAAGCTCTACCGCAAGAATGGAAGGATTGGGCAGCATCCCTTGTCCCTCGATTTTTAGGCTACCGCTACTTCGACCGAACCTTATACGGTAATGTGAATGCGTTTATCTCCGAAATTTCAGCCCGTTTCATGACTTATGGTGCTCCTCCGCCAGAACCATATGATGATGATACTCCAAGTTTGTTAAATGAAATTGTTCGTGCTCCACCATCAATCCCTTAAAATGATCCCATCTGCCTCCAAATCAATTCGCCGCCACGAACTGTGCTTGAACCTCAAAATTCCTACTCAGATTATCCAATTGTAAGTGATGTGCTTTAATTCATTCTTTTGACCCTTTTGTTTTGTCTAACTTGCCAACATTGCAGCCGAGTGGATGCAATGGAAATCCTTCAGCAAATGAAGATCAATTTGTTGCTTACATGTGTCGATAGCAAGTAACTTTTTCAAATCATCCCGAAGCATAATCTTCTAGGCCAGCCCGTCCGAGCAACGACAATAAGAATGAAAGTGAGCCAAATGATGCAGCAACAGTAGGAAAAGGATATCTTCAAACCTTACCTAGCAATGTTTTTCCTGCCTCTTTTGCTTGTGCATCTACCTCCCCAGCAAGGCAAGAAGACGAGCACAACTCTCAATTTGGCGTCTCCACTGATGCAGCTCCTTACCTTCGTCAAGAAGAGAATCCTAACACCCCGCCATGGGTTGAATCTGAGCTAGCTGTGATGAACTACACCTTGGAAGAGTGTGAGGAAGCCGTGAGGGAAGCTGAACGCGAATGTTTCGCCATTGACGATGACAACGTCAACGAAGAAGACCAGTTTGTAGGCCAGATGCTTGAGGAAGAAGAGGAAGAAGAAGACCCCGAAGAGGAAGAAGATCCCATAGAGCACTTTGGAGTAGACTCCGATGCGGAGCAGTATGATGACAATGGACCAAGCGAAAGCGATTCTTGCATGTAGAAGCAATTCAAGGAAGCCGTGGAAATTTAAGTTTTATCATGTGTGTTTGAGAGACGAACTCTATTATTTTTCAGTAATGTAATTTGGTTTAAGACTTGCATAATTTGAGTAGGAAGAAGGGAAATTTTCAAGTGAGTCCCTTTTATTTATAAGTCCTTAAAAGAGGCCGCCGTCGGGCGATGTAGAATGAGCCATTTGGCTAATGATATTGAAATTTGAATTTCCTGAGTTATCAATTTGAATTGAGTATGTGAAAATGAAAGTGATGATATGAATGTTTGATGACTATTGGAAATTGAATGAGATGCATGAGAAGTTGAAATAATGAAATTATTTGAGAAAGTTCTTGATTGCTTTTTAATTGCTTAAGTACTGATCGAGAATCGTATTCCTCCCAAAAGAGAAATGTTTTCAGAATCGAGAAAGGTTCCTAGTGAACTAAAGAACTAGAGTGGCTAAAGTTTTCTTATTGTAAATTTTTAAAATGCCGCCAAGACGCAGAAACGTCAGAATCCCTGAAGATAACTCGGAAGGACAGCGTGATCCTACTCCGCCCCCTCCGAATGAGAGACGAGTCGAAGAACTTTTTCTCCGAAAAAATCCCCCAACCTTCGATGGTAAAGGCAGTCCAACTGATGCTGAGGACTGGATTCGTTCTCTTGAGCGAATTTTTCATTTCCTTCGTTGTTCCGATCGTGAATGTCTGGAGTGTATGATGTACCAGTTGAAAGGAACTGCCGACTATTCATGGAAAGCGAAACAAAGAATGTATTCCCCCGAAGAGCGCGAGGATTTAACGTGGGATCAGTTTAAGGAAGCCTTGTATGAGAAGTACGTGCCGAGAAGTTATCGCAAGCAGAAATCCAACGAATTCACGAATCTGAAGCAAGGGAAGAAGTCTGTGGTTGAGTATGATCGAGAATTCTGTGAATTAGCCCGTTTTGCGCCTGATATGGTCGACACTGATGAGAAGATGTGCGAATTGTTTCGAGCAGGACTGAGGCAAGACATCCGAGTAGTTCTTGCTAGTCAAAGTGGTTTGACTTACGCCGAAGCTTTGAACCGAGCTCTTGATATGGAATTGGCAATGCAACCAGAGAAAGGATCGCATCCTCCAGCGAATTCTCAATTTCAAAGCCAGACAACGACAACTGTATCTACTCATCAATCCCAGTTGGGCCAGTATGGAAAGAGGAAGGGAAAATGGAATCGTGGGAACCACCCGAACAAGAGGCAGTGGCAAGGAAAAAGCCAACAGCAACCCCAGAAGGGAAAAGCTCCGCGGATCAACCGGAATAACCTACCTATAGGACCCTTAGGATTCCCTCCTTGTGCGAAATGTGGTAAAATGCATCAAGGCGTTTGCAAGAGCGGGAGTAATGTTTGCTATACTTGTGGTCAACCTGGTCATTTCTCGAACCAATGCCCGAGTAAGCAACGAGGATTTAGAGGCGGAAGACCAAATCAGTTCCAGCCGTCGCAGATGAAAGCCATTGAGGCAGTCCCTCTGCAAAAGTTTGTCCAGCATCATTGTAAGCCGCCGTAGCCAAAGCAACAACCTCTTCAGCAAGAGCCTCCGCATTTTCAAAGAGCCTACGCGATTGAGCAGAAACCGCTGGAGAAAGAGAAAGGAAATTTGGCAGGTATGGGAAAGCTTAATAGCATACCTGTTATTATTTTGTTCGATACGGGAGCTTCGCATTCGTTTATATCTAGCATTTGCGTAGAAAACCTAGAATTGAAGGTAGAAAAATCAAACCAGGTGCTTAGTGTCGTAACCCCTTTAGAAAAGTCTGCGTTAGTTTCGCGTGTTTGCTCGAATTTAGAATTTGAGATCGGAAATCGTAAGCTGATCGCAAAATCCCTGAACATAATCCAGATGTGTGACGTGGATATAATCCTAGGAATGGATTGGTTAACCGAGAATTTTGCGACGATTCAATGCGACTTGAGGCAAATATCGTTCAAACCTCCTGGAGAAGAGTTGACCGTAGTTTTCGGAGTGGAAAAGAGAATGAAGAAAAGCGTGCCAATAATTTCGGCTGTGAAAGTGTAAAGATTGATGCGGAAGAAAGATACACAGGTGTATCTAGTTTATCTGAATAAAGACGAAAACCAAGAGTTGAGTATCGATGATGTTCCAATCGTGAGAGAATTCAAGGATGTGTTTCCAGAAGTGTTACCAGGCTTACCCCCTGATCGTCAATTGGAATTTACAATCGATTTAGAACCTGGATCAGCCCCAATATCCAAGGCCCCGTATAGAATGGCTCCAAAGGAACTTCAAGAGTTGAAGATCCAACTACAAGAATTATTGGACTTAGGCTATATTCGACCAAGTGTATCGCCTTGGGGTGCTCCAATATTGTTCGTGAAGAAGAAGGATGGTAGTTTAAGGATGTGCATAGACTGTCGAGAGCTAAACAAGATTACGCTTAAGAACAAGTATCCTTTGCCAAGGATAGATGATTTGTTTGACCAGCTAAAAGGAGCCGGTGTTTTCTCCAAGATTGATTTAAGATCTGGATACCATCAATTGAAGATCAAGCAAGAAGATATTCCAAAAACTGCTTTTAGGACGAGATATGGACATTACGAATTCATAGTAATGCCATTTGGGTTAACAAATGCTCCAGCAGTATTTATGGATATGATGAACAGAGTATTTCACGAGTATTTGGAGAAGTTCGTTATTGTCTTTATAGACGATATTTTGGTTTATTCAAGAGATGAGGCTGAGCATGAAAAGCATTTAAGGATTGTGTTAGAAACGCTTAGAGCTGAAAAGATGTATACTAAATTCAGTAAATGTGAATTTTGGTTGAAAGAGGTGAATTTCTTAGGACATGTTGTTTCGTCCGAAGGAATCAAAGTGGACATGGAGAAGGTGAAAGCTGTACAAGAATGGAAATCCCCGACATCAGTCCATGAAATCCGTAGTTTCCTCGGTTTAGCAGGATACTACCGGATATTCATAGAAGGATTCTCCAAGATCGCGAAGCCGATGACAAGCCTGTTGAGGAAAGAAACAAAGTTCGAGTGGATGGAAGAATGTGAAAGGAGTTTCCAAGAGCTCAAGACGAGATTGACTACAGCTCTAGTGTTAGTACTACCCGAGCCAGACAAAGACTACATCATATACACCGATGCATCTGCTCAAGGACTAGGATGTGTCATAATGCAAGATGGAAAAGTGATTGCATATGCTTCAAGGCAACTCAAACCTCATGAAGAGAAGTATCCAACTCACGACATGGAATTAGCAGCTGTCGTTCATGCTTTGAAGATATAGCGACATTATCTTTATGGAGCCAAGTGTCAAATATTTCCAGATCACAAGAGTTTGAAGTACTTCTTCGAACAGAAGGAGTTGAACATGAGACAAATAAGATGGCTCGAGTTGGTGAAAGATTACGATTGCAAGATATCTTACCATCCTGGCAAAGCAAATATAGTAGCTGACGCGCTAAGTCGAAGGAGAAAGAAGGAAAATTCGGAAGGGACCGAATTAGGATTTCTTCTAACTGATGAAGTCAAGTTGATCGAAGAATTTGCAAAGATGAGAATTGAAGTAATGGTACCTCCGGCAACAGTAGACCAAGTGATTGCTACCTTAGTAGTAATGCCTGATTTGAGAACCTGCATCATAGAAGGCCAAAGAAGAGACGAAGAATTGGAGAAGCTACGAATGAAGGTGAGAAGAGAAGAAGTTTAAGATTTCTCAGAGTCGAGCGATAATGCCTTGTTGTACCAAGGAAGAATTTGCATGCCTAATGACGATAAACTGAAGAATGAGATAATGAGTGAAGCTTATGAAACCCCGTATACAGCTCGTCCCGGCAGCACAAAGATGTACCAAGACTTAAAGAAACAATTTTGGTGGAATGGAATGAAGATGGATGTGGCATTGTTCGTTGAAAAATGCCTAGCTTGCCAGCAAGTGAAGTCTTTGCATCAAAGACCATATGGACCTCTGCAACCGTTACCAGTCCCAGAGTGGAAGTGGGATGGAATCACAATGAATTTTGTGACAGGATTACCAAGATCAAGGAAAGGAAATACAGTAGTATGGGTGATAGTGGATAGGTTGACGAAGTCTGCTCATTTCATACCTATTCCACATACCAATAGATCAGCTAAGTTAGCTGAGATCTATATCAAAGAAATTGTGAAGTTGCATGGAGGGCCGAACACGATTACCTCGAATAGAGATTCGAAGTTCACAGCCCGTTTTTCGGAGAGCTTCCACAAAGAGTTGGGAACTCAGTTGCAGTTCAGCACTGCTTATCATCCCCAAACCGATGGTCAGTCCGAGCGAACGATTCAAATTCTCGAAGATTTGTTGAGAGCTGTTCTGCTAGATAAAGGAGTTGAATGGGAGAAAGTCTTACCTCTTGTTGAATTCGCGTACGACAACAGCTATCAGAATACGATAGGAATGGCCCCTTACGAAGCTCTTTACGGAAGGAAGTGTAGATCGCCGCTTTATTGGAATGAAATAGGCGAAAGGAAGGTGATAGGGCCAGAAGCAGTTGAAGAAATGATAGAATCCGTGCGCCAAATTCGCGAGAAGATTAAAGAAGCTCAAAGTCGATAGAAGTCGTATGCTGATAATCGAAGATCCAAGTTGGAATTTGAAGAAGGAGATAAAGTATTTCTAAAAGTGTCCCCGTCGAAAGGAGTCTATCGCTTTGGAGTTAAAGGAAAGCTTAAACCTCGTTTTATAGGACCATACGAGATCCTTGAGAAGATTGGATCCGTATCTTATTGTTTAGCGTTATCGTCCAGTTTCGGAAGCTCGCATAACATTTTCCATGTATCGCAACTGAGAAAGTACGTCTTCGATCCGAAGCACGTAATACGCCAAGAAGATATCGAAATGAAGCCCGATCTAAGCTACGAGGAGAAACCCGAGAGGATTTTAGATCATAAAGTTCAGCAGCTTAGAACGAAGTCGATTCCCTTAGTAAAGGTCAAGTGGTGTCATCATGATCTCGAAGAAGCCACTTGGGAACTCGAAGAAAAGATGAAAGCAAATTATCCCGAGTTATTTTCTCAAGGTCAGTAAATTTCGGGACGAAATGTTTTTTAAAAGGGTGAGGATGTAATACCCCGAAGTTCTAAACCTTTTGAGAGCGTTACCATTAACCGAATAAGTTCAAATGTCGAGATTTGTGGAATAAAATTTTTCTTTCTAATTGAAGAGAAATGAGTAAAACGTCTAGAATATTTTGTGCGTTTTGCGTGAATTTATCTGTTCTATTTCTTGAGATGATGATGTGATATATTTGTTGAGTTTGTTTATATGAAAATGAGTATGAGATTAATTTTCAGAAAAAAACCCGAAGAGTTTGTTTAATTAAAAAGGAATAATGTTGATCGCCGAGAAAATTCTATGCGCCGAAGAATTTAGAATAGAGTAGAATTAAAACCTTTGAACCTAGAATTTCTTCTAAGGTCATTGAGATAAGATAAGAGCTTATCCGAAATAATTTGAGAAAAGTTACGAGGAATTAATCTTTAAAGGATTAATAACGGATTAATAAGCCGACTAATTTCTTTTAAGATCTAAAAGACTAGATGATCGGAATCGTTAATCTTTTAAATGAAATGTGAAATAGGATTGAGATGTTTTAGTGTCGAAAATGAGACGAGGAGAGGTTAAACCCGTTTATAGCATAAATGAATTAATACGAATCGTTTTATCCAGAAAACCTTTACGACCGGGTAATTAATACCTGTAACGACACGACGAGGACAAGTGTCACTCTCCCTCTCTCCCTCTCACGCCACCTCACCACCTCTCTCCCATCTCTCTCCAACTTCCCGTGCAAATTTTCATTATTATGTCTCCACCATGATCTTAGCAAAAGATTGCATGCAAATTCAATCACATCACCTCTTAAGCATTTCCAATTTCCAACACTAAATGTAATCATGCTCTATTCCCTTTGTTGGATACACATGCATGTATCTACCTCTCTCTCTCTCTCAACATCTCTCTATGTTCAAAGAGAAGGAATTCATTTCATCCAACATCAGGCAAAGAAAAAGAAAACTCTCCCTCTCTACTCTCTCCCTCCCTCACGGCATTCACACACACACACACACATACATTTTGATTTTCTTCCATGCAATCTTGGCTTTCAAGCTTAACATCCATGGAGATGAAGTGAAGATCATCATCCTCCATCTAGTTCATCCATATCTTCAAGAAAAGGTAAAAATCCATCAAAGTTCTTCATTAAAAAATCAAATAATCATCCCCATTTTTCTTTCATTTTTGGCTCTTAAGCCCTAAAGAAATGGATGATTAATTATTGTGTTATTCTTTTCTTTGAGGATTCAAGAAGAGTTCTTCCATACATCCAAGCTAAATTTTGAAGCTCATTCTCCCCATCTTTCGATCCCAAGAAGCCAAAAGAAGAGATCCGATTTTAATTTTCAAAGTATGATATTCCATTTGATTAATTGTATATATGCATATCTCTAAACCCTAAAAGAAACAAAACATGCATGCATGGTATTTATTTATGTTTAGGCAAACTTAGGTTGTTAATGTGAGAATTAAATGAGAAGAAATCGTTAGGAGAATCGAACACTAGGATTTAATCGGTGAATTAAGAGAAGAAAAAGAAATTAAATCCCTAAAAAAAATGATGAAAGCCGAAATTAATAGAGAAAAATAGGAAAATATGAATTCTTTGAGTTATTGTTATTTTGATGCTTGATTTATGATTTTTATCATGTTGAGAATGCAATTATATACATGAAAAATTGAGAAATAAAATGCCCTAAAAACACTATGAATGCCGTGTATTTTAAGAGAAAAAGAAGGAATTATTTCGTTGACTTTATTGATGATTTGAGTGATGTTTTGATCATGAAATTATTATGTGAGATGTTGATATAATCATATATGATATTAAGCATAAGAAAAACAAGTTGCATGTTAAGTTTTTGAAGAAAATAAATGTTGATAATATTAGAAGATTTGGTTTTTTAATGTTATAATGTGTGTTAAAGAGTTAGTTTGAATCATGGATGAAAATAGAAATTTTTGTAACAAAAAGAATGAAGTTTAAAAGCTTTTAAAATATTAAGAATTGAGAAATGCATAAAAAAATATTTCTAATAAGTGTTCTTGTATTAAAACTTGAAGATTTGAATTTTTAATAAACTAAATCAAAAAGAAGTTTTATAATTAAAACTAATAAGATAAACTAATTTTTATAAGAATGTTTTTAAAAAATAAAAGAAATTGTTAAGTAAGAATTAGTTTTAAATTAAGAACAAAGAAAGAGAACGTATTAAATAAATAAACAAGAAGTCGAGAAATTCGAGTTAAAAAGGAGTTATTAAAAAGAATAAAATTGAAAAGAAGATTTAATCGAGTCGAGAAAAGGATGTTAGACGAATTAAGTTAAATACTCGTATAATGTAATTAAGAATATAATAGCATAAAATTCGAGTAATAATTTTGAAGTTAATTATTTAAGTAAGTTGTTTGCAAACCGTGCGAGTTAAAAACCGAGAAGATTGGCCAAGTTAATAATTAGAAAATTAATAGTCGAGTTAAGAAATGAGAATTGAATTAGAAATGGAAAAGAAATTCCAATTTCATAAGAATTTAATAATAAATTAAGAGAAATTTTATTAAATGAATAAAGAGTTTATAAAATGCTTCATAAGATAACGAATTTGGAAAATGCGTTGTTTATAAGCCGAGAAAAGATAATTGATGTCATTTGAGTTTTAATAAAAAGAAACGCATAACCAAATTAAGTTCTATTGTACAATTAAATAAATGTTAATGTGTCTTGAAGTGTGTTTGATATATTTGGAATTATTATGTGGTTAAATAAATGTTTAAGTGCATGATATTAATTGTGACGTAAAGAATTACTAAGTTATTTGTATGCAAGATGATTGAATTATTGATTTGTTAAACCGAGAAGTGACTAAGTTTTTAAAAAGAAAGCTCGAATAATGGAATGTAGATAGACGACGTTTCATAATTTAAGTGCGAAGTGCTAAGACGTGGTTAATTAGTATTAACCAATTATCGAGTAGAGTTAATAGTTTAAAAGGCGAGAATGTGAGATCTTTAAGAAAGGATAAAGCATAGAGATAATCGACTCAAGTAGAAGTCCTCCAGTTGAGTCCAACGCCTTTTTGTCCGTCTTTGCGTATCTTATTTTCTTTATCGATGTCGAACTGTGAAGGATCGAGCCGGACGGATCATTAAGCGAGGACAAATAGCCCTTAAACCGCCTAGCTAGAATCTTCGGAAGTGAGATGGGCTTTTCTAAACCAAAACTATCGATGAAAGTTATTATGCTATTAAATGTTATTGTATGATTTTAAATGCGATTGACTTGCAGTTTTTATTGAGTTTGGTATGTGTTGTCATCTGTTTATGTGAAGATGTTGTTATCCTGTGAAAGGCAGGAAACCCACGTGTGGTATGCTGAATGTTGAGGTGACCGTGAGCCTTGCTTCGGTTAGGCCGGTCATAGTGTTCGAGAAGGAGGCCTACTTCTCGGCATAGTAAGATTGAATGTGACAGATGATGCATACTATTACTATATGTTATGTTTGACTGCACAGTCTGTTTAAAAGAAAATGTTTTAACATGCACAAGTAAAATTGTTTTAAATTGTTTAAGTACTTGTGATGTTCGGCAACGCAAGTTCAATTCATATAGCTTTTAAAAGCATCTTTATCCAAATGTTTTGGCTTGTGTTCACTGAGTACGAAGTTCTCAGCCTTGCGTGTGTTTCTAAACGTGAAGGTTGACTGGATGGCGATGGCATGGACGCTTGGTGGTGTGGTGTTTCTTTTGGTTGAGTCGAATAAAATGTCGGACATGCATTTGTACGTGTTTCTTTCCGCTGCAACTTTTTGAAACATTGTTTGTTGATATACTCTGACACTTATCTTTTTTATTCCGAGCAATGTGCTCGATGATTTTGAATACTCGTTGAACCCTTAATTTTGTTAACTTGAAAAACTTATCGTATCTTGTTGGATTGTTATTCTAAAATGCTCGGTTATTGCTTCATTATGCTGTTAGAGTTTTATTCGAATGCTGTTGTGTTTTATTGATGATTTCCCCGAGCATGTTTCCCCTTATTTGAGTTGATTATTAGTTGGTTAGGTTGTGTTGTTGTTCGTATGTCGCACCTCGAGAGTCGGGGCGTGACAAGTTCAAACTATAAAGGAAGCTCTTACCTTGACGTTTATGGACTCAGAAATAAGATCGATTGGAAGATGAATAACTTGTGGAGCTTGAGAGCTTGAAGAATGATCAACAATGGTGGAATAATGAAGAACAAGAGAGAGAGAGAAATGAGAGAGAGAGGTGGCGGATTGAAGGGGAGAGAGAAGAGAGAAAAATGGTGATGAGGTGTTGGATAATATTGCATAAAGTAGGAAATATCTAACAAGTGATGACTCACAAGGGGGGAGGCGGTTTGGGTGGGATTTTTAATCCGAAATATCGCATTTTACGGGTCTAATACGACGTATATAAATCGAGAAATTAATTTCCTAGACGGTTACATTTTTGACGAAATCTAATTCGACCATTAGATTAGAAATAAATCACTTACTCGGAAAGCATATTTCGTTTTCTGAAATCCGATGAAAAGTCGGGACATGACAGTCCAAGATTCGCCCGGAAAAATAATAAAAACTGACTTTCTCTGGTAGACTCGTATCGCAGAAAAAGTGAATGTAAAGTTCGACGGTTTTTCGATCTGAGTTTTCGAACGAAAATTCTATCGGACGCGAAAACCCTAATACAGTAGTCGTTCAACCGACTTCTGGAATTTATTTTCAGAAACGGATTTCACCTTTAGTCTTAGAATCGAAAATCCTTAACTTAGGCGTGCAAAGCCTTAATTAATAATTAAATTTTTATTTTAGCGACGGAAGAAATATCTAGGGTATTACATCCTACCCCTCTAACAAGAAATTTCGTCCCGAAATTTGCATACCTTCTTCAAAAAGGTAAGGGTATTTCTCTTTCATCTTTTCTTCGAGTTCCCACGTGGCTTCTTCTTTCCCGTGGTGATTCCACAGCACTTTAACCAAAGGTATCGATTTATTTCTTAATTCTTGCTCTTTTCGATCCAAGATCGATAATGGTTTCTCTTCATAACTTAAGTCAGACTCAAGAACAACGTCTTACTGGTTAATTACGTGCTTAGGGTCAAAGACATACTTTCGTAATTGAGATACATGAAACACGTTATGGACACTTCCTAGACTTGGCGGTAAGGCCAATCTATAAGCAACAAGTCCTATTTTATCCAAAATCTCATTAAGTCCTATAAACTTTGGTCTGAGTTTACCCTTAACACCAAATCTAATGATTCCTTTAGACGGAGAAATCGTGAGGAAAACCTTATCTCAAATTTCAAAGCTAAGATTGGTTCGACGATCATCGGCGTAAGACTTCTGTCGGCTCAGGGCCCCTTTCATTCTAACTCGAATCTGTTGAATGATCTCGATCATTTCACTGACCGCATCGGGTCCTAGGTTATTCCTTTCACCTACTTCATCCCAATAAAGTGGTGACCTACATTTCCTTCCATACAATGCCTCGTAAGGCACCATTCCTATCGTTGCTTGATAACTATTGTTGTATGCGAATTCGACTAATGGCAAGATCTTTTTCCAATTTTCACTTCTATCCAATACTACTGTTCTTAACATATCAACGAGTATCTGAATCGTTCTCTCGGATTGTCCATCCGTCTGGGGGTGAAAAGCGGTACTAAAATTAAGTTCGGTACCTAACTCCTTCTGCATAGTGATCCAAAATCTCGAAGTAAATTTTGCATCTCTATCAGACGTTATTGACTTCGGTATTCCGTGCAGGCGTACAATCTCACGGACATACAACTGAGCCAACTCTGATCCATAGGTAATTGGGATTGGTAAAAAGTGAGCTGATTTTGTGAGCCTATCAATAATATGGCAGTATTTCCCCTCTTAGTCTTGGGTAAACATGTCACAAAATCCATAGCTATATCTTCCCACTTCCATGCTGGAATACTTAATGGCTGTAACAATCCGTATGGTCTTTGGTGTAGAGCTTTCACTTGTTGACAAGCCAAACATCTTTTTACAAACGAGGCAACGTCTCGTTTCAAACCGTTCCACCAGAAATTCCTTCTTAAATCTTGTGACATCTTCGTACTCCCTGGGTGTGCTGTATACGGCGTATCGTGAGCCTCACTCATGATATCGTTCTTCAATTCGTCGTTTTTAGGGATACAAAGTCTACCTTCAAACACAATCGCATTATCTTGTGCCTCACTCATGATATCGTTCTTATCCTTAGTCGAAGCTTCTCAATCGACTCGTCCTTTCTCTGTGCACTTATGATTCTTTCTCATAAGTCTGGTGTAGCTACGAGTGCTGCTACATGGTTTGTTATTATTTTAGGTGTATCCAGCACTTCTAAATCCATTTTCTCAAATTCTTGTGTAAGTGATCTTCTTCGATAAAGAGACACCCTAACTTGGTTGGAGTCTTGCGACTCAGTGCGTCAGCTACAACGTTTGCTTTTCCTGGATGGTAATTGATACCACAATCATAATCCTTTACTAGTTCGAGCCATCTTCTTTGTCTCATGTTCAATTCCTTTTGCTCGAAAAAGTACTTCAAACTCTTGTGGTCCGTAAAAATCTCAACCCTAACACCATAGAGATGGTGTCTCCAAGTTTTCAACGCATGCACAACGGCTGCTAGTTCTAACTCGTGGGTTGGATACTCAACTTCATGAGGTCAAAGTTGTCGTGAAGCATAAGCTATCACCTTTCCATCTTGCATCAATACACACCCTAATCCGTTCTTTAAAGCATCTGTATAGACCACGTATTCTTTATTCGCTTCTGGCAGAGCTAACACAGGTGTTGTGGTTAACTTTTCCTTGAGTGTCTAAAAACTCTTTTTGCACTCGTCAGTCCATTTATACTTGTTTTCCTTTCGGAGTAGTTGTGTCATAGGTCTAGCAATTGTAGAAAATCCCTCGATGAATTTTCTATAATACCCGGCTAAACCTAAGAAACTCCTAATTTCGTTATGACTTGTTGGCGATTTCCAATCGCGTATTGCCACTACATTGGCAGGATCTACTTTCATGCCTTCTGCTGATACTATGTGTCCAAGAAACATTACTTCCTTCATCCAAAACTCGTACTTACTGAATTTGGCATAAAGTTTCTCAGCTCTAAGCTTTTCTAAAACAAATCTTAAGTATTCCTCGTGCTCCTTCTCATTCTTGGAGTAAATGAGAATATCGTCGATGAAAACTAAGACGAATTTGTCTAAGTATGGGTGAAAAATTCGATTAATGAGATCCATGAATACTGCGGGAGCATTAGTCAAACCAAATGGCATAACTAGGAATTCGTAATGGCCATATCTGGTTCGGAATGCAGTCTTAGGTATATCCTCGGGTTTGATTTTCAATTGGTGATACCCAGATCTTAAGTCTATTTTCGAAAAGACACCTGTGCCCTTAAGCTGATCAAAGAGGTCTTCTATCCTTGGCAAAGGATACTTATTCTTAAGGATGATCTTATTTAGCTCTCGATAGTCTATACACATTCTCATAGAACCATCCTTCTTTCTGACGAACAAAAACAGGTGCTCCCTAAGGTGAAACACTTGGTCTAATGAAACCAAGGTCTAACAATTCTTGCAGTTGGATTTTAAGCTCTTCTAACTCTTTTGGTGCCATCCTATATGGGGCTTTTGAATTGGGGGCCGATCCTGGTTCTAAGTCAATTAAAAATCTATGTGACGGTCGGGTGGTAAACTAGGTAATATTTCTGGAAAGACGTCTTCATATTCGTTAACAATTTTCACGTCTTGAATGGTCTTCGTGGCTCCTGGTTCTTCAACTAAGTACACAAGATAAGTTGTGCAACCCTTCTTCTTCATCAACTTCATGGCTTGTACAGGTCTGATATCTAAGTTATCCGTACACAAACCAGCAATAAAAGAATGCGATGCGCCAGTATCAAACAGTATCTTAATAGGGGTATTATGAAGTTTACCCATACCTACTAGGTTTCCCTTGCCCTTATTCTGCGCACTCTGTTTGATCGCACATGCCCTGGCATTCTATTGCTGTTGAGCGTGCTGCTGGAACTGCTGCTGTGTCATCTGCTGCTGCGGCTGTGCCTGAATCGGCCTCAAAGGCTGGGGCTGTCCATACTGATTGTGTCCTGCCGCTTGCAATGGTTTCGGGCAATCCCTCTTAATGTGCCCCTTCTGCCCACAGTTGAAACAACTTCCCGAGTTTGCTTGACAGATCCTATAGTGTACCCTATTACACTTAGGAAAGGCAGCAATGGTAGCTCTTCCTTGGTTATTTCCTCCTTGATTGTTTCTTTGTTGCCCTTGTGGCTGACCTTGCTGATTATTTTCTTTCCATGGTCCCGCTTGATTATTTCATTGAAAGTACAGTCCCGACTGACTGTTTTCTTGCCATGGCTTCTTGCCACAATTGTTATTCTGGTTAGGCTGCTGAAAGCCTTGTTGATTTCCATTCTTCTGGTTTCCTTGATTATTGTAGCTCTGATAGTAGCCACTGTTGTTTTCCCCTTCCCATTTCCTTTTACCTTGATAGTTGTTATTATTGTTGTTGTAATAGCCTCGATTTTGGGTTGGGGCTGGTGCGGGTGTTATGGCTTTTCTTTCATCAGGCACTACGGCCTCCATCTCCAGAGCTCGTCCTAAAACCTCGGTGTAGCTCAGTCCTCCATGACTAGCTAGCATTATACC
Source organism: Schizonepeta tenuifolia (assembly GCA_029490685.1). Taxonomy (NCBI): domain Eukaryota; kingdom Viridiplantae; phylum Streptophyta; class Magnoliopsida; order Lamiales; family Lamiaceae; genus Schizonepeta; species Schizonepeta tenuifolia. The sequence goes on from CM055956.1 coordinate 58,074,940, forward strand.
AAACTCATGCTTAAGTCCCCCACGGAACTTCTTTGCTATCTTTTCTTCGGTATCTACCTGAGCAGGTGCATACCTTGACAACTCACAGAACTTTACGTCGTACTCGGTCACTGTCATCTTTCCATGTTTTAAATTATAGAACTCAGCCTCTTTCTGAGCTCTATAGGTCTTCGGGATGTAGTTGTCGTACAATGCTTCCTTAAATTCCTCCCAAGTGAAACGAGCCAGGTGCTCTGCAGGTATAACCTTCTGCCTAGCTTCCCACCAGTAATCAGTTGGTCCGGAAAGCTGAAATACAACGCATAACAAACGCTCCTCATCAGTACATCTGAGGAGTTTGAAAATTCTCTCAATGGTTCGTACCCAAAGCTCAGCATCGCTTGGGTTACCAGATCCATTGAACACAGGTGGGTTAAGTTTGAGGAATAAGTCCTCAATATCACGACGGGGTGGTGGTGGAGGGGTATCTTGTTGTTCTTGTTTCTCCTCTCTATTATTTTGTGCTAGACGTCTACCATATCCCCTGGGTCTACCAGGTCCTCCTCTGTTGTTAACTACTCTTGGCGGCATTTTTTTTTTTGAACTATAGGAAACAAGAATTCTTATTAGCATTTTGATTTTAAGCTTTCGCTTACTTACTAAACCTATTTCCAACTTAAACAAGTTCATGGAAAAGAAAAATAGATAGTAACTTCGATACTAGCTCTTTAAACTTTTAACTTTCCAAGTTAAACCAGAATATTCATCTAATCTTTTCTTCTAATCGCGTTTAGAAGAAACTTTCATAAGATCAAATCCCACTCACAGGGTTATATATTATATACACGTCAAAAAGAGTACTAATTTTGCCTCCAACGAGGACTTATACAAAAAGTTAGACTACAACTAGTCTGAACTAGGCTAACTGCCTATCTATGTACTGGGTGCACTAACAGGTTGCATCTCCGTATCTACTGGAAGTACTAGAACGGAAACGATTCCAAAAATTTCGTATCCGCATAGAGTACTACAAAAGAAGTCTACTGATCCGACTATGTACAAGACAAAAAGAAACTTTTACTACTACTACTACGCGTCTAAGACACTCTGCTCAACTAGCTGCGGTCGAGTCACTGTTGCCCTCTACGTCCTGAAACTCCTCGGGGTCCTGCTCCGGGTCCTCCTCAGGGTCCTCCTCCATCGGTTCCTCCTCCAGATCCTCCTCTGAATCCGTACCAAAGACGAGCTGAAGTGCCTCGTCAACCCTCAAAGTGGTGTCGTCTAACAGTACAAATGGTGGTGGCGAAGGCACGTCTGAAATTTTCCTCTCTGAGCCGTCCAAACTGGTCTCTACTGTACGCTTCTTCAGGAAAAGAAGGTGCTCAGGAAGTGAACTAGGCACATATTCCTCTGCAGAACGGGCCCTGGATGGTCCCGCCTCGAACTGTCCTCGGACCCTCGTCCACTCGGCACAAATCTCCTCAAGAGGTATAAGAGAAGATGGTAACTCTAGCATCGCAGCAAGCTCTGCGTCCACCTCTAAGTATCCTTCTCCGGGAACTAACTCCTCACTAGGTGCAAGCACTGGCGGCAACTCTAACAGTGCGGCCATCTCTGGATCCATGGCAAACAGTTCAGGCTCAAAATCCGTCGGAACGTGGAGGAAAGGAAGGTGCTCTTGAACCGGAACAGACCACACGAACCGACTCTCAAAGAAATGCCCATGTATGGCTAGAGCGAATCCAGAAAAGTCGCCGATCGGCTCGGTGTCGTCTCCTATCAGTGCAAGGTGGTACCAAGCGATGTCGTGTGCCCAACCGTGCCACTCGTTGGGCAGCCGTACGGTCAAATCGGCTATTGCCTGACTCTCCGAAACAAAGTGACGGGCTGCGTAGAAACGTGCAGCAAAGTCACTGACTAACTGCCCTATATCATGGTTTGGGTCCACCTCGTAGTCGTGGTACTCGTCTAAGATCTCATCCACCACAGTATGATGTCTCAGGGGTTGGCTCTTCGGAGCCGTGACACGTGTAGCTGGCATCCTACAAAGATTTTAAGAGAACGTGGATCAGTAACTGGTAGGATAATTAACATATCTTAAGGAAATTCTTAAATTACAATTAGAATATTCCATTATTCAAATTGCAATACTTAACCAATTAATCACAACTTATCTTAATCATCTAACAATTTCAAGAAATTGCACTCAAACAATACACGTAAACAACCCATTTCCCACGATTTCTTTCCATTCTTTCAACTTATTAACTTATTTATTCTTTATTTTATTTTCTTTAAAAGGAAATTCTTACGGCTTTCATTTATAAAAACAAGTTGACTCCAACGAGTCTGTTGTTCATGTAACTTTACGCATGTGACATTCGTTTATTCACTTTGATTCCATTTATTCTGTTCTTTCCGATCCGATCCTTTTTTTTTGAATATTTTGGAACCAATGCTTCTTAGAACGTCTATGTTCTCAAAGAATCGGGAAGGCCTTAGAATTAGTCTAGATTCTCGTGCCAAATAAACATCTCAATTAAAGAAATTATAGCTCACATAAATTCACATACTTTCACAAAGTATAGTACTCATACTTTCACATAATTCACATAATATTACAAAGTATAACTCTTATACTTTAATCACATTCATACTTGGCATACTTTATTCATAACATACTTGCATACTTTATCAAAATTTCTTCTTAAAAAGAAATCACACTTCTGAATCTCTTTCCTTACTTTCCTTCTTTGGTTGAGTCGACGTAGCGGGAGGTTGAGTTGTCGTCTACACTTTTAAACTTAGTGTTACGACCTAACTTTACCTGAAAGAAGACTTAGGTGTAAAGCATATACAAATACTCCACCTTACTACTGAAAGAAACTTGAATGCAGAGCAGAAACGACTGCTCTGATACCACTCTGTCACAGCCCCAAATCTCGAGGGACGGCGAAGCCGGGGTGCGACTAGGGGTTGGATTAAAGAAGCGGGGAAGAAGGGAGATAAATAAATAAACAGACAATAATTAATCAACAACTGATATCTATGAATAGACTTTATTAAAAGAAAGAGAGTCGACCTTGAAGGATCGCTCGACAAGATTGTTCTTAAAAAGGAACTAAGTTCAACATACGAATCTTAGACCAAAAGGTTTATACATAGACACGAAATAGTTTGGCAGCGGAAAGCGTAAAGCTTGACACACAGTTCTCCATCCTATTTGCAACTCTTTACTCAACCTCTGTCGCTCCCGTCACTCAACCTGCACATTTATAAAACATATGCAGGGCTAAGTATAAACATACTTAGTGGGCACATTGCCGAAAACATATCATAAGTATAGATTAAATCAGGCATCTCGATAAGTAGCGCATTGGGGTTTTTCATCAAATGCCGTGCCTACTAAACATTTTCTTTCACTTTTCACAATATAGCTTGGCCAAGCCTTTACTTGATGTTACGTTCAACTTGTTCAACTTCTGTTTCAACGCCGGGGGAGAGTATACTTCTCCCGCGCACGTTTTATTCACCGTGGCTGGCTACCCCTCAACAGGGTACTACACACATCGGCTACCGTGTACATAAAACCCTGGAAAACCCTTACGGTTTACTCAGCGGTATGATCAATTAGTTAACCCCCTTTGGCTAACTCAGAAAAGCACAAAAGAACTCACATAAAACAAATATTTTCACGCCTTGATAATCACTTTAAAACACAGTTATAAAGCGATAAGTAAACATTTTTGAGCATCGCTCATTTGATTTGATATATAGAATAGCCCACCTTAGGCGATTTACAGAACGACTAAAGCTTCCGTCTTCTGTCTTCCGTCCTGTCTTCTAAACTCGACTTCCTCCTTTGAACGTAAATAATCAAACTTTAATAAGCGGTCGAGACGATAAAGGAAAAAGGAAATCGAATTTGTTTTATGACTTTTAGACTTTTGCACTTTAACTATATTCTTTCAATTAACAAAGAAACGAGACTCGTTCATATCTCGTTTAGAAGCTAACTCGGTTCCTTTACTCGACACTTATGTCAGTTAAATAATGGGAGTCGATAACTTATAACAACTTAGAAGTTCACAAGGAACGAAGTTAAAAAGATTTCAACTTAAGAAAATCGGTTTACGAAAGTTTCTGCACAAGACAGTAGTTCTGGAAATCATACATAACAGAGTTCTGTGAAACAGGGGATTAATTTGGTACCAAAAGAAAGCTACGGATGTCTAGTTTATTTTCCAATTTACGGATCTGGATTTCGTTAAGCGAGTAGAAAGTTATGACAGTTTCCGTGAGAAGTCGCAAAACAGTCCGAGTGAAACCCTAGGTGCTCGTAATCTCGACGCACGACTCCCTAGGTTCGACTAATGCTATACCATCTTTATACTCACGAAATTTCAGTCTCAATGCAGTCAATACGCGAAATCTTTCATGATGAACTCCTTCATATTTCTCGATTAAAAACACGACGTATATTTCCTCGTCTTTTAACTAATCAATTACTAAACCAAAATCCATTTTAAATTCAAACTCATATCAACTTCTAACTTATTAATTCATTTCTCGAATGGAAATATCATCAACTACAATCTCGTTCATTAATCGACAACAGTCATTAATATCAAATTAGTTTCCTCATTCGACTTTCCTATCGACATTTAATGTCACAGCCCCAAATCCCGAGGGACGAGAGAAGCCGGGGTGCGACTGGGGTTGAATTAAAGAAGCGGGGAAGAAGGGGGCTAACTGATTAAACATACATAAAAGACATCAAACATTCAATGAACAAGACTTGAATATTATAAAGAAAGAGTTAATCGCTAAGGATTACTCGACATAAGTACACGGAAGTAACTAAGTTCAAGTTTACAGACTTATGCTACAGTGGTTTGTTCAGTATACATATTCTCAAAAGACTTAGAGTATTGCAGCGGAAGTAAGTCATAAGCTAAGGCATCCTATCTCCTCAACTCAACTTCAACCATTGCCGCCACCGTCGCTTCAACCTGCACATTTAGAAAACACATGCACCGCCTCAACTTATCGATGATTCTCCGTCTCTTATTTAAAATTCGACACTCTCCAATTTTGCTCAAACTTTCCAATAACGTTCAACAGTTACTAAGATTTACTAATATGAAAACCATATACTCAAATTATTATCGAATCTTAACTAGCAATCATTAAATCCAACTTAAAACATTAAATCCCTAATTTCCTTAAATTTTCAGTAATTAGCAATTAATTAGGAGGATGATTTCCACATGATTTCTATCCATGAAATCCATTCCTAAGCATGATATAACATGTATTAATCTTAGAATCATCATCCTACATCTTATGAATTTTTCGAAAATAATCAAAGTTGAAGGAAAAGAATTTTGTTCGGTTCAAACTATAGAGGAAGCTCTTACCTTGACGTTTATGGACTCGATTATACTGAATTCGGGGTCTGTTGACCGAGGGTTGACTTTTCTGGTCAAAGTTACTATTCATCAAAAGTCAATTGTCTCAAAATTATCCGAAATTCGAACTCATATTAAATCTCACATTCTTAAACTCATATAACTCTTCACATCTTCGTTTTGAGTTTCCAAAATGAGAAAATTACGATTTTGCCCTTCAAGGGCATTTGGTGATTTCACGAGAAAATTTATTCTCGAAAATTTTTATCACACAGAATCAAAATAATCACATACAATAACATTTAAGAAGCACTTAGGCATGCATAATCACACTTAAGACAATTAATTAGGGTTATGAAAATTTGGGGTATTACACTTTTACTCAAGAAACATGCTCGATAATTGAAGAATACCATCAACAACCAAAACATGCTCACAATAATGAGAGTTATTACTCAAGTTTTCTGAGAAACGTACATTTTTTAAGATTTTGGATATCGATCCAATCAAGGGATTAGGTTTGGTTATTAATAAGTGTTGCATTCAAAAGTGGGCCAATTTTTAACTTTTAATCGTCAAGTGGTGGTGAATCAGATACGATATATCGTTTGATGATTCCAACAAGTCTAGGAAAGGAATTTAGAAAGGATTTAATGGCTTTGTTCGAGCTCACGGGCTCGTTAATTTTTGGACCGAGCATGCAAGGCAAAGATATATCGAAATAATGATGTTGCAATGGAATATAAACATCAACTTAAATCCCAAGGTTATATGTGTGAAGACACATAACCTCAAGCTTAAATTTCAATTTAGAATTTCATTAACAACAAGTTGCCCAAGCACACCGCATCCTTCCTCATCCGAGTTAACCTGCACGTTTTAGAAATAACATGCAGGGCGTGAGTACTTCGTACTCAGTGGACACATGCCAAAATAATTTTAAAAAACTCGCTCGATAGAGCTATATAATTGAACTTGCCTCTTCCAACTGCATCACAAGTGTTAGATAAACAATTATTTAAAAGAATTTACGACCTGTGGTAGCTTAAACATTTTCGTTTGATATCTGAAATCGGCTAGCCATTTTCTTGGGTACGAATCCATCTACGCGTCTTATCTTCTTGTGGTGTAGAGAAGTAGGCTTTCTTCTTGAGAACCGTGACCAGCCCAATCAAAGCAAAGCTCACAGCCTTTACATAACCGGTCCAACCGAAGCAAGGCTCACAGTTACTTATCGACGGGCTAGGCTGTAATAAGGCGCACGGGTTCCTAAATTCTCGATTCCACTTCTTAAACACTCGATTCTTAATTACTATCCAAGTACTATACCAGCAGACTTTTCGGCATATATTTTGGTCATTAACAATCATAATCGAGCATTCAACATTTACTCAAATATTAATATTAAAATTTATTATTATTTTAAACTCGAATTCCTCAATTTTCTCAAATCAAATAATTTCAAATAAATTCGAGATTTATTCTCGTTCACACATCTCAAATTTCAATCATACCGTATCAATTCATAGTCGCAGTTTTCACAAACATTTATCTCATATATATCACACTGCTCGTTTTTCAACTTAAAATAATATTTCTCGCTTCTCATAAATCTTAACTTCATTTCCTTAGAAAATTCAAGGAATTCGAATTTAAATTCAGTTTCACATTCGGACTTCTCGTAGAAAATTTCTCAGGTTACTTTTTCTCGAGACAGTATATTAACTTAGTTGAGAAAATTCTTATTTTCTTATATTTCACTTGAAATAATTTCTAGTGAACAATCTTTCATTTGATTGCAATCTTTGACTTATAATCGAGAAAAACGCTTGTTATTTTTCTCTTTAATCTTTGACATTCATATAGTTTATTCATAAGAGCTCGTTTTTGCTTGTTTCAAGTTTAATTACTCCTCTTTATTTATTTTAGCTCTTATACTTCTTAATTGATTCGTTTACACTTTAATTCTTGTAAGTCAACTCAAGCATCAAACTCAAGAAATCAATCAAACTCACAAAAATCACTCTTAAAGCCATAACCTTCGAAATTCTTATATTTTCATGCATAAGTGTAATACCCAAATTATTTCTACTGTCTTTCAAAATGAAAGTTAATAATAATTATGGCTTTGCACGCCTAAGATCATGAAATTAAATTCTAAGATTTACGATAAAATTCGTTTCAGAAAATAATTTCCAGAAGTTGGACGAACGACTACTGTATTAGGGTTTTCGCGTCCGGTAATTTTTTCGTCCGAAAACTCAGAATTAAAATCCGTCAGAATTTACATTCACTTTTTCTTCGATACGAGTTAACCGGAGAAAGTTAGTTTTTATGATTTTCCGGGCGAATTTTAGACTGTCGAGTCCCGACTTTTTCTCGGATTTTGAAAAACGAATTAGATTTTCCGAGTACGTAAATTATTTCCAATCTAACGGACGAATTAGATTTCGCCGAATTCGAAACTATCTAAGAAATCATTCCTCGACTTTTTAATCGTCGTTTAAGAGCCGGAAACGAGATATTTCGTCTAACAATTCCTCGCCAAACACTCCTTAGCTAGTCACTATACTTTGTTAGATATTTCTTCACTTTATGTATATAGATATGAGTCATCCATCTCTCTCTCTTTCTTCTCCTCATTTCCGCCAACACACATACACATACTCTCTCATTTTTTTCTTCTTCATCCTCCATTAAAGCTTCAACTCCAAGCTCTTCTCAAGTTCTTAAGTCTTCCATCTACCGATCAATTCCATATCCGAGTCGATATTACGCAAGATAAGAACTTCGTCTCCAATATGAACTGAACAAAAGCTTGTTTCCCTCTTTTTATTTTTTTCGAAAATTAAGGGATGAAATAGGAGATTGATCCTTGATCGATTCATGTTCTAGTATGCTTAGGAATAGATTCTACGGATTGAATCATGAAGAAAAATCACTCTCCTTCATTCTAGGTCATGACCGATTTTTAGGGAATTTTGGGGGTTTGATCGTAGCTCGATATCTTTGAGGTTTGATCGATAAATTAGTGTTCTACATGTTGCTAATTGACTCAATGAATTAATTTAGATTTTTCTAAAAATAAAATTTGAAACCTAAGAGACGAAGAATGCATGATTCGATATAGTAAATGTTATGATATGCTCGATTGATTAATAGAAATGAGATATGCAATATATGAGGATGATTATATATTAAATTTGGATTTTTCTAAAAATAAAACGAAAAACGTAAGAGATGGAAACGTGTTGATAAGTTGGAGTTCGATAATGTTTTGATAATGTGGTTTGCATATTAGTGATGCTCGTTAGGTGATAATCGTTGTTGTAAAATTCGAACGAAAACGGAGAACGTAGGATTTTCGTTAAGAGATGAACCATCGACGAAAAGACGAGATTAGATAATGATATGGGTCTATGATGAGATTATAAGTTAATCTCGTTAGTTAATGATCATAATCGGAAAGTTAGAACGAATTCTAACGTTGGATTTTTCATAAGAGACGAATAAGTGAATCTAAATAACGATAGAAAAGATGAATAAGGAAAGTAATTAGATATGAATGATCGTTATTGTTAAATGAACGAGTTTGTAGTTGACGGCTTTTACATCCGAGATATGAAATGATAAGTTATAGTTGTGAACGAGAAGTGGAAACGAGAAGTTAGAAATTGTTTTGGTATGTTACTTGTTTAGTTTGAAACGACGAGGTTTTAATCATCGTGCTTTTAATCGAGAAATGAAAAGGAGTTCATCACGTATAACGATACGTGTTGATTGCCTTGAGATGTAATTTTTGTGAGAATTTAGGTAAGATAACATAAAACGAACCTAGAAAACCGTGCGTCGATTTTATCGAGCATTAGGGTTTCACTCGGCAGTTTTTCAAGAACTGATCCCCTGTACAGGGCTTTCTTTCGGTACAGGGCGCGTCCCCTGTTTCGAAATCCCCTATTCTGTACAGACTTACTGATTTGTGCAGTAATTTCAAGAACTTAGTTTCTTAAGTTGAATTCTTCTCAACTTGAACTCGTTCGATCTTTTAAGTCATTTCAAGTTATCGACTACTTTTTATCTACTGACCTAAGTGTCAAGTTCAGAACCAAATGAGTGTCAAACGAGATGTGTTCGTATCTCGTTTCTTGTTTAATTAAAAGAGTTTTAGTTTAGCGTGCAAAGGCCTTAAAAGCTTAAAAACATAAAAGACTAAATCGTTTTCAATTTCCATTTTCATTTATCGTCTCGACGACTTATCAAAGTATGATTATTTACAATGAAGGAGGAAGTCAGCACCAAGAATAGGACGGAAGATCAGAAGACGGAAGCACATGTCTTAGTTCTGTATTCTATCGAGGTGGGCTTTTATATATGAAACAAAATAAGCAATGCTCGAAAACCTTTTTTTTATCGCTTTGATAATCGTGTTTTCAAAGTGATAATCATGGCATGAACTATTTGTTTTATGTGAGTTCTCTTGTATCTTATGAGTTAGCCAAAAGGGGTTAACTAAACGATCGGCTTTGAGTTAGTCAAAAGGGGCTTTCCAAAGTTTATTATACACTGTAGCCTGTGGTGTATGTAGTATCCTGTTGAGGGGTAACCAGCCACAGTGAATTATGAATGGTCAGGATTGAACGTAACATCTATGAAAAATTCTTGTACAAGCTAAGTTATGAAAATGAGAAAGAAAATGTTTAGTAGACACGGGAATTTGTTGAAAAACCCCGATGTGCTACAGAAATGAAATGCTTGATTATATATACTTATGATTATATTTTCGGCAACGTGCCCACTAAGTACTTTTGTACTTAGCCCTGCATATGTTTTCTAAATGTGCAGGTTGAAGTGACGGAAGCGGCGAGGGTTGAGTTAAGAGTTGTCGATAGGGAAGACTGTAGTATGTAGTTTACAATTCTGCTGCCAAACTCTAGACTCACTTATGTAAATATGAATATCACTTTTGGTTTAAGTTCTGTACTTATAACTTAGAATCTTTTGAGATCTTGTTCGAGTGATCCTTCGAGATCAACTCTTTCTTTTGATAATGAAGTCTCGTTCATAGAAATTATTCTGTCTAAAATGTTATGTTTATCCATTCATCCCATTTCTTCCCCGCTTCTTTAATCCAATCCCAGTCACACCCCGGCTTCTGCCGTCCCTCGGGATTTGGAGCTGTGACAGAGTGGTATCAGAGCAAAGTTTCTGCTCTGTATACAAGTCTTCCTTCGAGTAGTAAGATGGAGAATTTGTATATCCTCTATATCCGTGTCTTCTTTCAAGTAAAATAGGGTCGTAACACAAAGGTTAAGAGTGTAGACGACAACTCAACCTCCCGCTACGTCGACTCAACGAATGAAAGAAAGAAAGAAAGAAAGGAAAGAATTTCAGAAATGTGTTTTCTTTTAAGAAAATTTTCGAATAAGTATTCAATAAGTTAAGAATGACAATGGTGCCAAGAATGAAATTGTGAAAGTATAAGAATCATACTTGTTTTCTGTTATGTGAATTATGTGAAATTATTTGCGCATTAATTTCTTTTATTTGAAAAGTTTGATGGCACGAGAATCTAGATTGATTCTAGGGATTTTTCCCGATTCGCTAAGAACATAGACTTGAAACCTAAGATCTTTCCGATTCCTCGAGAACTTAGACGTTTTAAGAACGTTAGTTCAAATGACTTCGAAAGGAGATTGTGAAACGGGAAGAACTTCTGTAGACAAATGTCACGTGCGTATAGTCAACTTTTGTTTTTATAAAAAAAAATTGCTAAGAATTTCCTTCGAGAAAATAAGATAAATAATGATAAGGTACATTAATTCTGTACCAAGTAAACGAAAGAAACAAATGTTACTTCCGTAAAAGTAACATGAACGAAGTCATTTTCTGTTGAAGTTCGCCTTGCTCGAACTTCAAGAAGAGATTTGTTATAATTACCAAGAATCGAGTACGAATCTTAGTAAATTTCCAACAATCGCTCGATCCTGACGACGACTAGAACCTTGGTTCTAAAGTCACTTCCCAGTTATAATTCCTTTTCTTTGGAATTTATTTTTCATACTTCATAGTTGAACGAAGAATACGACGAGTAAGAGATTCAAGTGTCGAGAAGGACAAAATCTTTTGTAAACGGATGTTACTTTTGAATAAGTAACATGAACAAAGTAGACGTACTTTGTTTTAATGAAGTAAGAATCGTTAAGAAATTTTCCTTAAAAAACAAATAATGAAAGAAAGTAATAAAGAATGAAGAAAGAAAGTTTATAAAGAAATAAAATAAGAAAGTAAATGAATAATAAGATAGATGGAAATAAAATCTTGAAATTTTATTTCTATGTATTGTTTGGGTGCAGTTTCTTGAATTGCTAGATGTTTAAGATAAGTGGTTGTTTAAGTGGTGATATTACAATTGAATAAGGAATATTCATTTTGTAATTTAAGTATTTCTTAAGATAAGTTATTTCCCTACCTGTTACTAATCCGTGTTTCTTTAAAACTTTTGTAGGATGGCTAGGAGACGCGTTACAGCTCGGAACAGCACACCTTTGCCACATCGTACCCTAGCAGATACTTTACAGGATGATTATCACGGTGATGAGGCAGATTATGGTGTGGAGGACATAGGGCAGATAGTGAGTAACTTCTCGTCGGTTTACTATGCAGCACGACACTTCATCTCAGAGAGTCAGGCTATATCCGATCTGATTGTGCATCTACCGGACGAGTGGCGCGGTTGGGCGCACCGCGTGGCATGGTATTTCCTTGGGGTTTATGGCGACGACACAGAGCCGACGGGCAACTACTCGGGATTCGCTCTAACTGTACATGAGCGTTTCTTTGACAGCAGGTTCATGGTGCCAGTCCCTTTCGAGCCACATCTTCCTTACCGTCACTTCCCAGCAGTTACCGAGCCAGAGTAGTTAGACTTGGACCCGGAGATGGCCGCGTTGTTGGAGATACCGCCAGATTTTGTACCTAGTGAGGAGTCATACTCGGAGGCAGAGCACTTAGAGGTGGACGAGGAGCCCGCAGCTATACCAGAGTTACCACTTCCACATAGACCACTTGAGGAGTTGATTCCAGGACCAGGACTCGTAGAGATGCAGAGATAACTGCCTTGTTAGGGTTATCTAGGCCTTTTATACTCGAGCCTAGTGTGAGAGTTCAAGGACCTTTTGAGACAGGACTGTTTGAGACAGGGTCAGGGTACCGGAAGATAGATGCGGAGTTTGCCGCCATGCTAGAGCTACCATCTCCACCGACACTGCTTGAGGAGATTTGCGCAAAGTGGGAGGTAGTCAGAGAACAGTTAGAGGCAAGACCATCCAGAGTCCGTTCTAGGGAGGAGTACGAGTCCGGTTCCGTTCCAGAGCACCTTCTTTCCCTGAAGAAGCGTGCAGTAGAGACCAGTGATGATTATCTTGTTTCAGACTCAGAGGAGACAGTTTCGGAGGCACCATCACCACCCCCACTTACGCTTTCTGACGGCTCTACTCTGAGGGAGGACGAGACACTCCAGCTCGTCTTTGGTTCAGAGTCAGAGGAGGAGGACCCGGACGAGGATTCGGAGGAGGACCCGGAGAAGGACTCTGAGGGTTTACAGGCCGTAGAGGACAATACGGACTCAACTGCAGTTGGTTGAGCAGAGCGTCGTAGATGCGTATTAGTAGTAGTAGTAGTTTCTTTTATCCTGTACATAGTCAGATCAGTAACTAGTTTTTGTAGTACTTTAGCGGATACGAAATTTTATGAATCGTTTCCGTTCTAGTACTTCCAGTAGGTACAATAATGCAGCTTGTTAGTGCATCCTGTACAGTGATAGGCAGTCAGCCTAGTTTAGACTAGTAGTAGTCTAACTTTTTGTATAAGTCCTCGTTGGAGACAGAATCAATATTCTTTTTGATGTATATATATATATACTGACCCGTGAGAGGGTTTTGGTCACAAGAAAGTTTCTAATAAATCATGTAGTAAACCAGAATGTCAAATGAACTTGTATAACGAGAGTTTAGTTTAACTTGGAAGTTAAAAGATTAAAGAGCTAGTATCGAAGTTATGTTCGATTTTTTCTTTTCCGTGAGCATGATTAAGTTGGAAAGAGGGTGAGTAAGTAAAAGAATGTTTAAAAGAAAGGGCTAATGAGAATTTCTCTCAGTGATTACCGGCCCAAGCCTTAATCATATGATCACCGGCGGAAACTGTCCGCCGGTGATTACCGGCGGCACCCCATCCGTCAGTGATTACCGACGGATGTTCCGTCGGTGATTCTTAATTCAAATATTTATTTATTTTATTATGAAATACCGGCAGAATATTCCCTCGGTAAATTCGCCGGTTTTTCCGGCGCGAAATGACCCGCCAAATTTCCATCGGTGTTTCACTGGAATTTATTTTTTTGGCCGACTCGCCTTTTTACCTGAGGAATTCCGCCGGTAATCACCGGCGAAATGGTTTCTGTCGGTGATTCCGCTGGTATTTTGGCATTTTTTTCGTAAACTTCATAACTTCGTTTTTAATGCTTATAAACTTTATTATAAGTCTTTCTTGATTAATACTCGCGCTATTGAGTTTTTAATCAATCGGAGAAATAATACTAGTAATATATTCATTCTTTTACTTTTTTATCTTAATTATAACACTCAACCTCTTTTTGCCTTCAACAATATTTCCTTGGACTCTCATTTTTAATAAAAACACTTGCTATTTTTCTCAGTTCCTCTCAAAACTTCATAACTTCGTTTTTTTTTTAAACTTCATACTTACTTAGGTACTTTTATTTTCATGTTCCAGATAATACTCCGATTGCTATCTCTGACATGACATCTAATTACTTTTATGCTTATTGCTTCAAATGCTCATTACAAGACATCATTTCTCATATTCATCATTTTTGTCTCGATAAAATCATTGTTTCTCATGCTTGTCAAAATTATTACTTACATTGTTATATATATGTAAACTCTTATTATCTTACTGGTCGCAATTATTTTGAAAATATTTCTCTTTGACGGTAACATCTTATACTTATCCTTAAATATTATATTTAATACTTCTAGTACTATTCTTGGTTTATTTCTTATCTATTCTCTTTTTTCGATTCTCATCTCAAAAATACTTTCGGACTTCTTAATGTTTTTATCTCAATCGTTCATCTGATATAAGCTTGTCTTGTACTTTTGAATATCATCTTAGACGTCATTAAAACGCTCATGGCATATAAACAAGATTTGCGGTCTAGTGATCCGATTCTTATAACATCCGGCGATGGCCTCTTTTGAGGACTTTACGAAAAGCAGAAATATTTACACTCAACATTTTCCTAACATCTAAGCGATGTTTTACCTTCTCCTTCGTGCGACCTATCTTAATTTACATATAGACATCGAATTTAATTTGTTCGACTGAATTTTAAAGATTGATTGGTTTTTCCACGGCTTTCTTGGAAAGTTCTTTAAGTGACATTCTCGCTCGAGTTATCTTCTTTGCTGCTTTCAATCACGGTTGCCATTTACTTGGCATGGGTTATGTCATCTTCTGGGGTTACTCGGGTAATCCATGAAGGCATCTCAATATCATCACCATCGACATAAGGAAGTATTTCGTCACTACCGACAGTATACTGTTGAATGTAAGTTGACACGTCTTTCTCGTTCTCAAACTCAAGTGGAAACCCTCGTTCGGGTCTCGACATAGGAACTCGTGGCGATCCTAGACATATTCCTGATATCGGCTAAAGGTAACCGGTTCCTACTGTTGCTTCTTCGGAATAATTATTAAAGAACCTTTCTTGATTAGGAGAGTAGATCATTTCATAGTTGCTACTTGGAACCAACAAAGCTTGAGAAGGATCATAGGATCCATCGGGTTGTGTTCTTCGAGAACTCGATGACGCGTTGAACTTGAATGGATAATCATTAATTGGAGAAAAATATCTCAAATAGTTGCGCGTAGCATTTGGAAGAGAACGGGGTGTCGGAGGTATCAGATATGGAAAAGCCCCATCTTGGTTCTCGATAAATTGTCTTGGCGGGGGTGAACCTGTAATACCCCAGAAATTCCTTACTATCTTAAAAAAGTTAAAGTTATTAATAAAAATGGGTTTCATGCCTAAGTTTATGATTTAAAATTCTAAGACTAACGGTCGAATCCGTTTCCGAAAATAAATTACGGAAGTCAGCTAGACGACTACTGTATTTAGGGTTAACGCGTACGAAAAATTTTAGTTCTGAAACTCAGAACGGAAAACCGTCTGATTTTTACATTCACGAAATCGCGATACGAACTCGCCCGAGAAAGTTCGTTTTTATGATTTTCCGGATGAAACTCGGACTATGTCGTCCCGAGTTTTTGTCAGAATTAAGTTTTTAATTATTATTTTCCGATTAAGTTTAATACGTTAGAATTTTTGGACGAATCGGATTGTAACGATTTTGTGCCGAGATACGTTTTTCGTCGTTCGATTTCCGTAACGTCATATCACGTCGGAAAAAGCGCGTAATTTCTTTCCCTCCCCTCTCTTGACTGACATGGTCACACAGACACACAAGCTTAGATATTTTTCATCTTATTTAGTATTAATTTGTGACACCTAATGCTATTACTATTCCTACTTTACACCTATTAGGTTAATACACCTTATAACATAACAAATTAAGTCATCTCCTCCCTCCCTCCCAAAAAACTCGGCTGCTCACTCTCTCCCTCTCTCCCATTTTCATTTTTTTTCACCATTGTTGAAGACATCAAGCTCTTGGACAAGAAAAATCACACAAGTTCTTCATTCATCCATCGAATCTTCTAACTCCCTTCATTAATTGTCAAGGTAATCCTCCCCTCTCTAATTCTATCCATCCAAAATCCATTTCTTTTTATTTTTCTTTGGATCGAGATTTATGGGATGATGGAATTAGATGTTTGATCTCCGATTAGTGAAATTAGATATGTTAGATTGGATAATTAGGGATTAAAATTGAAAGAAATCAAGAGCCCTAATTGCTAGGTGATTACCGATTTTTAGGGCAACTAGGTGGGATGTTTGAATTCTTCAATTAGTTGTGTAATCATGCTTAGAAAGTGTTCGATTAGGGATTAAAACAAAAAGAAATCGAAAACCCTATGAAATTGGGTAGAAACCAATTTAGGGCTAGGGTTTGGAATTGGGGTTTTTCAATTTAATGAGTAATTGGACGTCAATTGTTTAATGGATGATATAGTAGTATGATTTAGGGATAAATGGTGTTGATTGATGAAGAAAATTACCCTCTTTAATTATGTGTTAATACCAAAATTAATGAGAAAAATAGGGGTTTGCATGTAGTTGAATTAGTTGAGGATTGGTTGATGAAATAATGATGTTGACAATATTAGATGTTGTTATGAATTTATTTAAAATTTTCTAAAAATAAATTGTGAGTCGTAAGAGACGAAGAACTCGTTTTAAGTTGAGATATAGTGATGATATGAAGTGATGATATGCATGAAAATGAGTCTCATTAGATGTTGTTTGATGACGTAAAATTTGAACGAAATCCGATAACTTTTAAAATCGCGTAAGAGACGAACAATTAGTCGTAATTAATAACCGAGAAGTCGAATAAGAATTCTAACTTGATAATATTGTTTATTATGGGCTAAGGTACGACTTTTTAGTTGACGTCATGAGCTTTCGAGCTTTTATATTATGAGTTATAGTGATAGTCGAGAACTAGAAACGAGAAATTGTTAATTGCTTTGGTTTAGTACTTGATAGTTGAAAGCCGACGTTTAGAACGTCGTGCTATTGGACGAGTTTTGAAAGGGAGTTCATCACGTACGGGAGTACGTGTTGACTGCCTTGAGAGTCAAGTTTCTTAAGAAATTGAATACGAGAACTTAGAACGAACCTAAGAAGTTATACGTCGATTCTATCGAGCAACTAGGGTTAGCGCGGCAGTTTTGCGACCCTCGCCGGAAACTGTAATATCTTTTAGCTCGTTTATCGGATTTGAGATCCGTCGTGCCTGATGAGAAAAGGACTGTACCAACTGCATCAGCTCTAACACAGAATCAAAACCGAGGCTACTATAACAACAATAGTAGCAACTATTAGGGAAAGAGAAAATGGAACGGAGGAGGTAGCGGAGGCTACAATCAGAACTTCAACAACCAGGGAGGTCAGAGAAAGAGAAATCAGCAGGGCTATTAGTAGCCTGGACAGAACAACAACAACAACAACAACAACAACAACAACAACAACAACAAGAGGCCGTGGCAGGGAAATAACCAATCGGGGTTGTTTATTCAAGGAAATAAGCAGAACTCACCGTGGAAGGGTAACAATCAACAGAACCAGCCACAAGGGCAACAGCAAAATTTCAACCAGGGAGCAATTAACCCAGGGAGGGTTACCATCCCCGTATGCCCGAAGTGCAACAGAGCCCATCCCGGAGTCTGTCAGATAGGCACCCCCAACTATTTCAACTGTGGACAGAAGGGGCACATGAAAAAGGATTGCCTGAAGCCGCTCCAAGCCGTACTTCTCCGAGCCATTGAAGCACAGCCGCAGCAGCCGTCAATGAACCAACAACAGTTCCAGCAGCATGCACAGTAGCAACAGAATGCGAGGGCATGCGCTATCAAACAGGGTGGTCAGCGCAAGGGAAAAGGCAATCTCGCAGGTATGGAAAAACTCCACAACATCCCCATTAAGATACTGTTTGATATTGGCGCATCGCATTCTTTCATTGCTGGCTCGTGTGCCGATAACTTAGACATCAGACCAGTAAGAGCTGCACATTCTATGAGAGTAGCCACACCTTCAGGAGAGATCACTACTTCTACTCATGTTTGCTCTAACCTAGAACTAGAAATCGGAACTCATAAGGTTATAGCGAACAACTTAAATGTTATGATAATGTGGGACGTAGATATAATCCTAGGAATGGATTGGTTGTCAGAGAATGACACTACAATTCTCTGCAATGAGAGAAAAATCTCTTTTCAACCGCCGGGTAAAGAACCAACCGAATTCCACAGAATTTCCATGGGTAGAGGCGTACCAATTATATCAGCCCTTCAAGCCACGAAACTCAAGAAGAAGAAAGGTACCACAGCTTATCTTGTGTACCTAGTCGGAGAACCAGGAGCCGAGAAGACCATCCAAGACGTAAAGGTTGTGAATGAATATGAAGACGTCTTTCCAAAAGTATTACCAGGATTGCCACCAGATCGCCATGTGGACTTCACAATCGACTTAGAACCAGGAGCCGAACCTAAATCTAAAGCCCCATATAGGATGGCACCGAAAGAACTAGAAGAGCTCAAAATCCAGTTACAAGAATTGCTAGACCTTGGTTTTATCAGGCCAAGCATCTCACCTTGGGGAGCACCAGTGTTATTTGTTAGAAAAAAGGACGGATCGATGAGAATGTGCATAGATTACCGAAAACTGAACAAGATCACGCTCAAAAACAAATATCCTTTGCCAAGGATTGAGGATCTGTTTGATCAGCTCAAGGGTGCAGGAGTCTTCTCCAAGATTGATTTAAGGTCAGGGTACCATCAGCTCAAGATCAAACCTTAAGACGTACCGAAGACCGCTTTTAGAACCCGATATGGCCATTACGAATTCCTAGTGATGCCATTTGGTTTAACCAACGCTCCAGCTGTATTCATGGATCTTATGAATGGAGTTTTCCACCCTTACTTGGACAAATTCGTTTTAGTATTCATTGACGATACCCTCGTTTACTCTAAGAATGAAAAGGAGCACGAGGAACATCTACGGATAGTGTTGGAAACACTAAGAACTGAGAAACTCTATGCCAAATTCAGTAAATGTAAATTTTGGCTAAAGGAAGTAATGTTCCTTGGACATATAGTATCGGCAGAAGGAATCAAAGTGGATCCAGCCAAAGTAGAAGCAGTACACAACTGGAAGTCACCAACGAGTCAGAATGAGATCCAAAGTTTCTTGGGTTTAGCCGGTTACTACAGAAGGTTTATTGAGGGATTCTCCACGATCGCCCGCCCGATGACGCAGCTACTTAGGAAGGAGACCAAATTTAAATGGACGGACGAGTGCGAGAAGAGTTTCCAAACGCTTAAGGAAAAGTTAACCACAGCGCCAGTACTAGCACTTCCAGACACAAACAAGTAGTATGTGGTTTACACCGACGCATCGAAAAATGGATTAGGTTGTGTCTTAATGTAAGATGGACGAGTGATAGCTTATGCTTCATGACAACTTCGACCTCACGAAGTTGGGTATCCAAGCCACGACTTAGAACTCGCAGCCGTGGTGCATGCGTTAAAGATTTGGAGACACCATCTTTATGGTGTAAGGGTTGAGATATTCACCGATCACAAGAGCCTGAAGTACTTTTTCGAGCAAAAAGAACTGAATATTAGACAAAGAAGATGGCTTGAATTAGTCAAGGATTACAATTGCGGAATCAATTATCATCCAGAAAAGGCTAATGTGGTAGCAGATGCATTGAGTCGCAAGGCTCCAATGAAGTTAGGATGCCTTTTTATAGAAGAAGAAACTTTAGTACGAGAATTCGAGAAGATGGATATCAGAGTGCTTGACACGCCAGCTACGATAACAAGTCAGATCGCAGCATTAGAAGCTACACCAGATTTGAGAGAAAGAATCATCAGTGCTCAGAGAAAAGACGAGTTAATGGAAAAGTTGCGATTAAGGATAAGAACAGAGAAACCAGACGGATATTCTGAAGCACCAGACAATGCGATACTTTTTTAAGGCAGAATTTGTATTCCTGATGACGACAGCGAACTGAAGAATGAGATCTTAAGTGAGGCTCACGACACGCCTTATACAGCACATCCAGGAAGTACGAAAATGTATCATGATTTGAGATGGAACTTCTGGTGGAATGGAATGAAACGAGACGTTGCCTCGTTTGTAGAAAGATGCCTAGCATGTCAGCAAGTTAAGGCTTTACACCGACGACCGTATGGATTGCTACAACCATTAGATGTCCCAGAATGGAAATGGGAAGGCATAGCCATGGACTTTGTCACAGGCTTGCCTAAGTCAAGAAAATGAAACACAGCAATTTGGGTGATAATAGATAGGCTTACGAAGTCAGCACACTTCTTACCGATTAAGATTACGTATGGATTAGAGAAACTAGCTCAGTTATATGTCAGAGAGATTGTACGTCTGCATGGAGTACCGAGAGTCATAGTATCAGATAGAGACGCTAAATTTACCTCGAGGTTTTGGATTACGATGCAGAAAGAATTGGGAACAGAGCTTAATTTCAGTACAGCATTTCACCCACAGACAGATGGACAGTCAGAGAGAACGATTCAGATTTTAGTCGATATGTTAAGAACAGTGGTATTGGACCGAGGCGCGAATTGGGAAGAAATTCTACACTTAGTCGAATTCGCCTACAACAATAGCTATCAGGCAACGATAGGAATGGCGCCGTATGAGGCTTTGTATGGAAGGAAATGTAGATCACCGCTTTATCGGGACGAAGTAGGTGAGAGAAAGAACCTAGGCCCCGATGCGATTAATGAGATGATTGAGATAGTTCGGCAGATTCGTGATAGAATGAAAGAAGCTCAAAGCCGACAGAAGTCTTATGCCGACGATCGTCGAACCAATCTTGAGTTTGAAATAGGAGATAAAGTTTTTCTTAAGATATCACCGACCAGAGGAATCGTTAGATTCGGATTTAAGGGTAAACTAAGACCCAGGTTTATAGGACCTTATGAAATCCTCGAGAGAATAGGACCCGTCGCTTATATATTGGCCTTACCGCCAAGTCTAGGAAGTGTTCACAACGTTTTTCATGTTTCTCAGTTGAGAAAATACGTCTATGATCCTAAGCACGTCATTAGTCAGCAAGACATAGTTCTTGAATCTGACCTAAGCTATGAAGAGAAACCGATATCGATTTTGGATAGAAAAGTCCAAGAATTAAGAACCAAGTCGATACCAATCGTTAAAGTGCTATGGAACCACCACGGGCAAGAAGAAGCCACGTGGGAACTCGAGGAGAAGATGAAGAAGAGATATCCTCATCTTTTTGCAGAAGGTATGCAAATTTCGGGACGAAATTTTTCGTAAGGGGGGTAGGATGTAATACCCCGAAAATTTCTTACGATCTTAAAAAAATTAAAGTTATAAATAAAAATGGCTTTGCACGCCTAAGTTTACGATTTAAAATTCTAAGACTAACGGTCGAATCCGTTTCCGAAAATAAATTACGGAAGTCAGCTAGACGACTACTGTATTTAGGGTTCACGCGTACGAAAAATTTTTAGTTCTTAAACTAGGAACGGAAAACTGTCTGATTTTTACATTCACGAAATCGCGATACGAACTCGCCCGAGAAAGTTCGTTTTTATGATTTTCCGGACGAAACTCGGATAGTGTCGTCCTGAGTTTTTGTAAGAATTAGGTTTTTAATTATTATTTTCAGATTAAGTTTAATACGTTAGAATTTTTAGACGAATCAGATTGTGACAATTTTGTGCCGAGCTACGTTTTTTGTCGTTCGATTTCCGTAACGTCATATCACGTCGGAAAAAGCGCGTAATTTCTTTCCCTCCCCTCTCTTGACCGACATGGTCACACACACACAAGCTTAGATATTTTTCATCTTATATAGTATTAATTTGTGACACCTAATGCTATTACTATTCCTACTTTACACCTATTAGGTTAATACACCTTATAACATAACAAATTAAGTCATCTCCTCCCTCCCTCCCCAAAAACTCGGCTGCTCACTCTTTCCCTCTCTCCCATTTTCATTTTTTTTTTCACCATTGTTGAAGACATCAAGCTCTTGGACAAGAAAAATCACACAAGTTCTTCATTCATCCATCGAATCTTCTAACTCCCTTCATTAATTGTCAAGGTAATCCTCCTCTCTCTAATTCTATCCATCCAAAATCCATTTCTTTTTATTTTTCTTTGGATCGAGATTTATGGGATGATGGAATTAGATATTTGATCTCCGATTAGTGAAATTAGATGTGTTAGATAGGATAATTAGGGATTAAAATTGAAAGAAATCAAAAGCCCTAATTGCTAGGTGAATACCGATTTTTAGGGAAACTAGGTGGGATGTTTGAATTCTTCAATTAGTTGTGTAATCATGCTTAGGAAGTGTTCGATTAGGGATTAAAACAAAAAGAAATCGAGAGCCCTATGAAATTGGGTAGAAACCGATTTAGGGCTAGGGCTTGGAATTGGGGTTTTTCAATTTAATGAGTAATTGGACTTCAATTGTGTAATGGATGATATAGTAGTATGATTTAGGGATAAATGGTGTTGATTGATGAAGAAAATCACCCTTTTTAATTATGTGTTAATACCGAAATTAATGAGAAAAATAGAGGTTTGCATGTAGTTGAATTAGTTGAGGATTGGTTGATGAAATAATGATGTTGACAATATTAGATGTTGTTATGAATTTATTTAGAATTTTCTAAAAATAAATTGTGAGTCGTAAGAGACGAAGAACTCGTTTTAATTTGAGATATAGTGATGATATGCATGAAAATGAGTCTCGTTAGATGTTGTTTGATGACGTAAAATTTGAACGAAATCCGATAACTTTTAAAATCGCGTAAGAGACGAACAATTAGTCATAATTAATAACCGAGAAGTCGAATAAGAATTCTAACTTGATAATATTGTTTATTATGGGCTATGGTACGACTTTGTAGTTGACGTCATGAGCTTTTGAGCTTTTATAATATGAGTTATAGTGATAGTCGAGAACTAGAAACGAGAAATTGTTAATTGCTTTGGTTTAGTACTTGATAGTTGAAAAGCGACGTTTGGAACGTCGTGCTATTGGACGAGTTTTGAAAGGGAGTTCATCACGTACAGGAGTACGTGTTGACTGCCTTGAGAGTCAAGTTTCTTAAGAAATCAAATACGAGAAATTAGAACGAACCTAAGAAGTTATACGTCGATTCTATCGAGCAACTAGGGTTAGCGCGGCAGTTTTGCGACCCTTGCCGGAAACTGTAATATCTTTTAGCTCGTTTATCAGATTTGAGATCCGTAAATTGGAGCGTAAACTAGACATCTTTTCAAACGGTACAGGGCTCATCCCCTGTTTCCAGTTCCCCTGTTCTGGGCAGTCCCCAGTGTTTCTGTAATGTGCAGTGATTTTTCAGAATTCATCCTTCTAAGTTGTTTCGTTCGCAACTTAGTTTCTTTCGATCGTTTAAGCCGTAATAACATGACGACTATCTTCTTACTGACCTCTGTGTCAAGTATGGAGCCTTGAGTGCTAAACGAGACGAGTTTGTATCTCGTATCCATTAAAGTAAACAAATTTAGTTAAGCGTGAAAATGCCTAAATCATCTAAAGGACTAAAACTTAATTTCCTAAGTTGATTTCCTTTCCAACTTAGTTCCTTATGATCTTTTAAGTCGTATTGAGCTAACGACTACCCTCTCTACTGACCTAAGAGTCGAGTATGAGACCTTTCGAGTTCTAAACGAGATTTGTTCGAGTCTCGTCCCCGTTTAATTAAAATGAAACTAGTAGCGTGCAAATGCCTAAAGAGATGAAATGACTAAAGCCTATTTCGATTTTCAATGATCGATTATCTTTTACGACCCGATTTTAAGTGTTATTATTTTACGATGAAGGAGGAAGCCAGCAGTAAGGAAAGTACGGAAGATCAGGAGATCAGAAGCTAGTACTTAGTTCTGTAAACACTAAGGTGGGCTTTTATATATGAAATAAAATGAGCATTGCTCGGAAAACTTTTCTTTATCGCTTTGATATCTGTGTTTTCAAAGTGATAATTATGGCATGAACTTTCTTATGTTTTATGTGAGTTCTCTTGTACCTATCTGAATTAACATTCGTGTTTTCCAGATTTAGAGTTAATCTAACTAGGTTAACTAACGATCGGCTCTGAGTTAGCTGCTAAGTGCTTTCCAGAGTTAGTGCACTTTGTAACCTGTGGTGTATGTGATATCCTGTTGAGGGGTACTAGCCACGGTGAATGAGAATTGGTCAAGATTTGAACGTAGCATACCAGAAAATATTCGGCCGAGTAACTTGTGAAAATCAGTCAGAAAATGTTTAGTATACACGGGCCCCTTTTAATAAAACCCCCGATGTGCTACAAATTATGAAATGCCATATTTATCTTTACCTATGATTATGTTTTCGACATCGTGCCCACTAAGTACTTTTGTACTTAGCCCTGCATTATTTTCTAAATGTGCAGGTTGAAGCGACGATAGCGGCAGTGGTTGAAGTTGAGTTAAGAAGATAGGATGCTTTAGCTTATGACTTACTTCCGCTGCAATACTCTAAGTCTTTTGAGAATATGTATATTGAACAAACCACTGTAGCATAAGTCTGTAAACTTGAACTTAGTTACTATCGTGTACTTTTGTCGAGTAATCCTTCGCGATTAACTCTTTCTTTATAATATTCAAGTCTTTTTCATTGAATGTTTGATGTCTTTTATGTATGTTTAGTTAGTCAGCCCCCTTCTTCCCCGCTTCTTTATTCCAACCCCAGTCGCACCCCGGCTTCTGCCGTCCCTCGGGATTTGGGGCTGTGACAGAACCGAAACGCATAAACTGATCGGTTATAGATTTTATAAACCTTTTGCAGTCTCCAGACCAGTATATACTACCGTACTAATGTCTCGCATAAGTGGGTATTAACAATCCTGCCCATTCCGCCCATTCGTCCGGGAGGACATTAACTAAGTGGGTCATTCCTTCTATGGTGCTAACTCCGAGAAATTGAACTACTAGCCATAGTTTGTGATAGCGTACTAGAAATTCGGCTAAGTTTTCTTGATGACTTTTCCGTACACGATCGTATTCTTGCTTAATGGTTAAATTCTCATCGTTAGTCATCCTACACATTGTAATCATTCAAACTCAATCATTCTCGACGAAAATTTCCATCATCACATTCATCACATACATTCATAAAAATATCTTAGGATAATAATCATTTGCATAATCATTTTATATATCTCAAACTCACTTCGATTCTCACTCGAAAAAATTCTATGATAGCTTAATTAGTCGATCTCTTTGTCCAACTTTTTCTCTTTTATTACTCGGGAAATTTCTTTACTCTATTCGATTTTTTTTTCTCTTTCTTTGGCAAAAATATTTCTTTTCTTCAATCGGTTTAATCTCATTAATACTTTAAAAAGAAATTCTAAATCTGTTAATTTTTTTTTTAAATTTCTCGTACTTAGCAGCTGGATGAGGTGGGGTGCTTGGCTCGTTGTCAACTCAAATAAATTCAAAGAAAACTCAAATGAATTCAAGGAATACTCGAATAAGTCTAGAGAATCCAAATCTAGACTCTACTCTTAGGAAAGTTTAAGCTTCAGAGCAAATAGCCTGCTCTGATACCATTATGTCACAGCCCGACTTCTAATGTATTAAAACGACTTGTTGGGAAATTTAAGTAAAAGTTTTGATTGATTCCAAAATTAACTGAACCCAACCGAGTAGATGTTGCCAGTTCCTAATGTCAGTAGTTAGGCTCGTTGTTTGAGCATTGTTAAGATTTTATCTTTACAGGACTCCAGCTGAAGACGACGACAAGGCTTCACTCAGAAAGAACATCAGTTGTAAAGAAGACAACTGAACGTTCATCATATGAAGCATTGAGAAAGGGGGAAGTTACACTCAACAGATAGAACATCAGTTGTGAGGAACACAACTGAGCATTCATTCCATGTGAATTCAAAAAGGGAGAAGATACAAAGAAGACAACTGAGCGTTCAGTTTCAGAACATCAGTTGTATAACCCAACCCAGAAGATCAACAGCATGAAGTAGAAGTCAGCTGAGAGTTCAACTGTCAACAGTCAGATAGAACATCAGCTGAAGAACAAGCTAGTTGAAGATCGAAAGTCTTAACCGACCACTCCTTGTTGGAAGTCTGTTGTTAAGATTTGAATTTCAAAAAGGAAGTCACGTGAGGGTTTGACCGTTCAGTCATTACCCCATTTGGCCCAACATAAGGTTGTCTCAGATGGAAAGCAGAAGAGCACAGATGCCATATCGGGAAAGTCTGCAGAGATGAGAGACAAGCCATCGCTATCAAAGAACAGAGACCAACGGCTAGTTGATACTCTCCGCCTATAAATAGAGGCCTTCATTCATTCAGAGAAAAAAGAAGACACACACGCGAGAAGAAACCAGAGAGCGAAAGAAAGAGCAAAATTCTTCACGAGCTGAACTGCATTCATTCCTTTAGAACATCACTTGTTGAGAGTTCTAGAGTTAGTTTCTGTGTCTTTAAGATCGAACCTTGAGAACATCACTTAGTGAGAGTTCGTAGAGTGTTAGATCAAAGCTCACCTCGTGTTCGAGCTTTTAGTTGGAACCCATCTTTTTCACTTTTCCTCTCAAAAGGAGTGTTAGGACCCAACTCTTCCCGGAATTGAGTAGATAGGTTGTTTAGTACCAGAAAATTAAACTGTAAGGTTGATAAGTACCCGCAAACTTATCCTTAACGGTTGCTCAGCCTGCGTAAGCTGAGTGGTTTGTCCAGAAGAACTTGGACAGAGTTGTGTGGATTCACAACTCCCCGTGGACGTAGGAGGTTTCTCCGAACCACGTAAATTTCTGTGTGCTTGAGTTTATTTTTCAGTTATTTCCTGCATATTCAACTGACCAACTAACCAGCATACAAACTGCATCTTA
The DNA here is from genome assembly GCA_029490685.1 of Schizonepeta tenuifolia. Lineage (NCBI taxonomy): Eukaryota > Viridiplantae > Streptophyta > Magnoliopsida > Lamiales > Lamiaceae > Schizonepeta > Schizonepeta tenuifolia. Next base: position 58,102,014 of record CM055956.1, read on the forward strand.
GCATTCTCAACTGTCTTGGTTCTTGACCAACCGTGCATAAAAGCGTGAGTTAATTTTAACGAGTTAATTTCCACCACATTCCGCACAACACATCACTTCCAACGGAGTGTTTCTTACTCGGTTGTGATTCCAACTGAGGTTCCTTACTCGGTTGAGATATTTTTAGGGGGTTGTTTTAAAAAGTTGCATCTGGTGTATTCCCCCCCTCCCTCCCCATACACCAGAACTCGTTTCGGAACCATCACGACTAGAATACAAGGGGCAGTGTGATGGAACAACTAACTTTTACTCAAGAAACATCCTCGATAATTGAAGAATAGTATCAACAACGAAAACATGCTCACAATAATGAGAGTTATTACTCAAGTTTTTGAGAAACGAACAATTGTCAAGATTGGATATCGATCCAATCAAAGGTTTAGGTTTGGTTATTAATAAGTGTTGCACTCAAAAGTGGGCCAATTTTTAACTTTCAATCGTCAAGTGGTGGTGAATCAAATACGATATATCATTTGATGATTCCAAAAAGTCTTGGAAGGAATTTAGAAAGGATTTAATGGCTTTGTTCGAGCTCACGGGCTCGTTAATTTTGGGGACCGAGCATGCAAGGCAAAGATATATCGAAATAATGTTGTTGCTGCAGAATATAAACATCAACTCAAATCCCAAGGTTATATGTGTGAAGACACATAACCTCAAGCTTAAACTTCAATTTAGGATTTCATTAACAACGAGTTGTCCAAGCACACCGCATCTTTTTCCTCATCCGAGCTAACCTGCACGTTTTAGAAATAACATACAGGGCGTGAGTACTTCGTACTCAGTGGACACATGCCAAAATAATTTTAAAAAACTCGCTCGATAGAGATATATAATTAAACTTGCCTCTTCAACTGCATCACAAGTGTTAGATAAATAATTATTTAAAAAAACTTACGACTTGTGGCAGCTAAAAACACTTTTATTTGTTTTCTGAAATCGGCTAGCTATTTTTCGGGTACGAATCCATCTACGCGTCTTATCTTCTTCTGATGTCGAGAAGTAAGCCTCCTCCTCGAGCACCGTGACCAGCCCAATCAAAGCAAAGCTCACAGACTTTACATCACTGGCCTAACCGAAGTAAGGCTCATATACTTATCGACCGGCTAGGCTGTAAGAAGGCTCACGGTCACTTAATTTAATGCATTCATTGTCCCGTTTCAAACAGGACTTCATCCCATGCGTCCACAGGACTCATTCTCATCACATAATATTAAGTATAGGATTACATACCAAAACATAAAACTCAGGCAAGTCAATCAACTTTAAATAAAAGCGCACATATAAAATAAATTGCGCATTCATCGTTGAGTTTCAGTTCAGAAAGCCCACTTGGAAAGTGGCTTAGCTCGACTACTCTTTTTCCGCTCGCTGCCCTACTTTTCCACTCCACTCGCGCCTTCTAAATAATATTATATAAGGAAGAGTTTTACGTATTGGGGAACAACTAAATCTTAAGCCATTAAATGGACTTCTACTTGACTCGGATTTCTAAATTCTCGATCTGACTCCTTAAACACTCGATTCTTAATTTCTATCAAAGTACTATACCATCAGACTTTTCGGCATATATTTTTGTCATTAACAATCATAATCGAGCATTCAACATTTACTCAAATATTAATATTAAAATTTATTATTCTTTTAAACTCGAAATTTTCGATTTTCTCAACTCAAATAATTTCAAATAAATTTGAGATTTATTCTCATTCACACATTTCACATTTCAATCATATTATATCAATTCACAGTCGCATCAAGTATTCACAGACATTTATCTCAAATATATCACACTGCTCGTTTTTCAACTTACAATAATATTTCTCGGTTTTAATCAAACTTAACTTCATTCTTCTTAGAAAAATTCAAGGAATTCGAATTCTAATTTAAATTCCGTTTCTTATTCCGACCTCTCACATAAAATTTTTCGAGTTACTTTTTGACATGTTTTTCGAGAAAATATATTAACTTAGTCGGGAAAATTCTTATTTTCTTATATTTCACTTAAAATAATTTCTAGTGAATAACTTTTCGTTCGATTTGAAGTTCCATACTCCTCTTTATTTATTTTAGCTCTTATACTTCTTAATTTATTTGTTTACACTTTAATTCTTGTAAGTCAACTTTTTATTTAGAAATTTGTTGACTTTTCATAACTTTCTCATATGAACTCTAAATTTAGTGATTCAAGTGGCTAATATACTTGTTTTTATCTCAATTTCATATTAATAACATCAATTACATATTTTACTCATTAAAATCTCATAAATTTTTCCGATTTAATTTTCTGCCCTAATTTGTTTTTCTTTTTCTTGCTCTTTTTCAAGAATTTCAACTTCTATTGAACTTATAAAAATTCCAATTGCTCAATTCCTCCATAAATTTCATCTTTTAACCTCAATTACTCAAAATCATACTTTATACCTCATTTCTTTCTACTAATTTGGGGGTTTCTTTATAGGATTTTATTTCTTGCAATTTAATGCTTCATTATACTCAAAGAAATTCTAATTTCATTATTCTCAATTCAATTTATCTCATTAATCTCATAATCATCAAAACTCTTCTTTTTAGCTTCAAATGTTTCGAATTATTTGGGGTTTTCCCCTTGAATGATTATACTCTTGATTTTAATATATAATTCTACTCCATATAATTTAAATTTTATTATTTCTCATTTAATTTATAAATTTGTGCATAAGAACTCAAGAAGCACTCTTCTTTCTAATATTGTTCGAATTTTTCATACTTTGAGCATAAGGTTTTATTTCCTCAATTCCTCTCAATCTTATACTCATTTCTTCTCTAATTTCATTTTTATAACATCAATTCTTTAAAAAATTTATAGGAATTAAAATTCCCAATTATCTCTCTCTCCCTCTCTCTCTCTCTCTCTCTATATATATATATATATATATATATATATATATATATAAACTCATTTCTTTCTTTTGGTGGTATTTTTATCCATAGATATTTATTGAATTTTATTTTTAAACCACCAATTCATCAAATAAATTATAAAAATAATAAATCATATATATATATATATATGTATGTATGTATGTATACACACGGTTTTATATATATACTTATCAATTAATTTCATGCTTCTATTTCATCCATAAAACTATGCTTCTCAACTCTTGAATTGATAAAATCCATCTTCAAATTCATTATAAAGCATATATATATCAAAAATTTATTTTAACTATTCATCATCTTCTCCAACTCCTATTTTTTTAATAGCATGCCCATTTCTTCATTCTAATTACTCATACATGCTCATATCTCATCATATATCTCAACTCAAGCATCAAATTCAAGAAATCAATCAAACTCACAAAAATCACTCTTAAGGCCATAATCTTCGAAATTTTCAAATTTTCATGCATAAGTATGTATTTTCTTCATTTAATCTTCTTATCATGCTTAAATTAATTTCTAAAACACACAGTGAACATCAAATCATGATATAAATTAAGGCACAAATTTCCTATTTCTCCCTTGAATCACACGGCACACACATATATATAAATTCCAAGGATTTCCTTTCTTAATTCTTTGCATGGAAAGCATGCTTATTCATATATTCATGCTCAAGATACAAAGCTCAATTTATTTCACCTCATACTCAAAGTTTTGGAATATAAGGGAGAGAAAAACTTGGAGTTCTTAAGCTTGAAAGTTAGAAATCTTACTACTTCTTGTTTAATCGATACTCTCTACTTCAATACTCGCAACTCTAGCTTCCTTTCCTTGATTTCCTTGAAGAAGAATTGAAGCTTATGATGATGGTGAAGTTTCGGCAGCTTCAAAGAAAAGAAGGAAGAAAATAGTTGTTCTTACTTTGAAGTTTGCAAGAAGTAGAAGATTATGTCTTGAACTCTTTGATTTCTAGCCTCCTTTCTTGGTTTTGATCGAAAATATGAAGCTACAGAACCATGAAGGAACTGCTGCCATGGGAGGAGATGAAGGAGAGAGATTTGATGGTGATGATGGTGATGAAGATCGAATGAAGAGAGAGAGAGATGGAGAGAAGGAAACTTGCGTACAAGCTTAAGGAAAAGAGAGAGCGAGCTCACTTGCTTAAGTGAGAGTAGGATAAATTAAAAGTTGAGGGAGAGAGATGTCGACTGCTAATGATGGGATAAATCTGATTTTTATTAGATTAAAATCCCCGAAAAAAAGATTTTATTCGTACAATATATCCCTCTTTAAAGTTAAACTTTGATCTCTCGTTTCGGCACTTTCTAGACTTCGGATTTCACTTTAATTCACACCATCACTCAAGAAATAATTTATAGATTCTAAAATGCCCAACTTCCATATATAAATTTCAAATAATGAAGAAAGTTAGAAATCTCTATCGTGTATACTCGTCTCCGTTTTAAATATAATTCAAAACTCGATTTGTAGATCTCGGATTTCTCTTGAACTTGCGTCATTAGTCACGAAATAACTTCTAGATTCGGAAACACCCAAGTTTCAGGGGTAATTCCCGTATAACAAAAAATTCGTAAAAAATCGTGTCGAGTTACTATTCACATTAGTTGCGTCTTCAAAATAAATTCAAACTCGACTTAAATAATCTCGGAAAATTCTCAAATCCATATCATTGGTCTTAAAATAATTTCTAGATTCCAATGACACTGATTAAACTGAATTCGGGGCCCGAGGGTTGACTTTTCCGGTCAAAGTTACTATTCATCAAAAGTCAACTATCTCGGAATTATCCGAAATTGAAACTCATACTAAATCTCACATTATTAGACTCATATATCTCTTCACATCTTCGTTTCAAGTTTCTGAAATGAGAAAATTACGATTTTGCTCTTTAGGGGCATTTTGGAAATTACGAGAAAATTTTATCCTCGGAAATTTTTATCACACAGAATCACACATAATCACATATAATAATATTTAAGAAGCACTTAGGCATGCGTAATCACACTTAAGATAATTAATTAGTGTTATAAAGATTTTGGGTATTACACATGTCCAATTCCAATCGGACAACTCATTGTCTGAATCAAAATGTGTTGGTGCTCGAAGTTGATGTGGATGTTGATGTAAAAGATGATGAGGCCGATTATGAGAAGTCAAAATTGGTGAATTCATATGATGATGTGCTTGAAGTATCTGATCGAACCACTTTGGAGGCAAAAGCATCTACGCAAGCTAAGTGCATTGAAGAGGTGCAACAAGAGAAGGTCTTCATGAGTTGCCACGTCAACGATAATAAGGTACCATGGTTGAATGATGACGTAAATAGTATGGTTGTGTCAATACAAGTTACATATGTACGATTGGAGCAATCTTGGCTACCAGCTAGAGAAGTGAAGCACGATGGTAATTTAACCAAGAGCTTCTTCATGTTCAAGGATCATGAGGAGTTAGAATCAAAGAAGAAGAAGAAGAAGAAAATGGCACAAGGAAGAAAAAATTTGGTCCAACATTCGTTTCTTGTTGATTTTTTATCCCGGCATTTCGATTGACGACATGAATTTGAGGACAAATCCCTTTCAAGATGAGGGGAATGATGCAATCCATGGAGGCCCAAGTTCCGTTGCATATATGCGCAGATTTAAACGAGTTTTTTATTTATTTTTATTCTATTATTTTCGTGGGTTATGTTAGGGTGGCTGAAATTAGGCCTTAGTTTAGTCAGTTTTTGATTTTATACCTTGTTTAGACTAAGGATTTGTTTCCTTATTAGATTAGGAGTTATTTTCCATGTTTAGTTTTCTAGTAGGGTTAGGATTCGCACACCCTATATATAGGGCCTTGTTATGAACGAAAATCAGACTTTGATCATTGATGTAATTGGGAGTTTATTCTCTCTTGAGAGTTTTCGAGTTCTTCTTGGTTTTTCCAAGACGAGTTCATTATCGATGTATCAGTGAGGCAATCATCCCTCATTTGTGCGTCATTCATGGTCCTCGAGTTGCTGTGTCATCATCACGTTGGGTTATAGGGAATTTCCATTCGCCTATTTCATTTCGTGGGATAGATTCAGAGATTTTGGGATAATTCATTCATCTGTCGTTCAAGTTTTCCGTTTGTGTGTCGAGGTCATACCAAAGAGAGGAGATTACAACTTGTTTCACCATAAAAATTGAAGAGTTGAAGCTTGAGAGTTGTGATCTAACCTCCTTGAAGGGATTCCATGGAATGAAACTTGAATTCTTGATGATTCTAGCTTAGATCTTGAATAAATCATGGAGATGGGTGAGAGAATAGGTGCTACCGAAATTATGAACAAATGGGGTGAAAAATGGAGTTCATTTCTCTTAAATAAGCGACATTAGGTCAAAAATGCTAGACTAGGATTTCAATGCTAGGATTAAAACTTGCATGCAAAGTTTGGGTGGTGAATTGTTGTGGTGACAAGTATCCAATGCTAGGCTTGATGAGGTGGTGAAAAATGTCAATTTCTAGAAGGTTGTGGACCCAAAATTAATGTTGTCCAACTAGTATGTCAATATATTGAAAATCGACAAACATACACATTTTTTATTTGAAACGAACGATTCTTGGTTAGAAATTTATACCAAAGTTCATGAAATCATGTCACGAACAACATACTAAAATTTGGTATAAAACGGACAACTTTCAATTTTTCACTAAAAGACGAAAAATTGCGTTTTTTTACCTAAAAACCAGAAATTCCATTTTTCATGCAAATCATTGCAACAACTCACATTCTCATTCATTCATAAGTCACTTAAGATCATATAAACATATACTTGACATAATCATGCATTCATTCACCGAGTTTCGCAAATTCAGAAAAACTGCCATTTCGAAAAACTTTCCTTTGATGGAAACTTTCTATTTTGGGAAACTTTCTACTTTAAGAAACTTTGAGAGGCAGGGTGTTACATCCTATCCCCTTATAGAAATTTTCTCTCGAAATTTGCAAACCTCTAGGAAAACTCGAGATACTTCTGACGCATTTTCACTTTCTAGCTCCCAAGTCACTTCTTCAAGATCGTGGTACTTTCACTTGATCTTGACCTGGGGAAAATTCTTTGGTTCTAAGCTTATTAACCTACCTATCTAGGATTACTTTCGGTTCTTCCACATAACTCAGATCAGGCTCTAAGGCTACTTTCTTGTGCCTAATCACGTGTTTAGGAACGAACACGTACTTTCTTAACTGCGACACATGAACCTAAGCTTATAAGCCACGACTCCAATCCTTTCTAGAATTTCAAAGGGTCTTATGAACCTAAGCTTCAACTTTCCTTTAACACCGAAACAATGGATTCCCTTAGAAGGTAAAACCTTCAAGAACATTTTGTCGCCTACGACGAACTCTCACTGAGTCTTCCTAACATTGGCATACGACTTCTGCCGATCCTGAGCTTTTTTAATCCTTTGCCTTTTCTGTCGAACTACTTTAATCTTTTCTTCAATCACTTCTTGACCTATCACTTTTCTTTCTTTAACTTAATCCCAATAAAATAGAGATCTACATTTCTCTCCAAACAAGGCTTCGTACGGGGCCAGACCAAATGTTGCTTGAAAACTATTATTGTAGGCGAACTCGATAAGAGGTAGGTATCGCTCCTATTCACCTCATCGGTTCAACACTACGGTTCTGAGCATATCTTCAAGGATCTGAATCATCCCTTCTGACTGACCATCAGTCTGAGGGTGGTATTCCATAGTGAAATTTAACTCTGTTCCCAATTCCTCTTGGAAACTCTTCCAAAATCTTGATGTAAACTTTGAATCGCGATCAAAGATGATCGAACTAGGGATTCTATGCAAACATACAATCGCTTGAGCATAAATATTGGCCAACTTGTCGGCACCATACATCATTGGGATTGGAATTAAATGGGCAGTCTTTGTGAGTCTATCCACAATTATCCATACTGAGGTGTTGCCCTTCTTCGATCTAGGCAAACCTGTCACAATATCCATTATGACTTTGTCCTATTTCCACAGTGTAACTTACCAAAAGATCGCTGGTGTAGAATCTTGACTTGCTGCCAGGACAAACATCCTTCAATGAATAAAGCTATATCCCGCTTCATTCTTTCCGACGAGAAACTTCCTTTCAAATCTTGATTCATTTTCGTACTTCTAGGGTGTGCAGTGTAGGGCGTATTGTGAGCTTTGCTCATAATATCATTCCTTAACTTCTTGTCTTTGGCACACATAACCTTTCGCGAAACAACAACGCGTTATCAGCTGCTTCTCAAAAATCTTCGGCTCCATCCTTTCGAACTTTGAGCCTTAAACCTTCTCTAATCTTCTATGATTCTGGTTCTCAAATCGAGAGCTATCACACTAGCTGTGATACCTGCTCTGTAGTTTGAGGCGGCAGAATCACCTTTATTCTCATTTCCTCAAACTTTTTCACTAACTCTTTTTCTTGGGAGACTAAGAATCCTAGCTCGGACTTACTCTTCCTACTCAAAGCATCTGTGACTACATTCGTTTTTCCTGGATGATAGGAAATTTGAACATCATAGTCTTTTACTAACTCTAGCCATCTTCTTTGTCTCATCTTGAGCTCTTTCTGCTCGAAGAAATACTTGAGACTCTTATAGTTGGTGAATATTTCACACCTTGCACCGTTAAGGTGGTGTCTTCAAATTTTCAGTGCATCAACGACGGCTGCTAACTCTAAATCATGGGTTGGGTACTTATCCTTATGCGTTATTAACTGACGTGAGGTATAAGCAATTACTTTTCCTTCTTGCATAAACACACATCCTAATCCACTTCCTGACGCGTCCGTGAAGATTACGAAATCTTTCCCTGCTTCGGGCACGATTAGCACTGGGGTAGTGGTTAGCTTCTTCTTAAACTCTTGGAAACTATCCTCACATTCTTTACTCGTTTTAAACTTTGAATCTTTATTTAACAGTTGAATTATTGGCTTCACGATCTGCGAAAATCCTTCAATGAGTCTCCTGTAATATCATGCGAACTCTAGGAAAATTCGGACTTCCTGAGGCATGGTTGGGGATTTTTATTCCCGAACGGCTTTAACATTCGTCGAATCAACTTTAATTCCTTCTGCGGAGATAACGTCTCCAATAAACTGAACTTCCTTTAACCAAAACTCACATTAACTAAACTTGGCGTACAACTTCTTAGCTTTTAACTTCTCTAGCACTATCTGCAAGTGCTTTTCATGCTCTACTTCATTCTTTGAATACACAAGGACATCATCGATGAAGACCATCACAAACTCATCAATTTACTCATGGAACACGTGATTCATTAAATCCATGAATACGACAGATGCATTGGTCAATCCGAATGGCATTACTACAAATTCGTAGTGGCTATATTTCATTCGGAATTTCGTCTTAGGAATATCTTCACGAAGAATCTTTAATTGATGATAACTTGACCTTAAATCAATCTTTGAGAAAACACCCGCTCCCTTGAGCTGGTCAAACATGCCATCTATCCTTTGGAAGAGGGTATTTATTCTTTAATGTTAACTTACTGAGCTCTCGGTAGTCGATTCACATTCACCGACTTCCATCATTTTTCTTTATGAAAAGAATTGGCGCTCCCCAAGGTGAGACACTAGGGCGGATAAAAATCATGTCCAACAACTCCTGCAACTGAACCTTCAACTCCTTGGGTGCTATACTGTAGGGTGCTTTCGATACTTGGGTAGCTCCTAGCTCCAAATCGATGATGAATTCCAACTTCCTAGCCAGTGGCCGTCTTGGAAATACCTCTGTGTATTTCCTAACCATGTCAACGTCTTTTATCTTTCGCTCTCATTCTTCATCCTTATTGAGGTAGATCATATGCGCTTGTTCTCCTTCCCTTTTGAGCAACTTTTACCGCTTGCAACACGGAGATGATCGACATCTTCCTTCACGTACGCTTTATTTCGAAGAATTCGGTCAGCTCTTTTCCAGGTGGTTGGAAAGAGATCTCCCTCTTACAGCATCAAAGATGACGTAAGTCTGGTTAACCAATCCATTCTAAGAATTATGTCCACATTCCACATTTTCATGCTATTCGGGGTTCTAGCGGACAACTTAAAAGATCTTACATTGAAATCTAGGTTCGGGCAAACATGACGCACAGAAGTGCTAAAACCTAAAGGGGTTGCCACACTGAGGCCCTGATTTGCTTTCTCTACATTCAAGCCGAGAGTTTTTGCGCAGGCACTAGCTATAAACGAATGCACTGCACCAATATCAAATAAAACAATAATGGGCACGCCCTTTAAAGACCCCATACCTACGAGATTCCCTTGATCCTTGATTTTAGTCTTTTGGTCCACTGTAATACCCCAGAAATTCCGTACAGTCTTAACAATTTAACGTTAATAATAATAATAGCTTTGCACGCCTAAGTTTACGATTTTGAATTCTAAAACTAATGGTGAAATTCGTTTCCGAAAATAAATTATGGAAGTCAGTCAGATGACTACTGTATTTAGAGTTATCCCGTACAAAAACTTTTTAGTTCTGGAACTCAGATCGGAAAACCATCTGATTTTTACATTCACAAAATCGCGATACGAACTCGCCCGAGAAAGTTCGTATTTTTTTTTATTTTTCGGACGAAATTCGTACTGTGACGTCCCAAGTTTTTGTCGGAATTAAGTTTTTAAATATTACTTTCCGATTAAGTTTAATATGTCGGAATTATTGGTCGAATCGGTTTTTGACGATATTGTGCCGAGATACATTTTTCGTCTTTCGATTTCCATAACGTCGTATCGCGCCGGAAAAATGCGTATTTTTCCCTTTTTCTTCCCCTCGTAGCCGACATCACACTCTCTCTTACACTTGATATTTCATTACTATATAGTATTTTACCAATGACTCACCATTAGGATATTTTACTTAACTTTACACCTATTAACCTAAATGATATAACATAATTAAGTCATCTCCCTCACTACTCTCTCTCTCTCCCAAAACCGATCACACACACACATATACTATACTTCCATGTTCTTCATCCTCCATTGAAGAAAGCTCCAAGCTTTGGCAAGAAATCTTCACAAGTTCATCATCCTCCATCAAATCTTCTAACTTTCTTTAGTAAATTTCAAGGTAATCTTCTCCTCTCTTGATCTATCCATTCGAAATCTTCTTTCTTTTATTTTTCTTAGTGACCGAAAATTATGGATGATGTAGGAGATGTTTTGATCTTTAATTAGTGTAATTAGATGGATTAGATATGGATTCTATGGTTAAAATTTGAAGAAAACAAAGAATCCTAAAACCTATGTAATACCGAAAATTAGGGTATATAGTAGGGATTTTATAATTCTTCAATTGGTTGGATAATATTGCTTAGGAGTAGTTTAATTAGTGATTAAAACAAGGAGAAATGAAAAGCCCTATGATTTTAAGTGAGGAACGAAATTAGGCTTAGGGTTTGAGATGGATTTTTGTTTAATGTTGTAATGGTATTGATAATTGGTTAATTGATGTTGTAGTAGGTTGATAATTGAATTAATGGAACTAATTGGTGAATAAAATCACCCCTTAAATTTCTATGCTATTACCGATTTTTATGAGGATTTGGGGGTTTATGTAGTTCGATCTTCGATTAAGGAAATGATGATGGATTATGGTTTCTAATGGTATTAGTTGATAATAGGAATTATTTGAAATTATTCTAAAAATGTTAATGAAATCGTAAGAGACAAGAATTTAGGAATGAATCGAGATTGGTTGATGATATGAGGTGATGATGTGTATAATAATGAATCTCGTTAGATGATGATTGATGTCGTAGAAAATGAACGAATTCCGATAACTTTTGAAATCTTGTAAGAGACGAACAAGTGGACGTAAATAATAATCGAGAAGTCGAGTAAGGATTTTAACTTGATAATAATGATTATAATGGATTAAGGCACGACTTTGTAGTTGACGACGTAAGCTTTTGGATTGTTAAATAACGAGTTGTAGTTATAATCGAGAACTAGAAACGAGAATTGTTAACTTGATTTTGGTATAGTACTTGTTAGTTTGAAAGCCGATGTTTAGAACGTCGTGCTAATGGACGAGTTTTGAAAAGGAGTCCTTCACGTACGGGAGTACGTGTTGACTGCCTTGAGAGTGAAGTTTCGTGAGAAATCGAGTACGAGAACTTAGAACGAGCTTAGGAAGTTATACGTCGTTTCTATCGAGCAACTAGGGTTAACCGCGGCAGTTTTGCGACCCTTCCCGGAAACTATAATATCTCTTAGCTCGTTTATCGGATTTAAGATCCATAAATTGGAGCGTAAACTAGACTTTCCAAGCTTTCTAGCGGTATAGGGCTTGTCCCCTGTTTCCAATTCCTCTGTTCTGGGCAGTCCCCAGAACTACTGCATTGCGCAGTGAAAATTTCAGAACTTGAATACCTAAGTTGTTTTCTTCGCAACTTAGTTTCTTTCGATCTTTTCAGCCGTAATAAGTTAACAACTATCCTCTCTACTGACCTATGAGTCGAGTATGAGACCTTTCGAGTTCTAAATGAGATTTGTTCAAATCTCGTTCCCGTTTAATTAAAATGAAACTAGTAGTGTGCAAATGCCTAAAGAAACAAAACGACTAAAACCTAATTCGAATTTCCATGTTCGATTATCTTTTACGACCGAATTTAAAGTGTGATTATTTAACGATGAATGAGGAAACCAGCACTAAGGAAAGGATGGAAGAACCGAAGAACGGAAACCTGTTTAGTAGTTCTGTATCATCGAGGTAGGCTTTTATATATTAAACAAAACGAGCAATGCTCGAAAACCTTTCTTTATCGCTTTAATAATCGTGTTTTCAAAGTGATAATTATGGCATGAACTGTTTTATGTTTTATGTGTGTTCTCTTGTACCTATCTGAGTTAACATTCATGTTTCCCAGATTTATGAGTTAATTAAAATAGGTTAACTAACGATCGGCTCTGAGTTAGCTATTAAGTGCTTTCCAGAGTTAGTGCACTTTGTAACCTGTGGTGTATGTGGTATCCTGTTGAGGGGTAACCAGCCACGGTGAATGAGAATTGGTCAAGATTTGAACGTAACATACCAGAAAATGCTCGGCCGAGTAAATTGTGAAAATGAGTCAGGAAATATTTTAGTAGACACGGGCTAATTTCAAATAAAGCCCCGATGTGCTACGAATTATGAAATGCCAGATTTTCTATACTTATGCTTATGTTTTCGGCAACATGCCCACTAAGTACTTTTGTACTTAGCCCTGCATATGTTTTCTAAATGTGCAGGTTGAAGCGACGAGAGCGGCGGTGGTTGAAGTTGAGTTGAGTTAAGAAGTTAGGAATGCTTTAGCTTATGACCTACTTTCCGCTGCAAAACTCTAGACCTTTTGACATTATGTACATTTGGTGAATCACTGTAGTTCAAGTCTGTAATCTTTAACTTAGATTCTTTCGAGTACTTTTTGTCGAGTAATCCTTCGTGATTAACTCTTCCTTTATAATAGTAACGTTTTGTACATTGAATTTATGATGTCTTTCATGTATGTTTAATTAGTTAGTCCCCTTCTTCCCTGCTTCTTCAATCCAATCCCAGTCGCACCCCGGCTTCTACTGTCCCTCGGGATTTGGGGCTGTGACAGAGTGATATCGGAGCAGAGGTTCATTTTCTGCTCTGGTTACGAGTCAATCTTCTAGTCTGAGTCATTCTTTTAGTGATACCACAGAGTGGTCGAGTTATTCTTTTCTAGTATGAGTCATTCCTTCTAGTAATGCCACAGAGTGGTATTTGTATACAAGTCTTCCTTCGAGTAATAATATAGAGTATTCATCCGTACTCTATATCGAGTCTTCTTTCGAGTCATAGGATAGAGTGCTTGTATATACTCTAGATCAGAGTCTTCCGTCAAGTAAAAGATAAGAGTTAGGCTATGACACTAATATTGAGAATGTAGATGTCAACTCAACCTCCCGCTACGTCGACTCAATGAGGAAAAGGAAAGAATGTTTTTTAATGATGTGATTTCTTTTAAATAAGAAATTTATGAACAAGTATTCAATGAAATTGAGAATGAGAATGAGTTGTGTGCCAAAATTAAGAATTTTATGGAAGTATAATTTTTTTTATACTTTGTATACTTTATGTGATTATGTGATAATTCAAGTACTATCTTATGTGATATTATTTGCGCGATAATTTTCTTTCTTATGAAAAATCTTTGGACACAAGAATATAGTCGGATTTTAGGGATTTTTCCCGATTCAATGAGAACATAGACTTGAAACCTAAGGTCTTCCCGGTTTTTCGAGAACTTAGACGTTTTTAAGAAACGTTATTATGAAATGATTTCGAAAGAAGATCCCCTACACGAGGAGAACTTCTACTGATGAATGTCACGTGCGTTAAGTGACATGAATAAAGATTCGGCAAAGTTGAACTTTGTTTTAAAAATCCAAACAAAAATTTCCTGCGAGGAAAATGAAATAAAAATGATTCGGTAAATCGTATTAGTAAACGGAGGAAACGATTAGACGTTTGAGAAGCTTCCGGCTTCGAATTAAGAAAGATATGAACGAGACGACAAAGATAGAATAAAAGGGAATCAAAGCCAAATGAAATAAGTAAACATTGCTTACGTGTAAGTAACTTAAATAACGTCATTCGTGTCACGTCATTCCGTTTTCTTTTCGTATCATGTTTCAGTAGGGTTCGCCTTGATCGAACTCTACGAAGAAAAACGTATAGATTATTGGAAGTCGAGCACAAAGCTTGACTAAATTTTTTCCATCGATCGCCCGATTCTAGCGACGACAACTGGAACGTAGTTTCCAGAAAAGTTATTCTCTAAGTTATATTCCATTTTCTTTTGGAATTTATTCCATGTTTCGTCTTTGAACGAAGAATACAACTAGTACGAGTATCAAGAGTCGTAAACGACAAAATTCTTTTATAAATGGATGTTACTTTTGAATAAGTAACATGAACAAAGTAGACGTTCTTTGTTTTAATAAGTAAGAATCGATAAGATATGTTGTTGAGAAAATAATAAGGAATTAAAGTAAGTAAGAACCTAGTAAGATAAGGAATGGAAATAAAAATCTTGAAATTTTAATTTCAATTATAT
The DNA here is from genome assembly GCA_029490685.1 of Schizonepeta tenuifolia. NCBI lineage: Eukaryota > Viridiplantae > Streptophyta > Magnoliopsida > Lamiales > Lamiaceae > Schizonepeta > Schizonepeta tenuifolia. Next base: position 58,117,107 of record CM055956.1, read on the forward strand.
ATATATATATATATATATATATATATATATGTTGTTTAAGTACAATTTCTTGAATTGCTAGAAGTCGTGATAAGTGGTTGTTTTAAGTGGTGATATTACAATTGAATAAGGAATGTTCATTTTGTAATTTAAGTATTTCGTTGAGATAAGTTATTTCTCTACCTATTACTGATCCGTGTTTCCTTAAAACTTTTGTAGGATGGCTAGGACTCGTGTTACTGCTCGGAAGAGCCAGCCCTTGGCCACGAGCGAGCGTACCATATTAGACATGATACAAGAAGAGTATTATGAATTCGAGGCAGATTACAGTGAGGAGGATGTGGGACAGATAGTGAGCAACTTCTCGTCAGTCTATTTTCCAGTACGGCACTTGATTCCGGAGAGTCAGGTGATATCACACCTGATTGTACACCTACCGGACGAGTGGCACGGTTGGGCACACCGCGTGGCGTGGTACTTTCTTGGGATTTTTGGCGATGACACAGAGCCGACTGGCAACTACACAGGATTCGCCCTGTTTGTACACAGGTGCTTCTTTGACAGCAGATTTATGCTTCCAGTTCCTTTTGAGCCGCATCTCCCCTACAGTCACTTTCCCGCAGAGACCGAGCTAGAGCACCTCGACTTGGACCCAGAGTTTTCCGCCTTGTTGGAGTTACCACCAGACTTTGTGCCGAGTGAGGAGTCTGACACGAAGTCAGAGCAGTTAGAGGAGGACGTAAAGCCCGCTGTTACACTAGAGTTACCGCCAGTTAGTACACAGATCAAGGAGTTGATCCCAGGACCGGGATTCGTAGAGATCGACGCCGAGACAGCCGCGTTGTTAGGATTATCTTCACCGTTCTTACCTGACGTTTGTGTTAGAGTCAGAGGACCTTTAGAGATAGGACTGTTTCAGGCAGAGTTAGAGTACCGAGGGATTGACGCGGAGCTTGCTGCCATGTTAGAGCTACCATCTCCACTGACACCGCTTGAGGAGATCTGTGCGAAGTGGGGGGTAGTCAGAGGTCAGATGGAGGCAGGACGGTCCAGAGTCCGTTCTAGGGAGGAGTTCGAGTCGGGTTCAGGTTCCAGTTCAGTTCCAGAGCACCTTCTTCCCCTGAAGAAGCGTGCAGTAGTAGAGCATCGTAGACGCATGTTAGTAGTAGTAGTAGCTCTTTTGTCTTGTACATAGTCGGATCAGTAACTAGTTTTTGTAGTACTCTAACGGATACGAAATTTTATGAATCGTTTCCGTTCTAGTACTTTTAATAGGAACAAAGATGCAGCTTGTTAGTGCACCCGGTAAATAGTAGGCAGTCAGCCTAGTTTAGACTAGTAGTAGTCTAACTTTTGTGTATAAGTCCTCGTTGGAGGCAGAATTAATATTCTTTTTGATGTATATATACATACATGACCCATGAGAGGGTTTTTAATCACAAGAAAAATTTCCTATGAATTGTGTAACTAAATCAGAAGGTCAATGAATTCGTGTGACGAGAAATTTAAGTCTAACTTGAAAGTTAAAAGATTACGAAGTTAATATCGAAGCTATGTTCGATATGTCGTTCCATGAACTTAATTAAGTTGACAACGAGCTAGTAAGTACTAAGAGTGATTAACAGAAAGGACTAATGAGAATTTCAATTTTCCTTAGATCAAAGAAAATGCCGCCAAGAAACGTTAACAATAGGAGAGGTCGAGGACCTGGAAGGCCTCGAGGACGTGGGAGACGTCAACCAGAGAACGACAGAGAACAAGAGCATGAACAGAATAAATCCCTATCACCATCCCCATCACCATCCCCATCACCACCACCTCCACCACCACCCCGTAGAGATATTGAGGACCTCTTCCTCAAACGAAACCCCCGATGTTTAATGGAACGGGCAGCCCTAGCGATGCTGAGCTATGGGTGAGATCTACTGAGAAGATATTCAAACTCCTCAGATGTACTGATGAGGAGAGAATGCTATGTGTCGCGTTCCAACTGACTGGATCGGTAGATTAATGGTGGGAAGTAAGGCAGAAGGTGATACCCGCAGAGCAGCTGGCTCGTTTCACGTGGGAAGAATTCAAGGAAATGCTATTTGATAAGTACGTACCCAAGACGCATAGAGCCCAGAAGGAAGCCGAGTTCTATGGCTTGAAGCAAGGAAAGCTGACCATAACAGAGTATGACGCCAAGTTTTGCGAGCTGTCTAGGTATGCACCGGCTCAGGATGATACCGAGGAGAAATTATCAAAGAAGTTCCAAGGGGGACTACGACATGAACTGGGAATTGCGTTAGCTAGTCATGGGGGACTAGGCTACACTGACATTTTGGGAAGAGCATTAGAAATGGAGGCCGTCGTGCCTGATGAGAAGAAGGTTGTACCAACTGCACCAACACCAGCACAGAACCAGAACTGAGGCTATTATAACAACAATAATAGCAACTATCAGGGAAAAAGGAAGTGGAATGGAGGAGGTAACAGTGGCTACAATCAGAACTTCAACAACCAGGGTAATCAGAAAAGGGGAAATCAGCAGGGCTATCAGCAGCCTGGTCAGAACAACAACAACACCAGTAACAGCAACAAAAGACCGTGGCAGGGAAACAACCAATCGGGGTTGTTTATTCAGGGGAATAAGCAGAACGCACCATGGAAGGGCAACGGTCAATAGAACCAGCCGCAAGGGCAGCAACGAAACTTCAACCAGGGAGGAATTAACCCAGGGAGAGTTACCATTCCTGTCTGCCCTAAGTGCAACAGAGCCCATCCCGGAGTTTGTCAGATAGGCACCCCCGACTGTTTCAATTGTGGACAGAAGAGGCATATGAAGAAAGATTGCCCGAAACCGCTGCAAGCCATACCTCTCAGAGCCATACAAGCACAGCCGCAGCAGCAAATGAACAAACAGCAGTTCCCGCAGCATGCACAGCAGCAACAGAATGCGAGGGCATGCGCTATCAAATAGGGTGGCCGGCACAAAGGAAAAAGCAACCGAGCAGGTATGGGAAAATTACACAACATCCCTATTAAGATACTGTTTGATACTGGCGCATCGCATTCTTTCATTGCTGGCTCGTGTGCCGATAACTTAGACATTAGACCTGTAAGAGCTGCACATTCTATGAGAGTAGCTACACCTTCAGGAGAGATCACTACTTCCACGCATGTTTGCTCTAACCTAGAATTAGAAATCGGAACTCTTAAGGTTAAGGCGAACAACTTAAACGTTATGATAATGTGGGACGTAGATATAATCCTAGGAATGGATTGGTTGTCAGAGAATTATGCCACAATTCTCTGCAACGAGAGAAAAATCTCTTTTCAACCCCCGGGTAAAGAACCAACCGAATTCCACAGAATCTCAATGGGTAGAGGCGTACCAATTATATCAGCCCTTCAAGCCACGAAACTCATGAAGAAGAAAGGTACCACAACTTATCTCGTGTGCCTAGTCAGAGGAGCCAGAAGCCGAGAAGAGCATCCAAGACGTAAAAGTTGTAAATGAATACGAAGATGTCTTTCCAGAAGTGTTACCAGGATTGCCACCAGATCGTCACGTGGACTTCACGATCGACTTAGAACCAGGAGCCGCACCTAAATCTGAAGCCCCATATAGGATGGCACCGAAAGAACTAGAAGAGCTCAAAATCCAGTTACAAGAATTGCTAGACCTTGGTTTCATCAGGCCAAGTGTCTCACCTTGGGGAGCACCCGTGTTGTTTGTTAGGAAAAAGGACGGATCGATGAGAATGTGTATAGATTATCGAGAACTGAACAAGATCACACTCAAGAACAAATATCCTTTGCCAAGGATTGAGGATCTGTTCGATCAGCTTAAGAGTGCAGGAGTCTTCTCCAAGATAGATTTAAGGTCAGGATACCATCAGCTGAAGATTAAACCTGAAGACGTATCGAAGACCTCCTTTAGAACCCGATATGGCCATTACAAATTCCTAGTGATTGCCATTTGGTTTAACCAACGCTCCAGCTGTATTCATGGATCTTATGAATAGAGTTTTCCACCCTTACTTGGACAAATTTGTTTTAGTATTCATCGACGACATCCTCGTTTACTCTAAGGATGAAAAGGAGCACGAGGAACATCTACGGATAGTGTTGGAAACACTAACAACCGAGAAACTCTACGCCAAATTCAGTAAATGCGAATTTTGGCTGAAGGAAGTAATGTTCTTTGGACACATTGTATCGGCGGAAGGAATCAAAGTGGATCCAGCCAAGGTAGAGGCAGTGCACAACTGGAAGTCACCAACGAGTCAGAACGAGATTAGAAGTTTCTTAGGTTTGGCAGGCTACTACCAAAGGTTTGTTGAGGGATTCTCCACGATCGCCCGCCCGATGACACAGCACTCAGGAAGGAAACCAAATTTAAATGGACGGACGAGTGAAAGAAGAGTTTCCAAACGTTTAAGGAAAAATTAACCACAGCGCCAGTATTAGCTCTTCCAGACGTAAACAAGGAGTATGTGGTTTACACCAACGCATCGAAAAATGGATTAGGTTGTGTCTTAATGCAAGATGGACGAGTGATAGCTTATGCTTCACGACAACTTCGACCTCACGAAGTTGAGTACCCAACCCACGACTTAAAACTTGCAGTCGTGGTGCATGCGTTAAAGATTTGGAGACACCATCTCTATGGTGTAAGGGTTGAAATAATCATTGATCATAAGAGTCTGAAGTACTTTTTCAAGCAGAAAGAACTAAATATGAGACAAAGGAGATGGCTCAAACTAGTTAAGGATTACGACTGCGGAATCAACTACCATCCCGGAAAGGCTAATGTGGTAGCTGACGCATTGAGTCGCAAGACTCCAACGAAGTTAGGATGCTTTTTTGTAGAGGAAGAAACTTTAGTGCGAGAATTCGAGAAAACGGATATCAAAGTGCTCGACACGCCAGCTACGATAACAAGTCTGATAGCAGCATTAGAAGCTACACCAGATTTAAGGGAAAGAATCATCAGTGCTCAGAGGAAGGACGAGTCAATGGAAAAGTTGCGATTAAGGATAAGAACAGATAAACCAGATGGATATTCCGAAGCACCAGACAATGCGATCCTTTATGAAGGCAGAATTTGTATTCCTGATGACGACAACGAACTGAAGAATGAGATCTTGAGTGAGGCTCACGATACACCTTATACAGCACACTCAGGAAGTACGAAAATGTATCAAGATTTGAGAAGGAACTTCTGGTGGAATGGAATGAAACGAGACGTTGCCTCGTTTGTAGAAAGATGTTTAGCATGTCAACAAGTTAAGGCTTTACACAGACGACCATATGGATTGCTACAACCATTGCATATCCCAGAATGGAAATGGGAAGGTATAGCTATGGACTTTGTCACAGGCTTCCCTAAGTCGAGAAGAGGAAACACAGCTATTTGGGTAATTATCGATAGACTTACGAAGTCAGCACATTTCTTGCCGATTAAGACTACCTACGGATCAGAAAGATTAGCTCAGTTGTACGTCAGAGAGATTGTACGTCTGCATGGAGTACCGAAGGTCATAGTATCAGATAGAGACGCCAAATTTACCTCGAGATTTTAGGATTACGATGCAGAAAGAATTAGGAACAAAGCTTAATTTCAGTACAACGTTTCACACACAGATAGATGGACAGTCAGAGAGGACGATTCAGATTTTAGTCGATATGTTAAGGACAGTGGTATTGGACCGAGGCGCGAATTGGGAAGAAATTCTACACTTAGTCGAATTCGCTTACAACAACAGCTATCAGGCCACGATAGGAATGGCACCGTATGAGGCTTTGTATGGAAGGAAATGTAGATCACCACTCTATTGGGACGAAGTAGGTGAGAGAAAGAACCTAGGCCCAGGATGCAGTAAATGAGATGATTGAGATAGTTCGGCAGATACAGTGATAGAATGAAAGAAGCTCAGAGCCGACAGAAGTCTTATGCCGATGATCGTCGAACCAATCTTGAGCTTGAAATAAGAGATAAAGTTTTCCTTAAGATATCACCGACCAGAGGAATCCTTAGATTCGGAGTTAAGGGTAAACTAAGACCCAGGTTCATAGGACCTTATGAAATCCTCGAGAAAATAGGACCCGTCGCTTATAGATTGGCCTTACCGCCAAGTCTAGGAAGTATCCACAACGTATTTCACGTTTCTCAATTGAGAAAATATGTCTATGATCCTAAGCACGTCATTAGTCAGCAAGACGTAGTTCTTGAATCTGACCTAAGCTATGAAGAGAAGCCGATATCGATTTTGGATAGGAAAGTCCAAGAATTAAGAACCAAATCGATACCAATCGTTAAAGTGCTATGGAACCACCACGGGCAAGAAGAAGCCACGTGCGAGCTCGAGGAAGAAGATGAATGAGAGATATCCTCATCTTTTTGCAGAAGGTATGCAAATTTCGGGACGAAATTTTTTCGCAAGGGGGGTAGGATGTAATACCCCAGAATTTCTGTACAGTCTTAAAATTTAAAGTTAATAATAAAAATGGCTTGGCACGCCTAAGTTTACGATTCTGAATTCTAAAACCAACGGTGAAATCCGTTTCCGAAAATAAATTACGGAAATCAGTTAGATGACTACTGTATTTAGGATTATCGCGTACGGAAACTTTTTAGTTCTAGAACTCAGAACGGAAAACCGTCTGATTTTTACATTCACGAAATCGCGATACGAACTCTCCTGAGAAAGTTCGTTTTTTTGATTTTCCGGACGAAACTCGGACTGTGACGTCCCGAGTTTTTGTCGGAATTTAAATTTTAAATATTACTTTCCGATTAAGTTTAATATATCGAAATTATTAGTCGAATCGGATTTTGACGATTTTGTGCTGAGCTACGTTTTTCATCTTTCGATTTCCGTAACGTCGTATCGCACCGGAAAAACACGTATTTTTCTCTTTTCTTCCCTCTTAACCTTCTTCCCCCTCTCTCTAAGCTTGATATTTTCATTTTTATATAGTATTAATCTAATGACTCACTACTTAGATATTTAGTTAAAACTTTACACCTATTAACTTTGTTAGATACATAATACACAATTAAGTCATCATCCTCATTCATCTCTCTCTCATTTTCGAAACACACACATACAATATCTCTCTCTCTTTGTTCTTCCAAAACTCCATTGAAGAAGCTCCAAGTTCTTGGACAAGGATTTTCACACAAGTTATTAATCCTCCATCAAATCTTATAACTTACTTTAGTAAACTTCAAGGTGATCTTCTCCTCTCTTGATCTATCCATTCGAAATCTTCTTTCTTTTATTTTTCTTAGTGACCGAAAATTATGGATGATGTAGGAGATGTTTTGATCTTTAATTAGTGTAATTAGATGGATTAGATATGGATTCTATGGTTAAAATTTGAAGAAAACAAAGAACCCTAAAACCTATGTAATACCGAAAATTAGGGTATATAGTAGGGATGTTATAATTCTTCAATTGGTTGGATAATATTGCTTAGGAGTAGTTTAATTAGTGATTAAAACAAGGAGAAATGAAAAGCCCTATGATTTTAAGTGAGGAACGAAATTAGGCTTAGGGTTTGAGATGGATTTTTGTTTAATGTTGTAATGGTATTGATAATTGGTTAATTGATGTTGTAGTAGGTTGATAATTGAATTAATGGAACTAATTGGTGAATAAAATCACCCCTTAAATTTCTATGCTATTACCGATTTTTATGAGGATTTGGGGGTTTATGTAGTTCGATCTTCGATTAAGGAAATGATGATGGATTATGGTTTCTAATGGTATTAGTTGATAATAGGAATTATTTGAAATTATTCTAAAAATGTTAATGAAATCGTAAGAGACAAGAATTTAGGAATGAATCGAGATTGGTTGATGATATGAGGTGATGATGTGTATAATAATGAATCTCGTTAGATGATGATTGATGTCGTAGAAAATGAACGAATTCCGATAACTTTTGAAATCTTGTAAGAGACGAACAAGTGGACGTAAATAATAATCGAGAAGTCGAGTAAGGATTTTAACTTGATAATAATGATTATAATGGATTAAGGCACGACTTTGTAGTTGACGACGTAAGCTTTTGGATTGTTAAATAACGAGTTGTAGTTATAATCGAGAACTAGAAACGAGAATTGTTAACTTGATTTTGGTATAGTACTTGTTAGTTTGAAAGCCGATGTTTAGAACGTCGTGCTAATGGACGAGTTTTGAAAAGGAGTCCTTCACGTACGGGAGTACGTGTTGACTGCCTTGAGAGTGAAGTTTCGTGAGAAATCGAGTACGAGAACTTAGAACGAGCTTAGGAAGTTATACGTCGTTTCTATCGAGCAACTAGGGTTAACCGCGGCAGTTTTGCGACCCTTCCCGGAAACTGTAATATCTCTTAGCTCGTTTATCGGATTTAAGATCCATAAATTGGAGCGTAAACTAGACTTTCCAAGCTTTCTAGCGGTATAGGGCTTGTCCCCTGTTTCCAATTCCTCTGTTCTGGGCAGTCCCCAGAACTACTGCATTGCGCAGTGAAAATTTCAGAACTTGAATACCTAAGTTGTTTTCTTCGCAACTTAGTTTCTTTCGATCTTTTCAGCCGTAATAAGCTAACAACTATCCTCTCTACTGACCTATGAGTCGAGTATGAGACCTTTCGAGTTCTAAATGAGATTTGTTCAAATCTCGTTCCCGTTTAATTAAAATGAAACTAGTAGCGTGCAAATGCCTAAAGAAACAAAACGACTAAAACCTAATTCGAATTTCCATATTCGATTATCTTTTACGACCGAATTTAAAGTGTGATTATTTAACGATGAAGGAGGAAACCAGCACTAAGGAAAGGATGGAAGAACCGAAGAACGGAAACCTGTTTAGTAGTTCTGTATCATCGAGGTAGGCTTTTATATATTAAACAAAACGAGCAATGCTCGAAAACCTTTCTTTATCGCTTTAATAATCGTGTTTTCAAAGTGATAATTATGGCATGAACTGTTTTATGTTTTATGTGAGTTCTCTTGTACCTATCTGAGTTAACATTCATGTTTCCCAGATTTATGAGTTAATCAAAATAGGTTAACTAACGATCGGCTCTGAGTTAGCTATTAAGTGCTTTCCAGAGTTAGTGCACTTTGTAACCTGTGGTGTATGTGGTATCCTGTTGAGGGGTAACCAGCCACGGTGAATGAGAATTGGTCAAGATTTGAACGTAACATACCAGAAAATGCTCGACCGAGTAAATTGTGAAAATGAGTCATGAAATATTTTAGTAGACACGGGCTAATTTCAAATAAAACCCCGATGTGCTACGAATTATGAAATGCCAGATTTTCTATACTTATGCTTATGTTTTCGGCAACATGCCCACTAAGTACTTTTGTACTTAGCCCTGCATATGTTTTCTAAATGTGCAGGTTGAAGCGACGAGAGCGGCGGTGGTTGAAGTTGAGTTGAGTTAAGAAGTTAGGAATGCTTTAGCTTATGACCTACTTTCCGCTGCAAAACTCTAGACCTTTTGACATTATGTACATTTGGTGAATCACTGTAGTTTAAGTCAGTAATCTTTAACTTAGATGCTTTCGAGTACTTTCTGTCGAGTAATCCTTTGTGATTAACTCTTCCTTTATAATAGTAACGTCTTGTACATTGAATGTATGATGTCTTTCATGTATGTTTAATTAGTCAGTCCCTTTCTTCCCCACTTCTTCAATCCAATTCCAGTCGCACCCCGGCTTCTGCCGTCCCTCGGGATTTGGGGCTGTGACATCCACTGCGATCATCCTTTGGTAATGCTGCTGATCACCCTTGTCACAGCCCGTTTTCAGGATGTGTGAAGACGATGAACATCCATTAGGCAGTGAGGTGAAACCTTGAATATGAAACATAACTCGACTAGGGAACATTCTCCGGAACAAGGGAATATAGATTGAAAGCGATAACAAATAGAACATGCTTTCAATTCTAATCTCAAACAAACGAACATTAATAAATAATTCAAGTGCCAAAAGCAAATGAAACATTATAATCCAAGTCAAGTAGAGTAAAAGGAAATACAGGAAATAGTTTCGAGCATCAAACTCATTGTATCGACACAACATCAAGTATTATAATTAAAACAAATAAACAAGTTTGTTTATCATGCAGCGGAATAACGTCTCAAGTCCCACAATTACATATATGAATATATGCAATTGCAAGTTTAAACAAAAAGAAAACTCGACTCCAAACACAACACACCGCCGAGCATCTTCCGCCACCATTATCCATGCTAACCTGCATGTTTAGAAATACATGCAGGATTGAGTACTTCGTACTCAGTGAACACATGCCAAAATAATTTAAACTTTGCTCGATAGAGCTATATAATTGAATTTGCCTTGCCACTGCATCACAAGTGTCAGTACAGTTTAAAATGTTTGACTTGTGTATGGAAAATTATTTTCTTTTCTTTTCTTTTCTTCCCCAATACCGCCATTCATCCACACACACACTTACACTCTCTTTTCTTCCATTCTTCCATTGGAGATACAAGTTCAAACTTTTCCAAGATTGATAACTTCTCCGTCTACCGATCATTTTCCAATCCGATTTCATATATCGAAATGTAAGAGCTTCGTCTCTAGTTTGATCCGAACAAATTTTCTTTCCCCTCTCTTTCTTTTTTTCGAAAATTAGAGAATGGTTTAGTATGTGATTTCTTGATCGATACATGTTCTAGGATGCTTAGAATCGAGTTCTACGGATCAAATCATGAAGGAAAAATCAAGAACCCCCAACCCCTATTAACACCGAAATTTTTCTGTTTTGGAGCTTTCCTTTTATACTCGATTTCTTCGTCGAATTGATGATAGATTAGTATTTCTCATGTCGTTAATTGATAGTATGAATTGTTTGAGATTTTTCTAAAAATAAAATCCAAAACCTAAGATACGAACAAGGCTCGATTTAGGTTAGTAAATGTTTAGGTATGCTCGATTGTTTAATGGAAATGAGTTATACGATGCATGAGGATGAATATATATTAATATGAGATTTTTCTAAAAATATAATGGAATTTGTAAGAGACAAAGAATCCTAAATAAATCGAGGTTGAGTAATGATATTAGGTGATGATATAGGTAATAATGAATCTCGATAGATGAGGAATAATAATGTAGAATTTGATCGAAATCCGATAACTTTGGAAAATTCTTAAGAGACGAACAAATGTACGTAAATAATGATAGGAAAGTCGAGTAGGAAAGGTAATTGGATATTAATGATCATTAATGATGAGGGAACGAAATTGTAGTTGATGTCGTGTGAATCCGAGCTATAAAATATTGAGTTTATGTTTCAAACGAGAAGTTAGGATTGAAATCGATAACTTGTTTGGTATAGTAATTGTTTAGTTGAAACGACGAGTTTTTGATCGTCGTACTTATTGACCGGAAATGTAAAGGACTTTATCACGTACGCGAATACGTGATAACTGCCTTGATATGATGTTTTCGTGAGAATGTAGGTTCGATATCTTAGAACGAACCTTGGAAGTTATACGTCGATTCTATCGAGCCGTTAGGGTTAGCCGCGGCAGTTTTGCGACCCTTTCTGGAAACTGTAATATCCCTTAGCTCGTTTATCGGATTTGAGATCCGTAAATTGGAGACTAAACTAGACAATCCATGCTTTCTAACGGAACAGGTCACCTCCCCTGTTTCCAAATACTCTGTTCTGGGCAGTCCTCAGAACTACTGCATTGCGCAGTGAAATTTTCAGAACTTAGCTTACTCAGTTGTTTTCTTCGCAACTTAATTTCTTTCGATCTTTTAAGTCGTTCTAAGTATCGAAAACCCTTATCTACTGACCTTAGTGTCAAGTAAGATTTCTAAACGAGAAATGTCCGATTCTCATCTCCGTTTAATTAAAAGAATATAGATTAGCGTGCAAAGGCCTAAAAGCTTAAAAAAACATGTGAAACCAATTCGATTTTGATTTCGAATTCAGTTTTCTTTTTGTCAACTCGATGACTTATCAAAGTTATGATTATTTATGATGAAGGAGGAAGTCAGCAATCGGGACAAGATGAAGGATCAACGACAAAAACTCGTTTATTAGTTCTGTATTCTAAGGTGGGCTTTCCTACTTATAACAAACAAAATGTGGGTTTTTCCACACATCGAAAGTGACATTTATAGCTTTGATAACTGTGTTTTATCAAAAGTGATTATCAGGCATAAACTGTTTTATGTTTTATGTGAGTTCTCTTGATCCCTTCTGAGTTGGCTGAATAGCTTTCCAGATTTATTTAGTTAGCTGACTAGTTAATTTTCGATCGGCTTTGAGTTAGCTATATGCTTTCCAAAGTATGTGCACTTTGTAGCCTGTGGTGTATGTGGTATCCTGTTGAGGGGTAACCAGCCATGGCGAATGAGAATTGGACAAGATTTGAACGTAACATCTATCAGAAAATGTTTGGCCAAGCTACATTGTGAAAATAATAAAATGTTTAATAGACACGGGTTCTTTTTCAAACAAAACCCCGATGTGCTACAAGGACTAAATGCCTGATTTTTCAATATTTATACTATGATTTCGGTAATGTGCCCACTAAGTACTTTCGTACTTAGCCCTACATATATTTCTAAATGTGCAGGTTGAAGCGACGGAAGTGATGGACGGTTGAGTTAGGATTGAGTTGAGTTGAAGAATAGGAAGACTTATGTACTTAGTCTCACTTTTTCCGCTTCCAAACTCTAGACACTCTAAACTCTTTTGATGTTATGTAAATAAACCACTGTAGTATAAGTTCTGTAACTTATAACTTAGATGTTTCTATGTACCTTGTTCGAGTGATCCTTCGAGATCAACTTCTTCTTTTGTCATAAAGTCTTGTTCATAGAAAATTATGTAGTCCTTTATGTATGTTTATTTCAGTCAGTCCCTTTCTTCCCCGCTTCTTTAATCCAATCCCAGTCGCACCCCGGCTTCTGCCGTCCCTCGGGATTTGGGGCTGTGACAGAGTGGTATCAGAGCAGAGGTTCTTTTTCTGCTCTGGTTATGAGTCAATCTTCTAGTCTGAGTCATTCTTTTTAGTGATACCAGAGAGTGGTATCAGAGCAATCGTTTCTGCTCTGTATACGAGTCATCCTTCGAGTAGTAAAATAGAGTATTCATTCATACTCTATATCGAGTCTTCATTCGAGTTGTGAGATAGAGTATTTGTATATACTCTAGACCAGAATCTTCTTTCAAGTAAAGTTAAAATTTATTTATAACACTAAGATTAAGATTGTAGATGACAACTCAACCTCCCGCTACGTCGACTCAACGAGGAAAAAAATTTCAGTGATACTTTTCAACGAGTAAAGAATAAAAATGGTGCCAAAATACTTTTCAACGAGTAAAGAAAAAAATTTATAACACTAAGATTAAGAAATTTTTGAATGACTATTCAACGAGTAAAGAATAAAAATGGTGCCAAAATACTTTTCATTTATGAAAGTATAAGAATTTATACTTTGTTTGGTTATGTAATTATGTGATAGTACGAGTACTATCTTACGTGAAATTATTTGCGCAATAATTTCTTACTGTTTGAAAAGGTTTATTTGGTACAAGAATCTAGATGAATTCTAAGAATTTCTCCTGGTTCATTGAGAACATAGACTTTGAAACCTAAGGTCTTCTCCGACTATTCGAGAACTTGGACGTTTTAAGAAACGTTATTCTAAATGATTTCGAAAGGAGATCCCTAAATCGGGAAGAACTTCTACAGACGGATGTCACGTGCGTGCAGTGACCTGAACAAGACTCGGCAGAATCGAATCTTGTTTTATACTTAGAAGCCGATAATAATTTCCTTCGAGGAAATGAAATGAATAATGATGGGATGAATTAACTTGGTACCAAGCGAACGAAAGAAACGAGTAAACGTACGAGAAATGTTGGCTTCATATTAAGAAGGATGTGATCGAGACGAAGAGGATAGAATAAAGGGAATCAAAGACGAATGAAATAAATAAATGTTACTTACGTATAAGTAACATGACGACGTCGTACCGTCTTGTTTTTCAGTGGAGTTCGCTATGTACGGACTTCGAGAGGGAGATATGTATAAATATTAAATATCAAGCACAAAGCTTGATTAAATTTGTCAACAATCGATCGATTTCAACGACGATTAGAACTTATGTTCTAAATGTTATTCCCTAATTATCATTCCAATTTCTTTTGGAATTTATTTCTATACTTCGTTTTGAACGAAGACTACGACGAGTACGTATATTAAGGGTCATGAACGACAAAGTCTTTCGTAAATGAATGTTACTTTCGAATAAGTAACATGAACAAAGTGAACGCACTTGTTTTAACGAGTGAGAATCGATAAGAAATTTTCTTCGTGAAAAAAAAAATATATTAAGATAAGGAATAGATATATTGTTTGTACGAGTGCAATTTTCTGTGAAATTGCTAGATGTTTAAGATAAGTTTGTCGTTTAAGTGAGGTGATATTACAATTGAATAAGGAATATTCATTGTAATTTAAGTTTTTCCGTAAGATAAGATATTGTCCTACCTGTTACTGATCCATGTACCTTAAAAACCTTGTAGGATGACTTCTAGTAGTGATATGGCTCTGGAGAGTCAATCCCCACCCCATTGTACTTGGGCAGATCATATTTTGGTTAAGTATTGAGTTTTCGAGGCAAACCCGAGACATGATATAGGACAAGGATTAGTAACTGCTCGGCATTCTATTACAGAGGATTAGGCTATCTTCGACTTGATTAGACGTCTCCCAGAGGAATGGCATGGTTGGGCACACGATACGACATGGTACTATCTTGGGATATTTGACGACGACGTAGAGCCGACAGGTGATTACTATGGATTCGCTTTAGAGGTTCACAAGAATTTCTTCCGAACAGACACATGGCTGCATATCCCATTCAGGCGCATCCTCCCTACACTTACTTCCAGGCGGATTCAGAGTCAGATCATGGCGAGATAGGTCCAGAGATGGTTGCACAGTTAGAGATTCCTCCAGCAATTGTACCCTAGCAAGGGCACATAGGGGTTAGTTTCAGAGGCAGAGAACCCGGTGATAGATGCAGAGACAGATGACGGGTTAGGATTTCCTACTCCTTTCCTACCCGAGCCTTCTGTGAGAGTTCGAGGACCGTTCGAGGCAGGACCAGAGTACTTGGACACAGACGCAGAGCTTACCGCCTTGTTACAGTTACCATCTTCATAGAGACCGCTTGATGAGATTTGTGCAGAATTGGCTAGAGTTAGAGCAGAGTTTGAGGCAGGACCATCCAGTGTCCGTTCCAGGAAGAAGTACGAGTCTAGTTCCATTCCCGATCATCTGCTGCCTCCAAAGAAGAGGGCGTTAGTAACCTGCTAGGATTACCTAGTTTCAGATACCGAGATGACAGTTTCAGAGATGTCTGCACCGCCACCACTTACACTTACGGACGGCACTACTATGAGAGTTGACGAGGCACCCTAGCTCGTCTTTGGTTCAGAATCAGAAGACGAGGACCCGGATGAGGATACGGACGAGGACCCTAAGGAGGATCAGGCCATAGAGGACAGTGGGAACTTGACTGCAGCGAGTTCAGCAGTGCGTCAGGGACGCTTATCAGTAGAGTTAGTAGTCTCTTCTGTTATATACATAGTCGGATCAATAACTAGTTTTTGTAGTACCCTATCGGATACAAAATTTTATGAACAGTTTCAATTCTAGTACTCCCAGTAGTACAGTAATGCATTCTGTTAATGCTACCTGTACAGTGATAGGCCGACAGCCTAGTTTAGACTCGTAATAGTCTAACTTTTTGTGTAAGACCTCGTTGGAGGCAAAATCTATATCCCTTTGATGTATACATATATGCATGACCCATGAGAGGGTTTTTAATCGCGAGGAAGTTTTTATAAATCGTAAAATCAAATCAGAATGCAAATGAACTCGTGTAACGAAAATTTGGTTTAACTTTGAAAGTTAAAGAATTAAGGGGATAGTATCGAAGCTATGTTCGAATTTCATTTCTGCGAACTTGATTAAGTTGAAAAGTGGGTTAGTGAGTAACAGAGGGCTTAAAAGTAAGGCACTAATGGAAATTTTCTATTCCCTATAGTTTAAGAAAAAATTCCCCCGAGAAACATTAACAACAGAAGAGGTCGAGGACCTGGTAGGCCCCGAGGACGTGGAAGACGTCAACTGGATAATGAGAGAGAACAGGAACAGGAACGAAATGATACCCCATCACCATCACCATCACCCCCACCACCACCCCGTAGGGACATTGAGGATCTTTTCCTCAAAAGAAACCCCCCAAAGTTTGATGGATCGGGCAACCCTAGCGATGCTGAGCTATGGGTGCGATCAACCGAGAAAATTTTTCAAGCTCCTTAGGTGTACTGATGAGGAGCGACTACTGTGTGTCGCGTTCCAACTAACTGGATCAGCGGATTACTGGTGGGAGGCGAGACAGAAGGTGATACCTGCGGAACACCTAACTCGATTTACATGGGAAGAATTTAGGGAGGCGCTGTACGACAAGTACGTGCCTAAGACTTATAGGGCTCAGAAGGAAGCTGAGTTCTACAATTTGAAGCAGGGCAAGATGACGGTCACAGAATACGATGCAAAATTTTGTGAACTGTCTAGGTATGCACCGACTCAGGTCGATACCGAGGAAAAGATTTCTAAGAAATTCAGAGGTGGACTAAGACACGAATTGGGACTTGCTTTAGCCAGTCACGGGGGACTAGGCTATACGGACGTTTTAGGACGGCACTGAAAATGGAGGCCGTTGTGCCTGATGAGAAGAAAACCATAGCACCTACATCAGCTCCAACCCAAAACCAAAACCGAGGCTATTATAACAACAATAATAGCAACTTCCAAGGAAAAAGAAAATGGGATGGAGGAAGTAGCAGTGACTACAATCAGAATCCTAACCAGGGTAATCAACAAAAGGGAAATCAGTACGGCTACCAGCAGCCTAGCCAGAACAACAAAAAGAAACAATGGCAGGGAAACAACCACTCAGGGTTGTATGTACAAGGGAACAACCAGGCCAGACTATGGAAAGGGAATAATCAGCAAAGACAGTCGTAGGGACAACATCAAAACTCTAACCAAGGAGGAAATAACCCAGGGAGGGTTACTTATCCTGTTTGCCCAAAATGCAATGAAACCCATCCCGGTATTTGTCAAGCAGACACGGGTGTTTGTTTTAACTGTGGACAGGCAGGGCACGTGAAGAGGGATTGTCCTACGCTACTGAGAACAGCCGGACAGAATCAACAAGGACAGCCCCAGCCTTTGAGGGCAATTCAGGAACAGCCTCAACAATAGATTCCGCAGCAACAATTTCAGCAGCATGAGCAGCGACAGCAGAATGCATGGGCATGCGCCAATAGGCA
This sequence comes from Schizonepeta tenuifolia, assembly GCA_029490685.1. Taxonomy (NCBI): domain Eukaryota; kingdom Viridiplantae; phylum Streptophyta; class Magnoliopsida; order Lamiales; family Lamiaceae; genus Schizonepeta; species Schizonepeta tenuifolia. The sequence goes on from CM055956.1 coordinate 58,134,473, forward strand.
GACTGGGAAGAATAATGGAAAAGGAAACTTAGCAGGTATGGGAAAACTTCACAACATCCCTATTTGAGATATTGTTTGATACCGGCGCATTGCATTCCTTTATTTGCTAGCTCGTGTGCCGATAACCTAGACATCAGACCCATAAGAGCTGCACACCTTATGAGAGTAGCTACGCCTTCAGGAGAGATCACTACTTCTACGCATGTTTGCTCTAACTTAGAACTAGAAATCGAAACTCCTAAGGTTAAAGCGAACAACATAAACGTTATGATAATGTAGGACGTAGACATAATCTTAGGAATGGATTGGTTGTCAGAGAATTATGCCACGATTCTCTGCAACGAGACAAAAATCTCTTTTCAAACCCCGGGTAGAGAACCAACCGAATTCCACGGAATTTCATATGGGTAGAGGAGTAGCGATTATATTAGCACCACAAGCCACGAAATTGATGAAGAAGGAAGGTACCACAGCTTATCTTGTGTACCTAGTCAGGGAACTAGGAGCAAAGAAGACCACCCAAGACGTAAAGAATGGGAACGAATACGAAGACGTCTTTCCAGAAGTTTTGCCGGGATTGTCACCCGATCGACACGTAGACTTTACGATCGACCTAGAGCCAGGAGCAACTCCTAAATCCTAAGCCCCATATAGGATGGCACCAAAAGAATTAGAAGAACTTAAAATCTAGTTACACGAGCTATTAGACCTTGGTTCCATTAGACCAAGTGTCTCACCTTGGGGAGCACCAGTGTTATTTGTTAGGAAGAAGGACGGTTCGATGAGAATGTATATAGATTATCGAGAAATGAACAAGATCTCCCTCAAGAACAAATATCCTTTGCCAAGGATATATGATTTGTTTGACCAGCTTAAGGGTGCAGGAGTGTTTTCCAAAATAGATTTAAGATCAGGGTATCATCAGCTAAAGATTAAAACCGAGGACGTACCTAAGATCGCCTTTCAAACCAGATATGGCCAATACGAATTCTTAGTAATTCCATTTGTTTTAACCAAAGCCCTGCAGTATTCATGGACCTCATGAATAGGGTTTTACACCTGTACTTAGACAAATTCGTCTTAGTATTCATCGACGATATTCTCATTTACTCTAAAAATGAGAAGGAACCCGAAGAACATCTACGGATAGTGTTGGAAACACTTAGAGCCGAGAAACTGTATGCCAAGTTCAGTAAATGCGAATTTTGGCTGAAGTAAGTAATGTTCCTTGGTCATATAGTTTCGCCCGAAGGAACCAAAGTAGATCCCGCTAAGGTGGAGACAGTGCACAACTGGAGGTCACCAACGAGTCAGAACGAGATCAAAAGTTTCTTGGGTTTTAGCCGGTTATTACAGACGGTTTATTGAAGGATTCTCTACAATCGCTAGGCTGATGACGCAGCTACTTCGGGAGGAAACCAAATTTAAATGGACGGACGAGTGATAGCTTATGCTTCACGACAACTTCGACCTCACGAAGTTGAGTATCCAACCCACGACTTAGAACTCGCAGCCGTTGCGCATGCGTTAAAGATTTGAAGACACCATCTCTATGGTGTAAGGGTTGAGATCTTCACAGATCACAAGAGTCTGAAATACTTTTTTCGAACAAAAAGAACTGAATATGAGACAAAGGAGATGGCTCGAATTGGTCAAGGATTACGACTGCGGAATCGACTACCAACCAGGAAAGGCAAATGTAATAGCAGACGCGCTGAGTTGCAAGGCTCCAACGATGATAGGATGCCTCTTTGTTGATGAAGAAACTCTAGTACGAAAATTTCAAAAGATGGACACAAAAGTGCTCGACTGACCAGCAACTATAACAAGCCAGATAACAACACTAGAAGCAACACCGGATTTGAGAGAAAGAACCATCAGTGTCCAGAGAAAGGATGAAACAATGGAGAAGCTACGACTAATGATATGAACAGACAAACCAGAAGGATATTCTGAAGCACTATATAATGCGATCCTTTTTTAAGGCAGAATTTGTATTCCGACGACGACAACAAACTAAAGAATGATATCATGAGTGAAGCTCATGATACGCTATAAACAGTACACTCAGAGAGTACAAAGATGTATCAGGACTTAAGAAAGAATTTCTGGTGGAATGGACTAAAACGAGACGTTACCTCGTTTGTGGACAAATGTTTGGCATGTCCGCAAGTTAAGACTTTACAACTGACGACTATATGGATTGTTACAACCATTGGATATCCCAGAATGGAAATGGGAAGGAATAGCCATGGACGTTGTGACAGGCTTGCCTAAGTCAGGAAGAGAAAACACAGCTATTTGGGAGATTATCGATAGGCTTACGAAATCGGCTCATTTCTTACCGATTAAGACTACGAAAGGGTCAGAGAAGTTAGCTCAGTTGTACGTCCGAGAGATCGTACGTCTGCATGAAGTGCCGAAGTTTATAATATTAGATCGAGACGCCAAATTCACTTCCAGATCTTGGGTCATTATGCAGAAAGAATTGGGAACCAAGCTTAACTTTAGTACAGCTTTTCACTCTCAGACAAATGGACAGTCCGAGAGGACGATCCAGATTTAGAATGATATGTTAAGGACAGTGGTATTGGATTGAGGCGCGAATTGGGAAGATGTTTTACACTTGGACGAATCCGCGTATAACAACAACTATCAGGCCACAATAGGAATGGCGCCTTACGAGGCATTGTATGGACGAAATGTAGATCACCACTTATTTGGGATGAAGTGGGTGAAAGGAAGAACCTAGGACCAGACGCGATTAATGAGAAGATCGAGATTGTTCGGCAGATTTGAGATAGAATGAGAGAAGCCCAGAGCCGACAGAAGTTATATGCCGACGACCGTCGCGAGGATCTTAAGTTTTGAGATTAGGATAAAGTTTTCCTTAAGACTGCGCCTTCTAAGGGAATCGTTAGATTAAGCGTTAAGGGTAAACTAAGACCAAGGTTCATAGGACCTTACGAAATCCTCGAGAAAATAAGACCCGTTGCTTATAGGTTGGCCTTACCGCCAAGTTTAAGAAGTGTCCATAACGTGTTCCATGTTTCTCAATTGAGAAAATACGTCTATGACCCTAAGCACGTTATTAGTCAGCAAGACATAGTTCTTGAATCTGTCTTAAACTAGGAAAAAAAAAAAACCAATATCGATCTTGGATAGAAAAGTTCAAAAATTAAGAACCAAATCGATACCAACCGTAAAAGTATTGCGGAATCACCACGGGCAGAAGGAAGCCACGTGGGAGCTCGAGGAAAGGATGAAGGAGAGGTATCCTCATCTTTTACAGAAGATAGGCAAATTTCGGGACGAAATTTTTCCAAGGGGGGTAGGATGTAAAACCCCGGAAAATCTCGACTGTCTTAAAAATTCAAAGATATTAATAAAAATGGCCTTGCACGCCTAAGATCATGAAATTAAATTCTAAGATTTACGGTGAAATCCGTTTCCAAAAATAATTTCCAGAAATCGGACGAACGACTACTGTATTAGGGTTTTTCGCGTCCGTTAAGTTTTTCGCCCGGAAACTCGGAATCGAATTCAATCAGAATTTACATTCACTTTTTCTTCGAGACGAGTTCACCGGATAAAGTTAAATTTTGGGATTTTCCGGACGAATTTTGGACTGTGACGTCCCAACTTTTTCTCGATTTTTGAAAAACGATTTAGGTTTTCCGAGTATGTAAATTATTTCCAATCTAACGGACGAATTAGATTCCGTCAATTCCGTACCTAACTAGAAAAATATTTCTCGACTTTTAAAACGGTGTTTAAGAGCTGGAAACGAGAAATTTCATATAAAATTCCCTCGCCAAACACTCCCTAACGACTCACCCTCACTTTGTTAGATATTTACATTAACTTTATGACTCACCATAAGTGAGTCATCACCTTCCTTATCTTCCCCAATACCGCCATTCATCCACACACACACGTACACTCTCTTTTCTTCCATTCTTCCATTGGAGATACAAGTTCAAGATTTTCCAAGATCGATAACTTCTCCGTCTACCGATCATTTTCCAATCCGATTTCATATATCGAAAGGTAAGAGCTTCGTCCGAAAAAATCTTCTTTCCCCTCTCTTTCTTTTTTTTCGAAAATTAGAGAATGGTTTAGTATGTGATTTCTTGATCGATACATGTTCTAGGATGCTTAGAATCGAGTTCTACGGATCAAATCATGAAGGAAAAATCAAGAACCCCCAACCCCTATTAACACCAAATTTTTTCTGTTTTGGGGATTTCGTTTCATACTCGATTTCTTCGTCGAATTGATGATAGATTAGTGTTTCTCATGTCGTTAATTGATAGTATGAATTGTTTTAGATTTTTCTAAAAATAAAATCCAAAACCTAAGAGACGAACAAGGCTCGATTTAGGTTAGTAAATGTTTAGGTATGCTCGATTGTTTAATGGAAATGAGTTATACGATGCATGAGGATGAATTTATATTAATATGTGATTTTTCTAAAAATATAATGGAATTTGTAAGAGACAAAGAATCCTAAATAAATCGAGGTTGAGTAATGATATGGGGTGATGATATAGGTAATAATGAATCTCGATAGATGAGGAATAATACTGTAGAATGTGATCGAAATCCGATAACTTTGGAAAATTCTTAAGAGACGAACAAATGTACGTAAATAATGATAGGAAAGTCGAGTAGGAAAGGTAATTGGATATTAATGATCATTAATGATGAGGGAACGGAATTGTAGTTGATGTCGTGTGAATCCGAGCTATAAAATATTGAGTTTATGTTTCAAACGAGAAGTTAGGATTGAAATCGATAACTTGTTTGGTATAGTAATTGTTTAGTTGAAACGACGAGTGTTTGATCGTCGTAATTATTGACGGGAAATGTAAAGGAGTTTATCACGTACGGGAATACGTGTTAACTGCCTTGATGTGATATTTTTGTGAGAATGTAGGTTCGATAACTTAGAACGAACCTAGGAAGTTATACGTCGATTCTATCGAGCCGTTAGGGTTAGCCGCGGCAGTTTTGCGACCCTTTCCGGAAACTGTAATATCTCTTAGCTCGTTTATCGGATTTGAGATCCGTAAATTGGAGAGTAAACTAGACATTCCAAGATTTCTAACGGAACAGGGCACCTCCCCTGTTTCCAAATACTCTGTTCTGGGCAGTCTTCAGAACTACTGCATTGCGCAGTGAAATTTTCAGAACTTAGCTTACTCAGTTATTTTCTTCGCAACTTAGTTTCTTTCAATCTTTTAAGTCGTTCTAAGTATCGACAACCCTTATCTACTGATCTTAGTGTCAAGTAAGATTTCTAAACGAGAAATGTCCGATTCTCATCTCCATTTAATTAAAAGAATATAGATTAGTGTGCAAAGGCCTAAAAGCTTAAAAAAACATGTGAAACCAATTCGATTTTGATTTCGAATTCAGTTTTCTTCTTGTCGACTCGATGACTTATCAAAGTTATGATTATTTACGATGAAGGAGGAAGTCAGCAATCAGGATAAGATGAAGGATCAACGACAGAAACTCATTTATTAGTTATGTATTCTAAGGTGGGCTTTCCTACTTATAACAAACAAAATGTGGGTTTTTCCACACATCGAAAGTGACATTTATAGCTTTGATAACTGTGTTTTATCAAACGTGATTATCAGGCATAAACTGTTTTATGTTTTATGTGAGTTCTCTTGATCCCTTCTGAGTTGGCTGACTAGCTTTCCAGATTTATTTAGTTAGCTGACTAGTTAATTTTCGATCGGCTTTGAGTTAGCTATATGCTTTCCAAAGTATGTGCACTTTGTAGCCTGTGGTGTATGTTGTATCCTGTTGAGGGGTAACCAGCCACAGCGAATGAGAATTGGACAAGATTTGAACGTAACATCTGTCAGAAAATGCTTGGCCAAGCTACATTGTGCCCCGATGTGAGACACGGGTTCTTTTTCAAACAAAACCCCGATGTGCTTCAAGGACTAAATGCCTGATTTATCAATATTTATACTATGATTTCGGCAATGTGCCCACTAAGTACTTTCGTACTTAGTCCTGCATATATTTCTAAATGTGCAGGTTGAAGCGATGGAAGCGATGGACGGTTGAGTTAGGATTGAGTTGAGTTGAAGAATAGGAAGACTTATGTACTTAGTCTCACTTTTTCCGCTGCCAAACTCTAGACACTCTAAACTCTTTTGATGTTATGTAAATAAACCACTGTAGTATAAGTTCTGTAACTTATAACTTAGATGTTTCTGTGTACCTTGTTCGAGTGATCCTTCGAGATCAACTCCTTCTTTTGTCATAAAGTCTTGTTCATAGAAAATTATGTAGTCCTTTATGTATGTTTATTTCATTCAGTCCCTTTCTTACCCGCTTCTTTAATCTAATCCCAGTCGCACCCTGGCTTCTGCCGTCCCTCGGGATTTGGGGCTGTGACATAAATAATCCTAAAATATCAGAAAATACTATTCACATCACACGTCTCGTTTTTCTCGATTTCTCAAGTTAAACGAACTCAGAAAATTACGAGATTAATTCTCGGGTTCTAACATCACAAATCATTCATAAACAAACTTTCAGATCAAGAATCGAACATTCACAAACAGGTAAACGATCGACTTCGATAAATAGATAGAAAAAGAAAAAATTTCCAACTATAATAAAATATTCCAGAAAAATTTTAGAAAATCATATTAATTCACTTAATCAAAAATGTTTACTTGGAAACTTATTCAAGACTCGGTTATAACTCATGCTGACTCGACTCTGCTCGGTTTATAACTTTAAAATAAAAGTATTAGATTTAAATGAATTTAATTTCATCTTTCTTAAAATAAATCAAGGATTTCAAATACGAAATCGGATTTAAATTCCGAAATTCTTAATAAAGATTATTCGGAATAAAGTCTACGTCATTTTTTCGTAAAACGTGTTATTATTCGAAAAATTTACCAAACTCGGTAAAATGATTCTAATTACTTCTAATTACTTATTAACTAGATTAATTTTTCTTATTTTTTTTTTCGTTACAAAATTGCTCGTTTCTTATTTTGACTTGATTTATCATTAATCAAATTTCATTACTCGATAACTTTTACGTAAGAACTCGGATTCAAAAATTTTGAAAAGCCATTCTAGTTATTTTAACTTCATATTCATCATCAAATCATCATATTAATAAAAACAAACATGCAACATCAAGAATAATCAACTTCATTATCTTATTTGGTTCGAATTTCATCTTCTAATTCATTCTTCAAATTCTTCTTATTTCATCTTCTTTAAATCATCAAATTAACTCATCATCTATACTTATATCATCAAGAACATCACAAAATCATCAAGTTCTTAATATATATATATATATATATATATATATATATATATTTCGGTTTCTTTAAAAAAATAACAAATAATTTTCTTTCTCCAATTTTATTCTTATTATCATTATCTCATCTTCCATCCTCAAATCTAACTAAGAACATCAACATACAAATCTCTAAATTTTCATCAAAAATTTCGGTACACACATGCATATATACTTCATCATCTTTCTCATTCAATCCCATACATAGAAACTCTTAGATCATATTCTAACACAAATCTATCATCAATTTCAACCAAGAACATCAACATAAAAACACTAAAACATACTCAAAATTTTCGGCACTTTCACATCATGTATATCACAATTTTTCTTTTCAAATCTTCACATATATACACACAAGGATCATGAATATCACACCAAAAATTCAAGAATCAAAACTCTACTTAATGGCTTCATTTTCGGCAGTTTTTAGTGGAGGAAGAAATCAACTTCTAACTTCTATTTCCTTGCATAAAAATCACTCAAAAGATCAAAGACCAAAGCTAAGAGAAGAGGCTTCGATTTCCTTACTCAAGGGATCACTTTGATCGAACAAAAGAGGTAAGAAAAGAGGGGATTTCTTGAGTATTAATCACTAGAATCAAACAAGAATCAAAGAACTTACGAAGACTCGAAGGCTTGATCGATCAAAGGGGCTTCAATCCATGCAACTCGAAGCTTTAAACACTCTAAAAGTTGAGCTCCATCCTTGCACAAAAGCTACCAATTTTCAAGAGGAAAAGAAATGGATGAATCCTAGTCTTGAATTGATCACTATGATGAAAGGATTACAAATACCTTATTAGATTACTCGATGGATGATCGGGGGCTAAGTTATCACCATTCTTGGAGCTTTAAGAATGCTCAACAATGGAGTTTCTTGTGTGTGTGTGTGTGTGTTTTTTCCGAGAGGGAGATAGAAGAGAGAGAGGTCGATGGGAGAGAGAGAGTAGAGAGAGAATTGGAGAGAAATGATTTAAGAGAGAGAGAGAGAGAGAGAGAGAATTAGAGAGAATGGAGAGAAATGAGAGTAGATTAGGACTTAATTTCGTGATATAAATTTCGCCGGAAGAAAAAGTTATCTAGTTTAATTTAATCCTAATTTCTCATGAAACTCTCAAACGATTTAAAACTCACCACGAATCTTTCTCGATGTCGGAAAACTCTCTACTTCGTCTCAAACTTCGCCAAATAAATCAAGAAATCCAGAAATCAAACTTTCAAAATGAAATTCCGAGAAACGAAGAAAAAGTCGGAATTCACTATTCATATTAGGGTTTTCTGGACCTTCAACTGAATTTTCTCTCAGACGATTTCTGACGACTCTCAAACCTATCCAAAAGCTTCTAGAATCATTTCTAGACTTAAAAGACACTAATTCGATGAAATTCGGAAAAGTTCGATAAATAGCAAAAACTCGAGAAAAGTTACTATTCATCTAAACAATGAAACTTCTCATAATTTTCCGAAATTCACACTCAAACTCAAACTCATATAATCATGCTCAATCAATTCATCACATAGTCAATTCGGATAACCGAAATGATAAAACTCACTTAAAGTTATTCAAGGGCATTTTAGTAATTTCACGAGAAAATTTTTTTCTTAGAAATATTTATCACACAAGGGCACATAATTAAGGCACATAAGTTCAATTAAGACGAACTTAAAGACTTATAAAATATTGGGGTGTTACATCCTCACCCCCTTAAAATAATTTTTTCCTGAAATTCACTAACTTTGAGTAAAGAGCTCGGAAAACCTTTCTTTCATCTTATCCTCGAGTTTCCACGTAGCTTATTCAAGATCGTGGTGTCTCCACCTAATCTTAACTAAGGAAATTGATTTCATTCTAAGCAGCTGGATTTTATGATCCAGAATTTCCTCGGGTTTTTCCTCATAACTCAAGTCAGGCTTAAGAGTTACATCTTCTTGGCGAATTACGTATTTCGGATCGAACACATCCTTATGTAATTGCGATATGTGAAATACGTTATGCGAATTTCCAAAACTCGGTGACAAAGCTAACCTATACGATACGACTCCAATCCTTTCCAGGATTTCGTACGGTCCTATAAATCTAGACTTTAGATTTCCTTTAACTCCAAATCGATGTACTCCTCTCGAAGGAGATACTTTCAAAAAGACTTTACTTCCTATCTTGAATTCTATTTCTGATCTTCGGTTGTCTGCGTATGATTTTTTCCGACTTTGAGTTTTCTTGATCTTCTCATGAATCTGACGAACAGATTCTATCATCTCCTTGATAGCTTCGGGTCCTATTACTTTTCTCTCGCCTACTTCATTCCAGTAGAGCAGAGATCTACACTTTCAATAGAGGGCTTCATAAGGGGCCATTCCAATTGTATTTTGATAACTGTTGTTGTAAGCAAACTCGACTAAAGGCAAAATCTTCTCCCAATTTTCTCCTTTATCTAGCACTACGGCTCTTAACATATCTTCCAAAATTTGGATCGTCCTTTCTGACTGACCATCCGTCTGAGGGTGGTAAGCTGTACTGAATTGCAACTTCATTCCTAGCTCTTTCTGAAAACTTTCCCAAAGACAGGCGGTAAACTTGGAATCTCGATCAGAGGTGATCGTCTTTGGAATACCATGTAATCTCACAATCTTTTTTACATAAATCTGGGCCAACTTATCTGATCCATAGGTGATAGGAATAGGTATGAAATGAGCGGACTTCGTCAATTGATCCACAATCACCCATATGGATGTATTTTCCTTCTTTATTTTTGGAAAACCTGTCACAAAATCCATATTAATATCATCCCACTTCCATGACGGAACTGGTAACGGTTGGAGAGGTCCAAAAGGTCTTTGATGTAGAGATTTCACTTGCTGGCAAGCTAAACATTTTTCCACAAACAAGGCCATGTGTTTCTTCATTCATGCCCACCAGAATTGCTGCTTCAAATCTTGGTACATCTTCGTACTGCCGGGATGAGAGGTATACGAGGTATCATGGGCTTCATTTATGATCTTGTTCTTTAGCTCTTTGTCATTTGGTATGCATAGTCTACCACGGAACAACAAGGCATTGTCGTTCGACTCTCTGAAATCTTCAACTCCTTTTTTTCTGACTTTAAGCCTAAGTTTTCCAAATTCTCATCTTTTCTTTGGCCGTCTACGATATGGGTTCTAAGATTGGGCTCCACTACCATGACCAGGAAACTGAAACTTCGGCTTTCCTTGATTTCCATGCTTCTATCCTTGACCATTCCATGGTTTCTTGTTCTGCTAACTTCCATGATTCCATTTCCTTTTTTTTGGCACTGACCTTGATTGGGGTTCTGTGGGTTTGCAACTGCCAGGTTCAGGCACAGAGGTTGTATTGCCAGTTCCATGCCAAGTGCTCGGTTAAGCGTCTCAGCATACGTCAAGTGTTTCTAACTAGCAAGAACAACTCATAACTCTTTCCTTAACCTATTTCGGAACAACTCACTCATTTTCTTATCAGTATACTTTGTCCTCAACATAACGAGCCAAATCACAAAACTCTCTATCGTAGTCAACAACAGACTTCTTTCCTTGGCGAAGAGCTGCGAACTCTGTCGCCTTTTACTTCATGTAGTTCCTCGGTACGTACTTCTCAAAGGGAGCTTCCTTAAAATCTTCCCAAGTCAGTCCTTCGAGCTGCTCGAAGGACATTGTCTTTTTCTTTGCTTCCCACTAGAAATCAGCTGAGCCCTTAAGCTTGTATGTGATATGAACCTTGACATGGAAACAGAAGACTTGAATGATAGATGGATGGATTATCCCAAAACCTGTGAATCTAACCCATGAAATGAAATAGGCGAATGGAAATTCCCTATAACCCAATATTATGTTGACACAATAACTCGAGGACGATGAATGACACACAAATGAGGGATGATTACCTCGCTGATACGCTGATAATTGAACTCGTCTTGGAAGAAAAACCAAGAGAATTCGAACACTCAGAGAAGTAAAACTCATGAAAATTATATTGATTAAAAGCTGTCGAAATTCGTTCATCACATAGCCCATATATAGGCAAAATTCTAAACCTAGTCTAGAAAGGAAACAACTAATGGACTTATAATAATAAACGAAAATAACCCAACTAACTAAGCCCAAAATCTAATAACGTAAATAAATAAACAGAGTCTTTAAAACAAATAAAATCTGTCTTCAAACTTAGGCCTACTCGCTAATAAGATTAACAAAATGTGGACGATCCAATTCTCCAGCGGGCTTCTTCATCAACTCTTGACCGCACACTTCTTGGATTAAGCCCATCAAGTTCTCCTTAAACTTCTTGGCTCGTGCCCTTGTAATTAGCCCAACAGGAACACGCACCGGGTCTTGCACCAACGACGAATCTTGGGCTGCATCAGTATGTCATGCATACACAACGCTTCTTGTCCTCACAGCGCAGAAACTTGTAAATGCGTTCTAAGGCACGCACCCAAATCTTCAGCATCAGCAGGTCTTCCTTTCCCATAAAGGTTGAAGGGTCTTAGTGCAAGAACAACACTTCTATCCTTCTCTACTTTAATTGGGGCGGAGGTGCAGGTTCTCTTTGACCTTTTTCCTTAACTCTTCTTCTTGAAGACATCTTACACATTTTACAAAGCGCTTGACTTAGCACTAGGAAGCTCCTTTCAAGGGATAAGAATCCTAGCGTCAACTTCTTCCTACTAGTTTCTCAAGCTTGATCTACCATCTCAGGAATTAACTGTTGAGATTACCTCGAAACACATCATTCATTCATTCAAAACACATCATTCATTCATTCATTCATTCATTCATAACATATTGTCATAACATACTTGCATCGCGTACTTTTCATCACATAATTTTCAAACATTCATATTCATCATGAAAATATACTTCACACGATCATCATACTTAGACTATCCCTAACGCAGCTCGAAGTCGCGGTCTCGAGGGGTGCTCGAGACAGTTGCGATGGAGGGCGCCGTGGCTCGAGACCGGCTCGAGCAGCTCGTGTAGCGCACTCGCGCCTCCGAAATTTAAAAAAAAATAATGGGTGCGTGTATTGCACACGCCAACGTTAAAAAAGAGGCAGCAATGGCTCAAAACGGTAAGAATAAAATGGTAAACACCGATTTTTTTTGTTGTTATTCCATTTATTTTGCCTATAAATACCCATTTTCATCTCCTACATTTCACACCTCTTCATCTCTTTCATCCCTCAAATTATTTTCATCTCTTTCATTTCTCCAACAATTTCATCCAAAAAAAATATGGATCCCAAGAATTCCAACAACCCATTTTCGTCGGCGTGGTTTCCCAACATGTTCGACGACATTTATGGTTTCACGGGGGTGGGGCTTGATTCAATCAACCTCAGCAATCCGGCCTCCGCTGAATCATACCCGTCCTTCTCCCCCGACATCGATAGCCCGGCAACAAAGGAAGAAAGAAGAAGGGCATAGGCAAAGCCATTGCCACCTCCACCACCGCTATCGAGGAAGATGAATAGGAAGCCGTCAAGGGCTCCAAACGGCATAACTACACCGACGAACAAGCCACCTACTTGGCACAGATTTGGGTGGAGGAGACCTGCAACTCTATCGTCGGATGCGACCAGTCCGACGAAAGATACTGGGGCAAGGTCCAATAACGTTTCAACAAGAGGTTCGACTTGTGCCTCAACAAGAAGCAGGTGAAGAGCTACTTCGGCCGTATCCAGACAGAGGTTAAGGCTTGGATTATCGCTTACCAGAAAGCCCAGTCTCGCCGGCCAAGCGGTGCCTCTGACGAGATAGTGATCACCGAGGCCCAAGCCATCTACAAGCATTGAACCCAAAGCCCGTCTTTCCATTATTTCACAGCTTGGGAGATTCTCAAAGACTATCCCAAGTTCCTCCTCGCCAATTTCCCAGACGTACCCTTCATGAAGAGGACGAAGACTACGGCGAAGGACAACTACACATCTTCTGCGTCCCAGCCATCAGCGGAGGAAGCCCAGTCCATCGAAGGAGAAAGCACTCCTCCCCGACTGGAGGGTCGAGATGGTGCAAGGTCCAGAACAAGGTCCAAAGGAAAGAAGCCGGCAGAAAAGTCATCCCAGTTTGAATCCGTCATAGATCGATATACCTCCTGGCTTAGCCAGTTCGCCGAGGCCAAGCATGAGATCGCGTTGGCGTTGCAGGAATCAGCTCAAGCAAAGCTGGAAAATGCTCGGGCGAGGAGCTAAGCTGCTCGGGCCAAACAATATGCCACGAACTTGGAAGTTGTCTCCAGGGATACGAGATTCATGATGCCGGAGCAGCTTTAGGTTCACCTGATGATGGTGGAAGAGGTAAAGCAACGTCGGGGATGGGCGTAGCTTTTTTTTCGTAATTTTTAGTTTTATGTAATTTTTTTTAATTAAGTAGTGTTTTTTAATTGTGTGCGGCATGTAATTTTCAAATTTTCAAATATTAATGGAAAATTCGTATTATTTATTAATTAGTGTATTTTAATTTATTTATAAATATATGAATTAATTTAATTAATGGAAATGAGGAATTGTTTAATATGTTGCTAGAGACCCCTTGGAGGCAGCTGGGTTGCAGGGGTAGGGGTCTCTAAGGGGTCTCTAGTGCTGGAGACACCCTTGGAGACCATTAGTGGTCTTCAAGGGTTGCAGATAGTCTTAGCATTTCTCATAAAAGCATCGTACTTGTCATATCATATCATGTCACATCATATCATATCATGTCACATCACATCTTATCAAATCATATCATATTATATCGCATCATAACATGTCGTATCATATCATATCTTATCATATCATATCATATCATGTCTCATCATAACATATCATATCATATCATATCATATCATATTATATCTTGTCATATCATAAAACATCATATCATCTCATATCTTAATATATAAGCATAATACTTGGTATCTCATGTCATAACATCCTACTCATCAAAACATAATCAAGCTTGGTACTTCATACTCATCATAATATAATCATGCTTGTCACTTCATACTCATCATAATATAACATGTTTGTCATTTCATGACACATCATCATACTCTTCATAGCATAACTATCGTAACATAATCATAGCATAATGTCATGCTTTCATGCTCATGCTTCATGCTCATACATCTAGGTTCTTTTTTCTTTTCTCATTACTAAAATAAGGGTACAACAGCTAATCCGTCCCATCTAGGTTAGTCTCAACTAATTACTTTTCTACTTATTTAGTACTACTGCTATTACTATTCGGGAGGCGAACAACTACTGATCCTTAATGAGCCCTATTTCTAGTGCTCTCTTTATTGTTTGTAGAGGTCTAGATCGAATTTTTTTCCCCTTTATTTTGGGTCTTGTCTGGGAGGACACACTGGCTTGTAGGGTACCACATTCCTACAAATGGGCACAATGGAGCGGTTTTAGGGCATAAAAGATTATGAAAAGCAGCAGGGAGCTGGAGGTCTTAAGGAGCTTGATGGTGATCACAATGCAAGGCAACAAAGCAACGAAGACTTCGTGTGCTGAAAGTCAAAAAAATTTCTGAAATGGAAAGAACATCTCTGACAAGGACCACAACATCTTCAACGGTAACCTCCAAAAGCAGCAGCAGGGATGACCAATGAGATGAGAGCAAGGATGAAGGACTGAAAGTGAACGTTGACCTACCAAGAGGGATGTTGGACTTGAAGCTTCATTAAACGGCAGATTTGAAATGCCTAAACTCCAATTACCAACTTGGAAGCCGCCATATATAAGCTATCCATTATCCAACACTAGGATCATCGAAAAACATCTCTTAACTTTCAAAATTTCTCAACAACTTGGTTCTGTAAAACAATACTACTCTTTACATTTTCTGTTAAAACCTCTGTGAGGCAAATAATCATTTTCAGTTTATGTTAAGTATGTTTGTGTTTACCTTTTGCCTTACTTGTTCTTTCATTTCCATGTCTAGATAGGTTTTTCTTGCTTGGGTTGGCTGAGATGCGGTGAGGTGTGAGTGTTGTGTGTGAGAAAGGTGAGGCAAGAAGCTCACAGAGAGTAGCTAGGTCCGTTCCCGATGCACTGGGCTTGATTCCAAAGTGGTGGAGTCTCCACAACTCCTATGGTGGCCAACGGAGGAGCGGTGGAGGCAAAATCCCTTACAATAATGGTCAAAGGTGTAGGGGTTCCCCTCATCTCCGGTCATGTCGCGAGCGCTGAAGAGTGGTGTATGATGAAAGTCATGCTTCTAGCCATCTTGGGTCTTCTAGATCCAAAGGCTGCTGAGGCAGAGGGCTCAATTGGTAACTTTTCCAGATACGAGGTAATTCTGTGGACAGTAAGGTGGGCTCTCCAAGTGACTTTGAGGGTTCGATACTGAAAGGAAGAGATAGGGTTGAGATGCTCAAGTGCGTGACATAGTGAGAGTAAAGGGGCGTGAGTGTCGAGACCCTATAACAGAGAGACGTGCCCACGCAGTGACTATTCGAGGGCCTGGGATCTCAACACACATACATACACACTTAACCAAGTCTAGACTAACTCAAGTATACCCTCTATATTTGATACCTTCATTTTTTATTTCAGTCTTTATTTCTAGTTGATGTTGTTCCAAACCAAAATAAAAATCCTATCCAGTGACACCGAGGTCATCACAGCCTACCTCCCTTGGGTTCGACCCTGAATACTTACCCTAGTTGTACCTAGTGGTGGGCATCAGGACTTATAAATTGTATTTTGATGTGTCTAGGTTCCCAATGACAAACTCGGCACCATTAAAATTGGCGCTGTTGCCAGGGAGGTACATTTGGCAGTGATAATCTCATTTTGTTTAAGCTAACCTCTTTTGTTTCCCCTGTGTATGCTTGGTCGTGGTCGTGCAGGTGCACCTTGAGGGAACTAATGCGTATTCGACTTTTGGGCCATTTGGCCCTATTTTTCCTATCTTTTGTGTCTGTAATGTCTATATAGGGAAAAAAGCAGCTGTTCGTAGGAAGGAAGCTAAGTCCAGGGCAAACGAAGAAAAGATGGTAAGAATGGGCTTTACTGAAGCAATTCTAGCCCACTGCATGAAGCTGATTTCTCCAGGGGAAGAAAAGTACCCTGGTGTGAGGCCAACCAAAGCATGCAGCCAGAATGACCACGACCGACATTAGTAGCCAGCCGCTGAAGTCAAATATGGAAAGACGCGTGGAGCAGATTTGCAGAAGATCATGTCGAGTTCCAGCAGCGGAAGGATCTGAAAGACAAGCAAATCACCCTAATCAATCAACCGGTGATTGCCAATCAACAATCTGATCAATCAAGCATCCATCAAGATCAAGCTAAATATCGCAAGCAATCAATAGTTGTTCCGCCCAAGATACAATTTTCATACTAAACAATTTACTCGCTTTTAGTTTAATTTTTGTGGTGAACAAATCCAAGGCAGTTTGCCTTAGGTATTTTCTGAATTTAAGTATTTTGTATTTTATGTTGTTCATGTGTTTATCTACCTTCGTGATTATGCATTTCAATATGTGTGAGTAATTCTGGTGAGATTTGGGTGGGAAAATGATTAATTAATGATATCTGAAATATTCGTAAGGCATTTGTGCGTTCGGTTGAATCTAGTGGTTTCGGAGAGGTCTGAGCAGAATTCATGAGCAGTCATGACCTAGCGGGTGATCTTCGCTCGGTAATGGTTGTACCATGCCAAGCAAAGGCTAGGGCATGACAAACAACAATGTTCAGTATGCCTATAACTGAGTAGCTGAGCAGCGCTTTCGATGGAGTTGTAGATCTGGATGGCGAGGAACGGGCAAGGGGATACTGCGTCCTTCCTTTATCTTGGGCTTTTCTAATCACTATCTATTAACTATGATGAGGCATCAAGCCATGGTTATTGACCAAGGGACTCATCTCACGCATCGTAGATATATCAATGAATGGTTGGACGTGTTACCGGAGATGGATATCCCGCGAGTTATGTCTACTCTGTAGGTGCGGAGCCGGGGAGATTGGAAGAGAAGGTTTGTGAGGGTCATACTTGGGGGGATTGGGTATAACTACTATCTAAGGAAGAGTGAAGCACGGCTTTGTGACCAGGGTGAAGCGTGACCTTCAGACCAAGTGACTACAAGGGACTTAACCATCCCAAGTGTGGAATATAATCTGTTGAAACGCCCCAATGTCTTTGGGCCACGCCTTGAGGTTACATGAAGCATGGGCGGATCTTCTGTATGCCCATAACCAAATACTCGTATCAACAATAATCATGACCTACCCCAAATCTTACCCCTTTTATATTTGATTACCTTTAAGTTATTTGTGCAGATAACATGATTGGATCGTAACAACCAAACTTGTGCACCTGAAGATCGTAACAACAATTGTACTCTTCTCACTCCATCTTCTACTACTAGCGTATGCGTGGAACTCGTCCAGTAGCAAGAGCATTGATTTTTTATCCAAACATCGACCGAACTGAACGACGACTACTGACGAAGTGTTGTCGTAACACTCTTCGCACAAATAAATTTATAAACACCTCTTGCCCAACAAGGTAGTAGTTAATAGCAAGTGGGGTCGAACCCAAGGGACTCGGCGTAGATCTGCTCTTCAGGTAGTGCTCAACAAAAAGGGTTTTGACTGAAATGAATCTCAATATCCTGTAACTCAACAAGTGAAATATCAATTGACAAATAAGTTTGGTTTGGATTTCGAATCCGTGATCTTGCTTACTCATTACTCATTCATTGGTGCAAAGATATTCAATTACTCGATCTCATTACTTGGTTTAAGACAAAGATTAGTTTATACCCTAAAGGTCACGAAGTCACTATATAAACACACCAAGCCTATGTCTACCCAATTTTACAAATCTTGAGCAGAAGACCTCCTCTCTTGATCAACAAAGTCACGAAGACACTTCAGTAACGATGCTGCCCAAGAGGCATTAAGAATAAACAGACCTAAGACAGCCAAGGGGTAGGTCCATACCGACTGCTCTCCAATACTATTTACCTTCTTGGGCACGAAAGACACTCTCGAGTTAAATCCCAATTCCCGTTAATGACTTAATATCAATATCTAGATGGTGATCAAGCATTTGTCAATATCAATTAAGTCTAGAATTAATTCTAAGTGTTTCGGGAATAAAACCAAATAACGAACTCATACAATTCGACCTCACGAGTTTAGAACAAGTAATTTACGATCACATCATCTACATCCAATCCAAACAATAAATTTAGCTAGACATAATATTAAATAAGAACACAAAACTCATAAGGGAAATCATACTTAACATAAACTGGAAAAAGGGTTGTTGTTCAAAACATAAGTCAACAACGAAGGTCTTGGCTTCAGGCCAACAACTAAACTAATGCAGAAAATATAAACACGAAACTAAATTACCCGTAGGACTTGTTTCTTCCTCACTTCCTCTCAAACTTAGAATGCAGAACTAAATTATGAAACTCCAATAAAAACGGCACACATTACATTGTGAAGTCGGCTATATATATAGGCGATGGGAATTAGGGTTTAGAAAGTTCCCTTGTTGGAAAAGGTCTCCTCCATACATATCCGCCCTTCTCTCTCATCTATGCAACCACGATTTAACTTTCCTTGCTCGGTATATATCTTCTTTGATTAGGTTCGGCTAGGATAAGAAAAGAAATATTCGATCCTTATCCTCTTCCTTGAAGGAAAAGAAATCTGTTGCTGGTCCGACTCACTTCTTGCCTTCGATGTCTGCATCCTGTATTGCTTCCTGTGTTGACCAAGATCCTAGCTCCTCGGGTACTCTGTCTATTGGCTTCAAGGATATGGGGAGGTACTTCCTGACTTGTAGATTGAATAGAATGTTGTTCCCAGCTACAAGCTTCCAGCCCTATGCCCATTTGCATCGTATCGCCATCTCAGCATCTCAACAATAGATTTTCCACCGAATTTGCCCAAGATCCCACCTGTTCTTCCCTGCACACCATCTCTCAACTTTGTGTCCTCCAAGACACACTTTGACCTGATAAAGACTAAAAACACAAGAAAAATACAAGAAAAGATGGACACAAATATGGGTTCATCACACCCACACACTTGAATTACACTTGCTCTCAAGTGTACGGTTGCAACTTTGCCTAAGACTCAAAAACAGAAAAGACAAAACAAAAACACAGACTCAATAGATCAGCACATCAGCATGTTAGTCCAAACAGAATATGTAAACATGTATTGCCATCAAATAGGTCAAGATAGAGTTATCGGGCAACAAGGGTATCCTCACCAGCATTCAACTCTCAAGTGTATATGGTTAAGTGTATACGCTCTAGACCACAATCAACAACGTTTTTCCATAGGCTTGCCTACCCTCTACATCTCTAGTTCTTTGAACAAAATCAAAATACCTATCCTTAGGTCTTTATTGGGTTGTAACGTGGCTTAAGACAAAAGGTAGGAAAATATAGGAACTGGCTTTATCAAGAAGAACTCAGTTCTTGGGCAATAGGTTGCCCTCGACTCCTTACTTCTCTCAAACACCACATTGGCCCTTGCACACTTATTCTTTTTAAGGACTTTCTTTTTTTTTAAAAAAATTTTCTTTCTTTTTTTTTCTTTTGTTTTTAGTCCTTAACCCAACACCTCTAACATAGGTGATATTGCCCAGCAAGTGCTATGCAACATTTCCCTTTTATCCATTCTTCTTTTAGACCTGAGTTCTTGACCGGGACGGCTTATAAATTCAGGGCACTATAAGTGATTTGAAAGAATTATCATCAAGCTCAAAAGGGCTAGACAAAGGATAAATGTCAAGGTAGGAAATCTTTGGCCATGAGCTAACTTGAACAAAAATGCCTAATTCATCTAAGTTACACGAAGTTTTACTTAAGAGATGCAGGCAAGTTCTAGATCAACAAATGTCAATTGGTCATTATCACACAAGAAGGAAATAAATGCTGCATAAGTACATAGCATTCAAAAGCTCAACACCTCATAGTTTATGTCCAATATCTCATTCCGTCCTACCTATTTACTTACGACATCATATACATCAACATACCTATTCTGACCTATCATGCCAACATGCTGATCAACACTAAAACAAACTTTAAAAATTCACAAAATAGACCAACTTTCCAACACCCACACACTTTGCCTTAGGCAAAGTGGGTACAATGTTGGGCAACCACAAACACAAAACAAAAACTGACTCAACAATTATTTACCAACTAAGCCGAGAAGGGGATTCTAAGGCCTTCACCACACAATTTGCTCGGCAAATTGTTGGTGAAGGCAATAAGTACACCTTTTTGACCAACAAGACACAACACAAACTAAGACACAAAAAATACAATAACAAAAACAAAAACCTAAACTAACATAAAAGTGGGAGGAACATAAAATCAAAGAGAAGATTCAGGCGGGTACCTGAATCCTTGGTGTGCAAAGAATGCCAGCTGGGCATCCCTGATCTCGGTCAACAACTTCTTCATGTTGGCTAGTCTGGTTTCGACCTCGTTATTGGGCAGCACCACCATGCTGGTGCCAGCCTCTTCCTTCTTGCCCACGGGTGGACGCCTGGTGGATTTCGACCTACCGTAGTCGATGAACACGTACTTGCCATTCCTCAACTCAATATCGTTCATCTTCTTCAGAGTAGCTTCTCCCAACTTGTTGACCACCATCACCGGCTTCCCCTTAATCTCGTCATAGACACCAACTCCCTTCGCGAAAGCTGTCACGAAGTGTCCACATGTGCATCCTAGAGCCTGCTTTGCCAACACCGTCTTGAGCTGCTCCTCAAGGAAGGCTGCGAAGTTGACCTTGGTCTGGGTGTGCATACACCACAGAAGGTACCTCTCCTTATTGCTCAAGGTGTTGCCGCTATCATTCTTGCCATATAAGTTGTAAGCAAGGATGCGGTGGCAAAGCCTCAAAGCATGGGTCCTCAACTCCGTTCCTTTGTTGTTGCCCCTATTTTACGGTGCTCCATTTCCAATCTCCTTCCACTTCTCCTGATAGGCTACATCTCCAAGAAGTGGCACCACTTTCTTGGCCTCCATGAACTCTTTCTTGGCCAGGTCCATCAAGCTCACCATCTCCAAGATCATGTTTAGAACACTAACTTGGAAATCATACTTCTCGCCCAAAAGCGAGAAGGAGATAGTGCATACCCCAAACTCGGGATCACTCGTCATTGTTTTCGTGCTATACAACACCTTAACTTGCTCCTCGTAAACTTCCACCGGCCACTCCAAGAACTGACTCCAACCTATCCCCTCAAATAGCTTTCTTACTTCTTGGGCAACACCCAGATTCTCGTACAGTTTGAAGTCGAGAACCCTGGGTGCTATCACCTTCCAGCCCCTGGACTTCCTACACGTCACCACCGTAGTGCCCTTCCTCTTCTTCCTATCCTTGCCGCTCACCGGTGGTCGATTGATTGTCATCTTCTTCTTCCTTCCTGCCGTCTCCTTCCTCATCTACTTATTCTTCTCCTCCGGTTGCTTTGCTACCTCGTCCATCAGACTTGGGTTGTCATTTCTCATCAACAATGTGGCGTCAACCAGTGGGCTCTGGGGTACACTTAACCTGATGGTGACAGAAGGGTTTTGGTCGGCAGAGGGTTTGGCAGATTCCATGGGTAGTTTCCTTTTAGTGGTGGTTTTAGGCTTTGTGGCGGTGGTGGTAGGGTTGCTAGTGGTGAGGTCTATGCTGGTTTCGGTGGGAATGTTATTGAGCTTCTTGTTTCTTGGCCGTGTGGATACCATGGTAATAGGGTTTGGGGAATTTTGATGGAGAGAGAGAATAGAGAGAAGATGGGAAGTTGCAGCTTTGAATGGGGTAGTGGGGTGGAGACGTGCTAGGGTGGTTTTAAAGGGCACGTAGTTTTAGGGGTACAGTAACCGCCTTGAACAGTCGTTGACCAACGACTCGGTTCATGCCCAAAACCTCTGCTCGACTCCCACTTACTTCTCCAGCGTGGTTCCTGATCTAGAACCTGTATCTTGCTCAACATCTCCTGCACACTTCAACACACAAATATACTCCGAAAATAAACTCTTTCCTATGGCTAGATTTGAATACAAAATGCTTCTAAATAAAGTACGGTGAAATAAAATACTGTAAATAAAGACTAACTAATTTTTTTTGGATTTTCAATAATATTTACGGAAATAAAGAATAAAAATAAAGAAACAACGAAAAAAAAAACGAAAAAACTAACCAGAATGCCTCCTAGACAGCGCCCCATTTAAGGTCTTGGGCACGACACCCCCCTCCTTAGAAGTCAGAGGTCCTCCTCGACAGAGAACCCAGATGGTTCCCCCTCAACAAACTGTTCTTGCCCAAGATAGGCCTTCAAGCGCTGGCCATTGACTTTAAAAACCTTCCCGTTCTTGGGATCCTTGACTTCAACAGCTCCATTTGAGAATTGAGCTTGTACTTCATAAGGTCCTGCCCACTTGGTCGAGAGCTTCCCCGAAGAAAACCTAAATCGATTTTGGTAGAACAACACTTGTTGCCCAAAATGGAACTCCTTTTCTTTAATCAAAAGATCATGAGTCTTCTTCATCCTTTCCTTGTATAACCCAGCATTATTGTAGGCTTGGAGTTCTTGGATCTCGAGCTTCCTTGATTCACCTGCCTCGTTCCAATCGAGGTTGAGTTGAGCAACAACCCAATGTGCTCAGTGTTCCAGTTCCACAGGCAAGTGGCATCTCTTGCCATAGACCATGCGATGAGGGGACATGCCAAAAGGTGTTTTAAAGGCAGTCCTATACGCCCATAAAGCAACATCGAGGCGCATACTCCAATCCTTCCTTGTTGTGCCCATGGTCTTCCTCAAGATCGTCTTGATTATTCGATTGGACAATTCCGCTTGTCCATTGGTTTAGTGATGGTAGGTTGTTGACAAACGATGAGTAACTCCGTATTTCTTGAACAAGGCGGTTACCGTTGCGTTGCAAAAATGAGAACCTTGATCTCTAATTATAGCTCGAGGTACACCAAACCTTTTGAAAATTTGAGTTTTAAAAAAGTTGAAAACCACCTTAGAATCATCCTTGTTGGAAGCACAAGCCTCTACCCACTTCGAGCCATAGTCTACTGCCAATATGATGTACTTGTTGCCTTTGGAACTCGGCAAGGGTCCCATAAAATCCATGCCCCATACATCGAACACCTCCACGGGCAAGATCGGTATCATGGGCATTTCGTTTCTTTTTGTGATGTTGCCTTCCCTTTGGCACTTCTCGCACATCTTGACCCATTCATAACAATCTTTGAACAATGTTGGCCAATAAAAGCCACACTCCAAAATCTTACTTGCAGTCCGTTGATGCCCAAAATGTCCTCCGCATTCTTTGTTGTGACAATGCTCAAGAATGTTCTTTTGCTCTTTATCCTCGATACACCTCCTTATTATCTTGTCCGCACACACCCTCCATAAATAAGGCTTGTTCCTTTGATAACGCCCAATGTCGGAGGGTATCTCTCTAGTCACCAAGTAATTCACGATATCAGCATACCATGGCTCATCTTTGGCTAGACTCAGGTGCTCGTCAGGAAAGGTCTCCTTGATCGGCACCCCATCGTCTGGCTGGAGGATTCGACTTAGGTGGTCGGCAACTTGGTTCTAGGCACAACTCTTCTCTTTGATCTCTATGTCAAAATCCTGCAACAAAAGGATCCATCTAATCAATCTTGGCTTGGACTCCTTCTTGCTCAACAAGTTCTTCAATGCCGCGTGGTCTGTGTACACGATGGTCTTGCCTCAAAGTAAATAGGATCTAAACTTCTCAAAGGCGAAGACAATAGCCAACAACTCCTTCTCTGTAGTGGCATAATTGCATTGGGTCGGGTTCAATGTCTTGGACGCATAATAGATAACATAGCTCTCCTTTCCTCATTTTTGCCCAAGAACTGCTCCCACGGCATAACCATTGGCATCACACATTAATTCAAAAGGCATCCCCCAATTCGAAGATTGGATAATGGGGGTTGTGATCAAGTTCTCATTCAAGGCATGGAACGCCTTCTTGCAATCTTCATTGAACTCCCATGGTACATCATTTTGAAGTAGTCTCGTCATTGGTTGGGCGATCTTGGCAAAATCCTTGACAAATCTTCTATAGAATCCAGCATGCCCTAGGAATCCTCTCAATTCTTTCACAGATCTTTGGTAGGGTAACTTGGCAATAATGTCGATCTTGGCCTTATCCACCTCAATACCTTTCCCCGAGATGACATGCCCCAAAACTATTCCTTCTTTTGCCATGAAATATCATTTTTGATAATTCAACACAAAGCTCTTCTCAACACATCTCTTCAGTACTCGATCCAGGTTGTTGAGGCATGATTCGAAGGTCTTGCCGTAGAAAGTAAAGTCGTCCCTGAAGACTTCGATGCATTCTTCAAGAAGGTCAAAAAAATGTGCATCATACACCTTTGGAATGTCCCTGGTGCATTACACAACCCAAATGGCATCCTCCTATATGCACGTGAAGGTGGTCTTACCTTGATCCTCGTCAGCACCCAGATCTGCATGTAACCAGAATAACCGTCAAGCAAGCAATAATAGTCATTACCAGCTAACCTCTCAAGCATCTCGTCGATAAAGGGCAAAGGAAAGTGATTCTTATTCGTCTTTTGGTTGAGCTTCCGGTAATCTATGCACACTCGCCTCTCATTCTCAACAACCTGGATTCCTGACTTCTTGGGCACCACGTGCACAGGACTTACCCACCGACTGTCAGACACGGGGTATATGATCCCCAAGTCAAGAAGCTTGAGTATCTCTTTCATTACCACTTCTTTCATGGTGGGATTCAATCTCCTTTGTGGATCCCTTACTGGGCAGCATCCTCCTCAAGCAAAATGTGATGAACACAGTCCAAAGGGTTAATGCCTTTGATGTCGGCCAAGGTCCATCCTATTGCCTTCTTGTATTTGCTCAGCACCTCACCAACTCAGACCTCCTCCATGTTCGATAGCTCAAATGATATGATCACGGGAAAAGTCTCGTTTTTGTCGAGATATATGTATTTTAGGTGCTTGGGCAAAGGTTTCAGCTCCAACGTAGGGGCCTTTTGCAGTGATGGCACCAACCTGTCCTCCGGCTTCAATTCAGGGATGTTGAGTGGTTCAAACCGCTGAGGTTGCATGTTGCCCGTAATCTTGGCATAACTACATTCTTCCACATCTGCTGATTCATCGTTCTGGGCAAGATCCTCTTCTGTCTGCAAGCCGGCATCCTGCTCAAGAACTGTCTGTTGCCAAAATTTCTCCACCAACTTCTCAGTCTCATCATGGGGTAGTTCCTCGAGTTCCTCATCAAACTCGTCTTCATCTTCATGGAAGTTTTTAAGAGTGTTGTTATCCTTTAACTCCTCATCCATGTTGTAGTCTTCATTGGTGGAGTCGAAACTATGTCCATGGACTGACTCCTCCCAGAAATCTTTATCAATTTCGTACTCATCTCCTTCGTAAAACTCCATCAAGGTGCCATCTTCCTCATTATCCTCATGCTGGTCGAGATCCAAGACAAGATCCTGAATTAGATTGAGTTCCACCTGGACTGCATCCTCGTTGTCTTCTAAGAAGCAACTTAAGTTGTTCAATGTCTCCACTTGCCGACCACATGCATTGAGGGTGTTGAGGTGTTCCAGGGCATCATCTTGATTTTGCCGATAAGCGTCAAACTTGATGACTTCTCCAGCAACTTGAACTGTCAACCTCCCGTTATCACAATCGATTTTAGTGCATGCCGTCCTCAAGAACAGCCTCCTGAGCAAGATCACTAGATTCTTGATTACTTTCTTTTCCATGTCAAGAACATAGAAGTCGGCTGGAAACAGAAGATCCCGCACCTTGACCAACACGTCCTCCAAAACTCCATTAGGGTAGACTGTGGATAAGTCTGCTAATTGGATGGCTACACAGGTAGGAGAAAGAGGTCCAAACCTCATTTTGTTGAACATGGCCCTTGGCATTACATTTATCGAAGCTCCTAAATCGAGCATCGCCTTGGGTATTGACGTAGTACCTATTGTGCATGGGATGACAAATATGCCAGGATCCTTCTTTTTGATTGGGATGTAGGAATTCATTAGTGCTGACATATTCTCCACATGGAAACGGGCATTATCATGGTACTTGGTCTTCTTCAAGCACATCTCTCGGAAAAATTTTGCACACTTTGGCATGTATTGTAATGCCATCAACAGTGGCGGGTTTATCTCCACTTTCTTAAACACGTCCATCATGTCCTCCAACTCCTTCTGATCACGATCGCGGGCAAAACGTCTTGGATACGGGATCTTTACCTTAGTAGTGCGAGGAACGGTTCTCTTGGCCAAAGCCTCTGCTTCCTTTTCAGCCTTCAAAGAGTCCAACAACACGTCATCTTTATCAAACCCCAGCTTTGAACTTTCCATCTTCACGTAATCAAACGAGACTTCATCCTCCTCGTTATCGAAGACGGGGTTCTTATTGGCCTTTATCCCTTCTTCACGCTTTGCCTTCAACTTCTACATAGAGGTCATTGATATCTCCTGAGCTCATCTTAGTTTCTTCTACTCGAGCAGGTTCCTTGGGTTGGGTCTTGGGCAGCACCTCTGATAAATCCTTACCACTTCGCAAAGTCACAACATTGACTTGCTCCTTGTTAACCTCCACTTGGGTAGGAAGCCTTCCACCCTTATCATCTACCTGCTTTGGTAGTGTCTGGTTTATATGAGTTAATTGAGCTTTAAGGTTGTTCGATTGACCTCGACTTTCTAATTAAAAGTTCTCAAGATCCCTCCTAAGCCTTTGGTTTTCATTGGTAAACCTATCAATGGTCTCCTTCATGAACTCCATCTTTGTTGGTTCTCGATGTGGAGGAACATAGTTATGTTGCTGTTGAGGCTTCAGTTGAGGTGGAGGTACATATTGCTGTTGAACAGGTTGTTGTGGTTGTTGGTGGACAGGAGGCATTTGATAGTGGTTGTTGTCATACCTCAGGTTCTAGTGCTGATTCTACCTATAGCCGTAGTTGTTGCCATAGTTGCTGTTATTGCCATACTAGAACCTTTGTTGCCCACCACCTTGCTGGTTCTGGCCTATTGCCTTCACCTCCTCTCCTTCTTCCATGAACCAACTGGGACATTCCGAGGTAATATGGCATGTTTCCTAACATACCTCGCATTTCTTCACAGCTCTGTGAACTTCCTTGCCATCAACCTTCCTTTTCAAGTCCTCCATTTGACCACTCATCTTGGCCATGAAGTCTTTCATGGTGCTGACCAAGTTATCATTATTTTCCTTGCTGCCTTCATACCCCTCTTTTAGGATATCATCTTCATCTCGTAATTGATCGGCCATAGCAGCTATTATCTTGAACACTTCAGCTGACGATTGATCGACTATTGCTCCCCCACAAGCTGCAATGATCCGCTTCCTCTCAGATGCCCTTAATTCTTTTAAGAAATGCTCGATCAAATCAATGTCCTCGATTCGATGTTGAGGACATCTTGCTATCAACTTCTTGAACCTTTCATAATATTCATACAACGACTCACTTCCACCCATTTTGATCGAGGAAATGACATTCCTTCCACTTTAGATCCGGCCAACGGGTATGTACTTGTCAAGGAAAACTTTGCTGCAACTTTTTCCAGGTGTCGATGCTTCCCTCTGGAAAGGTGTAAAGCCACTCACGTGCTCCATCAAGTAGTGAGAACGGGAATGTGAGTAACCTTACGTAGTCTGGAAACGTGTCTTGGGCAGCAACTTGTTCTCTGGCAGCATCTCGGACATGAGGGGTATTGTTCCTTACAGTGCTGATCGCCTTCTCAAAGTCTTGAAGATAAGTCTGAGGGTCTTCTCCGGGATGATCACTGAACTTGGGCAGTATCTGTATCAGTGAATGTTTAAGCTCTCAGTTGACATTGATGGTGGGCAACTGGATACTTGAAGGTCTGATCCCCTTGTCGTCAGGGAACATAATCTGACGGATAGTTTTCTCTTGTTGTCCTGCCATGGTTGTTGATGTCTCTGCTTCTGAACTGGATGTTGACTTCTCACTATCTGTACTCGCTGTTGGGTAAGAATCGTCTTCTTGCTCAATATCCTGATCTTCTGTCAAGCTCGACCGCTCTGAAGGTTCGTTGACGCCTTCCTCCAGATCTTTCTTCTTCTTGTGTTGTTCTATTCAATTTCTCCCAGCTATCACCTCCGGGCAAACACCGTGATCTTGTGGATCTCCATTACTCCGTAGATGTCGCTTGGGCATAAACTGTGCTCAACTCAAGCTAGAAGAGCAACCTAGCTTAAAACCAAGTCCTCGGCAACGGAGCCAATTTGACGAAGCGCTGTCATTACACTCTTCGCACAAATAAATTTATAAACACCTCTTGCCCAACAAGGTAGTAGTTAATGGCAAGTGGGGTCGAACCCAAGGGACTTGGTGTAGATCTGCTCTTCAGGTAGTGCTCAACAAAAGGAGTTTTGACTGAAACGAATCTCAATATCCTGTAACTCAACAAGTGAAATATCAATCAACAAAGAAGTTTGGTTTGGATTTCTAATCCGTGATCTTGCTTACACATTACTCGTTCATTGATTAAAGATATTCAATTACTCGATCTCATTACTTGGTTTAAGACAAAGATTAGTTTGTACCCTAAAGGTCACGAAGTCACGATATAAACACACCAAGCCTATGTCTACCCAATTTTACAGATCTTGACCAGAAGGCAAGATCTCCTCTCTTGATCGACAAAGTCACGAAGACACTTCAGTAACGATGCTGTCCAAGAGGCATTAAGAATAAACAGACCTAAGACAGCCAAGGGGTAGGTCAATACCGACTGCTCTCCAACTCTCTTTACCTTCTTGGGCACGAAAGACACTCTCGAGTTAAATCCCAATTCCTGTTAATGACTTAATATCAATATCTAGATGGTGATCAAGCATTTGTCAATATCAATTAAGTCTAGAATTAATCCTAAGTGTTTCGGGAATAAAACCAAATAACGAACTCATACAATTCGACCTCACGAGTTTAGAACAAGTAATTTACGATCACATCATCTACATCTAACCCAAACAATAAATTTAGCTAGACATAATATTAAATAAGAACACAAAACTCATAAGGGAAATCATACTTAACATAAACTGGAAAAGGGGTTGCTGCTCAAAACATAAGTCAGCAACAAAGGTCTTGGCTTCAGGCCAACAACTAAACTAATGCAGAAAATATAAACACAAAAGTAAATTGCCCGTAGGACTTGTTTCTTCCTCACTTCCTCTCAAACTTAGAATGCAGAACTAAACTATGAAACTCGAATAAAAACGACACACATTACATTGTGAAGTCGGCCATATATATAGGCGATGGGAATTAGGGTTTAGAAAGTTCCCTTGTTGCAAAAGGTCTTCTCCATGCATATCTGCCCTTCTCTCTCATCTATGCAACCACGATTTAACTTTCCTTGCTCAGTAGATATCTTCTTTGATTAGGTTCGGCTAGGATAAGGAAAGAAATATTCGATCCATATCCTCTTCCTTGAAAGAAAAGAAATCTGTTGCTGGTCCGACTCACTTCTTGCCTTTGATGTCTGCATCCTGTATTGCTTCCTGTGTTGACCAAGATCCTAGCTCCTCAGGTACTCTGTCTGTTGGCTTCAAGGATATGGGGAGGTACTTCCTGACTTGTAGATTGAATAGAACGTTGTTGCCCAGCTGTAAGCTTTCAGCCCTATGCCCATTTGCATCGTATCGCCATCTCAACATCTCAACAACAGATTTTCCACCGAATTTGCCCAAGATCCCACCTGTTTTTCCCTGCACACCATCTCTCGACTTTGTGTCCTCCCAGACACACTTTGACTCGATAAAGACTAAAAACACAAGAAAAATACAAAAAAAGCTGGATACAAATATGGGTTCATCAACTACGCGCAATAGCACAGATAGTGAGACACGACGCTATGGTAGAACCACAGCAGGTGTAGACCATTAAACAATTGGCATACCCAACAAACCTCAACCTCAGGCTGAATGGGATAACTCTACCAGAAAGCCCTTTCCATCTTGAGTGGTATGAGCTCAAACCAGCACTGATACAGGTCTTACCAAAGTTCAATGGATACACTGGGGACGACCCCCACACCCATCTCCAGGATTTTGAAATGACAGTAATGTACCAATCAAATGAGAGTCTGCAAGAATATGTGAAGCTAGTACTTTTTCCATTCTCATTGGTGGATCGAGCAAGGAGATGGTTGTATAACCTACCCGAAGGAAGTGTCATTTCCTGGGCTGAGATGCAACAAAGTTTCCAAGAGGAATTTTTTCCAGCAACTAGAGTAGAGAGAATGAGATGGGAAATCAGAAATATTACACAAGATGGGTTGGAGTCCTTCTATGAGTATTGGACTCGATTTAAGCGACTCTTGAGCAACTGTCCCCATTATCAGATTACTCCCAAGGATTAAGTGGAGAATTTCATGAAAGAAATGCACAGAAATAATTTTGGATTGGTGTTGGCCACATGCAATGGATCATTGATGGATAAAACACCCCAAGAAATTTTCAAACTATTGGGGACTATGGTTGAGGAATCATGAGAAGATAGGCATGAAGAGTATGCCAGTGTGGTCTATACGATACTACCGGGCACCAATCTGGGAATTGCCGAATTTTGGTGAAGATGTGATGGGTGTGAATGCTATGGAAGGAAACGAAGGATTTCACCGAAAACATGATCCTTTCTTAAACACATATAATCGAGGATAGAGGGATCATCTAAATTTTAGGTGAAAGCAAGATGGTCAGACACAGCAAAACAATGTGGGTTTACCAGGACCTTCACAACAGTATACCCAACACCAGCAACAGCCACAGTATCAGGTTGGACCACCACAACAGAATTACCCACCCCAACAGCAACAAGTGTATCAACCTCTGTATCAGAGACGCGCACCATGGGAGGAGGCCATTGAAAACATGGCTAAGTAAAGTGAAAATTTCAGGAATGAGGTTCGAGCTAGTATAAACCAAACCAATGTATAGATTGGTCATTTGGCAAAAGCACTCGCCAAAGTTGAGGAGAACATGCAAAAACTCCCTCCTAATGGAATTAATCATAAGGAACAAGCCCAAGTGATATTGACAAAGTTGAAAGATGAGCAAGCAGAGAAATTTTTTGTTGAATCAAAAGCTAGTAGAAAAAGAGAAGAGGAGTCCAGTACAGGGCTTACAAGAGAGCAGATTGGTGAGGATCAAACTGAACCTCCCTACCCGGGCAGACTAAGGAAATAAGCCGAAGAAAAAAAAGCTAGTGAGATGATAAAGATGTTTCAAAATGTGGAACTTAACATACCTCTATTGGACGATATTAAACGTATTCTGAAATATGCTAAGTTCCTAAAGAATTTATGCTTGAGAAAGGTAAAAGTGGAAGAGGATGCTCGATATGATGGGGGAGAGTATGTCAACTGTAATCCAACAGAAATTACCCGTAAAGCACAAGGATCCTGGAATGTTTGCAATCCCATGTAACATCGCATGAAGGAATATGGATAAGGCCATGATGGATCTAGAGGCTTCAATAAATGTGATGCCCTTAGCCATTTTCAATCGCCTGGATTTGGGTGAGCTGAGGAATACTCGTGTAGTCATACAATTAGCAGATTGGTCTAATGCATACCCAGAGGGAGTGATAGAGAATGTGTTGATTAAGGTGAGGGACCTGATTTTTCCCGCCGACTTCTATGTACTAGACACTGGATAAGAGGCCAAGGAGAATTCTATCTTGTTGGGCAGACCTTTCATGATGACTGCGGGAACAAAGATAGACATGAAAATGGGGATTCTATCGTATGAATTCGATGGAGTTGTGGAAAAATTCAACATCTATGAAGCCATGAGGAGGAAACAAGAAATAGGCTCGGTTGAGATGATTGATGTGTTTGAACCATTGGTGCAAGAACAAAGCCTTGAGTTTAGTTCCGGTGACGCAACGGACAAAATAATCCAAGCTAGTCTAACCAATCACGATGCCGCTCAAATGGGAGATTGAGATTTGAAAGAGGCTATTATGGAATTATATTCGCTCAAAGAAAGCACTCTGGAAGCAGAATCACTAGATAAAGGAAATTATTTTGGAAGTATACTCAGTTGGAGGATCTGCAGAGGGCAAACCAGAGTTATTCTTTCAGTATGGGCAGCACGAAAAGTTGCTCCCATCAATTGTTAAGGCACCTGTCTTGGAACTCAAGAAATTGCCCAAACATTTGCAATACACTTATTTGTGACCTGAGGAGACTCTTCCAGTAATTATCACTGCAGATCTAACCATAGTGCAGGAATAAAGATTGGTCAGGGTCTTATGGAAGAATAAAGAAGCTATTGGTTGGACCTTGGCAGATATTAGTGGAATCAATTCAATTGAGTGCATGCATCATATATACCTTGAGGAAGAAGCAAAACCAGTGCAAGATTCACAAAGAAAGATGAACCCTGTGATGAAAGAGGTGGTACTTATGAAAGCTTTGGAATTATGAATTATTTTTCCTATTTCTGACAGCCAGTGGGTCAGCCCCGTACATGTCGTACCGAAGAAATTTGGAATACAAGTTGTAGAGAATGACAAGGGAGATCTGGTCCCAACGAGATTGCAGATTGGGTGGAGAGTTTGCATAGATTACAGAAAGCTGAACATGATCACAAGAAATGACCATTTTGATGCCTATTACTGTTTTTTAGATGGGTATTCATGATACATGCAAATCTTTTTTGCTCAAAAAGATCAAGAGAAAACCACTTTCACGTGTGTATATGGAACATTTTCTTACCGAAGAATGTCGTTTGGTCTGTGTAATGCACATAGGACTTTTCAAAGGTGTATGATGAGTATTTTCTCCGACTTATTGGAAAACTGCATTGAAGTTTTTATGGTTGACTTCACAGTATATGGAGACTCGTTCGATACATTCCTCGACCATCTAGAGCTCGTGTTAAAAAGATGCGTGGAAAAGAGCTTGGTGCTCAATTATGAGAAGTGCCACTTTATGATGAAAGAAGGAATAGTGTTGGGTCATGTTTTTTCTGAAAGGGGGATCGAAGTGGATAAAGCAAAGATCGATTCCATTGCTAAATTGCCATATCCAACTACGGTAAGGCACGTATGAGCATTTCTCGATCATGCAGGGTTCTACCGGCATTTTATCAATGATTTTGCAATAATTGCCCAACCCATGACCAGACTGCTGCAACAGGATGTCCAATTCGATTTCGATGATGATCAAAGAGGCATTTCTTGATCTAAGGAGTAGACTTGTGTCAGTCCCTATTATATAGCCCCCAGATTGGGAGTAACCTTTTGAGATTATATGCGACGCCAGTAATCACACGATTGGGCCTGTACTGGGATAGAAAAAAGGGAAGGAGAGCTACGTTATCTATTACGCCTCAAAAACCCTCAACCCCGCTCAATGCAGTTACACCACTACTGAAAAGGAGCTATTAGCAGTGGTATTCGCCATAGAGAAATTTAGATCCTACCTTTTGGGTACCAAGGCAATCATATACACTGAGCATGCAGCCTTGAAGTATTTGATGGTGAAAAAGAATTCTAAGCCACTTCTTATCTGATGGATATTCTTGCTACAAGAGTTCGACATCGAAATCAGGAATAAGAAAGGAGCTGCCAACCTAGTAGCAGATCATTTGAGCAGGTTACAAGTGTGCAAGGATGATGGAGAACCTATAGCAAACACTTTCCCTGATGCGAAGTTGTATGCAGTATATGCTAGTATGAAGATGGAACCTCTGAATGCCCTCACCAATAAGGAACCTTGGTACTCGGACATTGCCAATTATCTGATTACAAAAGAGGTTCCATCAGGGAAAACAAAGTTTGAAAAGCATAAATTAGTGACACAAGCCCGCTCTTACTTCTAGGAGAACAAGTCATATGGAGGTGTGTTCCTGAAGACGAACATACTCAGATCTTGGAAATGTGCCATGGTACCTCATGTAGTGGATATTTTGGTGGTAAAAGAACAGTACAAAGAATTTTGATAGCGGCCTTTAGTGTTTGCTGATGCAAGAGGATGGGTACAGGGCTGCCCGAAGTGCCAGATGGTTGAAGGCATTACAACCAAAGATAAGATGCCTCAAATGCCTATTATGCCTGTCACTTCCCGAATTCTATTGTGTAATAATGCCTAAAATTCATTGGATAGTGAAGGTGTAATAACGGAAAATAAACAAAGGAACATACTCGGATACAAGGGATTTTTTTATTGAAAGTGAAAACAATTGATTAACTTGCTTTCAATTACCCATCTCAAAAGCTCAATTGAATAAATTTGTTATGTAAGAGTCAAGAGGAAATCAAATAAGGTGTCGAGCATGAAACTCATGAAATAAATATCAGAGTTGGAAGAATTTAAAACATGATTAAGTATCGGTGTTGCAGCGGAATATTACATCAAGTCCCAAAGTTATATGTATGAGGACATATAACCTAAGCTTAATCATATCTTGACTCGAAACAATGAACGCCACCAAGCACACGGCACCATCATTATCCGAACTAACCTGCACGTTTTAGAAATAACATGCAGGGCTGAGTACTTCGTACTAAGTGAACACATGCCAAATTAAATTGAAAACTTGCTCGATAGAGTTATATAATTGAACTTACCTTTTTGTGCATACAATAAAATCATTTCACTTTTGAAAATGCTTGCACAAGCAGTAATATATCTTAAGTATGTACCAGATCTGCAATCAAATATTAGTGTCGAAAAGTAGGCCTCCTTCTCAGACACCGTGACCGACTTACCCAAGGGAAAGTACACGATCACTGACACGTGTACACAGAAATCCCATCTTACACAAGACTGAATTCGTCTTCCTCAAGTAGGAGGTAACATACATCAAAGCTCAAAAATTGGCAAGTCAATTAATTTAAAAACTCACATAATATGATAATAGTAATAACATTCATCGATTTGTTTTGGTTAGAAAGCTCACCTGTCATACAATGGTTTTGCTCAGAATACCTTGTTTTGTCTCTCTTCTTACTTCTGGAATCCACTCATTTCTTACTGTCAAACTTCACTCGTTCCTTCAAGGTTTACCTTCTTATAAGGATGAGTTCTATTTCTCATATAAAAATAAAATCTAAACTCGATTACTCGGATTTCTACTTGACTCGGATTTTTCTAACTTTTCTCGACTCGACTAATCAAACTCCTCGACTCTTCAAGTACTATACCAACAGACTTTCCTTAGACTCCTACATTTATACTCCACAAACTTGGTTTATCAAACAAATTAGAACTTATTCAAATAATCAAAATCGAGAAATCACTATTCATTTGATAAACTCAAAATTTCTCGATTTCACACATCAAACGACTTCAGAAAATTCCGAGATTAAATCTCAATCACTTTAAACACAATTCATTCACATTCAAGTCGTCACATCTCAAATCAGGTATTCACAAACAGGTAAACGATCGACTTCAATAAATAGTTGGAAAATAAAAAATTTTCCAAACTTCTTAAAATATTCTAGAAAAATTCTAGCAATTCAAATATATTCATTCATACTCAATTTCATACTCAGAAATTCATTCAAGACTCAAAATACTATCTCATGTTGACTCGGTACTGCTTGAATTGTTATCAGTTTTGAATGAAAACAGTTTTATTTCTCTTGTAAAAATTCAACAAATCCAATTATGGAATCGGATTTGAAATCCGAGTCCTTGTTTAAAAATTCTCGGAATAAAGTAAGACACTATTGTCTCGAAAAATGTGTACATGTTCCAAAAATTCTCAAACTTTTACGATTAACTTGAAATATATCTAATCGAATAATTACTCAATTAATTTTCAACTCTCGACTTATGAATTGAGAAAACCCTTACTTTAATTTTACATAACTTTCGGATTTTATCGTTTTTTTTGCATAAGAGTTCGTTTCTACTTGATTCGAAATCTAACATGCTTGATTTAATTGTCTAAGCTCAATTAACTCATAATCTCACTTAATCTTATTTCAATTTAAGAAATAATAATTCTATTCGAACATACTATGTCTGGACATACATGCTTGAAATAGTTAAAAAATTGTACGAATGCCTTCAAATTTATTTTCTACTTAGACTCCTTTCCGAAATATCGACCTCACGCACATTCGCTCCTAAATTCTACTCTCATCCTCACCCAACTCCTAAAATTGTGAATTTAAATTCGGATGAAATTTTATAATTAAAATCTAAAAAGTGTATGTTTATTAATAACCATACTGTCGAAACTATAAATTTAAATTATTAGTTAAAAAAATCCGTTAAATCTCTATTTTTACCGTCGTATGTCTGGACATAGTATGTCCAAATAGCACTACCCTTTTAGAAAATAGACTCTTAGTGCACAAAAACTTCGTTTTGGCATAACTTTTTTATTCGATCTTCGAATTCAGAAATTTAAAAGGCTATTTTACTTGTTTTAATCCAAATTTTATCTTGGAATCATTGTTTATATCATATCTCATCAAGATTTTCCCAGTTTTTCTAAAATTTTTTTTGCACGATTCCAATTTCCATACACTCGATCTATTTCATTAATTTCAAGTTCTCTCTTAATTAGAAAAATTCTAATTTCACTAATCTCTACTCATCTTATTACTTAGAACACATGATCATGAAAATTCACAAGTTTATATGCCCATTTAGTTCGAATTTTTTACATTTTTAGGCAAAACGAGTTTCTTTCTTCGATTCTTCTCATACTTAAGCTCAAAACATACTCAAATTCATTTATCAAGGATCAAACTAACAATCAAGACTTAACAACATCAAAAATCATCAAATTTTTCACTCATATGGTTTGAAATTTTCAAAGAAAAATTCCTAAAAATTCATGCTTCTTATTTTATATTTAAAACATGCTCAAATCATCATATATCACTTAATCCTACCAATACTCATCTAAATCAACTTAAAATCATCAACTTCTCATGCATATATGCATCGATTTTTCAAGAAAAACAACAAGAAATTCATACTCATCAATTTATCATTTAAAACTTCTTAGATTAATTCATATAGCTCAAATCCATCATAAGACTCTCCTTCATGATTTCTGGTACTCGTGAAGAGAAATGATCATGATTTCTCTCCTTCATTCTTTATGCATCCACGCTACTCAAGTTCATCACTAACATCATTAAATCATCAATCAAGAAGGACATAACAAAACTCTTATTTTTCACACTTAAACCCATCAGTTTTATAAGAGAAATTAGGGGAATAATTTTTCTCTTTTAATTAATCATCTCATAGTTCTTAGATTAATTCTTAAAACTTATTTCCATCATCAAACTCATGCTAGAATCATCAACTCAAAAACTCCTAAAAATACCTAAATTTTTGACAAACACAGGAAAGTAAACATCCATGATCTTTCCTTTATCTTCACATACATATAATCGTACAAGGATCATGAACAACATACCTAAAAATTAAAACTCAAGGTTCTTTCTTCTACCTTCATGTATGAAAAACACTCAAGCATTTAAGAATCAAGGCTCGAATGAAAAGCTTCAATCCCTTGCTCAAAAGACTATGTTGGTCAAACAAAAGAGAGATGAGAGGGGGATTTTGCTAACTTAATCTAAGCACAAAGAATGGGAATGATTATTCTTACTTATCTCCAAAGAAATCGATCTTAATTGAGATGATAATGGAAAACACTCTTACTTCCCAATTGATTGGTGATCTAATATGTCCAAAGTGATTAACGGTCTATTAATCTCTTAATCATATTATCTCATATTTGAACAAGTTCATTAACATATCAGGAACACATGCATGCAATTATCTACCACAATTTAGACCTCTCAAGCATAAGCAATCACTTAACAATCTTGCCCAGATCAAGTATAAAAACTTAGCTAGACATAATAATAAAACTACAAACACAATAACTAAAGGAACTCATAAGAAGAACTATATTAAAACTTACTAAGTACGTGAAAAGAAAATACGGCCAAAAGTGCCGATGAACAAAATACAAATAAATGTTTGCCCGTAGGACTTGTTTTTCTCCTCACAATTGCTCAATGAATTACAGGTAATGAAAGCATAAAAGACGGCATGTTTCGCAGCAGCTAGGCTTTAGTATCTATAGGCGAACGCCTAGGGTTTGGGCCCCCTAGTCTTCAAAATGGAAGGAATCCATGAGCTACCTTGGGATGCAAGTATGTCTTGATACGCACGACCCTCAACATGGCAAGTCACATCTATCTCCAAGAGATCCCTTACGTATCCTAAATCTAATCGGATAAGGAAAGATATTTAAGTTAGATCATCTTTTCCTTATGTTTCTAGACCTAGGAGAGTAACACGCCAGCTGACCAAAGCGCTACACCTATCTTTGTCTTGACCAATATCACTCTGTCTGACCTGCTTCTAGAAATGAAGCTTTCTATCTTTGTATTGCCCAGTTTTCTCCTGCAAGGCAGCAAACACCCTTCTGCCCAAAATATGTCCTCCAAGACACTAAAACTAGACAAAACACACACAAAAACTCGATCTAAACTACCTAGGATAGACACTAAAAAGACACAAAATAAGGACACATCAGGGAAAAATGATTAATTGTTGATATGTGAAATATTCGTGAGGCATTTGTACGTTCGGTTGAGTCTAGTGGTTCCGAAGAGATCTGAGCAGAATTTATGGGCAATTCTGACCAAGCGGGTTATCTCTGCTCGATAAGGGTTGTACCATGCCAAGCAAAGGCTAGGGCATGACAGACAACACTGTTCAGTATGCTTATGACCGAGTAGCTGAGCAGCGCCTTCAATGGAGTTGTAGATCTAGATGGCAAGGAACGGGCAAGGGGATACTGTGTCTTTCCTCTGTCTTGGGCTTCTCTAATGGCTATCCATAAACTGTGACAAGGCATCTGGCCATGGTTATTGACCAAGGGACTCACCTCACGCATTGTAGATATATCAATAACCGGTTGGACGTGTTAGCCGAAATGGATATCTGGTAAGTTATGTCTACTCTATAGGTGCGGAGCCGGGGAGCTCGCAAGAGAAGGTTGGTAAGGGTCATACTTGAAGGGATCGGGTATGACTACTATCTAAGGAGGAGTGAAGTATGACCTTGTGACCCGGGTGAAGTGTGACCTTCGAACCAAGTGACTACAAGGGACTCAACCATCCCAAGTGTGTAATATAATCTCTTGAAATGCCCGAATGTTTTTGGGCCACGCCTTGAGGTTATATGAAGCATGGACGGATCTTCAGTATGCCATAACCAAATACTCGTAGCAACAATAATCATGACCTACGCCAAATCTTACCTCTTTTATATTTAATTACCTTTAAGTTATTTGTGCAGATAACAGGATTGGATCGTAATAACCAAACTTGTGCACCTGAAGAGTAAAGTAGTTCCTCACTCTTCAGGAGATCGACCCTAGCTTACCACTAAGACTAACCTGTCCAGTTGTGGGCATAGGAGCGTGTACTGTCCGTCGGGGGCATACACAAGTATTTTGATCGTACCATACGATGGGTGCATGTCAGGCACCTTTGGTATTATCATGAGATCGAGACACTAGTAAGACGGCTACGAACACAAATACAGAGAGAAATAAAGACAGAAAGAATACGAGATTTGCAAGCCAGAGTTGTAGATCTAGATGACGAACGTGAAGATCTCGAAGGAGGAGATCTAGACCTAGAAGCAAAGAACCCAACTGACGACGAGATAGAAGACAACCATCAAGTGGAGCGTGAGTGCACGATGAGGGAGATGGTGTTCCCCACCTACCTCAACTTGCGATCCATGGGCATAAGGTTGCCCGAGCCAACCAGGAACTGGGAGCTGAAGCACACTTTCATACAAATACTCTTAAAGTTAAGTGCAATTCCTGGTGAGGACCCTCAGAGACACCTTCAAGATTTCTAGATGGTGGTCTCGACGGTTTCTACGATGGGCAGCATGGGAAAATTTATTCGGCTAGTCTCTTTCCCCTTCACACTCCATGACAACGCAAGAGTCTGGCTTTATTCTTTGGATGAAGGGAGTGTGACGATGTGGGCACAACTTTAACAAAAATTTCTGGAAAGATACTTCCCAGCTGCATGCATCTTGGATATGAGAAAGACCATCATAAGCATCAAAATGGGCCCTGGGAGTCCTTCTATGATTACTGGGAAAGATACAAAATGCTGATAGCAAAGTGCCCACAGCACAACATTTCCACTCATAATTTGGTGCAGAATTTCGTAGGAGGTTTGAGGGCCACGGAGAAGTCCTTTATCAATGTCTGCTGTCGAGGAAATATCACGAACAAAGCATCAAGTGAAGCCTTCAAGTAGTTAGGTGATATGGCAGAAGACTCTCGCAATGATGGGGAGAAATATTCAAGCAGCCTACCACAGAGCCCACAACAGTAGAGGCCAAGATTGATGAACTATGCTCTGTTGTGAAGATGTTGGTCAACAACTTAGCTCACAACAGAAGAAGAGATTTGAGCCAAACAATCAGTACTACAACCCTGCTTGGAAAAATCATGAGAATCTGAAATGGCTACCCAACCCTCATCATCAAAGGAACCAGGAAAGGCATCAACAGCAGTACCACCAACCTCAAAATCAGAACAAAGGGCCTTCTTTGACCGATGTGGTGAACATATTGGGAGCTAACTTCACTAAGGAACAGGAGGAGAATGCTAAGTTCAAACAAGAAACAAAGAATACCCTCGAGAACCTAAAAAATCAAGTGGGTCAAATGTTGAATGCCATGGCAAGGATGGTGAAGAGATAAGGTGAACTCATCCCTTATGTCGAGATACCTCAGAAAGCTCAGCTCAATGCAATGGCTTTGCAAAGTGGGAAGCCACTTCCTGAGAAGGTCTTCATGATAGAAAGAGAGCCCATAGTGGACACTGATAAGGGCACAACCACTAAACTCAAAAAGGAAAAGAACCAGTCGAAGAAAATATGGTAGAGAAGAAAGTAAAGTTCGAGAAGCCCTATGTCA
This sequence comes from Schizonepeta tenuifolia, assembly GCA_029490685.1. Lineage (NCBI taxonomy): Eukaryota > Viridiplantae > Streptophyta > Magnoliopsida > Lamiales > Lamiaceae > Schizonepeta > Schizonepeta tenuifolia. The sequence continues at coordinate 58,175,853 of CM055956.1, forward strand.
GACCCCCGAAGCCTATCATATAGGCTTCTTTCCCACATTGATTAACCAAGGGGAAGAAGGAGAAGGAATTAATGGAAATATTAAACATATTCAAGAAGGTGGAAATTAACCTACCCCTCCTTACTACACTCAAGACCATGCCTCGTTGTGCCAAGTTCCTGAAGGATTTATGCATGAAGAAAGTGAGAATACAAGATGATGCAAGGATCATGGGGGGGGGAGAGAATGTGTTCGCAATGATTCAAAGAAAGATGTCGCAGAAATGCGGAGATCCAGGGATGTTTGTAATTCTATGTGTAATTGGAAGCAGACAGATAGAAAGGGCGGTGTTGGATCTGGGGTAATGAAGACTACATAGATATTGGGGTAATGAATCTTGGGGTAATGAAGGCCACATAGATAGTGATCTAGTTGGCTAACAAATCACTTGTGTACCTGGAGGGCATTATGCAAAATGTTTTGATAAGATTAGGGGATCTTATCTTCCTTGCTGATTTTTATGTCTTAGATATGGGAAAAATGAGATCAAATCCGATGGATTGTTGCTAGGAAGACCCTTTATGAGGATGGCAAGGACTAACATCGACTGTCATTCAGGAAAGTTAACTTGTGAATTTGATGGTGAGAAACAAGGGCACGAAGAGTGCCGAAGGGATTGAAAACATGGAAGTAATGGATTATATGGAGCACATAGTGGCCTCCTAGGAGTTCCACAGAGGCATTGATGTGAATGAAGAGCAACTCTAGAATCGACAAAGAGGGCTTACTCCATCAGTAGAGGAGGTTCTGAGGCCAGAGATCACAAGATTGACAAAGTTAGGCATCATAAAACCTGTTCCAGAAGGGGAATGGCTCAATTCAGTGCTTATAGTGGCCACCACCTCTGATGAACACATCATGAAGGATGAACGAAATCTTTTTGTACACAAGAATCTCATGAATGGATGGTGCGTATATGTGGATTACAAAAGGGAAAGAGAAAAGACTTGCAGACAGCATGTCTCGATGAATTTCATTGAGAAATTTCCGAATTGGTTGTGAAAAGAATTTGATCCAATGATGCAAGTAAAGAGGCTTGAACGAGGGCAACAAATGATTCTTTATCAAACTAATTTCAACATGTAGAGGTGCAGAGTGACTACTAAGAAGAAAGGTCCATACGAGATTGTGGTCCACTATCAAAGTGGTGTTGTTGAGATCAAAGATTTAAAAACAGGGAAGTTATTTATGACAAATAGTCAAAGGCTCTAGACCTATCACGAAGATCAAGACAGAGTAGGTTGTGCTCTCACCACTACTCAGCCCTTCAACCTTGTCTGAAGAGGAAAGAAGTCAAGCTCACGACTATAACCAAGGAAGCTCACCAGGATGTAACCTGGAAAGAATTTTGTCTTCTTGTTTGCTCTTATTTTGGTGTTAGTTTAACTAACCTAGGTTGTAGAGGGTTTTTTCTTTACTTTTGGAGTTATCTGGTCTCTGTGAGTAGGTAAGAGGGCACCACCATTGCTTTGGAGGGCATGTAGATGTGGTTGGGAGATAAGAGGATTCATGAATAACTTGCTGAGTGGATATACCAGCAATCAAAAAATAAAAAGAAATAAAAAAAATAAATAAATTCGGAAATATCAGCCACGACCCTTCATATCCCCATTTTCAAAATTGAAAACCCTCATCTCTGATTTTCAACCACCCACCACTGCACTCTCTCGCAACCACCACAAACCTCCACCATATTTCTCTTACTTACCCTCCAAAACTGCCTGAAATTCCAACCTTCGATTCTGCACAAGATTGCCAAAACTCAAGGAAAATCAGAAGCCAGCATCCCAAAAGATCCTCCACATAAAAAAACCAGAAAGCTTAATAAAATGGCCAAGAAAACCCCCGTTAAAGATACCAAACAATAGAATTCCTCTTCTCCCGACCAAGACAAGGAGAATGCCACTACCTAAATGCTCCATCTAGGTGGAGCAATCCCTCAAAATGAGGAGGCGGAGAAATCACCAGAACCCTCACCAAAAATGATGGGTGCGAAGAGGAAGCTTGAAGACAAGGAGCCCACCCGGTCTTAAAGAAGAAAAAGGAAAAAGGGGATGGGTCTAAAGAAGAGAAAGATGGAGATGAGTCTACGGCAAAAACTGTAGAAGACAATATCGACGAGTTTGTGCCTGAAGATAAAAAAGGAGAGAAGTTGGTCCACGAAGAAGAAGCTTCCATGGTGTCTGCAGAATTGGTGAAGTCATCGGAGCCCTCCAAAGAAAAGACTGTAGCCAAGAAAAGGAAGACGATGAATCGACCAGCAACTCCTTCATCCTCTAAACCCCCGTTGAGAGATGTAAAGATGGGACCTCCGCCCTTCAAGAGGGTTTTGGTGCCTAAAACTGTGGATGCAAAATCCATGGAAAAATTAGGGGTATGGACGGACATGAAGCACTATTTCGGGAATATAGGGCGGAGCCCGTTTCTGACTTAGAGAGGGAAGATGTATGGAGATTTGGCGAGGCAGTTTGTGAGGACTATGTCAATGAAGACTCCAACCGCTGTGGGGCTAGCCACTGCATGCCTCCATTTTGAGATCAAGGGGAAGAAAACGAGTCTGTCAGTGACTGAGATAAACCAGGCTGTGAATATGGCGGATGTTTGGGATCTGCAATAGGAGGAGTACAAGAATGCTGTGAGGAAGATATTGGATCAAACATTGCATGAGGTGCAAGAGAAGTGGATGATGTTGGGAAAGACCCGGAGTTCAAGAGTGGGTACTCGAAGGGGCACAAGTTGAAGAATGATGGCCTCTATCTTTGCTATCGGGTGAAAGCCTACAACTTCTACGGGAAGGATAATGCCAGCGACTTCATCACAAGGAAGGAGTTGTATCTTTTGTGGTGCATGGAGACCAAGCGGAGGGTCAACTTTGGGTCCTTGGTGATCACGTAGCTTCAGAAGATCAACAAGACCACCCGGAGCAAGATAATGCTAGGCCGATTCATCACCGAATTGGCCAAGAACATGAGGTTGTTGAATAAGGAAAAAATGGAGGCCATCCCTGAGGAGCTGCTGGATATTGGATGCCTGCAAAGGATACAGGACATCGAGGTTGGAGAAGGAGGGGTCTACAAATTTGCCTACTCCGAAAATAAAGAAGTTGTTGTGGAGGGCCCTATGACTGCTGTGATGGGCCAGGAGATACTTAACCGCATCCAGGAGGTGGAGGCAGTTTCTGGAGGCAACAACCACATCCTCAAGGATATCCTTCGTGCTCTCTAGGAGTTCAATGAAATGAAGGAAGCCAGGTACCCTGGGGAGCAGCCTGCTCCCTAGTTTATGTTATCTCATTCTTTATATTTAGTAGTTTAGGTTTGTCTTTTTCTTTTTCTGCGAAGTTTGTCTTTTTTTTTTATGTTATGAGGCTGTTGGATTCCACCACTTTTCTTGCAGCAAAGTGTGTGGGTATGATGGTTAATTATGTTTGTTGTGTCTTTAGTGATCAGCATGACTTACTTCTTTTCTATATCTGTTTTTGTGTTCATTCTATTGGCTGAAATAAATAGGGACGGCTGAAATAAATAGGGACGATGAATGGGTATGTGAGCATAAACCTGTGAGATTTTGAGCTTTACATGCTATATTATGGTATATACAACATTCCTTTCTTGTGTGATTATACATTCTCATCTAGGATTCTACTAAAACTTGTTTGTTTGGCTCTTAATAATGTGTGACTATGGGTGTTGATGATTAGATGATTTGGGCACTTCTTTCTATGAGCCTACTTAGCCAAATGCCTACCCTGGACAATATATCCCTTGCTAGCCATGTTTGAGCCAAATAATTCATTTGAATTAGTCTGATAAGAAGCCCAGAAGTTTTATGGTCACTACGCAAGGCATAAAAATCACTGAAGAAAACAGAAGGGATAAGGGCAGAAAAAGTGAAGAAAAACCACCCTAGAGCTTAAGCAAAGAAATCCTAAAATGTATTTGAGGGTGGTTACAAAAAAAGGGGAGGGGGTGGGGGGAGAAAAGAAAGAAATAAAAAAAAGTAGGAGCTATGCTAAGGCTCGCAATGCAAAGAGTCTAGTAGGAAGCAGGACCCTGGAGGCCTCAATAGAGCCTATAATGACCTTTGCTAGTTCCTAAATGATCTCGCCTACCTAAAGCCTTGTTATAAGCTGCTAAGTCCTTTTGATAATCTGAAAGCACCCTAGTTTTTAATGATTGGAGAATTATGAGCCAATAGACAAGCCTATAGCATGGCCAAGATTGAGAAAGTTATGAGCGTAAACACTTAACCATGCATACATGAGAGGTTCTGTGAGGGAGTGAATCTCATGTTGCATACCCAATTTTGACTTATTTATTGACCTTGATGAACGAACATGTTTTTTTTTGCGTCTTTGTTTTCTATCTCATGTTGATCTTGTCTTGTGTCTGTTGTTTTTCTTTTGTGTCTTTCCTTAGAGTAAGTCTGACCACATAGTTGAGAACAAGTATGAATTAAAGTTTGTGGGTATGACGAGCCCTATTTCTGTGCTCTTTTTAGTGTCTATAGAGGTCTTGATCGAGTCTTTTATTTTCCTCTATTTTGGGTCTTTTGTGTCTGGGAGGACACACTGGCTTGCAGGGCACCAAATTCTTGCAAATAGGCACAATGGAGCGATTTTAGGGCATAAAAGTGCATGAAAAGCAGCAGAGAGCTAGAGGGCTCAAGGAGCTTGATGGTAATTACGATGTAAGGCGGCAAAGCCACGAAGATTCCATGAGCTGAAAAGTCTAAACTTTGTCAAAAATGGAAAGAACAGCTCTGACAAGGACCACAACATCTTCAATGGTAACCTCCAATAGCAGCAGCAGGGATGACCAATGAGATGTGAGAGAAAGGATGAAGGACTGAAAGTGAAGGTTGACCTACCAAGAGGGATGTCAGACTTGAAGCTTCATTAAACGGCGGATTTAAAATGCCTAAACTCCAACTACTAACTTGGAAGCCGCCATATATAAGCCATTCCTTCTCCAACACTAGGATCATCAAAGAACACCTCCATACTTTCAAAATTTTTTTGCAACTTGGTTCTGTAAAAATAATACTACTCTTTACACTTTTTTGTTAAGACCTCTGTGAATCAAACAATCATTTTCAGTTTTATGCTAAGTATGTTTGTGTTTATCTTTTGTGTTCCTTGTTCTTTCATTTCTATGTCTAGCTAAGTTCTTTTGGGTCGGTTGAGATGCAGTGAGGTGTGAGTGTGGTGTGTGAGAAAGGTGAGGCTGAAAGCTCATCGGAGAGCTTCTGGGTCCATTCCCGATGTGCTGGGCTTGATTCCAAAGTGGTGGAGTCTCCACAATATTGGGAAAAGGTATAGGGGGTCCCCTCATCTTCGGTCGTGTTGTGAGCCTTGGAGAGTGGTGTATGACGAAAGTCATGCTTCTAGCCATCTTAGGCCTTCTAAATCCAAAGGCTGCTGATGAAGAGGGCTCAATTGGTGACTTTTCCAGATGCGAGCTGATTCTCTAGACAGTGAGGTGGCCTCTCGAGGCAATTTTGAGGGTTCGATACTGAAAGGAAGAGCTGGGGTTGAGAAGCTCACGTATGTGACATGGTAAGAGTAAAGGGGCGTAAGTATCGAGACCCTATAACCGAGAGACATGCCCACGCAGCGATTATTCGAAGGCCTGCGATCCCAACATACATACATACACACTGAACCAAGTCTAGACCAATTCAAGCATACCCTCTATATTTGATACCTTCGTGTTTTATTTTAGTGTTTGTTTCTAGTTGATGTTGAGAGTGTTCCAAACCAAAACCAAAATTCTATCATGTGACAACGAGGTCATCACAGCCTACCTCCCTTGGGTTCGACCTTGAATACTTACCCTAGTTGTACCTAGTGGTGGGCATCAGGACATATAAATTGTATTTTGATGAGTTCGAGATCCCAACGACAAACTCGGCACCATTAATCCTCTAGTCCAGACAAACAGACGGATTGCTCTCCAACACTGGGATTGTCCACCTCTAATGGCTCCACGAAGAACATGTCCATCATCTTGTTAATGACCGGGTCGTCCTCCAAAGGTATATCCTCAATTGGGTCCTCAACTGGGTCCTCAACTGGGTCCTCAATTGGATCCTTGTTGTCATCTTCGACCTCATCTAAAGCCATAGGGAGGGTCTGAAGGGGTAATGCAATGATCGATGCTTCACCCAGTGGAATGGGTTCTAGTACTAGCGGTACACCTTGACGAAACTTTGCCGGTGGGTCTCCTTTGGTTATATGCTGAGTGAATAGTGCGACAACAAACTCATCGTCGTATCCGAACCAGCGGTCACCTACGTGGTGCCAACCGACGTGATGCTCAATCCGAGAGTAGGCAAATTTACACCACTCCTCTAGCAGTCTGGAGATTAGGTAATTCATGCCATTAACCCCACTAACATCGCAGTACTTCACTTTCTTCTAAACTTCAAGGTATCGTGCTAAGCCTATTGATGGTGGCTCTCTCGGCCCAATCTAAAACCAACGGTACTCTCGCAAATCCTCATAGCATTGTTCACCCATCCCATCGAAAGAAATAGGTCCACACGTCTGAAACCAGAAGTTGAATCGCGTACGTTAACGTTGCTCCTCGATTATTGTCGCGTCGAAACAGCGTGGTTCTATCAATTCTATTCTTGGAGCACTTATCTTACGTTGTTCGAAAAGACATTTAAGCTCTTACAAGGATCGAACAAATACATGCAAACTCAACTTTCAAATAACATCACATACTTTAAACTTTCAACTTTCAAACTTTCAAAATTTCAAACTTTTCAACTTTCAAACAATTTTTCATACTTGCATTCATGCATCAACAAATACAAAACCCTTTAAACAAAAGCACTTCAAAGAAAGCTTTTAAAAGATCGTACTTGTAACGTTGGAGGAGATGAGGCGCTCAGATTCCCATTTTAGAACATTTAGACTAATACTTGAATTAGAAACATAGAATTCAAGCACATACAGACTTTCAAAGAATTCAAGCTTAAAGTAGATAAATCAGAGCACGTACTAAGCCTTGGCTTTCATGCCAACTGTAATAGCCAGCCCGCCTGACTACTACTTTAGGAAAGACGGACTGGTACTAAATCACGATCCTACGCCGGTTCTAGAATAAAGATGACTAGAACGGGTGAACCATGACATAAAACATAAACATTTCTCTTTTCTCAAAAAGGCTCCCTTTTGAATCAAAGAATAATAGGCTGTCTAACATGCTTGGATCTAGGTTAAACACGCAATCTTGAGTCGTTGATCAAATTGGAAATTCGATTGTTAGAGGAATCCTAACATGCTCAGTTCTAATGCTTGAATCAAACACCAAGGGCAATGTTTCAATAAACAATTAGAGTTAACAAATATTCAATAGGCCCATTGGAAGCCCAAAACACTTTTGAAGTTATAGAAAACATTTCATGAATCAATAGGTATCAAGCATCAAAAATGGATTCGGGGTGCATGCTTCGTGAATTAAGTTACAGACACAATAGAATAATTACGTTACAACCATATCGAATGAATAAATTATGCAGCGGAAAGATAAACTCCCAAGATATGAGTATGAAGACTAATATCCCTAGCTTGAACAACATGATGAGAAACGGGGAATCCTCTGAGCTCGCCCTCATCCCGCCCAAAACCTGCATGTTTTTTAGAAAACTATTGCAGGGCGTGAGTGCAGGGTACTTAGTGAACACATGCCAAAAACAAACTTTAAGGCTTTGAAATAATCACAAGTTTGAAACTTACCACTTAAGCTTGAGCACCAAGGGTTTTTTAAAAGATTTTCATTGGGCAAAAGCCAAAACGTCTTCTTTCATAAGTGTCCGGACAAAACATAAGTGAGTGAACCAAATATGTCTACAACATCATCATTAAAGCAATGAAGAGAAGGAGGCCTCCTTCTAATCACCGGGAATCAGCCAGAGGCTCACGATTCCTACTATACACAAATCTCACTTGGCGCGAGACCGAATTAGTCCTTCTTTCTTAGTAGATGGCATCACACACAACATTAAAAAAAATTCAAGTCAAACAGTTATAAAACATGTTTCATCATGAATTGAGACAAAAAGGATCCTCGGCTAGAAAAGCCCACCTTATGCGACGATTTCCTAGCTTTCTACTTTTCATTCCTTTCTTGCCTTCACTTCACTCCTCCTCAGAAAGTCCCTTCAATCGAATTAAATTAGAAATGGAACAACGGAAAAATGAGAAACGAAGCTTATCCTTTTAACTTATCTTATCTTAAAAGGATTTTTCTTAATCTTAATGAAGGCACCTAAATATTAAAGAAATTCAAGGGATTTCTACTACTTCCTTGCACATACTACAACATGCTCATAAATTTTTTACTACTATGCATGGTTAGATATGATCACAATATGCAAAACTTCAACATGCTTGGTCTCTTAAGACCACACAAATTGCAAACATTCATGCTTTATACAACCAAATGAGTCTTAATACTTCTACATCATGCTCGATTCTAATTAACACAAAAACATGCTTATACATCATACTTAACTTCATCTTACTTAGTCTCTTAAGATCACATACTTTCAAGTAATCCTAATAAATAAAAATCCAATCAAGTCTTAATCATGCTCGTCTAGAGTATTAATCACAATTCTATCATGATATAATAACATACATTGAGCAATCATACCCTTTCCAATTATGCATACAATCGGTCAAGACTAGGTATAGGGTTAGGGTGCTTCATTTTCATGCAAACCACTTCCAATTATGCTTAAATATATCATAAAGGGATCTAAATAAGTAACATTATGTCAAAAATGGATGCTAGGATTTCAATCTCTAAAATGGATGGCTAGGATTGAAACTTCCATGAAAAGTTTGGTAGGTTAATTATGGTGGTGACAAGTGTCCAATGCTGGACTTGATGAGCTGGTGATAAGTGTCACTTTTTAGAAGGTTGTGGGCCCCACAACTAATGTTGTCCAACTTCACTATGTCAATATACTAAAAATTAGCTAACACACATTTTTCATTTGAAACGAATGATTCTTGGTTTGAAATTTCTACCAAAGTTCATGAAATCATGTCACGAACAATATACTAAAATTTGGTGAAAACGGACAACTTTCGATTTTTTACTAAAAGACAAAAAACTGCATTTTTGACCCGAAAGCCGGAAATTCAACTTTTCAAGCAAATCATTGCAGCAACTCACATTGTCATGCATTCATAAGTCACTTAAGATCATATAAACATATACTTCATACAATCATGCATTGACTCACCGAATTTCCCAAATTCAGAAAAAAAAAATGCCATTACGGGAAACTTTCCTTTTATACAAACTTTATATTTTTGGAAAAGTTTCTACTTTAAGAAACTCTAAGAGGCGGGGTGTTACAACAAGGAAGTCTAGACCTCGAGGTCGCCGAGCAAGGGGGAACAAAAAGAAAGGACCTTCGCAGCCAAGGCACAATCAGCCCAAGCGCAGCTTACACAAAAGAGCTCATCATCAGCCACAAAGGCATCCGAACTGGGACAATCCGAACTTCTACCACCAGACATACCCAGTTGAGCGTCAATACCAGCCAGACTTCAGTGATCAGTATCATGGTTCGGGTTATCCATAGTATGGATATACACCAGGAGCTAGACAGTTTGGGTCCTCTCCCAGATAGTTCTCACCATGAAGAAATCGACCGAGTCAGCCAGGTCAAAATCAAGCTCATCAGAGACAAGGATATCCACTGAAGAATTGGACTGCTCGGGCTCCCAGGCCTACTCAGTCAACACTCTATGTGGATGAAGAAGGGAAAGTGATTCGAACTGATCACGCAGTTCGAGTCTTCAAGGAATCTCCTGTCACTAACCTCCCTGGACCCAACTGAGTTTGGGTACCAAAATTTTATCTTGTGTTTTGCAGGAACATGATGAACTGAGGAAGGAAGAGCTTGTAGATTTGTTATGAGTATCATTGTTGGGAAAAGCCTAACATAATAAGATGATGGAGATGGAGATCACAAGTTGAGGGGAAATCTCAACTCGAGGTTCAGTTGTATCAATTCGTCCTTTAGTCATTAAGACAGGTGTTTTGAAATTAATTCAAACATCCACTGATGTAATGGTTGATTTGTTTTCGACTTTTGGGTCTTTTGGCCCCATTTTTCTCTTCTTTTGTGTTTGTATAAGTTGTATAGGGAGAAAACAGGTATTGTGGAGAAGGAAGCTTGGAAATGGGCATATGGACTAAATATGGTCGGAATGGGCATTACTGAGACAAATCAACCCAAGCTGCTAGAAATGAACCCCCCAGGACGAGAGCTCGGCGATGTACCACTCAAAACACCTCTGAGCAGAGACGATCCCTGAAGAATTCCACCTGGTGTAAGGCTAACCGAAGGATGCAGTTAGTATGACCATGCACGACATCAGGAGTCAGCAGCCAGAGCCAAATATGGAAAGACGTGTGGATGACATATTCAAAAGATTTTGGCGAATCCTGGTGATAGAATGATCTGGGAAAATGTGGAGTCAACTCAATCAATCAATAATTGATGGCGAATCACCTATCATATCAATCAATGATCAAGCTAAATATGGAAGGTGATCACTCATGTTGGTAAGACCATGACAGACTGTCCCAGTCAGCACATATGGGGTATTTATGGAAAAACGTGTGAAGGACCAAGGATGGAAGGTTCTAGCAAATCTGAGATATCAACATCAAGAGAGAGATAAAGTCACCAATCAATTAAAGCCAATCATCCCCAGCAATCAAATCAATCACGACCATATATTTATGGAAAGTCAGTCACATGGATACTGTCAGAAAACTAAGGCTAGGGTTAGACTGACGTCTCTCAACTATATAAGTCCAGCAAGTGTGGCTGGTGGAGAGAGTTAGCACCACTTAACACTTAGGACCAGATTCATCTTCTCTCATTTACACCTTTAGTTGGTTTGTTGTTCTACTTTCATTTCCAAACAATTTATTTGCTTTTCGTATTTTAATTCCATGTGACAAACAAAGCCAAGGCGATTTGCCTTAGGTATTTCTATATCAAGTATTTCATATTTTCTCCTATTCATGTGTTCATTTCAATTCATGTTTATGTATTTCATTATGTGTGAGTAATCCCCCTGGTGAGATTTGGGTGGGGGAAAATGATTAATTGTTGATATGTGAAATATTCGTGAGGCATTTGCGCATTCGGTTGAGTCCAGTGGTTTCGGAGAGATCTGAGCAGAATTTATGGGCAATTCAGACCTAACGGGTGATCTCCGCTCGGTAAGGGCTGTACCATGTCAATTAAAGGCTAGGGCATGACAGTCAGCAATGATCAGTATACCTATAACCGAGTAGATGAGCAGTGCCTTCAATAGAGTTGTAGATCTGGATGGCGAGGAATAGGCAAGGGGATACTGCGTCCTACCTTGGTCTTGGACTTCTCTAATGGCTATCCATCAACTGTGACGAGGCATAAAGCATGGTTATTGACCAAGGGACTCACCTCACGCATCGTAGATATATCGATAACCGGTTGGACGTGTTACCGGAAATGGATATCTCGCAAGTTATGTCTACTTTGTAGGTGTGGAGCCGCGAGTTTGGAAGAGAAGGTTGGTGAGGGTCATACTTGGAAGGATCGGGTATGACTACTATCTAAGAAGGAGTGAAGCATGGCCTTGTGACCAGGGTAAAGCGTGACCTTCAGACCAAGTGACCACAAGGGATTCAACCATCCCAATTGTGGAGTATAGACTCTTGTAATACCCCAATGTCTTTGGGCCACACCTTGAGTTTATACGAAGCATGGATGGATCTTCAGTATGCCTATGACCAAATACACGTATCAACAATAATGATGACCTAATCCCAAATCTTACCCCTTTTATATTTGATTATTTTCAAGTTAATTTGTGTAGATAAATAGGTTGAAACCGTGACAACTCAATTTATGCACCTGAAGAGTAAAGTAGTTCCTCACTCTCCGTGGGATCGACCTTAGCTTACCGCTAAGACTAACCAGTCCGGTTGTGGGCATAGAAGCGTGTACTGTCCATTTGGGGCATACACAAGTATTTTGATTGTACCATATGACGGGTGCGTGTCAATGATAAAAAATTAATAAGCCATGCGGTTGCATTCTATGCAAAGCTAGTCCTAATCTGTAGGCTATGCTTTTGATACAGCGAGTGGGCTGACATGGTTGTTTAGAAACACCTCATGTGCACGTACCTGACACAGCCAGACCCACGTCCTGCGCACGTTCTCTTATGTCGAACGGTTACAAATCTCAACCGCTGAAGATCAAAAGGCGGGAATCATCCTCTACCGTTGATTCCATGAATTATCTTCCTATATAAGGGATCCCATAAATTCATTTTCCTCTTTACATACTCTGTTTTCTCAAACCCCCTCTGCAAGACATTTCTGCATGAATTTGCTCTTGCCTGTGTGAGAGTTCAATCTTTCTCAATCACAAATCTTCAGAGTTCCATATCAATTCAGGATCATGCCTCCGCATGTTGCTAAGAACATTGCCTCCTCTGCTATGTCTATTGAAGCTGCTCTAGACAATGTGAGGTCCTTGGTAATGTTTGAACATGTTCTGTCTCTCGCTCACCAGGACCACGACGTCTTGGAAAGGATAATCAATCTCATGAATAACTCTGGATTGAAGCATTGGGTGTGCCATGAACCTAAGTATCTTTTTTCCTCCGCTGTTGCAGAATTCTTTGTCCACATGCATAAAGACAGAGAAGGAAATCTCCTCTCATTTGTGCATCTTACCATGGCCACCAAAGTTGATGGAAACTACTAATCGAAATGGCTGTCAATCAACATCGACAACTACCTGAACAAGTTGTTTCAACTACCATCTTTAGGAGAAGATCTTTCAGTTCTGACTGACATAAAAGTTAGCAAGTTCATCCGTACAATCACCATCAACGGAGAAGAATTCAAAGGAGGAATGCAATGCACAAAGTTGGAGCCAGAGCCTTGTTTTCTGTAAGACATAATTGCTTATTGTGCTCATCTTCTTTCTGGTTCAAAGGCTGGCATAAGCCGACCAAAGATGAAGCCTACGATGGCGATTTACAAGCGCGTCAAAATCGATTAGTTCAATCACACAAAGTTTCAACTCTGGGCGGAAGCTGCCAAGATTAAGCACGACAACTCTACCTTCAAGAGTTCAGGAAAGCTTCTATATGGCACGTAGGTTAGCTTAATCATTCTGTACTTAGCTGAAAACAACATATGAAAGTGGATTAGAGTCACGCGGACAAGGAGTCCCTAACTGATAAAGAGAGACGGTTTAGTTCTGAATGGAGAATCAATGAGGTGCTTGCCCTAACCTATAAGGGAGCTTCTCTATCTAAGCAAGGAAAGAAAATGACTCGAGCTACTCAGTCCAAGCAACCAAAGTCAGGTCACAGTCAGAAGGCGACTGAATCCCAGGCTGACTTTGATCATAACGAACTCTAACTCCATCTCCCAAGAAGAAGAAGACCAGAAAGACCAAGGAGGCTAGTCCGACTCCCTCACCATCACAAGAGAAGAGCTATTCATCCTTCCCCCCCCAAAGAGAAAGAAAAGGAAGAGAAACCAGAATCTTCTGTTGTTCCCTTGGTGACTAAAAAGCACAGATTGGTAAAGCCAGGAGAAATGCTACCACTGGAGACTGGTTTTAACCAGTATGGCTCTCTCACCGAAAGCAATACAGTTAAGGCTGAAGCTGCCCGGACCACAACAAAGAGAAGAATAGTCTCATCAAGCACACTCTTCCTCTGCGTCAGAAAAATTTAACAAGGATCTGGCACAGACAGCTCAACCTAGTCCAGAGTCCAAGCTTAATCAACAGACTCTTTCAACTATGCTCTCCCCTAAACCAATCTCAGTCCATATACCATCCAAGGATGTCGCGAAGCCTTCAATGAAAAATGGAGGCCTGCTACGGACACGCACCCATCGTATGGTACGATCAAAATACTTGTGTATGCCCCTGACGGACAATGCACGCTCCTATACCCACAACTGGATTGGCTAGTCTTAGCGGTAAGCTAGGGTAGATCCCACGGAGAGTGAGGAACTACTTTACTCTTCAGGTGCACAAATTTTGGTTGTCACGATCAAATCCTTTTATGTGCACAAATAATTTAAAGGTAATCAAATATAAAAGGGGCAATATTTGGAGTAGGTCATGATCATCGTTGATATGTGTATTCGGTCATAGGCATTCTGAAGATCCGTCCATGCTTTGTATAAACTCAAGGCACGGCCCAAAGACATTAGGGCGTTTCAAGAGTCTATACTCCACACTTTGGATGGTTGAATCCCTTGTGGTCACTTGGTCCGAAGGTCACACTTCACCCCGGTCACAAGGCCAAGCTTCACTTCTCCTTAGATAGTAGTCATACCCGATCCCTCCAAGTATGACCCTCACCAACCTTTTCTTCCAAGCTTCCCGGCTCCGTACCTACAGAGTAGACATAACTCGCGGGATATCCATTTCCGGTAACACGTCCAACAGGTCATCGATATATCTACGATGCATGAGGTGAGTCCCTTCATCAATAACTATGGATTGATGCCTCGTCACAGTTGATGAATAGCCATTAGAGAAGCCCAAGACCGAGGAAGAACACAGTATCCCCTTTCCCGGTCCTCGCCATCCAGATATACAACTCCATTGAAGGCGCTGCTCAGCTACTCGGTCATGGGCATACTAAACATTATTGTCTGTCATGCCCTGGCCTTTTCTTGACATGGTATAGCTTTAACCGAGCGGAGATCACCCATTGGGGTAGGACTATCCATGGATTCTGCTCAGATCTCTCCGGAACCACTAGACTCAACCGAAGGCGCAAATGCCTCACGAATATCTCAAATATCAACAATTAATCATTTTCTCCACCCAAATCTCACCAGGGAAACTACTCACACATATTGAAATGCATAATAATGAAGGTAAATAAACAAATGAATAACATAAATTACAAAATACTTGAACTAAGATAATACCTAAGGCAAACTGCCTTGGATTTTTTTACGGCTGGAATTTAAAATGAAAGCTAGTAAATTGTTTTGTGCGAAAATATAAATGAGCTGAAAGTAAATTGTATCTTGAGCTGAATACTAGTGAATGCTAGGGGTAACCAATGTTGTGTTAGCCACAGTTCCTGGACTTTTATAGTTGAGGTTGTAGCAGTCAAATTTCTTTTCCAGCAGACCATATCGGCGTGATTGATTGCTTGCCATATTTAGCTTGATCTTGATGGATGCTTGATTGATCGGGTTGTTGATTGGGCATCAGCGGGTGATTGATTGGAGTGATTTGATTGCCTTCCAGATCCTTCTGCTGCTGAGACACGATATAATCTCTGCAAATCTCCTTCACGCGTCTTTCCATATTTAGCTTTGGCGGCTGACTGATGATGACGGTTGTGGTCATACTGGTTGCGTGCTTTGGTTGGCCTCACACTAGGGTACTTTTCTTCTCTAGGGGGAATCGATTTCATGCAGTGGGCTAGAATTACTCCAGTAATGCCCATTCTGACCATCTTTCCTATGTTTGCCCTGGACTGAGCTTCCTTCCTTCGAATTGCTACTTTCTTCCCTATTCAGACATTACAGACACAAAAAGATAGGAAAAATAGGGCCAAATGGCCCAAAAGTAGAAGACACATCACACCTACACACTTAAACCATACTTGACCTCAAGTATATAGATGGATTCACAAAAGACACCAAGAAAGGGATGAATGAAAAGGAATAAAGACTTCAAGACATGAAACTGCGCAGTTAATTGGATCAGCTTACACATGCATGCATCAACCATAGAATCAAACCACACACCCTTGAGCACATAATTAACATGTATAGAATGCAATATCCTCTCAAGCTCTAGTGTGTGTGGTTAAGTCTTTACTCTCACACTATGCCACTACTGGTTCTCCTTTTGGTTTGGTTGTTGATTCACAATAGAGTTTTAGCATAGGTGAAATTCATCAAAGGGACTTTTTTGGTTCATACTGGGCATACGGAGTGGGGGTTGGAATTTCTGGATAAGTAGTTTAAAACTTCGTTCCAGTCATATTGACCTCTCTTTTCGGTATTGAACTCCCAGTTTCTCTTTCTTTGTTGTTCAGGGCTTATTTTCTTTCTTTGAATTAGTTTACTTCCCTTACTTCATCATTTTATATTCCCAGCTATTCCTGTCTAAATCATGCTTTTTCACCTTGGAGTAATAAGAAGCCCTTATCTTTTGTATAATGTGGGAGTCACATCTTCTATTCAATTCCGACTTAAGGCTTATGAAATAGTTAAGTTCGGCTCAAAGTGGTTAGCAAGGATTGCTTTAACTCAAGGAATTAATTATGGGGCTCTAGATCAAAGAAAACTGCCCTAATCATGTGAATTTCTACCAGCTAGCTAGAATCTACAACCAAATTCTAAGATTACCAAGTTGCATAGTCACACCATGAATGAATGCAATTTAGGCTCAAAACTCTCAGGTAAGAGTATTTAGTATGCTCACTACTGCTCATATGCAATTATGCTCATCATACCATCAAACACCCAAACCAAATAGCATGAATATTCCACCAACACCACTTAACTTGCGCAACACAGACTCTAACTACATACTAGACTCATTTAAACACCAATGACAGAAAACGTAAAAATCAAAAGATAAAAGTAAAACCTAATCTACAAGTAGGGATAGAAAACTTAGTCATTTTGGTCGGAGGCATCCTCCTCTCCTCCATCAGCTTTAGCCATCAGTGCTTCGGATCGAGTTCTCATGTCAGTCTTGATCACCACCATCTCCTCTCTCAACATTGCCAGCTCATCACGCAACTCCCTCAACTCTGCCAGTATTGATGCTACCTTACCATCAGTAAGGCATGGGACCGCCTACTGTCGTGCCCTGAGCGGTTCAGCCCTGCTTGAGGCTCCTTCTGGATAGACCAACGAATTATTACCATGCTCATCCACCTCAATGATCCTCCATCTCACGAAGCGCCCTTGGTCGAAGAACCTGGTGTCCGATACTGAAGTATCATCAGGCTGCTCCACGTTAAAGTCAGTGAGGTTGTTTGCTAGAATTGTCACAAAGGGGCAGAGAGATAGGTATTTGTTGCTGTGGGTAACTCCATACTGAAACTACAGCGCCACCGTGAACCCAAAGTTCACCCTTTTCTTCTCCGACATACACCACAATAGGAATACCTCCTACTGGGTGTCCACATTTGATCCTTCCAGGCGGCCATAAATGTTGTAGGCTAGCCATCAGTAGCATATCTGCAGTGCTGGGTCTCGAATTTCGTTGGATTTGCTGGTATTCTTCACATACTTGTTCTTGGTTGATATAATTGACCAGTAGCGGTCAATCTGAGACTTCCATTCAGTTGAGACCACTGTCTCTACATCTTTGTATTCCTCTCCATAAAAATTTTGTGGTTCGAGCAATCCTAGTTAGATGTTCAACTCACAAGGTACCAGGAGTCTTGATAGTGTAGTTGCCACGGGGCTTGAACTCGACCGTTCCCATGAACTCCTCCGTTATCTTCTTGTACGCCAAATAATTCCATTCCAAAACTTTCCCCCAGCCTATTCCTTCAAAATACCCCACCACCTTCTCCTTGATTCCAAATTCCTCCAATGACTCCGTAAGCAGAAAATACCAATGACTGATCTCTTTGTGCTGGAGGACGGCATACCGTTGACTGTCTCTCGGTATGGTCATACCAGATGAAGCAGGTCGCACCAAACCCTTGCGCTTGACTGCATATTTCTTGGCGGTGATACAAGGTGCAGATTTTGTCGGGGCTAGTATTCCTCCAGAATCAGAACTACCCATAGCTTCTGATTCCTCCCTTCTTTCTTCCTCAGCCTTCTTTTCTTCCTCATTCTCCATTTCCACTTTTTCCACAGCAGAGGCCTTTCTCACCGTGTTTGTAGTGCTAGCCTTGCTCCCCTCTTTGCTTGGTTTTGTTTTTGGCAGCACAGGGGGTTTTGAAACATCCAATTTCCTCTTAACCCCCACTTTTTTCTCTTTTCTTTGTGGGGTCAGGTCTCTTTTAGACTGTACACCTTTCCTCCTCCATTGCCTGGTCGAAACCCTTGATTTCTTAAGTATCCCCTTCACCGGTGACTTGCTTTTCCGATGAAAGCAATTTCTCCTGCTCTTTCTCCTTAGTAGTCAGGGGAGGCGTAGTTTCCTCCACGACTTGTGTGGGGGTCTCCTCCGACGCAGAGCTGCGCGTCTTCCTCTTCCCTCATGCTGGTAAAGGTTTAACAGCAGCAGTACTTTTCTGTTCAATTGTGGCAGTTTGAGTACTGCCGGAGGCGGCGCCGCTCTTGGAGCTTTTTCTTTCTGCAGGTTTCTTAGTTCTGGCCATGGCGAATTTCGAAGGTTGGGTCATTTAGGGTTACTGATTTTTCAAGTGCTTGTGTGGAATGGGCGAGAATCTTATAGCTTTTATGAGAGTGTGAATAGCGGTTAAAAAATTTGAGTGGGATGAGTGGAGATCATGTGTAGCAGTTATGGAGGTGGTGGTTCGAAGAGAGAGAGAGAAGAATTGAACCGACTTAGGGATGGAGATGACGGTTATGGAATATTGGGGATGATTAAGGGAAGAAATCATTACCAAATTCAAAATTCAAACTCCCTTGTGGAAATCGAAGCAGCACAGTCACCTCCTTGTCAGACGTGCTTCCACGTCATTCCTCGGTTAGACCTTCACCAAATACAAACAACCATGGGCCTCCACCTACACACTTTGCATCGCAAAGTGGGTTTGAACTCTCCATTGGGCCTAATTAATTTCGGCTTGTCTCCCTATTATTTCCTTCAGCCCAAAATAAAAAAAAAAACTAAAAAAAAGAATCCTAATTTCCAAAAATAACACATCAGATATGGTCATACCGATGACCACACCTGGGTTGACTCCCAGTCAGTGCTCTTGTTTATTGTCTTGAGCTCAACTTTCCCAAATCCTTTCTCATTGGTAAATAGGGTCAAGGAGAAAACATTTCTCCTTTTGCTGATTCAGATTGGAGTAATCAAAGTAGAGCTTCAATCGATGTCCATTTACCACGAATGTATCATTACCATTGAAGTCATATACTTCAATGCTTCCATTTGGAAATATCTCCTTGACTATCTATGGACCTCCTCATTTGGATCGGAGCTTCCCACTTATTAATTTAAAGCGGGAATTGAAAAGTAGTACCTTCTGCCCAACCCAAAACTCCTTCTTGTGGATTTTTGCATCGTGAATCCTCCTTGTCCTTTCCTTATACATGACAATATTGTCGTATGCCTCTAACCAGAGCTCCTCCAGCTTACTTAATTGCAACTTCCTTTCTTCTCTGGCCATAGTCATACTGAGATTAATTTTCTTGATGACCCAGTATGCTTTATGTTCTATCTCTACAGGTAAATGACATCTCTTCCCAAACACAAGCCTGAAGGGCGACATCCCAATTGGAGTTTTATAGGTAGTTTGGTACGCTCATAATGCATGTCCTAAATGATTACTCCAGTCTTTCCGATTGGGGTGGACCACCTTCTCTAATATGCCCTTTATTTCCATGTTCGAAATTTCAGCCTGTCCATTTGCTTGAGGGTGGTATGTTGTTGTCACATTATGCTTCACTCCTATTCTTTTTGTGAGTGCTCTAATGGTGGCATTACAGAAATGAGACCATTAATCGCTGATGAAGATCTTTGGAACTCTGAATCGGTTGAACATTTGCTCCTTCAAGAATTCAGCTACTGTATGAGCATCATTGTTTGTTGTAGCTTTTGCTTCAACCCACTTAGATACGTAGTCGAGTGCCACCAAAATCTACTCATAATTTCCAGACTTTGGGAAAGGTCCCATAAAATCTATCCCCCATACATCAAAAAAATTCCACAGGCATAATAGGTATTTGAGGCATCTCATCTCTGGCAGTAATACCTCCAACCATCTGACACTTCGGGCAGCCCTGTACCCATCGCCTTGCATCAGCAAACACCAAAGGCCAATAAAATCCGCTATCCAGAATCCATTGGGCTATCCTTTTACCACAAAAATGTCCATTGTACGAGGTACCATGACACATTTCCAAAATCTGAGTGTGTTCGTCTTCAGGAACATACCTCCGTAACACTTGATCTGCTCCGATTTTCCACAAGTGTAGCCCTTCCCATAATTAGGAGCGAGCTTGCGTCACTAACTTCTACTTTTCAAACTTGGTTTTCCCTGATGGAACCTCTTTTGTAATCAAATAGTTAGCGATATTGGCGTACCAGGTTTTTTTCCGGTGAGGGCATACAGAGATTCCATTTCGATACTGGCATATACTGCATACAACTTCTCATCAGGGAAGGTGTCTGCTATAGGTTCTCCATCATCCTTGCATGCTAGCAACCGGCTCAAATGATCTGCTACCAAGTTGGCAACTGCCTTTTTATCCCTGATTTTGATGTGAACTCTTGTAGCAACAATATCCATCTAATAAGACATGGCGTAGACTCCTTTTTTGCCATCAAATACTTCAAAGTTGCATGGTCAGTGTATATGATCACCTTGGTACCCAAAAAATGAATGATCTGAACTTCTCTATGGTGAATACCACTGCTAGTAGTTCTTTTTCAGTAGTGGTGTAACTACACTGAGCGAGGTTGAGGGTTTTTAACGCATAATAGATAACGTAACTCTCTTTCCGTTTTTTTTCTGTCCCAATACAGCTCCAACAGCATGATTACTGGCGTCACACATAATCTCAAAAGGTGATTCCCAATCTGGGGGCTGTATGATGGGGGCTGACACAAGTCTGTTCCTCAAATCAAGAAATGCCTCTTTGCAATCATCATCAAAATCGAACTGGACATCCTGTTGCAGCAATCTGGTCATGGGTTGGGCGATTTTTGCAAAATCCTTAATAAAATGATGGTAAAACTTTGCATGTCCAAGGAACGCCCGTATGTGCTTGACCGTAGTAGGGTACGGCAATTTAGTAATGGAATCGATTTTTGCCTTATCCACTTTGATACCCCTTTCAGAAATGACATGCCCTAGTACTATTCATTCTTTCACCATAAAGTGGCACTTCTCATAATTAAGCACCAAACTCTTTTCCACACATTTTTTTAACACAAGCTCTAAATGGTTGAGGCATATATCGAACGAATCTCCATAATACTGTGAAGTCATCCATAAAGACTTCAATACAGTTTTCCAGTAAGTCTGAGAAAATACTCATCATACACCTTTGAAAAGTCCCAGATGCATTACACAGACCAAACGACATCCTTCAATAAGCAAATGTTCCATATAAACATGTGAAAGTGGTTTTCTCTTGATCTTCTTGAGCCACAAAAATCTGCATATATCCCGAATACCCATCCAGAAAACAGTAATAGGCATTTCCAGCGAGGCGCTCTAGTATCTGATCGATAAAATGTTGAGAAAAATGGTCTTTTCGTGTGACCATGTTCATCTTTTTATAATCTATGCAGACTCTCCATCCAGTTTCCAATCTTGTTGGAACCAGCTCTCCCTTATCATTTTCCACAACATGTATTCCAGATTTCTTCAGTACGACATGTGCGGGGCTGATCCACTGGTTGTCGGAAATAGGAAAAATAATTCTTAACTCCAAAAGTTTTAGAATTTTCTTTAGCACCACCTCTTTCATCACAGGATTCATTTTTCTTTGTGAATCTCGCACTAGTCTTGCTCCTTCCTCAAGGTATATATGGTACATGCACTCAATTGGACTAATTTCTTTAATGTCTACCAAGGTCCAACTGATGGCTTCCTTATTCTCCCGTAAGACCCTGACCAACCTTTCTTCTTGTACTATGGTCAGATCTATGCTGATAATGACTGGAAGAGTCTCCTCCAGTCCCAAATAAGCGTACTGCAGAATGTTTGGGCTGTAATACCTTGATTTTCTAAGTCTTAATTAATCATCCTAATTATACTTAAATGTGCCTAAGTGTTTATTAATTATGTTAATAAGTGATTGTGTGCGAAGCTATGTGATAAAAAATTTTGAGAAATAAATTTCCATGTGAAATTACCAAAATACCTCTGAAGGGCAAAACATAATTTTCTCATTTCGGTGAATCGAAATAAAGATGTGAAGTGTTATATAAGCATTAAAATGTGAAATAAAGTATGTGTACGAGTTTCGGAAAATTCTAAGAAAATTTATTTTTCAGTGAATAGTAACCGACGACGAGAATTCATCAACTATATCCGAATTTCATCAAATTGGTGTCTTTTGAATCTAACATTATTCTAAGACTATTGGTGCATGTTTGAGAATTTTCTGAGTTTGTTTGAATCGAGTTTGAATTTTATTTCTTTGAGGAACGAATATGAATAGTAACTTTTTATGTTTTCTTCGTTATCCGAAATTTTGATCCGAAAATTGGGTTTTCCAAATACTTGATTTATTTGGTAAAGCATGTGACAAGTTAGAGTGAAATTGGATGTCAAGAAAGTGTCGTGGTGTGTTTTGAGCCGTTTGAGAGTTAATTGATTAAAGAGGGATGTTTTACACAGGAAAATATTTTCTGGCGGTCATATTTATCTGATAAAAATCAGATTTCTCTCCCTCATGTCACTGACATACTCTCTCCTTCCCCACTATTTTATCCCTCACTCTCACTCTCTCAAGTGCATCACACTCTCTCATTTCTCTCCCTCTCTCACTTTCACTCACTCTCTCACACTCTTCCTTATCTCTCTTCCTTCCTCCATGTATGCCGAGAACAGTAGCAGCACCCCAACCTCCACTTCTTCTTCACTCAAGCTCAAGGAAGGAGCTAGAGTTGTATTGGAATCAAGCTTCAATCCCTATTTCTTCGATTTCAAGTAAGAACTCTTGAATCTTGACGAGAATTTCTTCCTCCCTTCCTTAAGCTGCTGAAAATTTGCAGCCTCCCTAAGCTTTCACTTCTCTTCGATTAAGGCAAGGAAAGGAAGCTAGAGTTGCGAGGAATCGATTCTAATCCATCGAGCAAGGAGATAAGTAAGAACTCCCACCAAAACCCTATGATTTCCATGTCTTTTCCGCTCATAAACCCATCGAAAAGTCTGGAAATTTTTAGGAGATAATTTGGTCTTGATCTTCAAAGTTTGAATCCATGATCCTTTGTATCTTCTATGCTTTGAATTTTTAAAAGAAATCCAAGAACCCTAAAACTATGAGAGTGCCGAAAATACCTCCAAGATTGGGAGTTTTCACATATTGTTCTTGAACATGATTTTTGTGATAAAAATGAGTTTTAGAATTTATTCTATGATGTTGTGTATGATCAACTTGAGAAAAAGAATTCTAGTGCTCTTAATAATGAAAATTTCGAAGGATATGAGTATAAAGTTAGGGATTTTTATTTCGATGATGTTGATGATTTGATGATTATATTAATGAATTTGAGTACTAGGATGCATAAAAAATATAAGAAATTAAAGAGTATGAATTGTTTGATGATTTCTTGAGAATGCCGATTTATGAGTATATAGGAAGAATTTGTGATTTGTGATTATCTTGAGAAGATGATGATAGAATGATGAGAGTTAGGATGATTTATGCATGAGAGAAATGATAAATTGATGAGTATGAATTTCTTGTCATTTTTCCTCAAAAAGACGATGCATTCATGCATGAGAAGTTGATAAAATTGTGATGATATAGATGAGTATTAGTAGAATGAAGTGATATATGATGATTTGAGCATGTTTAATTAGGAAATGAGAAGCATGAATTTTTATCTATCTTTCCAAAAAAATATCGAAGCATATATGTGAAGAAATTGATGATTTTTGATGTTGTAGAGTCTAATGATTTGTTTGATACTTGATAAATCCATTTGAGTTTATATTTAGCATGATTTGATAAGGAATTGGAGAGATGAATTTATTTGTTCGATTAGATTTATTTTAAGCTAATCGTGAAAGTTTGGGAATTTTTGGAACAGTGCACGTTTTACGAGAAAAATAGTCTTGCTTTATTCTGAGAATTTGTGAATAAGGTCTCGGATTTCAAATCCAATTCCATATTTGGATTTGTTGAGTTTTTATAAGATAAATGAAACTATTTTCATTCAAAACTAAGAACTTTTATTTTTAAAAGTCGAACAGAGTAGAGTCAACATGAGTTAGTAACCGAGTCTTAAATGAGTTTCCCAGTTTATAATTATGATTA
The DNA here is from genome assembly GCA_029490685.1 of Schizonepeta tenuifolia. Classification (NCBI taxonomy): domain Eukaryota; kingdom Viridiplantae; phylum Streptophyta; class Magnoliopsida; order Lamiales; family Lamiaceae; genus Schizonepeta; species Schizonepeta tenuifolia. The sequence continues at coordinate 58,200,089 of CM055956.1, forward strand.
AATGAATTTATGTGATTTTCTAAAAATTTTCTAGAATGTTTAATTATACTCGGAAAATTTTTCTTTTTTCATCTATTTATCGAAGTCGATCGATTATCTGTTTATGAATGTCTGATTCTTAATCCGAAAGTCTGTTTGTGAATGATTTGTAATTTTAGAAACCGCGAATTAATTTCGTAATTTTCTGAGTACGTTTACCTCGAGAAATCGATAAAAACGAGACGTGTGATGTGAATAGTGATTTCTTGATATTGTGGATTATTTAATTATTAAAATAATTGGACGTTGTTGAGTCCAGTACCTGAGTCTAAGAGTCTGTTGGTTTAGTACTTTGGTAGAGCTGAGAAACCGAGAAAGATCGAGTTAGATAAGTCGAGATAAGTTAAGAATCCCGAGTTAAGCAGAAATCCGAGTAATCGAGTTTAGATATCATTTTTATACGAGAAATAGAACTCGTCCTTATAAGAATGTTAACCTTGAAGGAACGAGTGAAGTTCGATAGTAAGAAACGAGTGGAGTCCAGAAGTAAGGAGCGAGACGGAACGAGGTATTCTGAGCAAAACCACTGGATGACAGGTGGGCTTTCTAGCCGAAACAAATCGATGAATGTGATTACTATTATCATATTATGTGAGTTTTTAAATTAATTGACTTGCCAATTTTTGAGCTTTGATGTATGTTACCACCTACTTGGGGAAGACGAATTCGGTCCTGTGTAAGACGGGATTTCTATGCACACATGTTGGTGATCGTGTGCTTTCCCTTAGGTAAGCCGGTCACGATGTTTGAGAAGGAGGCCTACTTCTCGGCACTACTATTTGATTGTAGATCTGGTACATACTTGAATTAATATATTACTGCTTGCACAAGCATTTTCAAAAGTGAAATGATTTTATTGCATGCACAAGTTAACTATTTTATCACTCTAATACTCGTGATGCAGCAAGAAAGGCAAGTTCAATTTTATAGCTCTATTGAGCAAGCTTCCAATTTATTTTGGCATGTGTTCACTGAGTACGAAGTACTCAGCTCTGCATGTTATTTCTAAAACATGCAGGTTAGCTCGCATGATGATGGTGCTGTGTTCTTGGTGGCGTTCGTTGTTTCGAGTCAAGTTTTGTTTAAGCTTGGGTTATATATCTTCATACATATAACTTTAGGATTTGATTTAACATTCCGCTGCAACACCGATATTTATTCGTATTTTAAATTCTTTCAACTCTGATATTTATTCGATGAGTTCATGCTCGACAACTTATTTGATTTCCTCTCGACTCTTACATAGCAAATTTATTCAAATGAGCTTTTGAGATGGTTAATTGAAAGCAAGTTAATCAATTGTTTCCGCTTTCAATAAATAATCCCTTGTATCCGAGTATTTTCCCTCATTTATTTTCTGTTGATTCACCTTCATTGTCCAATAGATTTTAGTCATTCTTATACACTAGAATTCTGGTTGTGACATCGATAGTTTTTTAAGCTCCAAGATAAGGGCCTTGACAATTGATGGGAGCAACTTTTCGTGCTGCCCATACTGAGAAAACAACTCCAGTTTGCCCTCTTCAGATCCTCCAACTGAGTATACTTCCAAAATGATTTCTTTAATCCTTTGGTCCACTTCAGAATCTGCTTCCAAAGTGATTTCCTTGAGCGAATATAACTCCATAATAGCCTCTTTCATGTCTCAATCTTCCATTTGAGCGGCATCGCGATCGGTCAGACCATATTGGATTATTCTATCCGTTGAATCACTCGAACTGAACTCAAAGCTTTGTTCCTGCACCATTGGTTCGAATACATCAATCATCTCAACTGACTCCATTTCTTGTATCCTTTTCATAGCCTCATAGATATTGAATTTCTCTACTACTCCATCAAATTCACATGATAAAATCCATGTTTTCATATCGATCTTTGTTCCCACAGTCATCATGAAAGGTTTACCCAACAAGATAGAGTTCTCTTTGGTTTCTGATCCCGTGTCCAGTACATAGAAGTTGGCAGGAAAAATCAAGTCTCCCACCTTAATCAACGAATCTTCTATTACTCCTTATGGGTATGCATTAGACCGATCTGCTAGTTGTATGACCACTCGAGTATTCCTTAGCTCTCACAAGTTCAGTCGATTGGAAACAGCGAGGGGCATCACATTTATTGAAGCCCCTAAATCCATCATAGCTTTATCCATATTCCTTCCTGCTATGTTACAAGGGATGGTGAACATTCCAGGATCCTTACGTTTTGGGGGTAGTTTCTGTTGGATTACAGCGGACACACTTTCCCCCATTACATATCGAGCATCTTCTTCCACTTTTACCTTTCTCGAACATAAACCCTCTAGGAACTTAGCATATTTTGGAATTCGTTTGATTGCATCCAATAAGGGTATGCTAAGTTCCACTTTTTGAAACATTTTCATCATCTCACTCACTTCTTTTTCTTTGGCTTTCTGACGTACTCTGTCCGGATAAGGGGGTTCGGTCTGATTTTCACCAATCTGTTCTCCCGTAAGCCCATTACTGGTCCCCTCATACCTTTTCCTATTAGTTTCTACTTTGGCCAAAATTTTCTCTGATTGCTCATCCTCAACCTCTATCAATATCACTTGTGCTTGTTCCTTGTGATTTATTCCCTGGGGAGGGAGCTTTCTCATATTTTCCTCTACTTTGGCGAGTGCTTTCGCCAAATAACCAATTTGCACATTGGTTTGATTCATAATGGCCTGAACCTCATTCCTGAATTTTTCACTCTCTTTAGCCATGTTTTCGATGGCTTCCTCCCAAGGTGCGTGTCTCTGATGTGGAGATTGATACACTTGTTGCTGTTGTGGTTGGTAGTTCTGTTGTGGCGGTCCAGCTTGGTACTATGGTTGCTGCTGGTGCTGGGTATACTATTGTGAAGACCCTGGTAGACCCACAATGTTTTGTTGGGTCTAACGTCCTGTTTCTATCTAAAATTTGGGTGATCCCTCCATCCTCGATTTTATGTGTTAGAGATGGGATCATGTTTTCAATGAAATCCTTCATTTCCTATATCATTTACGTTCATCAAATCTTCACCAAAATTCGGACAATTCTCTGATTGGTGTCCAGTAGCATCGCATAGTCCACACTGGCGAACTTTCTTCTATATTGTCAAACCACTCAGTAGTGCCTTGATTTCCTTCATTTCCTTACTTAGCGTGGTAAGATTTTCCTTTTCCTCATCCTTGGAGGGTAATTCTCTATTTCTTTCATGTCCCTCCTCTCGTGATTCCTCAGCCATAGTCCCCAATAGTTTGAAGATTTCCTGGGGTGTATTGGCCATTAGTGATCCATTTCATGCGGCTAACACCAACCCACGATCATTTCTCTGCATTCCTTTCATGAAACTCTCCACTTGATCCTTTGGAGTAATCTGGTGGTGAGGGCAGTTGCTCAAAAGCCGCTTAAATCTCGAGCAATACTCATAGAAGGATTCCAACCCATCTTGTTTAATATTCTTGATTTCCCACCTCATTCTCTCAACTCTGGTCGCTGGAAAGAATTCCTCCAAGAAGCATTATTGCATCTCAGCCCAGGAAGTAACACTTCCTTTTAGCAAGTTATACAGCCATCTCCTTGCACGATCCACTAATGAGAATGGAAAAAGTAGTAATTTCACATATTCTTGCTGATTCTCATTTGATTGGTGCATCACTATCATTTCAAAATCCCGGAGATAGGTATAGGGGTCGTCCCAAGTGTATCCATTGAACTTCGGTAAGACCTGTATCAATGCTAGTTTAAGCTCATACCGCTCAGGATGGAAAGGGTTCTCTGGTAGAGTGATCCCATTCGGCCTGAGATTCAGATTTGTTGGGTATGCCAACTGTTTGAGGGTATGGGCTTTTTGTGGTTCTACCATAGTGTCGCGTCTCGCTATTCATGCTATAGAGCATAGTCATCGTTAAGTTCGATCGATGTTTGGATCAAAAATTAATGCTCTTGCTACTCGATGAGTTCCATGCATACATCAGTAGAGGAAGATGGAATTAGAAGAGTAAAATTGTTGCACGTCACTCCCTGGCAACAATGCCAATTTTGACACGCACCCGTCATATGGTATGATCAAAATACTTGTGTATGCTCCAGACGGACAGTACACGCTCCTATGCCCACAACTGGACTGGCTAGTCTTAGCGGTAAGCTAGGATTGATCCCACGGAGAGTGAGGAATTACTTTACTCTTCAGGTGCACAAGTTTGGTTGTCACGATACAATCATGTTATCTGTACAAATAACTTAAAGGTAATCAAATATAAAAGGGGTAAGATTTGGGGTAGGTCATGCTCATCGTTGATATGTGTATTCGGTCATAAGAATATTGAAGATCCGTCCATGCTTCATATAAACTCAAGGCGTGGCCCAAAGACATTGGGGCGTTTCAAGAGTCTATACTCCACACTTGGGAAGGTTGAGTCCCTTGTGGTTACGCTTCACCCCGGACACAAGGCCGTGCTTCACTTCTCCTTAGATAGTAGTCATACCCGATCCCTCCAAGTATGACCCTCTCCAACCTTCTCTTCCAAGCTTCTCGACTCTGCACCTACAGAGTAGACATAACGCGGGATATCCATTTCCGGTAACACGTCCAACCGGTCATCAATATAGCTACGATGCCTGAGGTGAGTCCCTTGGTCAATAACCATGGCTTGATGCCTCATCACAGTTGATGGATAGCCATTAGAGAAGCCTAAGACCGAGGAAGGATGCAATATTCCCTTGCCCGTTCCTTGCCATCCAGATCTACAACTCCATTGAAGGCGCTGCTCAGCTACTCGGTCATGGGCATACTGAACATTACTGTCTATCATGCCTTGTCTGGTCTTTGCTTGGCATGGTACAGCCTTAACCGAGCGGAGATCACCCCCTGGGTTAGAACTGTCCATGTATTCTGCTCAGATCTCTCCGGAACCACTAGACTCAACCGAAGGCGCAAAAGCCTCACGAATATCTTACATATCAACAATTAATCATTTCCTCCACCCAAATCTCACCAGGGAAACTACTCACACATATTGAAATGCATAATAATGAAGGTAAATAAATACACGAATAACATAAAATATGAAATACTTGAATTAAGATAATACCTAAGGCAAATTTCCTTGGATTTGTTCACGACTGGAATTGAAAATGAAAGCTAGTAAATTATTTGTGCGAAAATATAAATGAGCTGAAAGTAAATTGTATCTTGAGATAAATACTATCGAATGCTAGGGGTAACCAACATTGTGACAGCTACACTTGCTAGACTTTTATAGTTGAGGCTGTGGCAGTCAAATTTTTTCTCCGGAAAACCATATCGGCGTGATTGATTGCTTGCCATATTTAGCTTGATCTTGATGGATGCTTGATTGATTCGGGTTGTTGATTGGAGTGATTTGATTGCCTTCCAGATCCTTCTACTGTGGAGAGTCGATATAATCTCTGCAAATCTCCTTCACACGTCTTTCCATATTTAGCTTCGGCGACTGACTGATGGTGATGGTTGCGGTCATACTAGCTCTATGCTTTGGTTGGCCTCACACCAGTGTACTTTTCTTCTCCTAGGGGAATCGGCTTCATGTAATGGGCTAGAATTACTCCAGTAATGCCCATTCTGACTGTTTTTTCTCTGTTCTTCCTGGACTAAGCTTCCTTCCTTCGAACTGTTGCTTTCTTCCCTATTCAGACATTATATACACAAAAAGATAGGAAAAATAGGGCCAAATAGCCCAAAAGTCGAAGACGCATCAACTACTAAGGAAGATGAATTGCCTCCACTAGCTAAAGAAGGTGAAAGATGGAGACTGAGCCCTCCTATATGAGGCAGCAACTCAGGGTGCTAACTTAGATCACCAACCATCGAAGACTACAAGGAGTCTGATGAAAAAACTGAGCAAGATCAGTTACCTAGAGAAAAAGCTGGGGACATGATGGATGACCAGGGAGAGAAAGAGGTGATCAACTTTTCTCATAAAGAGAATCACTCCATCCACTCCTCAATACAAATCATGGTGCATAACACTGTACTAGATCGCCAAACTCAGGAGTCCACTAGAGAGCCTCAACAGCACAAAAAGTTTGACAACCAAACTCACCAGGCGCGAACAGAGACAGTAGTAGATCCTGACTCTCCCTTATTCAATGATGAAGACATAGGTGGTTCATTGACTGCCGAGATCAGATGGAGCAAGAGGCTCTTATTCAGTCTTTCGACATAGTTCATTTGGGTGCTTACAAAAAGACTCTGACGTTATACCTAGAACTGAGAAATCATCTCAACACTCTCGGTCTAGTTGTCGAGCTCTTCATGTATATGTCAATCAGTCTTGGGGACTACCACATATTAGATGACTTATTGAAGCTGCATATATATTGAAGTTGAAGATAGGGAACACTGAAGGATGTGTTCGAATTTCAGACCAAGCTCGAACTGATTTAGCGTCAAGATGAGCTCATCCATGCATTCCTTGAACATCATGCTGCCAAGAGAATTGGAGCTCCTGATTGTGAGAATGTCACCCCCATAGTCACCAAAGTTCATCAGGAGAACATTACAAAGTGTGGTTGGTACCTTCCAAGAAGATCTACTGATTGTTACAGCAGTTGAGCAACCATCGACAGAAGAACCAACTCAAGTGTTGGGCCAGTCTGAGGAGCCTCTAACTCTTAAGACAATCGAGGAAGTTCGCAAGCTGGTCGACTTTGAGGCTTCTAAATCCAGTAATCAAGAAGAACTCGCTCAAAGCCATGCAATACTGTTTGCACCCACTATTACCGTTGTTGATCCTATTTTCTTAGCTCAAGGAGAACTCCAAAGTCTAATTGAGAAGTTTGCTCAACTCAGGAAGTCTGCTGATGAGCTAACTAAACAGATGACTGAGACCTAGGATGAACTTGCCTCCACTAAAGCAGACGTCCATAAGGATTTTGAAGAAAAGTTTTAAATTCTTCATAAAACAACTCAACTGCTGGATCAGATCAAGATTCAGCTTGAGGGCCACATTCAGAAATCAGCTAATTATATGGCTGATAATCACAATAAACATATAGCTGAAATTGAAGCCAAACATGAGCATTAGATGACAGTCATAGCCAAGTCCTTCACTAACCACAAAGGTGTCTTTGTAACCAAGTCAGAAATCGAAGGATTATCTGACAAGGTTTTCAAAAACAATAAGACTCTGGATGAAAGGGAGCCCAGGAAGCAACTGATGGAAGGCCAGATTACCGAGTTGCAAGGAAGTAAAGGAACTTAAAGCTCAGTGCTCTTCAATCCAAACTGAGTAGGACACTTCTCGACAACTCATCCACAACATGGCTGCTCATAAAGATGCTCCCCCTACTTGGAGTAGGACAAGAAGAAGTAGTTGACAAAGATGCTCCCCCCACTCTTGATGAGATCATTATCCTTGCCCGACTATTCGGAGCAACTGAGACACAGTTTGCCAATCAGAAGTGGATAAGGAGGTTTGAACAAATCCAGATTACGCGACTTGAGAAGTTTAAGCAAGAGATGCAGAAAAGTGTGGATCTGATAAGAAGAAGTCAATCTACCAACGACGATTGCATCAAGCTGATGAGAGAAGACAAGCTCGGAAAATAGTGTCTCAGCAAAGAAGAGAAGCCAGAAAGAATAAACAGGAACACTCTCTGCTCCCATACTAATGAGCTCCCGCTCAGCATAAGCAAGCGCCGAAATGAAATACGCAAAATCTGACAGCTAATAAAAATAAGCGACCGCTAACTCCAAATATGGGAACCGAGCCATTGCGACATGAGAGGCCACTCAAATAAGTGAGAAGCCACTCAAGAAGTGAAATCACTCAAAATGAGCGGCCGCTCAAGAAAATGAGAGGTCTCTCTTAAGCGGCGGCTCATTTGTTTTTCGACACTTTCTGCTGTTTCTTGTACTTTTCTCATGGCTTCTATTATTCTCCACAATTTCCTGCAAAATTACTTCCACAATCATAAAAAGCTCACGAACAAGGCCAACAAATATATCAACTACATCACAAAGTCCACTCAAATAAGGACAAATAAGCACAAAACAACTCCCCCACACTTAGTCTTTTGCTTGTCCTCAAGCAAAATTATATGAATTCCTTAAAAGATCAATTCAACAAGTGCTCAATTCCAAACAAGCATTCAACCAACCAGATCAAGCTCTACAAATACACATATCTCTCGACGATGTATAACACTCAAAATTAAAGAAGTATCATAGTCATAAAACACAATGATTCGATCAGACACAATTCTGCACTAGAGGTGAATTCCCTAATGCGACTGCCTTTATAAATCCTATTCTTAAATCCACACTAATTCATCAATTTTTTTTTAATAACATAGATGAGTTGATTTTCTTGAGATCTAAACTTTTGGAGGTAATCCAAAGTATTCCCACGTGATTTCTCATACTCATAGTAGATAACTAGAGGAGTAGAAACTCAGAGCTATAAAATTTTAAATAACAATCCAATTCCCATTATAAATTTTAAAATAAGATCATAGACAATCATAATGGCAACACTCCCTCTAGCATCTACCGGACAAATCACGACTCAAAAGCTTAACGACAAGTTACAACTAAAACTTCAAATAATTCTACCCAACAAGAAACACGCATAAATGACAGAACAAGAAATAACCACCAACTTACACAACCCGAATATCACACTTAAACCACATCTTCAAAAGATTCATATAAAGAATTTCGAGTTCAAGCATCAACAACATGCAGGGAAATCATTTGACCAGAAGAACACACAAAATAGAAGTTTCCCACCACATAAATCAACCAGTTGCACCCCCACACTAAGAGATGGTCTTGTCCTCAAGGCGACAGATAAAGAAAATATATAACAAAAGCAAATGAACCACCAAAACCATATATAGAAATTAGATACAAACAAACCGTCGTATCAGTCAGGCATTAGCCGGCGGGTCCTGTGGTGTTGGGTACTGAGGTGGTGCAGCATTGAGTTTCCAAGCATCCCATTGTGCTCGCAAAGCAAGAACATGGGCGTCAGTGTCTTCGTATCTGAGTGCGGAGAGAATCCATGTGTCCATCCCAAGAAGTAGTATACTCTCTCAGATCATCAACTGTTTCATGAACAGTTGTGAGATGGCTATACATATCATGAAGCTGGCTGGAAAGGGGTGTGGCGTCAGTATTCCTGCCTGTCACGCGGGTGACCCGGGTTCGGTCCCCGGCAACGGTGCCAAAATTTGTCTCAACCCAAAACACCTATGAATTGACTCGTAATTGCACGAGTTCACTCTAGTATGATAAGTTAACCCAAGTCATATCTCAAGGAAGGCTAAGCAGGACAATAAATCATGTTACGAACAAAAAGCAGTAAAACCTAAACACTCTAAACAATAAGTTGGGTCTGACACTCTCATTCTAGTTACGCAATTAACTAGACTGAATTTAAACACCAAATTATTCATATAATAAACTTAGAACAAATCATAAAAATAAAGTAACAATCTATAAACCCTAGGCAGTAATAATTCTTAACCAATAGACATTCATGTAAAAGATTAACAAGTAGAAATAAACTAAGTATTTAAGATAAAAAACTATAATAAGCAATATCAGTAATGTGAAACCTAATTCTATATAAAACATAAAACACAAGATCAAAACAATCAATCGGAATAAAATACTGAAAAATAATTGCAAGTAAAATAATACCAATGAATTAACGCTGAAATAGTTCTTACAAAATTTAAATCCTCAAGTACAAAGGATAGAAAGATGCAGAAAATAGAATTCCAGAATTTCTTCCCCAAAAGAAAAGACTGTGTGCCGTCTGGTGAAAAAGATAAAAAGATAACCTAAAAACAATTACAAATCGCTAATTTATATAACTATTGAGCTCCCGCTCAACATAAGTGAGCGCCGAAGTGAAATATACGAAATCTGCCAGCTAAAAAAAATGAGCGACCACTCACTCCAAATATGGGAACTGAGCCATTGTGACATGAGAGGCCGCTCAAGAAGTAAAATCGCTCAAAATGAGCGGCCGCTCAAGAAAATGAGAGGTCTCTCATATATGAGAGACCTCTTAAGTGGCGACTCATTTGTTTTTTGACACTTTCTGCTATTTCTTGTATTTTTCTCCTGGCTTCTATTATTCTCAACAATTTCCTGCAAAACTACTTCCACAGTCATAAAAAGCTCACGAACATGGGCAACAAATATATCAACTATATCACAAAGTCCACTCAAATAAGGACAAATAAACACAAAAGACTCTCGTCAAATAAAATTAGTTCTTACTATTGATTATTTGGGCACTGGTTCGAAGAATGACCAGATTAATTATGAGTATGTTAGGTTTTGCTTTTTATTTTTGCACATACTGAAATGTATCTTGCCACTCTTTTCTTAGGACGTAACTCTCTGAAGTCTGGGAAAACGTACTACTTTATTTGGCGTCTTGGAATTTCTCCTCTCTCGATTTATCTTGACTCTATCGATTTCTTTTATATCGCTGCTTTTTCGCTTGGATGGTTGCTACAATTCCGCTCTTCCTTAAGTTGGATGGAAAGATTGAGGTGTTGCGGTCGGCATCATCTAACTCTAAAATCAAGGAATCAATGAGAATGTGATCTTTTTTCCGACTACATATCCATCCTTGCGTCACAAGCTTAATTTAAAAACTTCAGTGTAAATCAGTTCACTCGGACTCACGAAAGATTAAATTATATTTTAACCATCTTGCACAAACATCTTACACATCTTCTCTTCGAATATACCTTCCTATTTAAGGAAAAATACGACCTACACGCAATCATACTCAGCTACTAATTTCATTCACTTATTCTTACGTTTCTTCTTTGCAACCATATTAACATATTATTCAATCTAAAAATTTTTCTTGTCTTTGAAACATTTCTTTTTAAAGATTGGAAAAGAATTTCTCGAGTAATTAACTTCATACTAAAAAGAATACTTGCTTAAATAATATTCTCGACTCAAGAAATTGCTAATTACTCTCATACTTCTCAAGATTATTTTTCTAAATTTTACCAAAAATTTCTTCTTTAAGGGAGGAGTAAATTTTTCAATAAAAACTCTAGTCATTACTTTTACTCAATCTTATTCTCTAATTTTCAAAAAATAATACTTATAAACCTTATTGTAAACCTTTCTCAATTAATGCTCATACTCTTGAATTCTTTAATTAATCAGAGATATAATATGAATAATATATCCATACTTTTATTTTCTTATCTTAAGACAATCATAACATTCAATTTCTTTTCGCCTTCATTAATATTACCTTATATTCTCTTCTTTAATAAAAACACTAGCTATCTTTCTCAGTTTCTCTCAAAACTTCACGACTTGGTCTTTAAAACTTCATACCTACTCAAATACTTTTATTTTCTCGTTCCGGATACTATTCCGATTGTTATTTCTCACTTGATGTTTAATTACTTTTTATGCTTATTATTTCAAATGCTTATTACAAAACAACATTTCTTATATTCATCATCTTTGACAATATTATACTTGATAAAATCATCGTTTCTCAGTAATCTCAGTTTCTTGAAATATATAAGTTTATTTATTATCTCAAAAGCTATCGAAAATATTTCTTATTGACGAAAACATATTATACTTATCCAGAAAATTATATATAATATCTCTAATATTATTCTCGGCTTATTTCTTATCTTTTCTATTTTCACGGCTCTTAACATTAAAACACTCTCGATTTATATTTTAAGCACTTTGACTCGAGACGAAAACTTACGATCGTTTCATATTTCACCCCGCGGTGGCCTCTTTTGCGGACTTTACGAGAAGCAGGAATATTTACACTAAAAATTTTCCTAACATCTATGCAATGTTTTATCTTCTCCTTTGTGCGACTTGTCTTAATTTACATATAAATGTCAAATTAAAAATTGTTTGGTTTTTCCACGGCTTTCTTGAAAAGTTCTTTAAGTGACTTTCTTACTAGGGTTATCTTCCTTGCTGCTTTCATCCACGGTTGCCATTTAATTGGCATGAGTTCGGTCTTCCTCTAGGGTTATTGGGGTAATCCATGATGGCATCTCAATATCGTCACCGTTATCGTAAGGAGGCGTTTCGTTATTACTGCCAGTACACAGTCGAAGGTAGGTTGACACGTAATTATCGTTTTCAAACTCAAGTTGAAACCCTTGCTCGGGTCTCAAAATAGGGACTCATGGCGATCCTAGACGGATTCCTGATATCGGCTGAAGGTAACCTCTTCCTACCATTGCTTCTTAGGTATAATTGTTAATGGACCTATCTCGACTCGAAGAGTAGATCGTATCAAAGTTACTGCTCGGAACCGATAAAGCTCAAAAAGGATCATAAGGTCCCTAGGGTTGCGTTCTTCGAGAACTTGATGATGTGTTGAACTCGAGTGGATAAACGTTACTTGGAGAAAATTTTCTCAAATAGTCAAGTGTAACATTTGGAGGAGAACGAGACGACAGAGGTATCAGATATGGGACAAACCCATCTTGATTCTCGATAAACGGTCTTGGCGGGGGTTCACCAAAATGCACAAACTGATCAATTATAGCATCTATAAACCTTTTGCAGTCTCCAGGCCAGTATATACTACCGTACTGTTGTCTCGCATAAGTGGATATTAATGATGTTGCCCATTCTACCCATTCGTCCGGGAGGACATTAACTAAGTGGGTCATTCTGCCACTGCCCGAATTCTGGCGTATAAGAACGACTAGAATCCATTGGACAGTGAGGTGAAACCTCGAAATAAAATATAACTCGACAAGGGATCATGCTTGGGAACAAGGGAATATAGATTTAAAGCGATAATAAATAGAACATGCATTCAATTCCAATCTCAAATTAACGAGCATTGAAATACAATTCACGTGTTGAAGGCAGTTAAAATATCTCAATCCAAGTCAAGTAGAATAAAGCAAAAATAGGAAATAGTTTCGAGCATCTAGCTCATTGTATCGACACAATCATCAGAGTAATAGTTTAAGAATTCAAACAAACACAGTTGTTTATAGCAGCAACAATAAACTCAAGTCCCACAATTACATATATGAAGATATGCAATTGCAAGCTTAAAATAAAAGAGAGACTCGACTTCAAACAACAACACACCGCCGAGCACCTTCCGCCACCGTCATCCATGCTAACCTACACGTTTAGAAATACATGCAGGGCTAAGTACTTCGTAGTCACAAGTGTTAGTACAGTTTAAAACGTTTAACTTGTGCATGCAAAAATCATTTTTTTTCTTGAATTGCGCAGTCAACATATATAATTTGAATAGCAGGTATGAATCAATCTACCACATAATCACTTGTGTCTAGAAGTAGACCTCCTTCTCAAATACTGTAACTGGCCTAATCGAAGCAAGGCTCCCAGTCACTTCAAACAAATAACCACATGTGTTCCTGCCTCACACAGGATATTAACAACTCAAGTAGATGATTAAATATACCAAAACTCAGATAAAACGGCAAGTCAATTAATTTAAAAACTCACATTATATGATAACAATAATCACATTCATCACTTTATTTCAGTTAAAAAGCCCACTTGACTGGAAAAGGATTCGGTTGAGGTAGCTTCATTGTCTTCTTCTCGTCTACTTCCCAGACCCACTCGTTCCTTCAAAAATAATATCTAATAAGGACGAGTCGACTTTCTAAAAACGAAAAATAAGTTCTAACGCTATGCTGAAGGACTTTTACTTGACTCGGGTTTCTTAACTTATCTCAACTGTCTAACTCGAACTTTCTCGATTTCTCGATTCTACTCATGTACTAAACCAACAGACTCTCAGACTCGGGAATATAACTTGACTCAACAACATCCAATCAATTTAATAATTAAATAATGCACAATATCAACAAATCACTATTCACATCACACATCTCATTTTTTTCAATTTCTCGAAACAAACGAACTCAGAAAATTACGAGATTAATTCTCAGGTTCTAATATCACAATTCATTCACATACAAACTTTCACATCAGAATTCAGACATTCACAAATATGTAAACGATCGACTTCGATAAATAGATGGAAAAAGAAAAAAAATTCAAATATAATTAAATATTCTAGAAAATTCTAGAAAATCAAATAAATTCATTTAATCACAATTATTGACTCGGAACTCATTCAAGACTTGGTTATTAAATCATGCTGACTCGACTTAGCTCAATTATTCTTTCGAAAATAAAGTTATTATATTTTGATGAAAATAATTTTATTTTTCTTAAAATTAGTCGAAGACTTCAAATATGAAATCGGATTTAAAATCCGAACTCTTAATAAAAATTCTTCGGAATAAAGTTTACGTCATTTTTCTCGTAAAATGTGTCACTATTTCTCGTAACACATGCACGTTCTCAGAAACTTACCAACTTGGCAAAATCGACTTAAAATAATTCTTTTTATCTATTAATTCAAATTATTTTCCTTATCCTCATTTTCAGAAAACTCGATTTTTATTCTTAATTTCATTAATTGATAACTTCCACATACTAACTCGGATTTAAACGATTCAAAATGCTAACTTACCTATTTTTGTACCAATTTCATAATCTATTGTTTTACATAATACTAGCATGCAACATAAAAAACCATCAACTCCATCTACCTATATGGTTCGAAATTTTTCAAGAAATTTTCCTAAAAATTCACACTTCTCATTTTCTCAATCAAACATGCATATCTCATCATAAATCTTATCATCCTAACATCATTTTCTCAAGAACATCACAAAATCATCAATTTAGCATGCATTTTCATCAATTTAGCATGCATTTTCCATACTCAAATTCAACTTATAACATCACAATTCATACATCAAGATCATCAAGACAAAACCTCCAATTTCTTAACCTATAACTTTCGAAATTTTTGAAGAAAAATAGCAAGAAATTCAATTTCTTTTAATTGATCACATAAACATCCTTAGATTAATTTCTAAAGCTCAAATCCATCATCAAACTCATGATCAAATCAAAAACATGAAAATCCTTAAATATACTCAAAATTTCGGTATTCACACATATGTGTACATCATAATTTTTCTCATTAAATCAAGCATATAGAAACTCTTACATATCATTCTAGAACACAAATCTATCATCAAAATCATGATCCAACTAAAAACATGAAAACCCCAAATTTTAGACATAAAAATCGGTACTCATAGGGATTGGATGATCAAGGATTTTTGGCTTCAATCTCATGCTCAAAACTATGCTAGGATCGATTTCTAGACTCCAAAACAAGTTGAAATCAAACTCTCTTCCATGGTATAAAAGTGCCAAAATTTAAAAGACAAGGAAGAGGGATTTTTCTTGAGCTCAAACTACTAGAATCGAACAAAGATCAAGGGAGTTACTTAAACTTGAAAGCTTGATCGATTGAAGGGCTTCAATCCATGCAACTCTAAGCTTTAAACACTCTAGAATCAAATTCCATCCTTAGTACAAAGCTGCTGATTTTCAAATAAGGAAGAAAAGGATGAATTCTAGTCTCAAATCGATCACCATGACTAGAGGATTACGAATACCTTATTAGATTAGTCGATTGATGATTGGAGGCTAACTTTTTGCAATTTTTAGAGCTTGGAGCTTGGTCTTCAATGGAGGATTGAGAGAGAGAGATGGTGTGTGTGTGTGATCGACGAGAGAAATATGAGAGATGAGAGATGAGAGTGATGATGTCGAGGAGAGAGAGAGACTAGGAGGGGAGAGAGAGAGCGCGTGAGAGAGAGTAGAGAGAAATGAGAGTGGGTTAAGATTTAATTGAGTTTTAGTTGCAGCCGGTAGAAAAAAAATGCGATTTAAAAGTCGCTGGAAGAAAAAGTTATCCGGTGCAATTGAACCCTAATTTCTCATTGAACCCTCAAATGAATCAAAACTCACATCGACTCTTTCTCGACATCGGAAAACTCTCTAATTCATCTCAAACTTCACAAAATAAATCAAGGGATCCAAAAATCTAGTTTTCAAATCAAAATTTTGAGCAACGAATAAAAAGTCAAAATTCACTATTTATATTATGGGTTTTTGGACCTTCAACTTGAATTTTTCTCAGACAATCTCTGACGACTCTCAAACTTATCTCAAAGCTTCTAAAATAATCTTTGCAATCAAAAGACTCTAATTAGACGAAATTCAGAAAAGTTAGATGAATGGTAAATACTCGAGAAAAGTTACTATTTATCTAAAAATGAAACATCTCAGAATTTTCCGAAATTCGAACTCAAACTCAAACTCATATAATCATGCTCAATCAATTCGTCACACAATCGATTTGGATAATCAAAACGATAAAAAATCATATAAAGACACACAATTAAGCACATAAATGCAATTAAGACGAACTTAACGACTTATAAAGAATTAGGGCATTACACATTCCTTCTATGGTGCTCACACCAAGGTCTAAACTACTAGCCATAATTTATGATAGCGTACTAGAAATTTGGCTAAGTTATCATGATGACTTTTCTGTATAAGATCGTATTCTACTAAGGGAATCGATTTCGTCCTAAGCTGCTGAATCTTACGATCCAAAATTTCCTTAGGTCTTTCCTCGTAACTCAAATCGGGCTTTAGGGCTACATCTTCTTGATGAATTACGTACTTCGGATCAAACACGTAGTTAAGTAACTGTGACATGTGGAACACGTTATGCGAATTTCTGAAACTCGGCTTTAGCTTTCCTTTAACTCCAAATTGATGTATTCCTCTCGAAGGGGATACTTTCAAAAAGACTTTACTTCCTATCTCGAATTCTATTTCCGATCTTCGAATGTCGGCGTATGACTTCTGCCAACTCTGAGCTTCTTTGATTTTCTCACGAATCTGAAGAACATATTCTATCATCTATTCGATTGCTTCAGGTCCTACTACTTTTCTCTCGCTTGCGTCGTCCCAGTAGAGCGGAGATCTACACTTCTTTCCATAAAGGGCTTCGTAAGGGGCCATTTCAATCAAATTCTGATAACTGTTGTTGTAAGCAAACTCGACTAAAGGCAAAATCTTCTCCCAATTTTCTCCTTTATCTAGAACCATGGCTCTCAATATATCTTCCAGAATTTGAATCGTCCTTTCTGACTGACCATCCGTCTGAGGGTGGTAAGGTGTACTGAACTGTAATTTCGTTCCTAGCTCTTTCTGAAAACTTTCCCAAAAACGGGCGGTAAACTTGGAATCTCAATCTTAAGTGATCGTACTTAGAATTACATGCAATCATACATTCTCTTTGACATAAATTTGGGCTAACTTATCCGATCCATCGGTGATAGGAATATGTATGAAATGTGCAGTTTTCGTCAGTCTATCTACAATCACCCAAACGGCTGTATTTCTTTTCTTTGTCTTTGGCAAACTTGTCATAAAATCCATGGTAACATCGTCCCACTTCCATGTCAGGACTGGTAATGGTTGTAGAGGTCCATAAGGTCTCTGATGCCAAGTCTTCACTTGTTGACAAGCTAAACATCTTTCCACATACATAGCCACATCTTTCTTCATTCCTGCCCACCAGAATTGCTGCTTCAGATATTGGTACATCTTTGTACTGCCGAGATGAGCGGTATATAGGGTGTCATGAGTTTCACTCATAATCTCGTTCTTTAGTTCTTCATCATGTGGCACACACACAAATTCTACCACAGAACAACAAAGCTGTCGTTCTATTCTTTAAAATCTTCAACTCCTTCTTTTCTGACTTTAAGCCTCAAGTTTTCCAACTTCTCGTCTTTTCTTTGGCCATCTGTGATAGAGGCTCTCAAATCAGGTACCACTACTAGTGATGCGATTACTTGTTCCATCATTCTTAGAGGCTGAACTACTTGGATTCTCATATTTCCAAATTCTTTAATCAACTTCTTTTCATCGGACAGGAGAAATCCTAACTCCAAACATTCCTTTTTGCTCAACACATCGGCTACAACATTGGCTTTTCTAGGATGATAAGAAATTTTACAATCATAATCTTTTATCAACTCAAGCCATCATCTTTGTCTCATTTTTAACTTCTTCTGCTTGAAGAAATACATCAGACTTTTGTGATCCGAAAAGATCTCACACTTGGCTCCATAGAGATGATGTCTCCATAATTTCAGGGCATGTACTACTACTGCCAACTCCAAGTCGTGCGTCAGATACTTCTTCTCGTGAGGTTTAAGTTGTCTTGAAGCATATGCTATCACCTTTTCATCTTGCATTACAATACATCCTAAACCTTTTGATGATGCGTCTGTAAAAATGACATAGTCCTTTCCCACTTCAGGAAGGGCTAACTCTGGGGTTGTTTTCAATCTTTACTTGAGCTCTTGGAAACTTTGTTCACATTCCTCCGTCCATCTAAACTTTGATTCCTTCTTCACCAGACTCGTCATCGGTTTTGCTATCTTGGAGAATTCTTCTATGAATCACTGGTAGCAACCTGCTAAACTGATGTAATCCAAGATTAAAGATCTGAAGATTTTATTTATTTTATTTTATTTTATTTTTTAATTATTGTAGGCCAAAAATAAGGCTTTATTTTAGTTATTTTGGTAGTTTTATATTTTATTAGGTTAAGGATTTATTTCCTTATTGGTTTAAGATTTGTTTCCTTATAGTTCAAGGAATTCTTTCCTTACTAGATTAGGATTATGTTTTCTTTTTATTCAAAAAATTGTTTTCCTTATTAGAGTACGACTATATTGTATTCCACCCCTATAAATAGGTCTAGTAGGGCATGGATTAAATAACAATTTGAAGAATAATATTTTGTGAGTTTATCTCCTTCAATTCATTCACCTAACTAGCGGATTAGCGGCATGCTACCGTGATGTTCATATCGACGTATCGGTGAGTCAACCATCCCCCGTTCGTGTGTCATTCATCGTCCCCGAGTTACTGCATCAACATCACGTTGGGTTATAGGGAATTTTTTTCGCCTATTTCATTTCATGGGTTAGATTCGGAGGTTTTGGGATATTCCATCTTATCGACTTATCAAACGGATCACCATCACCGTTTGTGTGTCATTCATCATCTCCCAGTTGTTGTTTCAGCATCAAGTTGGTTTTAGGGAATTTCTGTTCGCCTAATTCACTTCACGAGATAGAACCAGAGGTTTTGGGATATACCATCTTATCCGGTTCCATTCAGATTTGGTCTTGCCTTAAACCTGCTCAGAAAAGCTCACACATTTTCTCGTCGGTATCTATCTTATTAGGTGCGAAACGAGCTAATTCGCAAAATTCTCGATCGTACTCTGCTACAGGTTTCTTTCCTTGCCTCAGGTTCGCGAATTCGTTCGCTTTCTACTTCCAAAAACTCCTAGGTAAGTACTTCTCATACAGGGCTTCCTTGAATTGTTCCCACGTCAGATTCTCGTATTCTTTAGGAGTATACGTCCTCTGTCGGGCTTCCCACTAGTAGTCGGTGGATCTTTTGAGTTGAAACATCTTGCATTTGAGACGCTCACGATCTCGACAATGAAGAAAGTGTAAAATTCATTCCAAGGAACAAATCCAGTCCTCGGCTTCTATAGGACTGCCTTTTCCATCAAAAGTCAGCGGGTTTTGGCGAAGAAAAAGTTCTTCGGTTCGACGCTCGTTCTGAAGAGGCAGGGTCTGATCTCATCGCTCTTCTTCGTCATTTTGCTCGGCTCTCTCATTTCTTCTTCTTGGCGGCATTCTAAAAGAAATGCTAGAAATTAGAAAATTCGGGGAAAAACATTACGCAAGTCGGCTAATTTCACACGCAAGTTTTCCCGACTTTGAAATTTTTTCCTCTTGAAAAGGATATGATTCTCATCGATACTTATCAAACATTTAAGGAAGAATTTTCTCAAATAAGACATGCGATTTTCAAATAAAAAAAAAAGTAACTCTCAATTTAAATCAACACAATTATTCAAGTAATTGCATGCGTTTTCAATAATATCATCAATTTTAACTCATCACAAAACATCATGCTCAACAATTTCTCATAGTACACAACATATATAATCACTTAGAATTTCACATCTCAATTAATATGGAAACACTTCATTTAATAACTCGACTCTTCTACTCATATCTCAAAGACAGATAATTCTTAAAGCAAATAAGAGAATCAAAGTTGATTTTAACAATCTAACGACTTCATTTCATATCATCGGAATGATGGCCTCTTTAGAGGATTTAAACCAAAATAAGGGATAAATAATCACATAAAAAAAGTTTTCCCATACGTCTACAGGACGTTCGACACCTCAAAAATGCACTAACACGAGATACTACTTCGCGTTCGGCTCTACTAACGATCTATACTATGAGTCATATAATTTACATCACTGCTAAAAAATAAAAAGAGTTCCACTCTTGACAGAAAAGTACATATCGTTCAGGATTTTCCACAACTTTCTAGAATTGGACCTAAGCGTGAGGGTCGTCACCGCTCGGGTCATCGTCACCTCGGTGCCCCTCATCGGGGTCCTCCTTGGGGTCCTCCTCCGGATCCTCCTCCTCCTCCTCGCTACCTTGACCCTTTGCTGCTGCTAGCGCCTTTAGGAAATCACCGTCGGTATACCCGGGGACTTCCCAGGGGTTGGTCATGTCTCCTGTCTACTCGTTTTCGAAGCGGGCATTAACGTCCTTCAACTCAGTCTCATCCCACGGGGGACTCTCAGGTCTGCTCACGTAATCAAGGTACGCTGACACGTTGTCTGCACCGTCAAGCTCTAGCTCACGTCCCTGGTCGGGCCTCACTGCCGGGGTCTGGAATGACGGGTACGGAATGGAGAAGTGGTCGCTCGGCAATGCCTGAAGGTAACAGGTGCCCACTGTGGCATCGGCTGCAGGATCCTTAAAGAACTCATCATCGTCGCTGTCGCCGGTACGCGTTGGCCTAGAAGGCTCAGCTACGGGCTGCACTGGAGAGAGAGTGCGGTCTCGATGCATGAATTCCTCTAGCTGGCCGTGCGAAGGCAGCAGAACTCTAAAAGAGTCGTAGGAACCTGCTAGCTGAGTCGCTGCTGAGCCAGACGAGGCAAAGGCGTCAAAATAGCAGATAGGGAGTATGTCTTCCGAGTACGGGTGGTACTGAAAAGAGGCTCTCGGCCCAGGGTGAGGCGGAGAGGGGACTGGTCCGTCTCGGAGAGGAGACTGAGGCTGAGGCTCAAGCTCAAGAACAAAGCCGTTGGGCTCGGCTGGAAGAACAGGGTCAAACGGTCCAGAAGGTAGAGATCCATACTCGATGAATTGGCCAGAGATGGTAGTAATAAACTCGTTGCAGTCACCGTAGAGATAGACACCTAGGTACTTACTGGCTTCCGATGAACCTCGGTACTAGTGATGCTGCCCAGTTGCGCCACTCTCGAGGAAGGGCCTGAATCAGATGTATCATCTCATCGAGTGCACTAACATAAAGATACTTCACTGTCTCCCAAATCTTATGATACCGCACTAGATTTTCATCGATCGTCTCGCGATACGACTTCCTAATATGCAGATACTCCTGCATCATCACTCGGTTACCCTCATCATCCATCCTATACGAGTTTAAACGGGTTAAGCACACTTAAACAGTTAATTCACACGTTTGAAATTCCCAACTCCACATACTCGTTTTTGCTTCCCAAAGAGGTTTTATTGCTCAGGGTACTTGGCAATTCCATTTCATGAAAACGTTTGCACAAATGTTCCATCCTTTTTGATTTCCACACAAAACAAAGAATTAGGGAACGCATTCTAGCTCATTGTATCGACACAATCATCAGAGTAATAGTTTAAGAATTCAAATAAACACAGTTTTTATAGCAATGGAATAATAATATCAAGTCCTACAATTACATATATGAAGATATGTAATTGCAAGCTTAAACCAAAAGAGAGACTTGACATCAAACAACAACACACCGCCGAGCACCTTCCGCCATCGTCATTCATGCTAACCTGCACGTTTAGAAATACATGCAGAGTTGAGTACTTAGTTTTCAGTGAACACATGCCAAAATAATTTAAAACTTCACTCGATAGCCACTGCATCACAAGTGTTAGTACAGTTTAAAACGTTTAACTTGTGCATGCAAAAATCATTTTTTTTCTTGAAACGACTGTGCAGTCAACATATATAATTTGAAATGCAGGTATGAATCAATCTACCACATAATCTCTTGTGTCGAGAATTAGGCCTCCTTCTCATAGACTGTGACTGGCCTAATCGAAGCAAGACTCACAGTCACTTCAAACAAATAACCACATGTGTTCTTGCCTCACACAGGATAACAACTCAAGTAGATGATTAAACGTACCAAAACTCAGATAAAACGGCAAGTCAATTAATTTAAAAACTCACATAATATGATAATAAGAATCACATTCATCACTTTATTTTGGTTAAAAAGCCCACCTGGCTACAGAAGGGTTCGGTCGAGGTAGCTTCCTTGTCTTCTTCTCGTCTACTTCTCAGACCCACTCGTTCCTTCAAAAATAACCTCTAATAAGGATGAGTCGACTTTCTAAAAACGAAAACGAGTTCTAACGCTCGGCTGAAGGACTTCTACTTGACTCGGGTTTCTTAACTTATCTCGACTATCTAACTCGATCTTTCTCGATTTCTCGATTCTACACAAGTACGAAAACAACAGACTCTCAGACTTGAGAATATCACTTGACTCAACAACATTCAATCAATTAATAATTAAATAATGCACAATATCAAGAAATCACTATTCACGTCACATATCTCATTTTTCTCGATTTCTCGAATCAAACGAACTCAGAAAATTACGAGATTAATTCTTAGGTTCTAATGTCATAATTCATTCACATACATACTTTCACATCAGAGATCAGACATTCACAAATAGGTAAACGATCGACTTCAATAAATAGATGGAAAAAGAAAAAAATTTCAAATATAATTAAATATTCTAGAAAATTTCTAAAAAATCAAATAAATTCATTTAATCACAATTATTGACGTGGAACTCATTCAAGGCTCGGTTATTAAGTCATGCTGACTAGATTCTGCTCGATTATTCTTTCAAAAATAAAGTTATTATATTTTGGTGAAAATAATTTTATTTTTCTTAAAATTAGTCGAATACTTCGAATATTAAATCAGATTTAAAATCCGAACTCTTAATAAAAATTCTTCGAAATAAAGTTTACGTCATTTTTCTAGCAAAACGTGTCACTATTTCTCGTAACACATGCACGTTCTCGGAAAGTTACCTACTTGGCAAAATCGACTTAAAATAATTCTTTTTATCTATTAATTCAATTTATTTTCCTTATTCTCATTTTTAATTTAAGAAAACTCGATTTTCATTCTTAATTTCATAAATCGATAACTTCCACATACTAACTCGGATTCAAACGATTCAAAAAGCTAACTTACCTATTTTTGTACCAATTTCATCATCTAATCATGTTTTTTCACAATACTAGCATGCAACATCAAAAACCATCAACTCCATCTACCTATATGGTTCTAAATTTTTTAAGAAATTTTCATAAAAAATCATACTTCTTGTTTTCTCAATCAAACATGCATATCTCATCATAAATCTTATCATCCTAACATTATTTTCTCAAGAACATCACAAAATCATCAACAAATAATTCATACTCTTCATTTCATCAATTTAGCATGTATTTTCCATACTCAAATTCAACATATAACATCACAATTCATACATCAAGATCATCAAGACAAAACTATCAATTTCTTAACCTATAACCTTCGAAATTTTTGAAGAAAAATAGCAAGAAATTCTATTCCTTTTAATTGATCACATAAACATCCTTAGATTAATTTATAAAGCTCAAATCCATCATCAAACTCATGATCAAATCAAAAACATGAAAATCCTTAAATATACTCAAAATTTCGGTATTCACACATATGTGTACATCATAATTTTTCTCATTAAATCAAGCATATAGAAACTCTTAGATATCATCCTAGAACACAAATCTATCATCAAAATCATGATCAAACCAAAAACATGAAAACCCCTAATTTTAGACATAAAAATCGGTACTCATAGGGATTGGATGATCAAGGATTTTTGGCTTCAATTTCGTGCATAGAACTATGATAGAATCGATTTCTAGACTCCAAAACAAGTTGAAATCGAACTCTCCTCCATGGCATGGAAGTGCCGAAATTTAAAAGAGAGGGAAGAGGGATTTTTTTTTTTAGTTCAAACTACTAGAATTGAACAAATATCAAGGGACTTACTTAAACTTGAAAGCTTGATCAATCGAAGGGCTTCAATCCACACAACTCTAAGCTTTAAACACTCTAGAATCGAACTCCATCCTTGGCACAAAGCTGCCTAATTTCAAAGAAGGAAGAAAAGGATGAATTCTAGTCTCAAATCAATCACCATGACGAGAGGATTACGAATACCTTATTAGATTGGTCGATGGATGATCGGAGGCTAACTTCATGCGATTTTTAGAGCTTGGAGCTTGGTCTTCAATGGAGGATTGAGAGAGAGAGAGAGAGAGATGGTGTGTGTGTGTGTGTGTGTGATCGACGAGAGAGAGATGAGAGATGAGAGTGATGATGTCGGCGAGAGAGACTAAGAGGGAAGAGAGAGAGAGCGTGAGAGAGAGTAGAGAGAAATGAGAGTGGGTTGGGATTTAATTGAGTTTTAGTTGCACCCGGTAGTCAAAAACGCGATATAAAAGTCGCCGGAAGAAAAAATTATCCGGTGCAATTTAATCTTAATTTCTCATTAAATCCTCAAACGACTCAAAATCACATCGACTCTTTCTCGACGTCGAAAAACTCTTTACTTCGTCTCAAACTTCACCAAATAAATCAAGGGATCAAAAAATCTAGTTTTCAAATCAAAATTTCAGGCAATGAATAAAAAGTCGAAATTCACTATTCATATTATGGTTTTTGGACCTTAAACTTGAATTTCTCTCAGACAATCTCTGACGACTCTTGAACTTATCTCAAAGCTTCTAAAATAATCTTTAGACTCAAAAGACACTAATTTGATGAAATTCAGAAAAGTTCGATTAATAGTGAATACTCGAGAAAAGTTACTATTTATCTAAAAACGAAACTTCTCAGAATTTTCCGAAATCCGAACTCAAACTCAAAGTCATATAATCATGCTCAATCAATTCATCACACAATCGATTTGGATGATCGAAATGATAGAAATCACATAAAGGCACACAATTAAGCATATAAACGCAATTAAGACGAACTTAACAACTTATAAAGAATCGAGGTATTACACATTCCTTCTATGGCGCTCACACCAAGGAACTGAACTACTAGCCATAATTTATGATATCATACAAGAAATTCGGCTAAGTTATCCTGATGACTTTTCTGTATAAGATCGTATTCTCGCTTAATGGCTAAATTCTAGTCGTTAGTCATCCTAAAAACCTTTAACATTCAAACTCAATCATTCTTGAAAAAATTTCTAACATCACATTCATCACATACATTCGTAAAGATATCTCATCATAATAATCGTTTGCATAATCATTTCGATATCTCAAACTCACATCGAATCTTACTTATTCGCGTAATATTATATTGATCGAACTTTGTCATACTCTTTCTCTTCCTCACTCGGGGAAATAAAATTTTGCTTTGCTTTATCCGATTTCTCTTGATTGCATAAAAGAAATTCCATAATAGAAAATAGGCATGGTGTTCTCAAGCAAAGGTTGGAAATCTTACTAACTCTTATTTAATCGATAACATCTACTTTATTCCTCGCAACTCTAGCTTCCTCTCCTCAATTTGCTTGAAGAGAAATTTAAGGTTTAAAAGAGAAAAGGGACACGGCTGCAATGGAAGTGAAGAAGAAGAAAATATGGAGTTTCTTACTTGTTTTTCAAGCTTATGGTGTTCTTCACTTGATTTCTAACACCTTAGCCTTCTTTCCTTGAGATTTAATGGAAGAAAATGGAGAGCTCATGGTGGATGTGGAGCTTGGAAGCCATGGACATGGAGGAGGAAGGAAAATATATTGCTCCTTCTTCGATTTTACAAGGAGTAGGGATCATATCTTGAACCCTTGAATTTTTAGCTTCATTTCTTGATTTTCGAGTGAAGAAAATGGAGCTATGGAGGAGCTTGGGAGCTTTTGCAATGGAGGAGATGAAGGAGAGAGATGATGATGGTGATAATGGTGGTGACCGAAATAGAGAGAGATGGAGAGAGAGGATGGTTGTGACCAAAATAGAGAGAGATGGAGAGAGAGGTTAATGATGCATGAAGTATTTGGAGAGAGACAAGAGAGTGTACACCACTTGCTCAAGGTGAGAGTGGGATAAATAAGGGGTAGAGGGAGTGGGAGGTCGGCTAATAAGGGAGTGATAAATCTGATTTTTATCAGATAAAAATATCCGGAAGAAAAGATTTTATCCGTATAATATATCCCTCTTAAACCGTTAAACTTTAATCTCCTTTTTCGACACTCTCTAGACGTCGGGTTTCACTCTAGTTCGCACCATCACTCACGAAATAATTTATAGATTCTAAAATACCCAACTTTCATGTATAAATTTGATACAATTCTCGTCGGAGTTGCAGACGCCGACGTGAATAGTATACACCCAAGATCAAATTTGAACTGAACCGGATAAGATGGAGTCCCAAAACCACTGGTTCTATCTCGTGAAGTCAATTAGGCAAATAGAAATTCCCTAAAACCCAACTTGATAATGAAACAGCAACTCGGGGATGATGAATGACTCACAAACGATGATGGTGGTCCGTTTGATAAGTCGATAAGATGGAATATCCCAAAACCTCTGAATCAGTTTCTTGAAGTGAATTAGGCGTATGACTGTTTTCTAAAACCCAACGATAAGATAACACAGCAACTCGGGGACAGTGAATGACATACGAACAAGGGATGGTTGACTCGCCGATATGTCGATATGAACATCACGGTGGCAAGCCGCCAATCCGCTAGTTTGGTGAACAAACTGAAGGAGATAAAGTCACAAAATATTATTCGTCAAATCGTTATTTAATACATGTCCTACTAGACCTATTTATAGGGGTGGAATACAATAGAGTCCTAATCTAATAAGGAAAAACATTTCCTTAAATAAAAAGAAAATATAATCCTAATCTAGTAAGGAAACAATTCCTAAACTAATAAGGAAACAAATCCTAAATAATAAGGAAACAAATCCATAACCTAATAAAATATAAAACTACCAAAATAACTAAAATAAAACCTTATTTTTGGCCTACAATAAATAAAAATGAAAATTAAAATAAAATAAATAAAATCTTCAGATCTTCAATCTTGAATTTCATCATTCCCCTCCTCTTGAAAAGGATTTGTCCTCGGAAATTTTTATCATACAGAATCACACATAATCACATATAATAACACTTCAAAAGCACTTAAGCACGTATAATCACATTTTAGACAATTAATTAGGGTTATAAAGATTCGGGGTATTACATCTCCTTCCCCTTAAATAAATTTCGTCTTGAAATTTACTAGCTCTCAGAAAATGATTCGGGAAATATCTCTTTCATCTCGTTCTAACACTATCTCGTTACTTCTTCTAAGAATCACTACGTTCTCATCTAGGAAATTCACTTTATTCTAAGTTGTCAAATCTTTACGATTCCAAATTACTTCAATTTATCTTTTTCGACTAATATTTGGTTTGAGGTTTCATTTTCATGATGAAGTACGTCTTTTGGATTGTAAACACGCTTCGTGAAAGCATTAGGGAGATTTTTAAAATTTGGAGGTGAAGCTTAATATCAATTTCTAACTGATTTTCGAAAAAATGAATTCCGCTTGTAGGGATTATTCTCAGGAATAACTTCATCTCGAAATTTAACACTATTTTTCTGCGTAACGTCCATTGACTCTAAACTTCTTTTCGTTGTCTTGAATCTGACCAACAGACTCTATTATTTCCGTAACTACTTTTGGTACTATAACTTTTCTCTCATTTTACTTTATCTCAAAAGAACAAAGTGCGTCTCTTCTTTCTAACTTTAGAGGACATCATTCTCATCGTACTCTAATGGCTATCATCACTGGCACTATGGTAAAATTTCTTTCTATTATCTAGCATAATGTGTCCTTTGCAATTCTAGATAACTCTCTTTTTATCGACCATCAATTTGCTGATTGAAATTTGAGGTTTCGAATAATCACCGTCGTACTTAAGAATTTACAAAATTATACTATCTCGTGTACGTATGTTGCTTCGTCTTCTTCATTTTGTTCCTTAGAATTGCTATTTTGGTATGTTTCGTATTTTTGGATGCGCAATAAAGGGAATATCACGAGTTCATTTTATAGCTCTTTTCAACTCTTCGTCAATTAATACACAAATTCTATCACGGTACGTCAAAACATCGTCTTTTGTTTCTCAAAAATCTCAACTTCTTTGTTTCGTCTCTAAACCTTAAATTTTCTATTATCTTTTTCTTGAACATCGATAACTCAAGGTCTCACTTCGAAATATCTATAAAGAACGTATTTACTTGCTTTAATAACAACGATAACTAAACGACTCTTAGATAATCATGATCTCGGCATTGGCATCATGATCTTGGGCAATCCTTTCACGACTCTTAGATAATCAACTGTTATACTAGGGAAAATTACGAATCTCCTCTAGTGAGATTAATGTCTCCTATCTCTACATAGTTCGCTCTTCAGGTGGATTCACGTCTGTTTCTTTGGAGGAAATTAATACGTTTTCGAAAAAATAATTTTTCTACATTCTCAATTTCTCTGACGCGCTTCTGCGATGCTACTAGTACTCGATGTTTCACCTACATTTGGTCGTGATTTATCTAGTTTAAGTAATACATTTTCGATGGTTTTTATTGCAAATGGATTATGTTTGTTTATAGAAAATGTACTAATCTTCTGGACCAAGTATTGTGTGGGAATTGGTTGTTTTGATGTTGAGTTGTAGGTTTAAAATAAAGAAGAAGAGAATAAGAGTTTGAGACGAGTATGAATCAAAGTTGCTTGCAAGCGATCACTCAATCAACCGGAGTGACCACTCGAGGATGAAAAAATGAAGCAAGTGATCGCTCGGGAAGAAAGCGATCGTGTGAAGGAGAAGTTCAAAGAAACTGCAAGCTAGGTCAAGCGATCGCTTGACGAAGTAGTGCACTGGACAGAGGACAAGGCCAAGCAATCGCTTGGACCCTAAGTGATCGCTTGAACTGGACATAGGACTGGGCCAAGAGATCGCTTGGACCCTAAGTGATCGCTTGGACAGAGGACAGGGCCAAGAGATTGCTTGGACCCTAAGCGATCGCTTGACTCTATGGCGGCGTGAAACCTTCTATAAATAGGCCATATTTAATTCATTTCGCCTCTTCTTCCACATCTGTACGATTTTTCTAGTTTTTAGCATCCAAAACACTTTGAGATTGTTCTTAGTTCATTATTGCTTTTATAGATTAGTGATTAGTACGGATTTGTGACAGACTTCCACTACGGATTCGGTTTTAATTATAGTGAGTTTATTATTCAGTTCTTAAATTATGTCTATGATTTATTGTGTTGTTAGAATTAGGGTTTATAATTCAGTCTAGATTAACCTGTCTTTCAATTACTTAGAATAAACAACAAACCAATCAGTCTTTACTGCTTTATTTTTATTTTCTTTTTCTTTTCGCAATACAAACGTCTCCCTATTAAGTCTTCCTCGAGAGATACGATATTCGGGTTTAGCTTAATCAATCTATAATGAACACGTTAATTTGCGTGCAACTTAGGAATATTTTAGTTGAACAAATTTGGCGCCGTTGCCGGGGAAGGCTTTATGCGATTTTTGTGTTGTAATTTTATTTTTATTTTTGTTTGGTTATTTTTCTCCCTCCGGTGTGTGTAATGTGTTTGCTAGTGTTGTGTATGTGAGTTCGTAGAAGTTAGAATAAACAACTAGCACCGTATATTGACAACATCAATTGTAAGAGCGCAGTTCTGGAAAAAGCAAAGGAGGTAACCGAACCGAGCCCTAACGAAGTTGAAGAATAAGCTATGTTGGGCAAGTTAGTCATAGGTGGCGAGATGGCACAGAAAGTGATGGGATATTATGCTAGGCCGACTTTTAAGACCATTGCTTACGCTCTTACTCTGCCAGCTGCAGCAAGGAACTATGATTTGAAGCTTAACCGCCTCAACTTGTTGCCATTATACTATGGTATGGCAAATGAGGATGCTTTTCAATTCATCCCAGAATTTTGTACTATGGTCCACTTCTTTCCTCTTGGAGAAATTACTGAGGATCAACTGAAGCTGAAATGCTTTTCGTACCTCGAAGGACAAAGCCAAGTTGTGGTACCGTTCATTGCCACCAAACTCTCTTACTACTTGGAAGGATGTCTGCGAGAAGTTCATGCTCAAGAATTATCCAAATCACAAGACACAAGAAGTAAGGACAAAAATAATGCATTTTAGTCAAGCTGGAGATGAACCCTTCCATGAGGCATGGGAGAGATTTAGAGAGTTGCTTCAACAGTGCCCCCACCATCAGATGGCGCCAGAAATGCTTTGGCAGTTCTTTTATGACAGGTTGCAGCACATCTCCCAATTTATGGTAGACAGCACAGCTGGAGGAAACATAGCAGTGAAGACTGCTGACCAACTTAAGGAGATATTTGAAATCCTTGTAGCTAATTCGTAGCAAAAATCTATTCGTCCACGACGTGTAAAGGTGAGTGGAGTTGCTAAAAGTCCGGATATAAAAAAACAGCTGGCCACCATGATGCAAGAATTGCAGGAATTAAAGATGAGCAAATTTGTTGCTTCTCCACCGTGACAGGAACCTACTAGACAAGATATTTTTGCTGAGCCATGTGGCACTGTGGAGAGTTAGGGCACAATCCTGAAGAGTGCCAGAGAATTGGAGAGTTGACATATAAAGGAGGAGCAGAAGTGTATGCTGCACATGGATATCCTCTACGACAGCAGTTTGATCAAGGCCAAGGATCCAATCAGAATTAGCAATAGCAGAGCTCGAGGTGGCAGAATCAGTCTAATGCTGGATGGAGAAATCAGACCTAAGGACAGGGATATGGAGAAAATTTTCAAAATCGTCGTTCTCCACAGCAGCTCACTCAGTATCCTCCACAACAATTTAATCAGTTTCCTACCCAGCAGCAGTGGTACCCATAACAGCAGCAGAATTTCAACTCTCAGTGACAGAATCTAACACAGCAAAATCAGTTCCTACAGGGGCCATTGCAATTTCAATGCCCACTGCTGCCGCCCGCTCAAAGGAACCAGTTTCAAGACAACTTCAATACATTTATGCAAGAGAGCAGACAAGCGAGAGAAGCTCAAGATGCCACCATCAAGTGTCTTGAGACAGTTGTGGGACAAGTTTCTAGAATTGTCAATCAGATGCAACAACAACAGCAAACTGAGAGGATACCAAGTCAAGGTCAACAACCACATCAGGTTCAGGCCATCACTATTTTGCGAAGTGAAAGGGTTGTTGATAATAAGGTGAGTGAACAATCAATAGGGCAGAAGCGGCCAAGGGTTGAGGCAGAGAAAGAGAAATCAGAGGTTCAATTGCTCAAGGCTGCTAATCCTTATAGACCACCACTTCCTTTCCCTAACCGATTAAGAAGTGAGAAACAAGATACACAGTTCTCGTATTTATATAACTTGTTCTCCAAGGTGAATGTCAATTTGCCATTGCTAGAGGTCATCAAGAATGTGCCTGCCTATGTGAAGTTCTTCAAGGAGTTGACCTCGAATAAGAGGAAGTTTGTGCAAAATGAGCCGATATTGATATCTGAGAGTGCAAACTCGATCGTGCAGCAACCTTTACCTCTCAAACAGCGAGATCCAGAGAGCTTTGTGATCAAGATAGCCATGGAGAATTGAAAGGAAGCGTCTGGTATGTTGGATCTGGGTGCAAGGATCAACTTGATACCATATTAGGTTTTTCAAAAATTGGAGTTAGGGGAATTGACGCCCACACGTATGTGCTTATTGCTTGCTGATCGTTCTGTTCGACATCCTAAGGGAGTTGTTGAAGATATTCTGATTCGAGTCGGAGGATTCATTGTTCCTGTAGATTTCGTGGTTTTAGACATCAGGGATGTTCTGTAAGATGGAAGAGAGCATACACTCTTGTTAGGAAGACCCTTCATGGCTACTACGAACACCTTCATTGATGTCAAAAATGGGATCGTCAAGATGTCTGTGTTGAGAGAGACGGTGTCTATTAATGTGCACGAGAACAAGAATTTCCATAAGGAAAATCAAGCTATAGAAGTAAGTGTAGGCTCAACTGATGAGAAGGAATGGACACGAAAGGTGCTCGAGACAAAAGATCAAGTATCAGCTCATCAGTCACTTGAAGGTACAATCGATTAACCGTTGGAAATTGAGAATGTCCAGGCAGAAAAAGAGGTTCAGATGGAGCCAAAGAATCTTTCTGTTATCTCGTCCAATTCTACTATGATGAGATAAAAAGTGTATGCCCGAAATGCGCAAAGATCCCGTGTTCGCTGCCTGACAAAGGCTGCTGGGGCCTGTATTCGACTGCGGCGCTGACGCTCTATGCTTCACTAGCATGTTAGTGTCTTGCCTCAACACTTTGATCTTTCTTCTTGCTCATTGCCTAATGCCCCTTGTCGAGTCCATCTTTTCACCAGTGTCCAGTTTTGTCGTTTCCCTGTGCTGCATGTTTCAGTTCATCTTGGGAATTCTGACATGGTTTACACTAAGAGAACGAAGAACACTACTGACACTTCTACTTTTGTTCTATTACCAGATGAGGTGATTAGAGATACTCCATCACCACCATCGGATCCACAGTGATTCGTCACTGTTATTTTGTTGTTGGAGTTTGTTGATCGTGAAGCCCTGCGTTGCCATGTCAATCATCCCTCTGTATCACCCTCTATCCCTATCTCTTATTTATTATTTTGACAATAGGGACATTGTTTAGTTTTTCTCATAGGGGAGGTGTATTTCTTTTGATAGTTTATCTTGTCTGTCTTTGATTTATTTTATTTCACAAATGAGATGCGGAAGTAGGAATTGAAGTATATAGTTCATGCTTTGTTATACTTGATTGATCGGGATATTTTGTTAAAATTTGATTGATATGATTGTCGCATTTTGATTATGGGCATTTCATACTTGGATGATTGAAGCATGATGTTTGGGTGTAGGTGAAAGGTGAGAAAATCTTTATTTTAAGAAGTGTATCTCGAATAATGAGCCTTTAAATATCTAATTTGTTTAGTCAAGTTGGGAGGCTTCTACTCTTCTGGAAACCATGAGCATGGGAAACCACATGAGGATATTTTAGATGATCTCAATATGTTCGCACCTCATAAATTTTGGCTATATAACCCGACTTGGCTTGAGAACTTTTTGTTAAGCCGTTTGTTCGAAATTGTTGTGAATTGAAGGGTTCTACCCCTTTTTCTTATCTGTTCAATGATGAATATACTATATGAGAAATGGGTATGGAAAATCACGCTAGGTAGCCGGAATTTCCGTGAGTAAACCTAGTGAACATTGCTCGAAATTCACTTATCTTTATATTATAAATGGCATGAATTTGGGATACTTTATGTTGTTCAAGTTTTCTCACCTCGATCTTGTAGTTAGATGTTAAGTTGATTGAG
The DNA here is from genome assembly GCA_029490685.1 of Schizonepeta tenuifolia. Classification (NCBI taxonomy): domain Eukaryota; kingdom Viridiplantae; phylum Streptophyta; class Magnoliopsida; order Lamiales; family Lamiaceae; genus Schizonepeta; species Schizonepeta tenuifolia. Next base: position 58,233,737 of record CM055956.1, read on the forward strand.
TTCTTGTGTGGAGGGCACCTCATTTGTTTTGTGACGATTGTACTTGATCGATGAATGATGAATTTGTCTTGTGATTGAGAGTTTATTGAAGTATGAATTGTTTAGTTCAATTTATTAGTTTTTCATTTTGATTGAAAATAAGATTTGCTTGAGGGCAAGTAAGATTTTTGTGTGTGGAGGGGTGTTTCACTTACATTTGGTCGTGATTTATCTAGTCTAGGTAATACATTTTCGATAGTTTTTATTGCAAAAGGATTATGTTTTGTTATAGAAAATGTACTAATCTTCTGGACCAAGTGTTGTGTGGGAATTGGTTATTTTGATGTTGAGTTGTAGGTTTTAAATCAAGGAGAGAAGAAGAGTTTGAGACGAGCATGACTCGAAGTTGCTTGCTAGCGATCGCTCAATCAACCGGAGCGATCGCTCGAGGATGAAAAAATGAAGCAAGTGATCGCTCGGGAAGGAAGTGATCGTGTGAAGGAGAAGTTCAAAGAAACTGCAAGCTAAGTCAAACGATCGCTTGACGAAGTAGTGCGCTGGACAGAGGACAGGGCCAAGCGATCGCTTGGAGCCTAAGTGATCCCTTGGACTTAACAGAGGACAGGGCCAAGAGATCGCTTGGACCCTAAGTGATCGCTTGGAAAGAGGACAGGGCCAAGCGATTGCTTGGACCCTAAGCGATCGCTTGACTGTATGGCGGCGTGAAACCTTCTATAAATAGGCCAGGTTTAATTCATTTCGCCTCTTCTTCCATCTCTGCGTGATTTTTCTAGTTTTCAGCACCCAAAACACTTTGAGATTGTTCTTAGTTCATTATTGCTTTCATAGATTAGTGATTTGTATGGATTTGTGATAGACTTCCACCATATATTCAGTTTTTATTATGAGTTTATTATTTTGTTCTTAAATTATGTCTATGATTTATTGTGTTCTTAGAATTAGGGTTAATAATTCTGTCTAGATTAATCTTTCTTTCAATTACCTAGAATTAAACAACAAACCAATCAATCTTTAATGCTTTATTTTTATTTTCTTTTTCTTTTCACAATACAAGCGTCTCCCTGTTAAGTCTTCCTCGAGTGATACGATATTCAGGTTTAACTTAATCAATCTATAATGACCACGTTAATTTGCGTGCAACTTAGGATTATTTTAGTTGAACACTCGACCTTTTTTTTAACTAACGAAAATATCATCGATGGATTTGATCACGTACTCATCCAAGTAGTTATGAAAAACAAAATTCATTCATTAACACTACCAGAGCGTTCGTCTAACTAAACATCAACTTTATTTTATAATCTCAAGACAATGCTGCTTCACTCTTTAAGAAATTTTCTTAGAAACGTCTTCTTGCATACTCCTCAATCAGAAGATCATCGCTTCTTTAACTCGGTAATATGATTAAATTCTTATTTAATTTCTCATTAACTAACGCATATTCTTAACTACCGTTTTTCTTCGTTACAAAAGATTTGGTGTATTCCAAGGAAATACGCTTGGTTGTAAATCCGAAAATTCTCACAACTCTTGGATTTTCTTTAGAGCTTTTGAAATCACGATTACTCTAAGCTTTAATTAAATGGTGAACTTTGATTGCCAAATAGATGACAATCTCCGTAGGACTTCTAGAAAGACATTTTTAAATTCTTTAACTCCGCACTTGCTGGTTCACTTTTGCTTTTCGACTTTGCTCAGATACACGAGTGGATCTTTATGTTTTATTAATTTTTCTACCTTCATAGTCGAAATAATCAAAGAGCTTCTTCTCCTTTCATTCTTAATGTCATGAACTACCATTGGTCTTCATTGGGAAGTTGAATCAAATCATCAAATTCTTGATTAATTAACTCATTCTTAAAATTATATTCACGTTCCCTTATTTTGGATTGAGGGGCTTCGTGAATAATTCGGGATTTTCTGAATTCAAATTTTAAAACTTGAGGAAACTCATGAATACTATCGCGGATTTACCCTCATGGGTCAACTCTTTAAACTTCCAATTTACCTCTACTACCTTTAATTTGAAGATATTTATGTAAAATTAGTTCTTAACACATTATTAACCATTGCTTGCGAGATTCCTTTGGATTTTAGCTCTAACGTGAATACTCTGGGAAGAAAGTTGCCGTTCTCTATTACTGCAGATAATACAGAGTTCTAGGAATGGTTTTACTACGAAATTCTTTCCTACATTTCCTAGTTGTAAGGCCGAATTATTTTGTTTTTAATTTCTCACTATTGATTACTTGGTACTGGTTCAAAGAATGACATGATTAACTATGAGTATGTTAGGTTTTGCTTTTTATTTTTGCAGATGCTGAAATGTATCTTGCCACTCTTTGGTTAGGAAGTGACTCTCTGAAGTCTGGGAAAACGTACTACTTTATTTAGCATCTTGAAATTTCTCCTCTCTCGATTTATCTTGACTCTATCGATTTCTTTTATATCGCAGCTTTTTCTCTCGGATGGTTGCTACAATTCCGCTCTTCCTTAAGTTGGATGGAAAGATTGAGGTGTTGCGGTCGGCGTCATCTAACTCTAGAATCAAGGAATCACTGAGAATGTGATCCTTCTTCTGACTACATATCCATCCTTGCGTCACAAGCTTAATTTAAGAACTTCAGCGTAAATCAGTTCACTCAAACTCACGAATGATTAAATTATTTTTGAACCATCTTGCACAAACATCTTACACATCTTCTTTTTGACTATACCTTCCTATTTAAGGAAAAATATGTCCTACACGCAATCATACTCAGCTACTATTTTCATTCACTTATTCCTACGCTTCTTCTTTTTCAACCATATTGACATATGATTCAATCTAATTTTTTTCTTGTCTATCAAACATTTCTTTTTAAAGATTGGAAAAGAATTTCTCGAGTAATTGACTTTATACTAAAAAGAATACTGGATTATATAATATTCTCGACTCAAGAAATTGCTAATTACTCTCATACTTCTCAAGATTATTTTCTAAATTTTACCAAAAAGTTCTTCTTTAAGAGAGGAGTAAATTTTTCAATAAATACTCTAGTCATTACTTTTACTCAATCTTATTTTCTCATTTCCTCAAAATAATGCTTATAGACCTTATTATAAGCCTTTCTCAATTAATGCTCATACTCTGGAATTCCTTAATTAATCGGAGAAATAATACTAATAATATATCCATTCTTTTATTTTCTTATCTTAAGACAATCATAACATTCAATTTCTTTTCGCCTTCATTAATATTACCTTATATTCTCTTCTTTTATATAAACATTGGCTATCTTACTCAGTTCCTCTCAAAACTTCATACTTACTCAAATACTTTTATTTTCTCGTTCCGGATAATATTTCGATTGTTATTTCTCACTTGACGTTTAACTACTTTTTATGCTTATTATTTCAAATGCTTATTACAAGACAACATTTCTTATATTCGCCATCTTTGACAATATTATACTTGATAAAATCATCGATTTTCACTAATCTCAATTTCTTGAAATATATACATTTATTTATTATCTCAAAAGCTATCGAAAATATTTCTTATTGACGAAAAGATATTATACTTATCCTCAAAATTATATTTAATATCTCGAATATTATTCTCGGCTTATTTCTTATCTTTTCTCTTTTCTCGGCTCTCAACTTTAAAACACTCACGATTTATATTTTAAGCACTTTAACTCGAGACGAAAACTTACGAACATTACATATTTCACCCGACGGTGGCCTCTTTTGAGGAGTTTACGAGAAGCAGAAATATTTACACTCAAAATTTTCCTAACATCTATGTGATGTTTTATCTTCTCCTTCGTGCGACTTATCTTATTCTACATATAAATGTCTAATTAAAAATTGTTTGGCTTTTCCACGGCTTTCTTGAAAAGTTCTTTAAGTGACTTTCTTACTCGGGTTATCTTCCTTGCTACTTTCATCCACGGATGCCATTTACTTGGCATGAGTTCGGTCTTCCTCTGGGTTACTGGGGTAATCCATGATGGTGTCTCAATATCGCTACCATTGTCGTAAGGAGGCGTTTCATTATTTCTGCCAGTACACAATCGAAGGTAGGCTGACACGTAATTATCATTTTCGAACTCGAGTCGAAACCCTCGCTCGGGTCTCGAAATAGAGACTCGTGGTGATCCTAGACGGATTCCTGATATCGGCTAAAGGTAACCTCTTCCTACCGTTGCTTCTTCGGTATAATTGTTAATGGACCTATCTCGAAGTAACTGCTCGGAACCGATAAAACTTGGAAAGGATCATAGGGTCCATTGGGTTGCGTTCTTCGAGAACTTGATGACGCGTTGAACTCGAATGTATAAGTGTTAGTTGGATGAAAATTTCTCAAATAGTCGCGCGTAACATTTGGAGGTGAACGAGGCGACGGAGGTATTAGATATGGTACAAACCCATCTTGATTCTCGATAAACGGTCTTGGCAGGGGTTCACCAAAATGTAATACCCCGGAAATTCTTTACGTTCTTAAAAATTTAAAGTTAATAATAAAAATGGCTTTGCACGCCTAAGTTTACGATTTTGAATTCTAAGACTAACGGTCAAATCCGTTTCTGAAAATAAATTACGGAAGTCAGCTAGACGACTACTGTATTTAGGGTTAACGAGTACGAAAAAATTTTAGTTCTGGAACTCAGAACGGAAAACCGTCTGATTTTTACATTCATGAAATCGCGATACGAACTCGCCCGAGAAAGTTCGTTTTTATGTTTTTCCGGACGAAACTCGGACTGTGTCGTCCCGAGTTTTTGTCGGAATTAATTTTTTAAATATTATTTTTCTGATTAAGTTTAATACGTTAGAATTTTTGGACGAAACGGAATGTGACGATTTTGTGCCGAGCTACGTTTTTCGTCGTTCGATTTCCGTAACGTCGTATCGCGCCGGAAAAGCGCGTAATTTTCTTCTTTCTCCCCTCAATGCCGACTTCTTCCCTCTCACTAAGCTAGATATTTCATTTTTTAATAGTATTTATCAATGACTCACTACTTAGATCTTTTAATTAACTTTACACCTAAGTCTATTAGATATTATGTCATAATACTTTGTTAGTCATCCTCCCCAACACCTCCCCATTACCGCCATCTACACACACACACTCATACCTTCTTTTTCTCTCAATCTCCATTGAAGAAAGCTTGAAGCTTGGAGCAAGAAATCACACAAGTTCTTCATCCTCCATCGAAACCTAAGTCTTCCTTCATTAAACTTCAAGGTAATCCTCCCCTCTCTAATTCTATCCATCCAAAATCCATTTCTTTTTATTTTTCTTTGGATCGAGATTTATGGGATGAAGGAACTAGATGTTTAATCTTTGATTAGTGAAATTAGATGTGTTAGATAGGATAATTAGGGTTTAAAATTGAAAGAAATCAAGAGCCCTAATTGCTAGGTAAACACCGAAATTTTAGGGCAACTAGGTGAGATGATGGAATTCTTCAATTAGTTGTGTAATCATGCTTAGGAAGTGTTTAATTAGTGATTAGAACAAAGGGAAATCGAAACCCCCAAGTATGATGAAAACCGATCCTAGGATTTAGGGTTTTGAATTGGGGATTTTCAATTTCATGTTGCAATTAGACTTCAATTGGTTAATGGATGATATGGTGGTATGATTAAGTGATAAATGGTGTTAATTGATGAAGAAAAACACCCTCTTTATTTATGTGATAATACCGAAAATTTTGAGAAATTTAGGGCTTTTCATGTAGTTGATTTAGATGATGTTTTGTTGATGAAATAATGTTGTAATTAATATTAATTGATGTTATAATTTAATAGGAATTTTCTAAAAATAAATTGTGAGTCGTAAGAGACAAATAAGTCAAATTAAGTTGAGATGTAGTAATGATATGAAATGATGATATGCATGAAAATGAATCTCGTTAGATGTTGTTTGATGACGTAAAATTTGAGCAAAATTCGTCAACTTTTAAAATCTTGTAAGAGATGAGCAATTAGTCGTAATTAATAACCGAGAAGTCGAATAAGAATTCTAATTTGATGATATTGTTTATTATGGACTAAGGTACGACTTTGTAGTTGACGTCGTGAGCTTTCGAGCTATTATAATATGAGTTATAGTGATAGTCGAGAACTAGAAACGACACTACAAGAATTTCGTTCATATACAACAGTTATTAACCGTTGTCGTATCGATTTTGGACTGTTGTGTAAACCAGTGTGGTAGTAGGTATGGGCGCATAGACAACGGTTTACAAACTGTTGTCGTATACTAAATGACAACAGCGTTCACAACGGTTTTGAACTGTAGTTGTAGCCCATTACGTAAATATAGATGACACATACAACAACGGTTATAACTGTTGTCCTCACCGTTGTCGTAGAGTCAACAACAACACTTAAAAACTGTTGTCTATGATCTAGGACCTACAACCACACTGGATTTGACAACAACAAAAAATGAATATGACAACGGTTATATACTATTGTTGTAAACTAGTTACCACAACATGTATAACTGTTGTAGTTATCGTTGTCGTAGAGTCAACAACAACACTTAAAAACCGTTGTCTATGATCCAGGACCTACAACCACACTGGATTTGACAACAACAAAAAATGAATATGACAACGGTTATATACTATTGTTGTAAACTAGTTACCACAACATGTATAACTGTTGTAGTTATCGTTGTCGTAGAGTCAACAACAACACTTAAAAACCGTTGTCTATGACCCAGGACCTACAACCACACTGGATTTGACAACAACAAAAAATGAATATGACAACGGTTATATACTATTGTTGTAAACTAGTTACCACAACGAGTATAATTGTTGTCATTATCGTTGTCGTAGAGTCAACAACAACACTTAAAAATCATTGTCTATGATCCAATACCTATGACCATACTGAATTTGACACCAATAAAAAATAATTACTACAACGGTTATGTTATGTTGTTGTAGAGTAGATACGACAACGAGTATTAATTGTTGTCGTTTCCGTTGTCGTAGAGTCAACGACAACACATGCAATAGACCTTTACAACAATGGTAGCTCATTTGTATTATTACTGTTGTCGTATATTTACTTTTAACTACGGTTTGGTATTGTTGTCTTTGACCACCACCACTAATAATGATGTTATGACAACAATATTTCAACAACAGTTTCTAACTATTGTGTTTAATATTTACCACAACATTTAATATTTTCTTGTATTATATTTCATAGCATGTTGTTATAGTTATATAATATAACATTTCTCAATAATTACTATATAATTAAAATTGTATAGCATGTAACAAAACTTGAATTACTAAAAATATAATAATTGAAATCAATTATTCATCAATTCCAGTTCAAGTCAATCATATGGATCCATGACTAAAAAAAAATCATTTAGATCCAAAACATGTACTCAATATTAATCACAAGACTACATGTACCAAATGTATCTAAAATAAATCGAGCGCTTGCAAACTACACCAGTCTAATAGGAGATAATACTGATTTCCACGCCAAGTAATTTATCCTGTTATTTGTGATAAATGAATAAACATATCATAAACTGCTCATACATGCAATTAATACATACATATACAGCTCATACATTTAATATATATTCTACAACTCCGTTAACGAACAGAGTTATACATTCCACAATAATAAGTCATTTTCCAGTATGTAAATTATCATTTTAAGAGAGGAAGACAATCATTACCTTCTAAAATTTTATATATTTCTTTACGCATTTTGCCCACTCCTTGCGCACTTCATTGATCTCGTCAATAGAATAACGCTTTCTTTCTTCCTTGTTATCCTTACTCTTGCCCTGATAAGTAAAAGTTATAAACATCAATTATACAATTCTCAACGACCAACAACCATAATAAGGTTAAAGTATGACAATTTAAATTAAAATACTGATTACCAATGATTCTATTGAACTAATCGATTTACACGATTCAAGCTCAATTATTTCCTTCATGGATCGCAAGACATAGAAACCACACTGATATAGATCCGGCTGTTTGGGACCCTGCGACACAATCCAATTGTGAATAATTATTTTTGATTAACTAACTCTATTGATTTTAGGATATAGTAGTATACCTTAATGATTTTCCACGAAGGTGTATCTTTTCCTTTCTTCTGTATATCCGCATTGAACATCTTCAGAGCCCTTTAGATTATATGATTTAATTGTTTCAATATCACATTATGAATTATTAACAAAAAAAAGAAAAAAGTAGATCAAACTTACACTTCCACAGTTTGCTTCCAAGGTGTATCATGATTATTAGTATAAAAAGAATCCAACAAACCAACTTCTTCTTTGTGAGGATTAATGATCGTAAGGATCCAATGTTCTCTTCAAATACACATAGCAAAATTTTATTAAAAAAATACAATTATGAAGTTCAAAATATTAAACTAATGTTGGAAACTATATACTTACCCCACATTGCAAGGAACCAAAACCATTTGATTGACAATTGTATCTTTAAGCCCAATATACAATGCACGTGCTCTCTGTTCCATTCCTTATTGAACACTTTTCTTATCTGATTTGGTGGATGGAATATGCCCAACACCGATAGGATCAACAAACTTGAATTTTTTTATCTTTTCTGAGCTCATCTTTTGGTATAAGTGCCTGTAAATTAACAAATAATTTGATCAAATATACTTTTCATATCCAACTAAGTGAGTAGATAAATTACAACAAATATGAAGATTTATTACCATATGTAGACAACAATACAATTATAGGTAAGTGATCGCAATTTGCAGAAAGGCTCTAGATCATCCTTGAGTATGTAAAGTACACGCTCATGACCAAAGACCTTTTCATCTAGGTGAATCGTAGTAGTCCCTTTATCTTTAAGTATTGTCATGTAATGAAGATAAATAAGGTGTAACTGTACATGCATGGTAGAATCTGTACTCTGTGATTCCTTCCGTTCTTGCTTCATGATTATTTTTGGCTTCTAAAAATTGAAAGATAATTGCATACATATTAGATATTACCTGCTTATAATCTAATAATACAAAATTAATAATTAATTTTATTTTTATACCTCATCTTTCAACTTCAACAGGTGTGCGGGCCATGCAACATGCGAGCCTACAGCATCACCAATGCTATGACACTCACTTGTTGGTATGGGCAAAGGAGCACAATCATCCATAGCTTCATCGATTGATACGCGCACACAGTCTATAGACAATTTTGTTCTTGGATCACAAACTTTGATAACTGTGCCATATGCAGCAATGCTTGCGCTCGACTCAAGACTTAATGCTACCAATTTACCCTAATCATCATGAGTGTAAAGAAAATAAATTAAACTAGTTATAAATTTATAGCAGTAACAACATTAAAAAAAAATGCATACCTGTAAATGTTCATATTTTTGAAGTAGTTTTACATCAAGCATAGGCATATCCACATCATCATTAGCCAACTTGACGATGTCGTCCAATTTCTGTTCACCTTTAAAGTGGACTGAACAACTGCTTTTCTCATCAACATCAACTTCATTACCAGTACGACCAATGGTTTTTAACAAAAGAGCTTCTAATTTATCAATCCTCTTTTTATTTTCCATTAACTCTTGTTGCTGGCGCTTACAGAGTTCTGTGTTGTGCTCCCTTCCTCTTGGCAATTTGAAGTAAATAGATTGGGTGACACGACCTGTACCTCTCAAACGTCCACTATGTTCCTTGCTGTTAAGTGCACTTTCAAGAATAGTGCCTGTCATGCCCTTTGCATCCAATGAACCATCTTTTTTCTTGGCAATAAATTCATCCTACATTATTTTTATCAATATGAATTCATAATATATACAACTTGAACTTGACATACTAATAGTGAAAATAATATTTTGAATATAAAAATAAGCTTACAATCTTTGTAACTTTTTCCACTAGATCATCTCCTTCATATATCCCGGTTTTCATCTTTCGTCCCTCAACCCAAAGTGTAGCTTGATTAATTTCTGGATCATTGCACAAGAGATCAGGCTGCGTGCATAAAATAAATTAGTACACACATGTGATGAAATTTTTAAAATAAGAATTAATACTTACTATATATGACTTACATGTTCACTTGCAAATTTTGCATACCCTTTTCGAGAGAACCGATAAGGGTGAACATATTGAGCCCTTCGTTGTTGTTGTTGTTCTTTTTTTTTCTATAAAATAAAGTGATGCAAAACAAAAAAAAATAAAAGAAAAAACAAAAGCAAGAAAACCATCAAAGTTAATTATCCTATATTTAGTAGATATTTGTGTAAAGGAATGCACGGCCATTAAAGTACAATAAATAAATTAAAGTACAATAAATAAATCTATTATTTAAAATAAAATATAAAGAAATACAATACCTTGAAGTTTTCAGACATGTGACTAATAACAAACGCACTCCAATCAGCAGCTTCAATCTGTGGAAAATCAGCAGGAGGCGTATTCAACTCACCTGTATTCATTCTTGCATAAACCCACTGATTGGTGAGTAATGTCTTGAATTGACGCCACTTGTCATTTGCAGAGCTGAGGCAAGACCCCTTCCAATTTGGGTCAAGATTAAAAGACAACTACAAATTCATAAATGTTAGATAATACATAAGATTCAATAAAATTGTACTAAACCAACAATAATACATACTAAAGCACTTACATTTACTGATTCCCAAATAACATCTTTCACATCTTCCGGTACATGTTTCCAGCTATCATACGTGATCTTCACGGTATCTCTAGCCACAACCCGAATGAAACTTTGCAATTTACTGCTCACTTCTCCAATAGGCTGCCCTGATTCATTGAAAGATACATCTAGCTTTACATTAATGTATGACAATCATGCGACTTAAGACCGATAAGCTTCAAATCCTTTAGAGAGACCAGCTTGTTTACATTAGATGAGTAACCTGTCGGAACTTTCATACTCAATAGAGATTCACAAACCACCCGTTTTTCGGCCTTGCTTAATGTATAACATGCAGGTGGCAGATATGTCCTCTTTTCCGTTTCAACTGGTGCCAGATCAGTCCTTATTTTCATATGCTCAAGGTCTCGTCTAGATGCTAACCCATCTTCTATTTTTCCTGGAATATCGAGTAATGTGCCAATGAGACTTTCACAAATATTCTTCTCAATGTGCATTACATCAAGTACATGTCGAACGTGTAGATGTTCCCAATACTCGAGGTGAAAGAATATTGACTTTTTCTTCCACATTGATTTATCTTTAGAATCATTTCCTTTACTGAACTTTCCCCATTGGCATTTTATTGCCTCAACCTCTTTCAGAATCTGACACCCATTCAATGGTTTCGGAGCAGTATCTTTCTCTTCTGTGCCATCAAATGCTTTCTTTTGTCTTCTATATGGATGATGTGTATCCAGATACCTTCTATGTCTTGTGTATGACATCTTCCGACTATAGTTCAACCTTTTTCCAGAAGTATTTTCCCCACAAATAGGACAAGCATGATATCCTTTCACCTTACATCCCGACAAGTTTCCATAGGCTGGAAAATCATTAATTGTCCATAGCAACACAGCTCTAAGCAGAAAACTTTCGTTCTTAAAAGCATCAAATGATCGAACACCTTCTGACCATAATTTGCTTAAGTCATCAACTAAAGGTGTCAAATAGACGTCGATATCATTCCCGGGTTGCTTCGGTCCGGCAATCAACAAGGTAAGCATAATAAACTTCCGTTTCAAGCATAGCCACGGAGGAAGATTGTAAGTGACCAAGAGAACAGGCCAACAACTATATGTAGTGTTCATTAGACTATGCGGATTGATCCCATCTGCTGACAGGCCTAATCTGAGATTTCTCTGCTCGGATGCAAACTCTGGCCACTTATGGTCCACTACCTTCCAATTGGGTGAGTCGGCTGGATGGCGTAGATAACCATCCTTCACCCGCTTATCAGCATGCCATATTAAGTTCTTTGAAATGCTCTTATTTCGATACATTCTCTGAAATCTTGGAATAGGTGGGAAGTACCACAAGACCTTTGTAGGAATTTGATTTTTTGATGTGGAATTCGTACTAACTTTCCATCTCGAGGCACCACAAGTTGGGCAACTTGTACAATGCTCATATATCTTCCGATACAAGACACAATCATTGGGGCACGCATGAATTTTCTCATATTCCATACCCAAAACAACTAGACTTCTCTTTGCATCATATACAGATTCAGGCAATTCATTCGATGGAGGCAGCATATCACGCAACAAAATGAGAAGATCATTGAAACTCTTATCAGACCAACCATGTTTTGTCTTCAAATTATACAGTTTCATAATTGCTGATAACTTGGTGAAATTCGTACAATCAGGATATAATAATTTCTCTGCATCCTCAATTATTTTAATGAATTCACTCGGATTGTCATCTTCATCATATGCATTTTGCACCATATCAAGTTGATCTTCATAAACGAGATTTTCTCTATCATATCCCTGATCTGAATGATTCATCTGAGAAGTTGATGTAGATCTTTCCCCGTGCCATAACCATGTATGGTATGTTAAATCCATACCATTACTCAACAAATGCAATCTTACAAGCTCTGATTTTTTTCTCGATAGATTACCACATTTTACGCAAGGACATGGCATTGCATCAAGATTAGACACATGTTGTATGGCAAAGTTCATGAAAAACTCTACTCCGAACTTATACTCATTTGACAACCTATCTTTTGACATCCGTGTTTTGTCCATTATAAACCTAAAACTCCAAATCAAAACACTAAAATTAATACCATTATGTGAAAATCTTTATCTTGAAACTGTAATTTTTTTTCTTACCATTTTACAGACACTGAGACGTTTAGCCCAAAATAGGGAAGCAGCTAGGAAAAGCAGACTTAGAAAAAAGGTGGGTTGCCAAATTTTATTTTAAAAAAAAATTATATATTTTCGACCATTACCTAATTTCTGATCGTTTACACATATATACACGTGTGTGTGTGTGTGTGTGTGTGTGTGTACAGGCGTATGTACAGCAGCTAGAATCAAGCAGGATCAGGCTTGCTCAGTTGGAACAAGACCTTCAGAGGGCAAAGTCACAGGTAGAAACAGTGACATTTTAATGTACTAGCAAAAAAGAACATAAAGAAAATCAAGACATTTAATGTCCTAAAATATAAAATAATTGAAGTCTGCCAATCTAAAAATATGTAAGTAATAGTGTGTAATTCTCTATAATTGATTTGCTTGACCCACTGCCTATCTCAATCACTATATTCAACAAGGACTTTTCTTAGGAAGAGGTGAGGCTGCAAGTGGTAGTATTAGCTCTGGTATGTGTCTACATTCTACTGATTTTTACATAATTGCCCTTATTTCTCAATTGCAAACTTCTTTCCCTTTTCCCATTAATATTTTTATGAGGTATATTGTCATGCCCCGACTCTCGAGGTGCGACTTACGAACAACAACAAACCTAAACAACTAACAACTAACTCAAATAAGGGAACATGCTCGGGGAAAACAAAGATGGGAGACAAGACAATCAAATTTGGTTTTTCCAAACGCATAATGAAATAACTACCGAGCATCTTAACTTCACTACAACAGGAATTCAAACAAGTAATTCATGCTGATGGGAAAGGAATTCCAACAAAAGAGAAAGCATACAAATATATATATCAAGTTAAAGGATCATGTTCAACAACAATTCAAGTTACGAGCCCATCGCTCGGAATTACAAGTTAAAGAGTTATGAATTCAACAAGTATTCAAAGTCTTCGAGCACAACGCTCGGGATCAAAAACATGAGTATTAAAGTACTAGCATCAACAAACATTAATTCAAAAGGGTTGCAGCGGAAACTTGCATCAATACCCAACACTCGCACGTATGAAGACGTACAAATGCCAGTATGAAATTCAACTAAACTCAACCAACAAAACCAAACCACACCACCAAGTATCCACGCCATCGCCATCCAGTCAACCTGCATGTTTAGAAACACACGCAGGGCTGAGTACTTCGTACTCAGTGAACACAAGCCAAAACATTTGAATAAAGATGCTTCTTAAAGCTATAATAATTGAACTTGCCTTGCCGAACATCACAAGTATATAAGCAGTTTTAAAAACAGTTTACTTGTGCATGTCAAAAACATTTTTCTTTTAAAACAGACTGCGCAGTCAAATAACATATAATATAACAGTATGTATCATCTATCACAAACAATCTCACTGTGCCGAGAAGTAGGCCTCCTTCTCAAACACTGTGACCGACCTAACCGAAGCAAGGCTCACAGTCACCTCAACATATACCACACGTGGGTTCCTGCTTTTCACAGGATAATAACATCTTCATATAAATAGATGATAACACATACCAACTTCAATAAAAATGGCAAGTCAATCATATTTGAAATCATATCATAATACTCAGTAACATAACTAATTTTCATCGATAATTTTGGTTCAGAAAATCCCACCTGACTTCCGAAGAACTAGCTAGGTGGTCTAGGGCTATTTGTCCTCGCTTAATGATCCGTCCGGCTCGATCCTTCACAGTTCGACATCGATAGGAAAATAAGATATATGAAAGACGGACACAAAGGCGTTGGACTTTAACTGACGGACTTCTATTTGAGTCGTCTCTCTCTTCGCTCTAACTTTTCTAAAGGATCTCGCGTTCTCGTCTTTAAATTATTAACTCTATTCGAATTGGTTAACTTTACTACTCAACATCGTACACTTTTCTCGTTTTAATTAAATAATGTCATCGTCTATATTCTATTACTCGAGCTTTCTTTCAAAGGCTTTAATCAATTCTTGGTTTAACAATTAATAACTTAATCATTCAATTATTTTTCACAACATAACTAATATCATGCATTTAAACACTTATTCAATCATATAATGAATTTACATAAATCAAACATACTTCAAGACACATTAACAATCATTTAATTTAGATCTTAAAACCTAACTCGATTATGCATTTCCTTTTATGAAGGCTCAAACCATTAATTCTATTTTTCTTGTTTATAAATAACGCTTTGTTCTACATCCATTATCTTATAAGGTATTTTATAACCTTTATTCAATTAACAAAATTTCTCTTTAATTATTATTAACTCTTATAAAATTTGTATTTTTTTATTCATCTTTAATTCGATCTTCATTTCTTATCTCGACTATTGTTCCTCTAATTATTATCTCGGTTTATCTTTTTATTCGCTTGGTTGGAAACAACGTACTCAACTAATTATTTAATTAATCTTCTTTCAACTTATTATTCGACATCTTATTTTATCCTTACTTTCTTGATTAACTTATACGAGTATCTATCTTAACTCGTCTAGCATCTTTTCTTTACTTGATTAAAAACTTCTTTTTATTTCTTTTCGATCTATTTTTCTTAAACTCGGTTTTTCTCTATTTTTGCTTATTTCTTTAATAATTTCTTCTTTGCTTGTTTTAAACCTTTAAGTCATTTCTTACTTAATAATTTCTTTATCTTTTAATAAACATTTTTATGAATTAGCTCACTTTATTAGTTAAGTTATAAAAGATCTTTTTGTTGTAGTTTTAGTAAAAATTTCAAGTCTTTAAATTTTAATACAAAGACATTTAATTGATATATCTTTTCATACATCTTTCATCTTTTATTTAATTAAAAGCTTTTCAACTTTAAATCTTTTTATCAAAACTTCTATCTTCATTCCACATTTAAATTAACATTAATATATACATTGAAATACTTAAACATCCAATCTTTTTAATTATTTTTACAATTAATTTCTTTCAAAACTTCAATATGCAAACTTATTTTCTTAATTTAAACACATGTATGATTATACTAACATAACATACAATCATATCATTGATCAAAACATCACTCAATTCATCAACAAAATCAACAAAATAAAACCTCTATTTTTTTTTCAAAACTCACGGCACACACATGCATATTTTGTGCATTTTATATCTCAATTTTTCATGTATAAAATCTCATTCTCAACATGATAAAAATAACAAATCAAGCATCAAGATAATGATAACTCAAAGAATTCATATTTCTCCTATTTTTACTATAATTTTCGGCATTCTTTAATTCTTTTAGGGTTTTAGTTTCTTTTTCTTCTCTTAATTCACCGATTAAACCCTATATTCGATTCTCCTAACGAATTCGATTCTCCTAACGAATTCTCCTCACTCGATTATCACATGCATATCCTAAGTTTGCCTAAACATAACTTAAATAACATGCATGCATAGTTCTTTCTTTTAGGACTTAGAGACATACATATTTACAACTAATCAAATGAATTTCATACTTAATTTAAATGGAAATCCTTCTCTTGGCTCTTGGAATTGAAATGGATGGAATGTGAAGCTTCAAAGCTTGGACTTGAAAGGAAAAAGGAAGTCTTCTTGAATCCTCAATGAAAACGAAGAACATGGAATTAATTATCCATTTCCTTTAGGATTTGAGAATTAAAAGGAAGAAAGTGTTGGATAATTGTTGAATTTAACTTCAAGAACTTGAAAGATTCTTACCTTTTTCTTGAGAATATGGATGAAATGAATGGAGATTGGTACTTTCTACTTCATTTCCATGGATGGAGAGCTTGAATACATGGTTGCATGTAAGAAATATTCAAGAGAGGTATGAGAGAGAGAGATTGCCGAGAGTGAGAGAGAGTTTGGAGAGTTTGAGAGTTTGATTTTCTTTCTTGCTTGGAGAGAGGGAGAGATCGAATGAGAGAGAGGGAGTGATGGGGTGAATGAAGTCTTAGATGAATGCATGTGAAATCCAACAAAAGGAATAAAGTGTACTTGTTGGAAGTTGTATTAAGACAAGACTAGATAGGTTGATGTGATGTTAATTGCATGCACACTTTAGTTCATAATTTACTAAGTATGTTGGTCATTCCTAGAGTGTAGGCATGATGACATCTAAGTATAGGCTATAGGTAGTGTGAGGTGGCGTGAGAGAGTGAGAGGTGGATGACACGTGTCGTCGTCGTGTCGTTACGGGTGTTAATTACCCGGTCGTAAAGGTTTTCTGGATAAAACCACTCGTATTAATTCCTTTTTGTGCTATTAACGGGTCTAACCTCTTCTCATCTCACTTTCAACACTAAGCATTTCAACCCTATTTCACGTCTCAAATTAAAAGATTAAAGGTTTCGATCATTTTAGTCCTTTAAATTTTAAAAGAATTTAATCGGCTTATTAATCCGTTTATTAATCCTTTTAAAGATTAACTCCTCATTATTCTTCTCCATTCTCGGATAAGTTCTTACCATATCTCAGTGATCTTAAAAGAAATTCTAAGTTCGAAGGTTCTAATTCAATTCTATTCTAGGTTCATCGGCGTAGACATATTTCTCGGCGATTAACGTTATGTTATCTTAATCAAACAAACTTCTCGGAATTTTTCTGGAAATTAATCTCATACTCATTTTCACATAAACAATTCAACAAGCATATCACATCATCATCATCTCAGATAAATAGAACAGATAAATTCACACAAGATTCACTAGGCAATTTAAACGTTTTATTCAATTCTCTTTGATTAGAAAAGAAAATTTTTACTCCTAAATTCTCATCTTTTAACTCACTCGGTTAATTAGACGCTCTCTAAAGGTATAAAAACTCGGGGTATCACATATATTTACGAGAAGATTATAAATAAATGGAGAGATAAATAGACCTAATATAATTTGCAACTCCGAAAAATCCAAAATTCATACTCAAGCTTATATTCACATAATTAAGCTCAAACAATTCATCACATACTCGATTCGAATAATCGAAACGAGAAAAATCACATTAGAGCACATAAGAGCATTTACGTAATTTCACAGAAAAAAATATTTCCGTGAAAAATTTTACCACTCAAAACTCATTACTTAGGCATATTAAGTTAACTAATACGCACTTAAGAACTTAGAAAAGTTCGGGGTATTACATCCTCACCCCCTTAAAAAAATTTCGTCCCAAAATTTGTTAACCTTGAGAAAATAGCTCGGGATACTTTGCTTTCATCTTTTCCTCAAGTTCCCACATAGTTTCTTCAAGATTATGGTGTTTCCACTTGATCTTAACGAGGGAAATCGATTTCGTTCTAAGCTGCTGAATCTTACGATCCAAAATTTGTTCGGGTTTCTCCTCGTAACTTAAATCCAGCTTTAAAGCTACGTCTTCTTGTCTAATTACGTTTTTCGGGTCAAATACGTACTTACGCAATTGCGACACGTGAAACACGTTATGCGAGTTCCCAAAACTAGGAGGCAAAGCTAATCTATACGAGACGGCTCCAATCATTTCTAGGATTTCGGTCCTATAAAATGCGACTTTAGCTTTCCTTGCACACCGAAGCGATGTATCCCTCTCGACGGGGATACTTTTAGAAAAACTTTGCTTCCTACTTCAAATTCTAACTCGGTTCTACGATTATCGACATACGACTTCTGCTGACTTTGAGCTTCCTTTATCTTCTCGCGAATCTGACGGACAAATTTTGTCATCTCTTCGATCGCTTCTTGCCCTATAACTTTTCTCTCGCCTACTTCATCCCAGTAGAGTGGAGATCTACACTTCTTTCTATAAAGAGCTTTGTAAGGGGCCATTCCTATCGTATTCTGATAACTGTTATTGTAGGTAAATTCGACAAGAGATAAAATTTTCTCCTAATTGTCTCCTTTGTCTAGCAATACGGCTCTCAACATATCCTCAAGAATTTGAATCGTTCTTTTTGATTGACCATCGGTTTGAGGATGATAGGCGGTACTGAACTGAAGCTGCGTTCCCAACTCTTTCTGAAAACTTTCCCAAAAACGGGCGGCAAACTTCGAATCTCGATCGGAAGTGATCGTCTTTGGTACACCATGCAAACGTACGATTTCCTTAACATAGATCTGTGCCAACTTGTTAATCTATCCATAACTACCCATACAGATGCATTGCCTTTTCTCGTCCTTGGCAAACCCGTCACAAAATCCATAGTGACATCGTCCCATTTCCAATCAGGAATTGGTAACGGCTACAAAGATCCAAAAGGTTTTTGATGTAAGGACTTGACTTGTTGACAAGCTAAACACCTTTCAACAAACATGGCTACATCTTTCTTCATTCCTTCCCACAAAAATTGTTGCTTCAAATCCTGGTACATCTTCGTACTACCGGGGTGAGCAGTATAAAGGGTCTCATGAGCTTCACGCATTATCTTGTTCCTTAGTTTCTCATCATTTGGCACACAAATTCTTTCTTGATACAACAAAGCGTTGTCACTTGACTCCTTGAAATTTTCAGCTTCTCCTTTTTTTGACCTTCATTCTCACTTGTTCCAATTTCTTATCTTTTCTTTGGCCCTCTATGATGAGAGATCTTAAATCTGGCATCACTACTAACGAAGCAATTACTTGTTCTACCGTCGATGGAGGCAGAACCACTTCAATTCTCATCTTTACAAACTCTTCTATCAATTTCTCTTTAGCAGATAGAAGGAAACCTAACTCTAGTCTTTCGGAGTTCTTCACTCTTTCCTTCCTACTCAACGCATTGGCTACTACGTTAGCTTTCCCTGGATGATAGAAAATTTTGCAATCGTAGTCTTTCACCAACTCAAGCCATCGTCTTTGTCTCATGATAAGCTCCTTCTGTTCGAAGAAATATTTCAGACTTTTATGATCTGAAAAGATATCACACTTGGCACCATAAAGATAGTGTCTCCAAATCTTTAGAACATGTACGACGGTTACTAACTCGAGATCATGCGTTGGGAACTTCTCTTCATGCGGTTTAAGTTGTCTTGAGGCATAAACGATCACTTTTCCATCTTGCATTAGCATACATCCTAAACCGTTGGATGGATGTGTCAGTATAAATCGTATAGTCCTTTCCTGCTTCAGGAAGGGCTAACACTGGAGCTTGATTGACTACAGCTCTTGAAAACTTTTCTCACATTCTTCCGACCATTAAAACTTTGATTCTTCCTTCAACAGGGTTGTCATCAGCTTTGCGATCTTGGAAAATCCTTCTATGAATCTCCAATAGTAACCTGCCAAACCGAAGAAACTACGGATTTCATGTACTGATGTTGGTGATTTTCAATCTTGCACAGCTTTTACTTTCTCTGGCTCCACTTTAATTCCATCAAACGAAACAACATGTCCTAGGAAATTCACTTCTTTGAGCCAGGATTCGCATTTACTGAATTTGGCATACAACTTCTCCGATCTTAATTCCTCCAACACGATTTACAGATGCTTCTCGTGTTCTTCTTCACAAATAGAATTGGAGCTCTCAAAGGGAAAACACTTGGTCGGATAAAACCTAAATCTAATAACTCTTGCAATTGGATCTTCAGCTCTTAGAGTTCCTTCGGAGCCATCCTATACGGAGCTTTCGAAATCGGGGCTGATCCAGGCTCTAGATCAATGGTAAACTCCAATTGTCTATCTGGAGGCAAATCGGGTAAGACTTCAGGAAAAACGTCTTTAAATTCTCTTACGACGGCTACATTATCGATATTTAGCTCTTACCTGTCGTCTTTATTTTAATAAACAAGATACGCCTTGGTATCTTTTCTTCTCTTCAACTTCTTTGCTTTCATTGCCGAAATGTTCGGCACACTCTTTTTTTTACTCTTCTCTCGACTCTGAACACTACGGTCGGTTTTTTTTCCAGGGGGTTGAAACGAAATCTGACTCTTATCGACAAATCGTCGCGAAATTTTCGATTAACCAATCCATTCCTTGGATTAGACCCACATCCCATATCTGGATTAGATTTAGGGACTTTGCAGATAACTTATGGTTTCCGAATTCGATTCTAAGTTTGAACACAGTCGCGAAACTAACAAAGATCTCCCTAAAGGGGTTGATACTATAAGCACCTAGTTAGATTCTTCTACGTTCAACTCTAGAGTTTCTACGCAAGTACTAGAAATAAACGAATGCGAGGCACCGGTATCAAACAAAACGATAATAGGGACGTCTTTCATCTTTCCCCATACCTGCGAGATTTCCTTGGTCTTTTACTCCTGGCTTTTGCTCAATTATGAAGACTCGCTAGTAGTGCTGCGGTTCCTACGGAGGGGGTTGCGGCTTTTGCGGCTGCGCCTTACACTGGTTCTGGGGGTATTTCTACTGCGGAGCTGCTACTACCGTTCTCATTTGAGAGGATTGATATTGTTTCGGTTTTGCGCCAAACAAACCTTGCCATTTGAGAGGATTTGAGAAATGACCAGGTTTATCGCAAAGTCAAACAGACACCACTCCCAGCTTTGCAGATGCCTGTATGCATCTTGCCGCATTTCGCACAGGGAGGTAAATTTTGGGATCCGGTTAGAACATTACTACGATTAGGATGCTGAACTTTCATTTTCTGGAATGGCTGAGGTTATTGTTACCCTTGCTTTTTCCACAGCTTCTTGTTTGGGTAGGTCCCACCACTCCATTTTCCTTTTCTCTTAGCAAACTGGCCTTGTTGGAATGGATATGAGGCAGCAGCTGTCGTAGTGTGATTTGGATTCGCTGATGATTGCGATCCTTTCTCTGGCTCCATTGCCAACTCCATATTCAAGGCTTGGTTAAGAGGTTCAGCGTAAGTCAGATCACTCTGACTTGGAAGAACAAATCGAATTTCAACTCGAAAGGGCTCACACACTTTCTTGTCGATATCCACCTTATTAGGTGCAAAACAAACTAACTCACAGAACTCACGATCATTTTCAGTTACAGGTCTCTTTCCTTGGTTTAATTTTGCAAATTCATTCGCTTTCTGCTTGCAATAACTTTGGGGCACGTACTTTTCGTAAAAGACTTTCTTAAACTATTCCCATGTCACATTTTCATATTCCTCAGACGTATACACCCACTGACGAGCTTCCCACCAATAATCTGCGTTTCCCTTAAGTTGGTACGTCATGCACTTAAGACATTCGCGATCATTACATCGAAGAAATTGAAAAATTCGCTCTAAAGAACGAATCCAGTCCTTGGCATCTGTCACACTGCCTTTATCATCAAAGGTTGGGGGATTTTGTCGAAGAAAAAGTTCTTCAACACGTCTCTCATTTTGAGGAGGACGAGGGGGAGTAGGGTCCCGTCGCTCTTCTTCCTCATTTCTTTCAGCTCTCTTATTTCCTCGTTTTGGCATTCTAATAAGAATTGCCAAAATTTAATTAACTCGGAATAACTTCCGTAAAGGAATTAGCTCACTCGGAATTTTTCTCGACTTTTGAAAATATTTCCTTCTTAAGAGGAATCTGATTCTCGATCGGTACTTATTATCATATATGAAATATTCAATCAAAACAATCATCTAAATATAACATTCATCTCAAATAATCATTTCAGATTCAACATTTATCAACTCAAGCATTCAATCAATGCATTTAAAATTTCACATATATTCTCACATCATATCATTCTTGTCTTTCAAGAAAATCATATACTCAAATATTGTCATTCAAGTCACATACTCATTTCATAAATTTATACTCATTTACTTGTCATATAAATATGACACATCCTTGTTACTTAATCTTGATTATTCTCGGAAGAATTATTCATTTAATCAACTCAATTCTTACTCTTTATCTCAATATAATTTGAGATCTCAGATACTCAGAATATTATCAACGTTTAATGAGACTCAAAGTTGATTTTAGCAGCCTAACGACTTCATTTTATTATCAACATTCGAATGATGGCCTCTTTGAGAGGACTTAATCGAAGAAAGGGATTTATATCTACATCGGAAAATAACCCTAACTTCGTCATACACACTACTCATACTACTTTATCGAATATTCTCGACGTTAGTACGAGTTACTACTACTACGATCGATTTGCATCACGTTCTTAATTTACATTACTGATGAAAAAAATAAAGGAGTTCGATTCTCAACGTAAAATAAAGATTCTTCACGAAATTTTCACTCGCTTCCTTGAACTACCATCTAGGCTCGCGATCCATCATCGCTAACATTGTTCACTCTATTTTGCCTTTCTTCGGGGTCTTCTTCAGGATCATCGTCTGGATCCTCGTCATTGTCATTGTCGTTTTCGCTTCCTTGGCCTCCTACAGCGGCTAACTCCTCGTAGTAACCATTATAGGTATGCTCTGGGGCATCCCACTAATTAGACGAATTTCCTAACTGAACACTATCGAGATTAAAGTTGTCATTTTCTGTCGCAGTCTCATCCCACTGGGGATGTTCTTGTTCATTCTCACGTGGGTAGAAAGATCGAATAAGATCGTTTACTTCTTGGTCAGCTCTGGCTAAAAAGGACTCAAAATTGGACAGAGAGGCTTAACTATCTTCTGGAGTCGACTGAAGATATCTCTGAACTACTTCAGCTTCACCAGCTGGAAATCTTGGTCTACGATTTGGCCTATTCCCCATACATCGCATTCTGGAAGACTCTGCCAACGGCGGAGCAGGTGAAGGTGTACGATCTCTACATGTTGACGTCTCAGGTTGGTCAAAAAGATAAAGTGGAGGATCATTAGGATCATAAATACCACTCGGCTGAACAGCAAATGCACTCGATGAAGGAAAAGGATCAAGTGATTGAATTGGATTCACATTTTGTATACGGGTTATGCTAATATGAAGCTCGAAACTCACGGTGAGGCGGAGATGGGACTTGAATTGTAAATGGCTCACTATAAGGCGTAAATTGATTAAAAGGAAGATCATTTGAAATAGCTGGTAAATTTTTATCATAGGATCCTGGAGGAAGAGCACCATACTTGATAAATTGTCTGGATATCTTGGCTATTAAAGCGTTGCAACTACCATACAGATAGACACCCATGTATTGCATTCCAACATATCTTGACACCAATGACGATGCCCAATCATGCCACTCACGAGGTAACGAGCTAATCAAATGGATCATTCCATCAATAGCATCAACGTCGAGATACTTAACTACTTCCCAAATCTTATGAAATCAGGCTAAACTCAGCAAGCGTTTCGTCATAAGCTTTCCTAATGTGTAAATACTCTTGCATCATAGCTCGTTTCATTTCATCATCTATTTTTTTTTACTTTCACACCAAAGTACGAGAATTAGGGATAACATTCTAAAGCAACCTAGTTATTCATGCTGCTCGCTTAATTTCTAACTCTAAACGAGCGCAATTTAGCATACTGAATAACTTTAACTCAATTGCATGCTCAAAACCTTTAGAAAATACACGTACATGGTAGCTGGATGAGATGGGTATGATTGGTGTGTTACTGACTCAAACAAGTCTAGGAAACAAATCTAGACTCGACTCTCAAAGAAAGTTTATACTTCAGAGCAGTCAGACCTGCTCTGATACCACTTTGTCACAGCCCGAAATCCTGTGTGTAGGAACGACCACACTCCATTGGATTGTGAAGGTGAAACCATCAAATAAACATATATCTTATGTCACCTCTTAACTCGAGATATAACCAAACCCTAACTCGAATGGATTAAAAGTGTGAAACCAACAAATAAACTCGACTCACCAACAATCGAAAAAAGAAAATATGGTTTCAACATGACAATGAATATGAACAAACTTTCATAATATAGCTCAACATAGAACAAGCTTAATAATTCACAACGGTTATCAAAATAGGGATAAGTGTATCGACATCATGTCGTTCAAAATATAAAGGCAAATAGGATATATAGGCAATGTTTCGAGCAGACGGCTCATTGTATCATCAGGGTATATCAAACATATATAGACATATCTAAAGAATGTTAAGCATCAGAGACATCACTCGCTCACAACAATTACATGTATGAAGACATGTTACTGTCGACTCAAACTTTCCACAATTTAACACACCACCAAGACCATCCGCACCATCCTCATCCAAGCTAACCTGCCTGTTTAGAAATACATGAAGGGCTAAGTACTTCGTACTCAGTGAATACATTGCCAAAAATAAGTTTAAAAGTTTGCTCATTAAGGCTATATGATTGAACTTTCCTTGCCACTGCATCACAAATGTTAGAACATTTGAAAACATTTTACTTGTGAATGCATAAACCATTTTATCATTTTAGAAAAGACTGCGCAGTCAAAACATACATAATAAAGGTAGGAATCATTCACCGCATAAATTTTGTGTTTGCGAAGTAGGCCTCCTTCTTAGAAACTGTGACCGAAGTCACCATTATCTAATGCATGCATTAGCCTGCATTAAGCAGAATTTTATCATGCGCGTCCACATGACCATTATTCTGTGCGTCCACGGAATTTAACAACATTTCATTATATCATATCACATTGATGATTCCATACCAAAAAATTTAAAACTCGGGCAAGTCAATCAATTTTAATAAAAAGCGCACATAATTAATAGTAGGCGCATTCATCGTTGACTTTTAGTTCAGAAAGCCCACCTTGCTTCGGGTATATTGAAGTCGAGATTGCTTACTTTACGCTTTCCCAACTACTTTGGAGTCCCGCTCGGCCCTTCAATAATAACACCGAATAAGGATGAGATTATCGTCTCAAAAATGTATAACAAACTTAGAGCTCGACTGAAGGACTCTTACTTGACTCGAGTTTTTCTTAACTTATCTAAACTTTCTGCATCGATAACTATCTCGACTTCTCGTTCTCGAATCATTGTCTTTACTCGGTTTTTAACTACTTTTCAAACTCGAGTTCTCGTCTCTATAAAATGATCCTTAAATATTCATGTAAATCGAGAAGTTACTATTTAACTTATCTCAAACGTCTCATGCTCTCAAGTTATATAATCTCAGCAAATCATAACGTCAATTCTCAAATATTACCATCACAATTCATTCATACACAACTAAGCACTTACTTCAACAATCGAACATTCATTTTAAAAATCAAACGCTCACTTCATTACTCAATCATTGTCATAATATTCAAACATCAATATCAACATTCAAAACACTTATATCAAATGAGTGATTAGTTAAGCGATTATCGTACTGAAAGGGTTAATCATACTTAATCACTTAATTACACTCAAACATCGGAGTTTATATAAACAATTCACATCTTAACACAATCACACAATCAAGTATTGAACTTCCATAAATAAATTTTATTTTAAACATAATCACTTATTAACTTATAACTTAATCACATATTCAACATAATAAGTTATTGTTCGACTTTTAGCTTTTAACTCATAACTTCAACTTTTAATGAAAATCATTTCATTAAACTCATATAATAGTAATCATTTTTGAATTAAATATTCAAACTTATACTTCGTATTTCTAGACTAAAAAATACATCATTATTTTTTTTTAAATATGTATTCTTATACGTTATCATTTTCTTCAAATACACACTCATATAATTATTTAATTTTCCTCAAAATACGTACTCATGTACGTATACAAACTCATCTAAATAATTTAAATAAAATGATCATTATTTTATCTTTTTCTTTATGTAAAACTTAATTTTCATTTTTATTTAATAAAAACTCGATTTTTCTTTACAAAACTTCGATGCTCGATAACTTCTACATCGTAATCCCTTTTTAAGCGATTTAAAAAGCAAACTTGCTTAATTCTACTCAATTAATATCATCGAATCACTTAACGCATCATATAACATCAATTACTTATCATAAAATATTTAAACATTTAATTTCCTCATTTTCAAACATAATATATTTATTTTCTCGTTTTTCAAACTTCTATTATTTTCTTACTCGATTAGCATCTCATCAGATCAATTAAGCATTCATAGCACACTTATAAACTTAAACATCACTTAATATTCACATCATTCAAACATCTCTATTTTTAATGGAAAATTTCCATTAAAATAAATATTCTATATTTTCATTATTATTTCAATAATAATTATCTTAACTTCTTGTTTATATCAAACGAACTCAATTACAAACATCTTAACTTTTTAACTTATACTCATGACTTCTAACTCATATCCTTAGAGAAAATTTTATCTCTTTTCTTTTATTTCTCTTTTTATCCTTAAATATTAATATTCTATTTCTCTTTTAACATAATTTCAACTCATATCATACATCTATTAAAAATCATTCTAACATCATCATCAATCAAAAAATACCTTTCTTTAGACTCATACTTTCTTTTATTTCTTTTTCCATTACTTCCTTTTTAATATATATATATATATAAATATCTCAAAAATTCATAGAGAATTCATAATACTTTATTTTCTATTCAATCTATTCAAAATAGACTTAACTTCTCATTTATTTCTCAATTTCATTTTTCTCAATTGAAATTCCTCAATATATATAATATATATTTTTCGAATAAATATATAAAAATAACTATTTTTCCATTTAATTTAATTCATCTTCAAATCTTCAAGTTTCTCTCATGAACTTGAAGAACACATCTTTAAAAATTCATATTAACATCAAGGACACCATATTTTATTTTTAAACCTATTTCTTTATTTTCTTCGAATTTATAGCAAAATAAATTCCATAAAAATACTAAAAATCATATTTCTCATTTTTCATGCTCAAAATTTACTCAAAACTTTTCTAACACAACTTAACATCATAATCATCATCAACATCATCATATTTCATCTAAAATCATTTTTCTCAAAATATGGCATAATTCGAAATTTTCAACATAATTCACAAAATTCATAATTCATCTTAAAAACACCTCTAGATCATATTCTTTTATACCATCATACTCATAAACATCATTAAACTTAGAAAATTCATAGATCATAATTTATTCATATTTTCTCTATTTTTCACCAATTAAATCCACTAAAAATTCAATAAATTCACCAAAAATTCTCATAAACACATATATGCATATAAATCACATAAAAAATCATATTAAGCATATATCATCATCATATCATCAAATAAGCATGAAAACTCATCAAGAACTTATTCTCTCTATTTTTCTCTTTTTAATTGATTTAGGGCTTTTTATCCTATCTTACTTCTTTTATCATTTTAATCCCTAAATCATGTTTTAAACCTTATTTTGATCATCATCTCATCATCATAACCCTAAGGTTTGCCTAAGCATAAAGTAAACCATGCATGTTTTCCTTATTTTCTTGGTTTACATATACATATATACAACTTATGAATGAATTGAAATCATACTTAAATAAATAACTTAAGCTTCTCTTTGGCTTGTATTTTGGCTTGCTTGGAGAATGAAAGATGACAGATTTATAGCTCCTTTCCTTGCATGAAACAATATACAAGGCATCAAGATCATGGTTTTCTAAAACAAGAACAAAAACCCTTGCTTTCCATCAAGAAAAATCGATGGATAGGATATGGTTTCTAAGCTTGTTACAAGCTTTGAAATGAATGGAAAAAGATAGAACTTACTTCTTAGAAGATCTTGGACATGAAGGAGATGATATACATCAAAGAATCCTCAAGCATGAAGCATGATTTTATCAAGAAGCTAGGTATTTTGCATGAAAAACTTCGAAATTGTCGCTGCTGTTTTTCGATGGAATACACGGCTTTGCAGCTGGTTTTTCTTCGATTTTTAAGCTTTGGAAGATGATGGAGATGTAGGTGATGATCTCTCGAGTATTATGGTGAAGATATTGAAGTCATGGAGGTGATAAACAAGGGGAAAAGAGCTGCAAAACTGCTACTGCTATTGCTGCAATTTGCAGCTTCTCCTCGGCAAAGAGAGGTTTCGAGAGAGAGAGAGTCTGATTGCTTGTTGCTTGTGAGGATGGAGAGAGATGTGATAGAGAGAATAATGTAGTGTGAGATAGAGATGCAAGTTGGATGTATTTAACATGTGGAGAATCTAATAGATTTAGAAAGATTAGAGAGAGAAGAGAGAATCGAAAGGGATAGATTTGAGAGAGAAAGAGAGTACCTATTGTGGATGAATGAGAGGGAGAGTAGAGTGCACTCTCTTTAATGAGAGTGTTGTGGGATATTTGATCACTATTTTAGATAGGAATGAGATTTTTAACTGTTAATTATACCTGGAAATAAAAGTTTTCCGGTAGAAAATATCCTCGTCATTTTATTTTATTCCCTCAAACTTTTAATAATCCTTCTCGTCTCTTTCTCGACGTCTAAATTCTCTAATTCATCTTATATCTCTCAAAATAATCTAAGAAATCCAATGATCTAATTTTTATGCCAAGATTCCTTCTAACGAATAAGTTCGTAAAAACTGCTCGACTAAACGAGTGGTCAAGCATTTATTTTTAAACCTCACCCAAATGATCTCGGAAAATTCTTCGACTTATCTCAAAAGTCTTAGAATAAATTCTAGATTTCAATGAAACTAATTAGACTAAATTCTAAGTCGGTCGATGAATAGTGTTTTTTCGGTTTACGTTACTATTCATCTAAAAACTGAAACTACTCCTAAAAATCCGAAATTCATACTCAAGCTTATATTCACATAAATAAGCTCAAACAATTCATCACATACTCAATTCAAATAATCGAAACGAGAAAAATCACATTAGAGCACATAAGGGCATTTACGTAATTTCCCAGAAAAATTTATTTCCGCGAAAAATTTTAGAACTCAAAAAACATTACCTAGGCATATTAAGTTAACTAATACGCACTTAAGAACTTAGAAAAGTTCGGGGTATTACATCCTCACCCCCTTAAAAAAAATTTCGTCCCGAAATTTGTTAACCTTGAGAAAATAGCTCGGGATACTTTGCTTTCATCATTTCCTTAAGTTCCCACGTAGCTTCTTCAAGATCATGGTGTTTCCACTTGATCTTAATGAGGGGAATCGATTTCGTTCTAAGCTGCTGAATCTTACGATCCAGAATTCGCTCAGGTTTCTCCTCGTAACTTAAATCCAGCTTTAAAGCTACGTCTTTTTGTCTAATTACGTGTTTCAGATCAAATACGTACTTACGCAATTGCAACACGTGAAACACGTTATGCTTCCCAAAACTAGGAGGCAAACTAATCTGTACGAGATGGCTCCAATCCTTTCTAGGATTTTGAACGGTCCTATAAAATACGGCTTTAGCTTTCCTCGCACACCGAAGCGACGTATCCCTCTCGATGGGGACACTTTAAGAAAAACTTTGCTTCCTACTTCAAATTCTAACTTGGTTCTAAGATTATCTACATACGATTTCTGCCGACTTTGAGCTTCCTTAATCTTCTCGCGAATCTGACGGACAGATTCTATCATCTCTTCGATCGCTTCTTGCCCTATAACTTTTCTCTCGCCCACTTCGTCCCAGTAAAGCGGAGATCTACACTTTTTTCCATAAAGAGCTTCGTAAGGGGTCATTCCTATCGTATTCTGATAACTGTTGTTGTAGGCAAATTCGACAAGAGGTAAAATTTTCTCCCAATTGTCTCCTTTGTTTAGCAATACGGCTCTCAACATATCCTCAACAATTTGAATCATTCTTTTCGATTGACCATCGGTTTGAGGATGATAGGTGGTACTGAACTGAAGCTGCGTTCCCAACTCTTTCTGGAAACTTTTCCAAAAACGGGCGGTAAACTTCAAATCTCGATCGAAAGTGATCGTCTTTGGTACACCATGCAAACGTACGTGTTGGGAAATTTATTAGTATAAGTTTTGATGAATTCCAAAACCGGCTGACCCCAACCGAGTAGATGTTGCCAGTACCTAATGTTAGAATTTAGGCTCGCTGTTTGAGCAAAGTTAAGTTTTTATCTTTACAGGTCTCCAGCTGAAGATGGCAACAAGGCGTCACTCAGACAGAACATCAGTTGTGAAGAAAGACAACTGAGAGTTCATTTGTTCAGATGTAAACAAGGGGAAGTCTTCAGAACATCAGTTGAAGGAAACCAACTGAGCGTTCATCAAATGAGAAACAGTTGAAAGGAAGAGAACATCAGATGAAAAAGAAATCATCTGAGGGTTCAAACCCAACTGAGTAAAGAAGTGGAAGACAACTGAGGGTTCAGTTTCAGAACCTCAGTTATAGAATCTGAACAAGGCGTTCAACTATTTTGAAGTTCAAAGTCAGCTGAGAACTCGACAGATCGGAACATCAACTGAAGATCACTCAGATGAAGGTCAAGACTTTCAACCGACAAACCGAAGTTGACTGTCAAAGATTTGAATTTCAAAAGGAAGTCACATGAGGGTTTGACCGTTCAGTCATCACCCCATCTGGCCCAACACAAGGCTGTCTCAGATGGAAAGCAAAGGAGCACAGATGCCATATCGGGAAAGTCTGCAGAGATGAGAGACAAGCCATCGCTTTCAACCGATCAGAGATCAACTGCTC
Organism: Schizonepeta tenuifolia; assembly: GCA_029490685.1. Classification (NCBI taxonomy): domain Eukaryota; kingdom Viridiplantae; phylum Streptophyta; class Magnoliopsida; order Lamiales; family Lamiaceae; genus Schizonepeta; species Schizonepeta tenuifolia. The sequence continues at coordinate 58,264,987 of CM055956.1, forward strand.
CTCCAACGGCTAGTTGATTCTCTCCGCCTATAAATAGAGGCATCATCTACTTCGAGAAGCAACAGATGCAGATAGACACATAGACGACTAAAAATTCAAAAGCTTTCTCGAGAGAAATCAAAGCAAATCTGCAAAATCATCATCTAAGAGCATCAGCAGCTGAGAGTTCCAATTTGAGAGAACATTAGTAGCTGAGGGTTCCTAGAATTCGAAACTGTTTTTGATCTTAGGTTGAGTGTTTATTCGTTCAAGCCTTAGATCCAGCTCTCATTCTTGATCGAGCTATAGTTGGAAATCCTACCCTTTCTCACACCCTAAAAAGTGTGCTAGGACCTTACTCTTCCTGTAATTGAGTAGTCAGGTCATCAAGTACCCGTAAACTTGACTTAGGCTGTTTAGTGCCCGGAAACTAAACTGTAACGGTTACTCAGCCCGCGTAAGCTGAGTGGTCCTGTCTAGAAGAATTTGGACTGAGGTGTATGGACTCACATCTCCCCGTGGACGTAGGAGTTATCTCCGAACCACGTAAATATTGTGTGTCGTGTTTATTTTTATTCAGTCCTTATTGCATTTCTAATTGACCGAACTAACCAGCATTCAAACCTCTTTTGCACTTTTTCAACCGAGCTGTTTTGGTTCTTGACCAACCGAGCTGGTTTGCGTGAGTTGTTTTTAACGAGTTTATTTTCCACCACATTCCGCACAGCACCGCTCTTCCAGCTGAGTTTGCTTACTCAGCTGTGAGATCCCACCTGAGTCCTTTTACTCAGTTGAAGTTGTTTTCAAGTGTTAAGTTTTTCGAAAGTTGAAAAATCCTAACTGGTGTATTCCCCCCCCCCCTCCATACACCAGTAACTCGTTTCGGGACCATCAAGTGGTATCAGAGCAGTGGTTCAAAAGACTGCTGACTCTGTTTCACGAGGTGTGAATTCGAGAATTTTCTTCAGTGGTCAACTGAACAGATCTTTTCACGCTAGTGCATTCTTGCTCGTATTTTTGTTGTCCTGTTTTTATTTATGCAGATGGACGTCAAGGACAAGATCACAGTCATGTTCTCTGTTGTCAACTATACATCATGGAGAACTCGAATGAAGAAGATCCTTTTGTCCAAGCATCATAGGATGCAACAAGTTCTCACATCTGGACCAATCGTCATACGAGACAGAATACTTCTCACTCCCACAAATCCCAACGATGGAGATGCAGTGGTGGAGTATGTGGAGAAATAGCCAGAGGACTACACTCCGGAGGAGGCCAAGGTGAGCCAGCTGGATATCTGGGCTCAGAGCACAATAATGTCCACGGTTGGACAAGATTATCTGCCCTGGATAGAGGAATGTGAGACCGCAAAAGAGATGTGGGACATCCTGGCCTCGCTAAGTGAAGGAAGCGACGAGACAAAGGAAAACAAGTTCTCGCATGCATGTCAAGATTTTGACAATTTCAGTCTGCGACCTGATGAGACTATAGATCAGCTAGAGCTCCGGTTTATGGACATCATCAGAAGAATCCAATCCACCCGGAAAGGAAAATACACTCTAAGAGAGATAAACCTCAAAGTGTTGCAAGCTCTACCGGCTGAGTGGGATACTTTCACAAATATCCACGAGAGCCGAGCTGACCTAGGGGAAATGGGAACTGAAAGATTGTTCTCAATCTTGAAAGGAAATGAGTATAAGGTCAACAGAAGGAGGTCGCAGCCCTCAAGTCAGACAAATAGAATTGAGGACGTCGGCTCAGCATCAAAGTCAGTTGCCCTCCGAGCTGACTACTCAAAGTCGAGATCGTCAAGGCCAACCAGGTCGGTTGACACGACTGCAAAGGAGCCGAGCAGAGAAGAACTGCAACAGAACATTGCAGCGTTGTCAAAGAAGTTAGCCGATATGGATACTCGGTTCGGCAAATATAAACGTTTCTATAAATCAAACCGAACTCGAGACAATTCGAAGCCAGTTACCAATGGTTGCTTCGAATGCGGCAAGGAAGGACACTTCAAAGCTGATTGCCCAGACCTCTCAAAGAAGGAAAGAGAAGCACTGAGGGCGAAGCAAACTGCAAAGAATAAGGCCATGGTAGCTGAAGAGGTAGCTGACGATATGGACATCTTCACTAACACTGAAGATGAGGATGATCTGACCTCTACCAACAAAGTCATCAGTCCGGATCAATGCCTCATGGCACTTGGAACCGACCAAGATGATATTGAGGTACAATCTAATCCTGCTCGCTTAAATTCTTCCAATACTTCTAACATGCAGGAATCTATGAACGATGAGTTGGAACCCTCCTGGAATGATTTTCAAGAACTCAGTGAGGAACTGCATCAGCAGTCGGTTGAGTTTAAGAGTCTTCAAGCCCAGTTCGCCAAGCTTGAAGATTCCTTAACCGAAAAGGACGATCTGATCAAGAGACAAGCTGAAGAAATTGACCAGCTGAAAAGTCAACTGAGTACAGCCAACCAAACTGAGGCTTCAACCGATGAATAGTTGAAGGAACAGATCAAGGCACAGAACGAACAGTTGAACAAGCAAGAGGCTCAGATCGACCAGCTGATGAAGACATCAGATGCCCAGACCAAGCATATAGTTGTTCTTCTCAAGGATCTTCAAACTAAGAAGGACAACCTGACAAAGCTATATCAGTCATCCGAGATCATCGAGAATCTCATCAAATACAGACGGCAAATGGATGATGTGTCTGGACTCGGATACGACGTGGCAAAGGACACTGGAATTCCACCAGCTACCTTCACCAGGGCTGAGGAAGTCATGGTTGCCAAACCTAACACAGTTGAGTATGCAACTGAATAAACACCCTCACAACCGATAAAGGTAACTACGGCTGAGAAAGGCAAAGGAGCTGCAGATGGAGCACCAACGAAACAGTCCCTGGAGTCTACAACCGAGGGGGAATGTTCCAAGACTCAACGGAGGAACCGGAGACGTCGGAGTCACAATCAAGCTTAAAATCGACAACATATCCAAGCTCAGAACCGACGTGATAGCCGACCAACAAACCAACCACAGCAGAGATGGAACCAACAGAACCGACCAAGCTTCAACCGATATAATCAACAACGGTTCCATCACCACAACAATCAGAGGTTCCAACAGAGTCAACCTATGTGGAAAAGTTACGACAGCTATGGTTACTCATGCCACAACATGAATCAACATCCGGGCATGAACAACCATCGTCAACAGCCAAGGCAATGGAATCAGAATCAGCCAAGAAGATTCCACAAAGCCGTCCGACCTCACAGACAAACTCAACAGGATAAGAATTGCCATCAAAACAGGGGGAAAGCCTCACCTCCTAAAGCCCAACATGGGAGAAATCCAACTCCTCCCAAGAAACAGAGCATCATTTCAAACAACAAGCCTAAGGATAACCGGGGTGTTGTTATAATTGATGAAAATGGGCAGATCATTTGGAATGACAAGGCTATTCGAGTGTACAGAGAAAAGCGACGCACGGTTCCAGCGGGAACTGGTTCTAACCCTCTAGGACCCAACTGAAATTGGGGACCTAAGCGAGTTTCTCCTTGCAGGTACATGAGAAACAGCTAAGGAAGAAGAAGGCGTCTACAACAATGTGGGTGATGGATAGTAGATGCTCGATACACATGACAAATCTGAAGGATTTGCTTGGAAGTTTCGTGGAGAAAGAAGGTCCATCAGTTACTTTTGGTGATAACTCAAAAGGTTATACCAGAGGTTACGGTACTCTTGAAACCAATCATGTTTCAATTTCTAATGTTTCTTTTGTTGATGGATTGAAGCATAACCTGCTCTCCATCAGCCAATTCTGTGATAATGGGTTCTCTGTCAAGTTTGATGCACAGGGTTGCAGAGTTAAAGATGTCGGATCAAAGCAGGTGATATTGTTGGGAAATCGATCTCCAACAGGGAATGTATACTACGCTGACTGGAACAGCAGCCTCCCTGACACTTGCCTGTTGTCAAAGAGCAGTTCGGATGTGAGCTGGCTGTGGCACAAAAGGCTCAACCATCTGAACTTCAAGATGATGAACCGACTTGCCAGACAAGAACATGCAAGAGGCATACCTAACCGAGTGTTTTCAGCAACACACATGTGCAGTGCATGCCAGCTGGGAAAGCTCGCTAGAACCTCCTTCCGGTTGAAGTCAACTCCTTCAACCGACCGAGTGTTGCAACTGATCCATATGGATCTCTTCGGGCCAGTTACACCAAAAAGCATTAATGGAAACGAATATACTTTGGTTGTAACTGATGACTACTCAAGATATACGTGGACCATCTTCATGCGCCACAAGAGTGAAAATTGAGATGAGCTGCCCAAGCTAATGGATCGGATATCGAACCAACAAGAGATGAAGATCATATCTATCAGATCAGATTGTGGAACGGAGTTTCTAAATGAAACCATCATTGAGTATTGCGAAAAGAATGGCATAACCCATCAAACATCAGCCGCGCGTACTCCACAACAGAATGGCGTAACTGAGCGAAGAAATAGAACTCTGAAGGATGCAGCCACATCCATATTAGCGAGCTCAGCACTACCTAAGAGATTTTGGGCTGAAGCGATCAACACAGCATGCTACACACAGAATCGATCTCTTCTCACCAAGCGGTTGGGAAAGACGCCCTACGAGCTGTGGAGACGCAGAAAGCCAGATATTTCTTATTTTCGTGTTTTTGGATCTAAGTGTTATATTCACAACAATGGGAAGACTCAGTTGAAAACTTTTGATGCCAAAGCTTCGAAGGGCATATTTCTTGGATATGCAGCTCGGATCAAGGCATATAGAGTTTTCAACAACAACTCTCGTGTTGTGGAAATAAGACCTCATGTTAGTTTTGATGAATCTACCTTTGAGTGCAGGGAACAGGTAAAGGAACAACACGCGGATCCAGCTGTTCTACCAGTTCTCACCAGATCGCAAGCTCTTCGGGAAAAGAACCGAGCTGAACCACTGGTATGGGCAACTGAGGATGAGGACCCATACTCCTCTGAAGATGAATGCGAAGACCTCAGCTCGTCCCTAGGGGGAACTTCAGTTGATGTCCATCCAACTGCATCAGCATCCGATGCCCAACCGAACTCGGTTCAATCTATTGTAAATGTTGAGGATCCAGACTTAACAGCTGATCAATCACCAACTCTGAAGACTCCAACTCAGATGTCTGAACAGCCACTGTTGGAAGAAGAAGGAAGACGCAACCGAAGATGGTATGAAGTTCATTCCACCAACGACATCATCGGAGATCCAACCGAGGGTGTGCGCACACGGAGCAAAGTTGCAAATCCAGAATCAACCGAGGAAGAATCCAACACTTATGCCCAATATGCTGAGGAATTGGCAGTTCTAGAGGAGTTCGAGCAAGCTGGAGATGTTGCCATGATTTCTTGCTATGTAGCTGATGTTCCAGAACCGAAGAATGTTGGGGAAGCTCTCAATTGTGTCCACTGGACAACAGCCATGCAAGAAGAATTGAATAAGTTTCTACGCAACTGTGTATGGGAGTTGGTAGAAAGACCAAATGGTGTCAAGGTGATTGGACTAAAGTGGATTTTCAAAAACAAGAGAGATGCCATTGGATTCATTGTGAGGAATAAAGCAAGGTTGGTAGCTCAAGGATACTGCCAACAAGAAGGAATTGACTTTGAAGATTCCTTTGCACCAGTTGCAAGGTTTGAAGCCATCCGGATCTTTCTAGCTTATGCCGCACATCACAAGTTCAAAGTATATCAGATGGATGTGAAGTGTGCATTCCTCAATGGAGATATAAGAGAAGATGTATATGTTGAACAGCCTCCTGGTTTTGAGACTGGAGATGGAAGAGTGTACAAGCTGAAGAAAGCTATCTATGGTCTAAAGCAAGCACCAAGAGCATGGTATGACACTCTTTGTGGATTTCTTCTGGACTCGGGGTTCAAACGAGGTTCAGTTGATAAAACTCTGTTCACCATCAAAGTTGGAGAAGATATACTTGTCGTGCAAATTTATGTCGATGACATCATTTTCGGGTCCAAGTCGGAGGAGCTGTGCAAGAAATTCTCCGATCTTATGAAGGAAAAGTTCGAGATGTCAATGATGGGCGAGATGAATTATTTCCTTGGATTACAAGTGAAGCAGTCACCTGAAGGGATTTTCATCAACCAGTCCAAATATACAAGGGAGCTCATCACCAAGTTCGGATTGCAGACAAGTAAGACAACCAAGATCCCTATGAACACGAACTGGAAGATCGAACCAGGAGCTGAGGGAAAGCTCATTGATGCCAGCCAGTATAGAGGGATCATCGGTTCGCTGCTCTACCTAACTGCCAGCCGACCAGACATTTCATACGCAGTTGGAGTGTGTGCTCGTTTTCAAGTCCAACCAAGAGAAGCACACATGTTGGCAGCAAAGAACATCATTAAGTATCTGAAGGGAACTGTCAATGTTGGATTGTGGTACCCAACTGATGACAATATCCAGCTGACTGGATACTCAGATGCCGACCTAGCAGGAGATCGGTTGGACAGAAAGTCTACTTCTGGACACTGCCAGTTCATGGGAAGCAAGCTAGTTTCATGGTTCTCCAAGAAACAAGCGTGTGTTGCTACTTCGACAACCGAGTCAGAGTACATGGCTGCCGGAAGCTGTTGCATGCAAGTATTGTGGCTGAAGCAGCAGCTGAGAGATTATGAAGTCTCAACTAGACAGGTTCCCATACATTGTGATAGCTCGAGTGCCATAGCTATCTCTCTAAACCCTGTTCATCACTCTCGGACTAAGCATATCGATATTCGTCATCACTTCATCCGAGATCATATTGAGAAGAAGGATGTGTCCATGGAGAAGATCCCAACTGAGATTCAGAGAGCTGACATCCTCACCAAACCTCTTCCTGAAGCCCGGTTCAAGATGCTGTGTGATCTTCTAGGACTTTTGGATCCGAGCTAAAAACTCATCCGAGCAGAAGAATCATCCGAGCTGACAAGGATTCATCCAAGCTGAAGAATCGGATATTGACTTAAGGGGGAAGCTCAGATGAAGGGGGAAGCACAGCTGAAAGGGGAATATCAGATACGAATTGCCAACTGAGGACATCAAACGTCAGCTGAGGAGATAAACTTGAGTCAGCTGATGGTATGCTGCAATAATGGAACAGACGTCAGCTGAACAGACGAACTCGAGTCAGCTGATGGTATGCGGCAACTGAGGAATTCAACAAATGAACACAGCTGATTCAGACATCAGCTGGCAGGTATCATTTATGACTGAAGGTGTTATGATATTAAATGAGAATGTTTGAAATAAATTCAAACATTCCTGAACATGTCAGCTAGACTAAACAAGCCATCATATCGCATTTAATGTAAAGTCTGGCTGAACACCTATAGCCTTACATTATAGTGCGACTGGGCTGACACCTCAAACTATTCACCTTCTCACTCGCGCGCGTGGTATATCAGTCAAAATTACTCAACAGTCGCGACATCACAGCCGTTAATAGATTCGCGCGATTTAACCCCAGCCGTTGATTTTATCCGAGTCAAAGATTATATAATACGACAAATCAGGAAGTGATCCTTACTTTCTCTTTTCGTGCATATCTTTACTCACTATTCATCATCTTCTCAAATCTTGTTTCGCCATTTCCAGTAAAGTCTTTCACTCTTTCTTTGCATATATATCTCCTCGAGATGGCGCCCAAGTCAAAAGCTTCTAAAAAGATGGTTTCCTCAGAGCCTGCAACGTTCCAGGAATCGTTCGACATGGTGATGTCGAAGATTCATTTCGAACAGATATTATCCAGAGCGACTCTCTCCTCGCCTGAGCTCGCTCCAATCGCCGCCATCCTCTCCGACCACCATCTGCTTGATTGGGCCACCCTCTCTCCGGCCCTGTTGCTCAGGAAGCAGATCGTACATTTCTACCGTAATCTGCAACGAGTCGCAAATGACGGGCTTGTCACGATCATCCAGTGCAAGCAACGCCACAGAACCTCCCGAACAGTAGAAGACTCCGTTGTGGAGATAAAGGTGTCGAAGGAGCTGGAGAAGCTCATCCCCAGAAACCGTGAAGCCACAGACGTGGTGGGGAACTTTTCTGACAAGGAAGCTGATGCCTTCCTTCAAACCATTCTTCTTGTTCCCGAACCATTGAAGGGGAGCATGCAAAGGACAAAGCTGAAGCCGGAGCACCGACTTCTTTTCGATGTAATCTCCAAATGCATCTTCGCATATGGTGGAGCCTTCGGGGACATCAGCTGTCCTAAGCTCAAGCAGCAGAAGGCCCTGGAAGAGATGCACCAGGTCGACTGGTTGGGATATATAGAGAGCCAGCTGGTGTCGGAGAAGCAGAAGATATCCGAGACGACAGCTGAGTCCGGGGATGTTCTGTTGAGTGTCAAGGGGACTCTCAATTTCGGGACAAAGATATCAGCCCTCATCCTCCAAGCCACAAAGGGTCTGCCGCTGACATGGGAAGGGAGTGAGGACACTCCAGTCAGCAAGCTGTCACTGTTCCCCTCAGCCAAGAAGGCCAGGGATGTTGTAGAAGCTGTCTACACCCCCAAGGGCGTCCCCAAGCCAGCTGTGGAGGCAGCTGCTCGTCGCCATTCGAGGACCAAGCCGGCGAAGCGCCAGCTGGAAGAGGTAGCTGAGGAGGAAGAAGACGAAGACGAGGAAGAGGAGGAACCTCTGCAGAAGAGGCCAAGGATAAGAATCATCCAGCCAACGGCTAAACCATCCACAACAAGTCCAGTGGTGGTCAAGCCGGCTGAGGAGAAGGAGTCAACCGAATCCAGTCAATCGGTTGACCCAGCTGGGTTTATTCTTCAACCTCGCCAGGAGAACGTGGCTGAGGAGGCAGGTGGAGACGTGGAGATCCAAGTGGTGGATGCCAGCTCCTCCTCAGATGACTCTTCTTCATCTGAGGAGTCCCACGACAGTCGGTCTAGAGCTGATGCCAGCCAGGTTAACCCACCTGTGACTGAAGAAATCCTCCAGCCAGCCAACTCTCCATCCAAAGAGGATCCGGTTCTCTCAACTGGTCCTCAGTCAGATATTCCGAGCCTGTCGCTCGATGCCAATGTTGTGACCACTTCTTCGGCCAACGTTGATGAAACCATCGAACCCTTAACCTTCGATATCGACCCCCCTCAGATCGATGAAGAAGCCAACCGTCAGGCGATCCTAGCTGAATATGAAGGAAGACTCAGCTACTGCTTCCGCAAGCTGATTGGTATGTTCCCCGAGGCAACATCGATGCCTATTTTCTCTGTTCTCGGGACGGAGCTTCTATACCAATTCAGTGTCATATTCAGCTACTGGTACGTGAAAGAGGAGACCCTCAGGATCCATGGCTGGGACAAGTTAAAGGTTGAAGAGTCCAACCTGAGGGAGTACTTCGACTACCAGAGCCTGGAGGTGGCTTATAACCAAAAGGTGGCTGTGCTCCGACGACGTCTGGACAAAAGCATCCAAGAAGGGACAGACACCAGGGAGCTGTGCAACAACCCTGAAGCTGTTCACTTTCTTGATGACATGCTCGCCAAAAATGCCTCCTGCATGGACGACGTCGACGCAGCTGATGAGGCGGCCAAGAGAGAAGAAGACAAGCTCAAGGCCTACCTCGCCAGCCGATCTGCCATGGTTGTCCTGGAGTCTGCTGCCCAGCCACAACCACCGCTCCTGCCCGGACCCTCCGATCAGCCAGCTCTCTCAACCGACGTCATCTGCGAGCTGATCTCGGAGAGGGTCAACCAGCTGAGGACGGAGATGCTGTCCAAAATCCAGCTGGGCAAGGAGGAAGAAGCTGACAGGATGCAGCAGCTGATGGCAGAAAATGCCAGCCTGAAGAATCAGCTAGATCACCTCTCCTCTTCTCTGCAGCACAAGCTCGAAGATCAATCCACTTCTTCCAGCTCGGAGGTTTCGGCTCTAAGGAAGGCTGTTCAAAGCCTCAGCTCGGATTTCAACATGTTCAAGACCGTTGCTGAATCTGACCTCGCAAAGTCCCAGCAGACTCAGGACCAGGAGTGGATGGCTCAGTTCGCCTCTTTCCGAGCTGAGTTCGTCTCCCTTCACAAAGAGGTCTCTGCGACCTTTGCAGCTGTGCAGCGAGCTGAGCAGGAGCGCCAAGACTTGGAGTTGGCGAAGAAGGTGGAAGAGAAGGACGCTGTTGAAGAGCTGTTTTCCCGCATTCAACAAGCTGAAGCCAAGTTGACCTCACTAGATAGCACTGTTGCCACCCTTTTGGATGATGCCAAAAAGGGGGAAGACAAGGAGCCAGCAGCTGGGGAAGACAAGGAGCCGGCAGCTGGGGATGGACAAGGGAAAGCTGTTCTTCAGCAAGGAGAAGGAGTGCCAACTGAAGCTGAAGGGTCGCAGCCCGAACTGGAAGTCTCCCACGACCTCGTAGCCGAGCTCACAGCCGAGCTCGATGCAGAACTTGACGGGATATCCGTTGAAGACTGTATCGAAGCTGCCAAAGCTATGGAGGTGCCTAAGGAGAAGTACTTGAATCCATCTTGGATCAAGAAGTTCGTTGCCGATCAGGCCAAGAAGGTGGCCAAGTTCGAGAAGGAGCTCGCCAAGGTAGAGAAGAATGTCGACAGAAACAAAGCCAGCCGGAGTGTGCGAAGAATCAACAAGCACCAGATGAAGGCTGAGGCTAGAAAGTCGACGTATCAGCTGCAGAAGAACGCTCCGCTCCCGTCTCGATACCCACATGTTGACAAGTGGATGAATGCGGAGTGGAACGATGACTGGGAACAGTTCAAGCATGAGTTCGTCAATGACTTCTATTACAGGAAAGTCTACTCAACCGAAGACCCAAGGCTAGCCTTCAAGGAAGCCCTGTGGGAACTCAGCTCTGGAGACCCTGGAATGTTTAGTCAGTTCAAGCGAGCTATGCTGAATGCTCAGCTTGATCCCAACACTGTTCCAGTTCCAAAGAAGTGCATATACCGCCCTCCGATGATCAAAGGCACAAGCACGCCAAATAGAAATACGATCTTAGCTGAGGCGAGGCAAGTATGCAAGGAACACGGCGTCAACACTGGGATTGATTCGGAAGCGAAGAAGGAGATCTTCAACCGTATCTTCAACAAGTACGGTCAACAGTATTTCTGAGCTGTCAAAGTTTTTGAGCTGATAATGTTTTTGGATGTTGTAGTTTTTGAAGCAACTGATGTATCTTTCTATGTTTTGCGCTTAACTTTGTAACCTTCAGTTGTAACAAAAACTTCAAAGTATATAATACGATTCACCTTGATGAACAATTCCTCATTGTCCAAGCTCTGAATCACAAAGTCTTTCAATTTCATGTTATAACTGTGCTAACCCTTTGATGTTTTATCTTATAGATTGTCTAGAATTTCGACTGAGATTTTAGATAAGTTAGTGAGGTTTAGATCAGTAGTGGTTTCAAGTTGTAAGTGGTTTTGGCATCATCAAAAAGGGGGAAATTGTTGGAAAATTTATTAGTATAAGTTTTGATGAATTCCAAAACCGGCTGACCCCAACCGAGTAGATGTTGCCAGTACCTAATGTTAGAATTTAGGCTCGCTGTTTGAGCAAAGTTAAGTTTTTATCTTTACAGGTCTCCAGCTGAAGATGGCAACAAGGCGTCACTCAGACAGAACATCAGTTGTGAAGAAAGACAACTGAGAGTTCATTTGTTCAGATGTAAACAAGGGGAAGTCTTCAGAACATCAGTTGAAGGAAACCAACTGAGCGTTCATCAAATGAGAAACAGTTGAAAGGAAGAGAACATCAGATGAAAAAGAAATCATCTGAGGGTTCAAACCCAACTGAGTAAAGAAGTGGAAGACAACTGAGGGTTCAGTTTCAGAACCTCAGTTATAGAATCTGAACAAGGAGTTCAACTGTTTTGAAGTTCAAAGTCAGCTGAGAACTCGACAGATCGGAACATCAGCTGAAGATCACTCAGATGAAGGTCAAGACTTTCAACCGACAAACCGAAGTTGACTGTCAAAGATTTGAATTTCAAAAGGAAGTCACATGAGGGTTTGACCGTTCAGTCATTACCCCATCTGGCCCAACACAAGGCTGTCTCAGATGGAAAGCAAAGGAGCACAGATGCCATATCGGGAAAGTCTGCAGAGATGAGAGACAAGCCATCGCTTTCAACCGATCAGAGATCAACTGCTCCTCCAACGGCTAGTTGATTCTCTCCGCCTATAAATAGAGGCATCATCTCATTCGAGAAGCAAGAGATGCAGATAGACACATAGACGACTAAAAATTCAAAAGCTTTCTCGAGAGAAATCAAAGCAAATCTGCAAAATCATCATCTAAGAGCATCAATTTGAGAGAACATTAGTAGCTGAGGGTTCCTAGAATTCGAAACTGTTTTTGATCTTAGGTTGAGTGTTTATTCGTTCAAGCCTTAGATCTAGCTCTCATTCTTGATCGAGCTATAGTTGGAAATCCTACCCTTTCTCACACCCTAAAAAGTGTGCTAGGACCTTACTTTTCCTGTAATTGAGTAGTCAGGTCATCAAGTACCCGTAAACTTGACTTAGGCTGTTTAGTGCCCGGAAACTAAACTGTAACGGTTACTCAGCCCGCGTAAGCTGAGTGGTCCTGTCTAGAAGAACTTGGACTGAGGTGTGTGGACTCACATCTCCCCGTGGACGTAGGAGTTATCTCCGAACCACGTAAATATTGTGTGTCGTGTTTATTTTTATTCAGTCCTTATTGCATTTCTAACTGACCAAACTAACCAGCATTCAAACCTCTTTTGCACTTTTTCAACCGAGCTGTTTTGGTTCTTGACCAACCGAGCTGGTTTGCGTGAGTTGTTTTTAACGAGTTTATTTTCCACCACATTCCGCACAGCACCGCTCTTCCAGCTGAGTTTGCTTACTCAGCTGTGAGATCCCACCTGAGTTCTTTTACTCAGTTGAAGTTGTTTTCAAGTGTTAAGTTTTTCGAAAGTTGAAAAATCCTAACTGGTGTATTCCCCCCCCCCATACACCAGTAACTTGTTTCGGGACCATCAGTACGATTTTCTTAACATAGATCTGTGCCAACTTGTTATATCTATAGGTGTGTGGAATATGTATAAAATGAGCAAACTTCGTTAATCTATCCATGACTACCCATACAGATGTATTGCCTTTTCTAGTCCTTGGCAAACCCGTTACAAAATCCATAGTGACATCATCCCATTTCCACTCAGGAATTGGTAACGGCTGCAAAGATCTAAAAGGTCTTTGATGTAAGGACTTCACTTGTTGACAAGCTAAACACCTTTCAACGAACATGGCTACATCTTTCTTCATTCCTTCCCACCAAAATTATTGCTTCAAATCCTGGTACATCTTCGTACTACCGGGGTGAGCAGTATAAGGGATCTCAGGAGCTTCACTCATTATCTCGTTCCTTAGCTTCTCATCATTTGGCACGCAAATTCTTTCTTGATACAACAAAGCGTTGTCACTTGACTCCTTGAAATTTTCAGCTTCTCCTTTTCCTGACCTTCATTCTCACTTCTTCCAATTTCTTATCTTTTCTTTGGCCCTCTATGATGAGAGATCTTAAATTAGGCATCACTACTAACGAAGCAATTACTTGTTCTACCATCGAAGAAGACAGAACTACTTCAATTCTCATCTTTCCAAACTCTTCTATCAATTTCTCTTTATCAGATAGAAGGAAACCTAACTCAAGTCTTTTAGAGTTCTTCACTATTTCCTTCCTACTCAACACATCGGCTACTACGTTAGCTTTCCCTGGATGATAGGAAATTTTGCAATCGTAGTCTTTCACCAACTCAAGCCATCGTCTTTGTCTCATGTTAAGCTCCTTCTGTTCGAAGAAATATCTCAGACTTTTATGATCTGAAAAGATTTCACACTTGGCACCATAAAGATAGTGTCTCCAAATCTTTAGAGTATGTACGACAGCTACTAACTCGAGATCATGCATTTAGGTTGGGGGATTTTGTCGAAGAAAAAGTTCTTCAACACGTCTCTCATTTTGAGGAGGAGGAGGAGGAGTAGTGTCTCGTCTCTCTTCTTCCTCATTTCTTTCAGCTCTCTCATTTCCTCGTTTCGGCATTCTAATAAGAATTGCCAAAATTTAATTAACTCGGAATAACTTCCGTAAATGAATTAGCTCACTCGGAATTTTTCTTGACTTTTGAAAATATTTCCTTCTGAAGAGGAATCTGTTTCTCGATCGGTACTTATTATCATATATGGAATATTCAATCAAAACAATTATCTCAATATAACATTCATCTCAAATAATCATTTCAGATTCAACATTTCTTAACTCAAGCATCCAATCAATGCATTTAAAATTTCACATATATTCTCACATCATATCATACTTGTCATTCAAGATAATCATATACTCAAATATTGTCATTCAAGTCACATACTCATTTCTTAAATTTATACTTATTTACTTGTCATATAAATATGACACATCCTTGTTACTCGATCTTGATTATTCTCGGAAGAACTATTCATTTAATCAACTCAATTCTTACTCTTTATCTCAATATAATTTGAGATCTTAGATACTCAGAATATTATCAACGTTTAATAAGACTCAAAGTTGATTTTGGCAGCCTAACGGCTTCATTTTATTATCATCATTCGAATGATGGCCTCTTTGAGAGGACTTTATCGAAGAAAGGGATTTATATCTACATCGGAAAATAACCCTAACTTCGTCATACACACTACTCATACTACTTTATCGAATATTCTTGATGTTAGTACGAGTTACTACTACTACGATCGATATGCATCACGTTCTTAATTTACATTACTGCTAAAAAAAATAAATGAGTTCGATTCTCAACGTAAAATAAAGATTCTTCATGAAATTTCCACTCGCTTCCTTGAACTACCATCTAGGTTCGCGATCCATCGTCGCTAACATTGTTCACTCCATTTTGCCCTTCTTCGGGGTTTTCTTCGGGATCATCGTTTGGATCCTCGTCATTGTCATTGTCATTTTCGCTTCCTTTGCCTCCTACAGCGGCTAACTCCTCATAGTAACCATTATAGGTATGCTCTGGGGCATCCCACTGATTAGACGGATTTTCCAACTGAACACTATCGAGATTAACGTTGTCATTTTCTATCGTAGTTCATCCCACTAGGGATGTTCTTGCTCATTCTCATGTGGGTAGAAAGATAGAATAAGATCGTTTACTTCTTGGTCAGCTCTGGCTAAAAAGGACTCAAAATTAGACAAAGAGGCATAACTATCATCGGGAGTCGATTGAAGATATCTTTGAGCTACTTCAGCTTCAGCAGCTGGAAATCTTGGTCTACGATTTGGCCTATTCCTCATACGTCGCGTTCTGGAAGACTCTGCCAACGGTAGAGCAGGTGAAGGTGTACGATCTCTACGTGTTGACGTCTCGGGTTGGTAAAAAAGATAAAGTGGAGGATCATTAGGATCATAAATACCACTCGGCTGAAAATGCACTCGATGAAAGAAAAGGATCAAGTGATTGAATTGGATTCACCTTTCCTGTATACGAGTTATGCTGATATGAAGCTTGCAACTCACGGCGAGGCAGAGATGGGACATGAATTGGAAATGGCTCATCATGAGGCTGAAATTGATCAAAAGGAAGATCATTTGAAATAGCTGGTAAATTTGTATCATAGGTTCTTGGAGGAGGAGCAACATACTTGATAAATTGTCCGGATATCTTGGCTATTAAAGCGTTGCAATTACCATACAGATAGACACCCATGTATTACGTTCCAACATATCTCGACACCAACGACGATGCCCAATCGCGCCACTCACGAGGTAACGCGCTAATCAAATGGATCATTCCGTCAATAGCATCAACGTCGAGATACTTAACTACTTCCTAAATCTTATGAAATCGGGCTAAACTCAGCAAGCGTTTCGTCATAAGCTTTCCTAATGTGTAAATACTCTTGCATCATAGCTCGTTTCGTTTCGTCATCCATTCTTTTTGACTTTCACACCAAAGTATGAGAATTAGGGATAACATTCTAAAGCAACCTAGTTATTCAAGCTACTCGCTTAATTTCTAACTCTAAACGAGCGCAATTTAGCATACTGAATAACTTTAACTCAATTGCATACTCAAAACCTTTAGAAAATACACGTACATGGTAGCTGGATGAGATGGAGATGATTGGTGTGTTACTGCAGAGCAGTCAGACCTGCTCTGATACCATTTTGTCACAGCCCGAAATCCGGTGTGTAGGAACGACCAGACTCCATTGGATTGTGAAGGTGAAACCATCAAATAAACATATATCTTATGTCACCTCACAACTCGAGATATAACCAAACCCTAACTTGAATGGATTAAAAGTGTGAAACCAACAAATAAACTCGACTCACCAAGAATCGATCAAAGGAAATATGGTTTCAACATGACAATGAATATGAACAAACTTTCATAATATAGCTCAACCTAGAACAAGCTTAATAATTTACAACGGTTATCAAGATATAGGGTTAAGTGTATCGACATCATGTCGTTCAAATATAAAGGTAAACAGGGAATATAGGCAATGTTTCGAGCAGACGACTCATTGTATCATCAGGGTATATCAAACATATATAGACATATCTAAAGAATGTTAAGTAGCGGAGACATCACTCGCTCACAACAATTACATGTATGAAGACATGTAACTGTCGACTCAAACTTTCCACAGTTTAACACACCACCAAGACCATCCGCACCATCCTCATCCAAGCTAACCTGCACGTTTAGAAATACATGCAGGGCTGAGTACTTCGTACGCAGTGATCACATTCCCAAAAACAAGTTTAAAAGTTTGCTCATTAAGGCTATATGATTGAACTTGCCTTGCCACTGCATCACAAGTGTTAGAACATTTGAAAATATTTTACTTGTGAATGCATAAACCATTTTATCATTTTCGAATCGACTGCGTAGTCAAAACATACATAATAAAGGTAGGAATTATTCACCACATCAATTTTGTGTTTGAGAAGTAGGCCTCCTTCTCAGACACTGTGACTGAAGTCACCATTATATAATGCATGCATTAGCCTGCCTTAAGCAGGGTTTTATCCTATCGTCCACAGGACCATTATTCCGTGCGTCCACGGAATTTAACAACATTTCATTATATCATATCACATTGATGATTCCATACCAAAACATTTAAAACTCGGGCAAGTCATTCAATTTTAATAAAAAGCACACATAATAAATAGTAGGCTCATTCGTCATTGAGTTTTAATTCAGAAAGCCCACCTTGCTTCGAGTATATTGAAGTCGAGGTTACTTACTTTATGCTTTCCCAACTGCTTTGGAGTCCCGCTCGGCCCTTCAATAATAACACCGAATGAGGACGAGATTATCGTCTCGAAAACGTATAATAAACTTAGGGCTCGGCTGAAGGACTCTTACTTAACTCTAGTTTTTCTTAACTTATCTAAACTTTCTGCATCGATAACTATCTCGACTTCTCGTTCTCGAATCATTGTCTTTACTCGGTTTCTAACTACTTTTCAAACTCGAGTTCTCGTTTCTATTTAACTTATATCAAACGTCTCATGCTCTCAAGTTATATAATCTCAGCAAATCATAACATCAATTCTCAAATATTACCATCACAATTCATTCATACACAGCTAAGCATTTACTTCAACAATCGAACATTCATTTTAAAAATTAAAAGCTCACTTCATTACTCAATCATCGACATAATATTCGAACATCAATATCAACATTCAAAACACTTATATCAGTTAAGCGATTATCTTACTGAAAGAGTTAATCATTCTTAATCACTTAATTACACTCAAACATCGGAGTTTATATAAACAATTCACATCTTAACACAATCACACAATCAAGTATTGAACTTCCATAAATAACTTATATTTTAAATATAATCACTTAATAACTTATAACTTAATCACATTTTCAACATAATAAGTTATTGTTCGACTTTTAGCTTTTAACTAATAACTTCAACTTTTAATAAAAATCATTTCATTAAACTCATATAATAGTAATCATTTTTGAATTAAATATTCAAACTTATACTTCGTATTTCTAGACTAAAAAATACATCATTATTTTTTTTAAATACGTATTCTTATACGTTATCATTTTCTTCAAATACGTACTCATCTAAATACTTAGAATAAAATAATCATTATTTTATCTTTTTTTTATTTAAAACTCCATTTTTCGTTTTATTTAATAAAAACTCGGCTTTTCTCATAAAAACTTTACTGCTCGATAACTTCTACATCTTAACTCCTTTTTAAGAGATTCAAAAAAGCAAACTTGCTTAATTATACTCAGTTAACATCATTGTTGGGAAATTTATTAGTATAAGTTTTGATGAATTTCAAAACCGACTGACCCCAACCGAGTACATGTTGCCAGAACCTAATGTTAGAATTTAGGCTCACTGTTTGAGCAAAGTTAAGATTTTATCTTTATAGGTCTCCAGCTGAAGATGGCAACAAGGCATTACTCAGACAGAACATCAGTTATGATAAAAGACAACTGAGTGTTCTTTTGTTCAGATGGAATGAGGGGGAAGTCTTCAGAACATCAGTTGTGAAGGAAACCAACTAAGGGTTCATCATATAAGAAGCAGTAGAGAGGAAGAGAACATCAGATGAAAAGGAAGTCATCTGAGAGTTCAAACCCAACTGAGTAAATACAAAGAAGACAACTGAGTGTTCAGTTTCAGAACCTCAGTTGTAGAATTCAACCAAGAAGTCCAACTGCTTGAAGTTCAAAGTCAGCTGAGAGTTCAACAGATCAGAACATCAGCTGAAGACCACTCAGATGAAGATCAAGACTTTCAACCGACTGACCAAGGTTGACTGTCAGGAAGGTTAAGATTTGAATTTCAAAAGGAAGTCGCATGAGGGTTTGACCGTTCAGTCATTACCCCATTTGGCCCAACACAAGGCTGTCTCAGATGGAAAGCAGAAGAGCACAGATGCCATATCGGGAAAGTCTGCAGAAACAAGAGACAAGCCATTGCTTTCAACGATCAGAGATCAACAGCTCGTCCAACGGCTAGTTGATACTCTCCGCCTATAAATAGAGGCATTCTCTCATTCAAGAGTTACATAAGACAAGTGAGACAGAAACAACACAGAAAAATGCAACAACAAGAGAATCAAGCAAAAGAAAAATCTTATTCTAAGAACATCAGCAGCTGAGAGTTCAATAGTGATAGAACATTAGTAGCTGAGGGTTCATAGAGTGAAAATCTGTCTTAGATCTTAGTTTGAGTGTTTATTCGTTCAAGCCTTAGATCCAGCTCTCATTCGTGATCGAGCTGTAGTTGAAAATCCCACCCACACTCACACCCTAAAAAGTGTGCTAGGACCTTACTCTTCCTGTAATTGAGTAGTCAGGTCGTCAAGTACCCGTAAACTTGACATAGGCTGTTTAGTGCCCGGAAACTAATCTGTAAGGTCAATAAGTACCTGCAAACTTATCCTTAACGGTTGCTCAGCCCGCGTAAGCTGAGTGGTTCTGTCCAGAAGAACTTGGACTTATGTGTGAGGATTCACATCTCTCCGTGGACGTAGGAGGGTTATCTCCGAACCACGTTAAATCCCGTGTGTCTGTGTTTATTTTCATTCAGTTGCTTATTGCATTTCTAACTGACCAATCTAACCGGCATACAAATTGCATTTGCACATTTTCAACTGAGCTGTTTTGGTTCTTGACCAACCGAGCTTAAAAGCGTGAGTTTAAACGAGTTTATTTTTTCCACCACATTCCGTACATCTACACTCTTCCAGCTGAGGTTGCTTACTCAGCCGTGAGATTCCAACTGAGTCCTTTTACTCAGTTGAAGAGATTTCTTTTGGGGGTTAAGTTTTAAAATCCTAACTGGTGTATTTCCCCCCCCCCCCCCATACACCAGTAACTCGTTTTGGGACCATCAAGTAGTATCAGAGCAGTGGTTCAAAAGACTGCTGACTCCGTTTCACAAGGTGTGAATTCGAGAAATTTTCTTCAGTGTTCAACTGAACAGATCTTTTCACGCTAGTGCATATTTGCTCGCATATTTGTTCTGTTTGTTGTGTGCAGATGGACGTCAAGGACAAGATCGTCGTCATGTTCTCAGTCGTCAATTATACATCTTGGAGAACTCGGATGAAGAAGATCCTTCTGTCAAAGCATCACAGGATGCAACAAGTTCTCACTTCTGGACCAATCGTCATAAAAGATAGAATAGTTCGCACTCCCACAAATCCCAACGATGGAGATGCAGTGGTGGAGTATGTGGAGAAACAGCCAGAAGACTACACTCCGGAGGAGGCAAAGGTGAGCCAGCTGGATATCTGGGCTCAGAGCACAATAATGTCCACAGTTGGACAAGATTATCTGCCTTGGATAGAGGAGTGTGAAATTGCAAAAGAGATGTGGGACATCCTAGCTTCGCTGAGTGAAGGAAAACAAGTTCTCACATGCATGTCAAGATTTTGACAACTTCAGTCTGTGACCTGATGAGACTATCGATCAGCTAGAGCTCCGGTTTATGGACATCATCAGAAGAATCCAGTCCATCCGAAGAGGAAAATACACACTAAGAGAAATCAATCTCAAGGTGTTGCAAGCTCTACCGGCTGAGTGGGATACTTTCACCAATATCCACGAGAGCCGAGCTGACCTAGGTGAAATGGGAACTGAAAGACTGTTCTCAATCTTAAAAGGAAATGAGTATAAGGTCAACAGGAGAAGATCGCAGTCCTCAGGGCAGACAAGTAGAATTGAGGATATTGGCTCAGCATCGAAGTCAGTTGCTCTCCGAGCTGACTACTCAAAGTCGAGATCGTCAAGGCCAACCAGATCGGCTGACACGACTGCAAAGGAGCCGAGCAGAGAGGAACTGCAATAGAACATCGCAGCGTTGTCAAAGAAGCTAGCCGACATAGACACTCGGTTCGGCAAATACAAACGCTTCTACAAATCAAACCGAACTCGAGACAGTTCTAAGCCAGTCACCAATGGTTGCTTTGAATGCGGCAAGGAAGGACATTTCAAAGCTGACTGCCCAGACCTCTCAAAGAAGGAAAGAGAAGCATTGAGGGCCAATCAAACTGCAAAGAACAAGGCCATGGTAGCTGAAGAAGCAGCTGACGATATGGACATCTTCACAGACACTAAAGATGAGGATGAATTGACCTCTACCAACAAAGTCATCAGTCCGGATCAATGCCTCATGGCACTTGGAACTGACCAAGATGATATTGAGGTACAATCTAATCCTGCTCGCTTAAATTCTTTCAATACTTCTAACATGCAGGAATCTCTGAGCGATGAGTTAGAACCATCCTGGAATGATTTTCAAGAACTCAGTGAGGAACTGCATCAACAGTCGGTTGAGTTTAAGAGTCTTCAAGCTCAGTTCGCCAAGCTGGAAGATTCCTTAACCGAAAAGGACGATCTGATTAAGAGCCAAACTCAGGAGATTGAAAATCTCAAGAGTCAACTGAAAGAAGCTAAGACACCATAAGATGAAGAGCTGACAAAACAGATCTAGAAGCAGCAAGATCAGTTGAAAAATCAAGAAGCTCAGATCGACCAGCTGATAAGGGAGTCAGATGGTAAAACCGAGCAGATAACCGTCCTCCTCAAACAGTTACAAACTGAGAAGGACAATCTAATCAAGCAGTATCAGTCATCCAAGATCATCGAAAACCTTTTAAGTTATAGCAGACAGATGGATGACGTGTCAGGACTTGGTTATGATATTGTCAAGGATACTGGTATTCCACCAGCTACCTTCATCAAAGCAGTAGAAGTCACAGCTGTCGAGCCTAACACAACTGAGTCTACAGAAGCTAACTCAACCTCCACCTCTCAGCAAGTTCAACCGACCAACAGAATCTCAACTGAGAAGGGAAAAAGAGTAGCTGATGTAGGACAGAATGTTCCATCGGTTGGGACATCAACCGAGGGGGAATGTTCCAAAAGTCAGAAGAGGAATCAGAGGCGTCGAAGGCATAACCGGAACCGAACTCAGAATCCGAACCGACCTCTATATCATCCTCGGAGTGAACATCAAAAGGAATGGAACCGACCTCAAAACAAGCAAGGGTTCAATCATCTGAATCAGCAGCGGTTCCAACATCAGCTCGACCAAAGATTCCAACCAAGTCAACAGTTAAGGAACAGGTCGGACAACTGGAGATATTCATGGCACAATATGAATCTTCAGCAGGGCGTGAACAGCTACAGACAAGCCACAGGAAGTTGGAATCAGAATCTCACCTCCTAAAGCCCAACCTGGGAGAAATCCAACTCCTTCCAAGAAACAGAGCATCATTTCTAACAACAAGCCTAAGGATAACCGAGGTGTTGTTATAATTGATGAAAATGGGCAAATCATTTGGAATGACAAGGCTATTCGAGTGTACAGAGAAAAGCGACGCACAGTTCCAGGGGGAACTGGTTCTAACCCTCCAGGACCCAACTGAAATTGGGAACCTAAGCGAGTTTCTCTTTGCAG
The DNA here is from genome assembly GCA_029490685.1 of Schizonepeta tenuifolia. Classification (NCBI taxonomy): domain Eukaryota; kingdom Viridiplantae; phylum Streptophyta; class Magnoliopsida; order Lamiales; family Lamiaceae; genus Schizonepeta; species Schizonepeta tenuifolia. The sequence goes on from CM055956.1 coordinate 58,287,486, forward strand.
GTACAGGAGAAACAGCTGAGGAAGAAGAAGGTGTCTGCTACAATGTGATTGATGGATAGTGGATGCTCGAAACACATGACGAATCTGAAGGATTTGCTTGGAAGTTTCGTGAAGAAAGAAGGTCCATCAGTTACTTTTGGTGATAACTCAAAAGGTTACACCAGAGGTTACGATACACTTGAAACTGATCATGTTTCTATTTCTAATGTCTCTTATGTTGATGGATTGAAGCATAACTTGCTCTCCATCAGCCAATTCTGTGATAATGGTTTTTCTGTCAAGTTTAATGCACAGGGTTGCAGGGTTAAAGATGTCGGATCAAAGCAGGTGATATTGTTGGGAAATCGATCCCCAACTGGGAATGTTTACTACGCTGATTGGAACAGCAGCCTCCCTGACACTTGTCTGTTATCAAAGAGCAGTTCGGATGTGAGCTGGCTGTGGCACAAAAGGCTCAACCATCTGAACTTCAAAACGATGAACCGACTCGCCAGACAAGAACATGCAAGAGGCATACCCAATCGAGTGTTTTCAACAACACACAGCTGCAGTGCATGCCAGCTGGGAAAGCTCGCTAGATCCTCCTTCCGGTTGAAGTCAACTCCTTCAACTGACCGAGTGTTACAGCTGATCCATATGGATCTCTTCGGGCCAGTTACACCAAAGAGCATGAACGGGAACGAGTATACCCTAGTTGTAACTGATGACTACTCAAGATATACGTGGACCATCTTCATGCGCCACACGAGTGAAACCCGAGATGAGCTGCCCAAACTGATGGATCGGATATCGAACCAACAAGAGATGAAGATCATATCTATCCGATCAGATCGTGGAACAGAATTTCTAAATGAAACCATCATTGAGTATTGCGAAAAGAATGGCATAACCCATCAGACATCAGCCCCGCGTACTCCACAACAGAATGGGGTAGCTGAGCGAAGAAACAGAATGCTGAAGGATGCAGCCACATCCATGTTAGCGAGCTCAGCTCTGCCAAAGAGATTTTGGGCTGAAGCAATCAACACAGCATGCTACACTCAGAATCGATCTCTTCTCACCAAGCGATTGGGAAAGACACCCTACGAGCTGTGGAGACGCAGAAAGCCAGATATTTCTTATTTTCGTGTTTTTGGTTCTAAGTGTTATATTCACAACAATGGGAAGACTCAGTTGAAAACTTTTGATGCCAAAGCTTCGAAGGGCATATTTCTTGGATATGCAGCTGGGATCAAGGCATATAGAGTTTTCAACAACAGCTCTCGTGTTGTGGAAATAACACCTCATGTTAGTTTTGATGAATCTACCTTTGAGTGCAGGGAACAGGTAAGAACAACACACGGATCCAGCTGTTTTACCAGTTCTCACCAGATCGCAAGCACTTCGGGAAAAGAACCGAGCTGAACCACTGGTATGGGCAACTGAGGATGAGGATCCATACTCCTCTGAAGATGAATGCGAAGACCTCAGCTCGTCCCAAGGGGGAACTTCAGCTGATGCCCCTCCAACTGCATCAACATCTGAAGCAGAACCAAACTCAGCTCGAACTATTGTGAATGTTGAGGATCCAGACTCAACAGCTGATCAATCACCAGCTCTGAAGACTCCAACTCAGATTTCTGAACAACCACAGTTGTAAGAAGAAGATGCAACCGAAGATGGTATGAAGTTCATTCCACCGACGACATCATCGGAGATCTAACCGAGGGTGTGCGTACACGGAGCAGAGTTGCAAATCTAGAATCAACCCAGGAAGATTCCAACACGTATGCCCAATATGCTGAAGAATTGGCAGTTCTAGAGGAGTTCGAGCAAGCTGGAGATGTTGCCATGATTTCTTGCTTTGTAGCTGATGTACCAGAATCGAAGAATGTTGGGGAAGCTCTCAACTGTGTCCACTGGACAACGGCCATGCAAAAAGAACTGAATGAGTTTCTACGCAACTGTGTATGGGAGTTGGTAGAAAGACCAAATGGTGTCAAGGTGATTGGATTGAAGTGGATTTTCAAGAACAAGAGAGACGCCATTGGATTCATTGTGAGGAATAAAGCAAGGTTGGTAGCTCAAGGATACTGCCAACAAGAAGGAATTGACTTTGAAGATTCCTTCGCACCAGTTGCAAGGCTGGAAGCCATCCGGATCTTTCTAGCTTATGCCGCACATCACAAGTTCAAAGTATATCAGATGGATGTGAAGTGTGCATTCCTCAATGGAGATATCAAAGAAGATGTATATGTTGAACAATCTCCTGGTTTTGAGACTGGAGATGGAAGAGTGTACAAGCTGAAGAAAGCTATCTATGGTCTAAAACAAGCGCCAAGGGCGTGGTATGACACTCTTTGTGGATTTCTTCTAAACTCGGGGTTCAAACGAGGTTCAGTTGATAAAACTCTGTTCACCATCAAAGTTGGAGAAGATATACTTGTTGTGCAAATTTACTTCGATGACATCATTTTCGGCTCCAAGTCGGAGGAGCTGTGCAAGAAATTCTCAGATCTCATGAAGGAGAAGTTCGAGATGTCAATGATAGGCGAGATGAATTATTTCTTTGGATTACAAGTGAAGCAGTCACCTGAAGGGATTTTCATCAACCAGTCCAAGTATACAAAGGAGCTCATCACCAAGTTCGGATTGCAGACAAGTAAGACAACAAAGATCCCTATGAATACGAACTGGAAGATCGAACCAGGAGCTGAGGGAAAGCTCGTTGATGCCAGCCAGTATAGAGGGATCATCGGTTCGCTGCTCTACCTAACTGCCAGCCGACCAGACATTTCATACGCAGTTGGAGTGTGTGCTCGTTTTCAAGTCCAACCAAGAGAAGCACACATGTTGGCAGCAAAGAACATCATTAAGTATCTGAAGGGAACTGTTAATGTTGGGTTGTGGTACCCAACTGATGACAATATCCGGCTGACTGGATACTCAGATGCCGACCTAGCAGGAGATCGGTTGGACAGAAAGTCTACCTCTGGACACTGTCAATTAATGGGAAGCAAGCTGGTTTCATGGTTCTCCAAGAAACAAGCGTGTGTTGCTACTTCTACAACCGAGTCAGAGTACATGGCTGCCGGAAGCTGTTGCATGCAAGTATTGAGGCTGAAGCAACAGCTGAGAGATTATGAAGTTGTAACTGGACAGGTTCCCATTCATTGTGATAGCTCGAGTGCCATAGCTATCTCTCTAAATCCTGTTCACCACTCTCGGACTAAGCATATCGACATTCGTCATCATTTCATCCGAGATCATATTGAGAAGAAGGATGTGTCCATGGAGAAGATCCCAACTGAGATTCAGAGAGCTGACATCTTCACCAAACCTCTTCCCGTAGCCCGGTTCAAGATGTTGTGTGATCTTCTAGGACTCTTAGATCCGAGCTGAAGATTCATCCTAGCAGAAGAGTCATCCGAGCTGACGAGGATCCATCCGAGCTGAAGAGTCAGATATCCATCTGAGGGGGAAGCTCAGATGAAGGGGGAATCTCAGATACGAATTGCCAACTGAAGACATCAAACATCAGCTGAATAGACGAACTCGAGTCAGCTGATGGTATGCGGCAACTGAGGAACTCGACTGAGGTATACAGCTGATCTCGACATCAGCTGACAGGTATCATTAATGACTGAAGGTGTTATGATATTAAATGAGAATGTTTGAAATAAATTCAAACATTCCTGAACATGTCAGCTAGACTAAACAAGCCATCATATCGCATTTAATGTAAAGTCTGGCTGAACTCCTATAGCCTTACTTTATAGTGCGACTGGGCTGACACTCTAAACTATTAACCTTCTCACTCGTGCGCGTGGTATATCAGTCAAAATTACCCAATAGTCGCGTAATCTCAGCCGTTGATAGATTCGCGCCATTTAACCCCAGCCATTGATATTATACGAGTCAAAGATTATATAATACGGCAAATCAGGAAGTGATCCTTACCTTCTTATTTCGTGCATATCTTTACTTCTATTCATCATCCTCTCCACATTTGTTTCACCTTTTTCAGTAAAGATTTTACTTCTTCTTTACATATATATCGATTCGAGATGGCGCCCAAATCCAAAGTCTCTAAGAAGATGGTTTCCGCGGAGCCTGCAACTTTCCAGGAATCGTTCGACATGGTGATGTCGAAGATTCATTTCGAACAAATTTTATCCAGAGCGGCTCTCTCCTCACCTGAGCTCGCTCCCGTCGCCGCCATTCTCTCCGACCACCATTTGCTTGACTGGGCAACCCTCTCTCCGTCCCTGTTGCTCAGGAAGCAGGTCGTACATTTCTATCGGAATCTGCAGCGAGTTGCAGAAGATGGGCTTGTCACGATCATACCGTGCAAGCAACGCCACAGAACCTCCAGGACAGTAGAAGACACCGTCGTGGAGATAAAGGTATCCAAGGAGCTGGAGAAGCTCATCCCCAGAAACCGCGAAGCCACAGATGTGCTGGGGAACTTCACTGACAAGGAAGTTGATGCCTTCCTTCAAACCATTCTTCTTGTTCCCGAGCCATTGAAGGGGAGCATGCAAAGGACGAAGCTGAAGCCGGCGCACCGACTTCTCTTCGACATGATTTCCAAATGCGTCTTCGCGTATGGAGGAACTTTCGGTGACATTAGCCGACCAAAGCTCAAGTAGCAGAAGGCACTGGAAGAGCTGCACCAGGTCGACTGGCTGGGCTATCTTGAAGGTCAACTGCTGATGGAGAAGCAGAAAATCTCCGAGACGACAGCTGAGTCCGGAGAACTACTGCTGAGTGTCAAGGGGACTCTCAACTTTGGGACAAAAATATCCGCCCTCATCCTCCAAGCCACAAAAGGATTGCCGCTGATATGGGAAGGGAGTGAGGACACTCCGGTCAGCAAGCTGTCGCTGTTCCCCTCAGCTAAGAAGGCCAGGGATGTTGTGGAGGCTGTCTACACCCCCAAGGGTGCCCCCAAGCCAGCTGTGGAGTTAGCAGCACGCCGCCCTTTGAGGACCAAGCCAGCGAAGCGCCAGCTGGAGGAGGTGGCTGAGGAGGAAGAAGACGAAGAAAAAGAAGAGGAGGAACCTCTGCAGAAGAGGCCAAGGATCAGGATCATCCAGCCAGCGGCTCAACCATCCACAACAAATCCAGTGGTGGTCAAGCCAGCTGAGGCGAAGGAGTCAACCGAATCCAGCCAATCGGTTGACCCAGCTGGGTTCATTCTTCAGCCGCGTCAGGAGAAAGCAGCTGAAGACGTAGAAGTTTAAGTGGAGGATTCTAGCTCCTCCTCAGATGACTCTTCTTCATCTGAGGAGTCCCATGACAGTCAAACTGGAGCTAATGCCAGCCAGGTAAACCCACTTCTGTCTGAAGAAACCCTTGAGCCAGCCCACTCACCATCCAAAGAGGATCCAGTTCTCTCAACTGGTCCTCAGTCAGATATTCTGAGCCTCTCGCTCGATGCCAACGTTGTGACCATTCCTTCGGCCAACGTTGATGAAACCATCGAACCCGTAACCTTCGATATTGACCCCCCGACAATTGATGAAGAAGACAACCGCCAGGCGATTCTGGCTGAATATGAAGGACGACTCAGCTACTGCTTCCGCAAGCTGATTGGTATGTTCCCCGAGGCAGCCTCGATGCCCATATTCACTGTATTCGGGATGGAACTTCTATACCAGTTCAGCGTCATATTCAGCTACTGGTACGTCAAGGAGGAAACCCTCAGGATCCATAGTTGGGACAGGTTAAAGATCGAAGATTCCAACCTGAGGGAATACTTCGACTATCAGAACCTGGAGGTGGCCTACAACCAGAAAATGGTTGTGCTACGACGTCGTCTGGACAGGAGTATCCAAGAAGTGACAGACACCAGGGAGCTGTGCAACAACCTTGGAGCTGTTCAGTTCCTTGATGATATGCTGGCCAAGAATGCCACCTGCATGGAAGACGTCGATGCAGCTGATGAGGTGGCCAAGAGAGAAGAAGACAAGCTCAAAGCCTACCTCGCCAGCCGAGCTGCCCTGGCTGTCACAGAACCTTCTGCCCAGCCACAACCACAACTTCTGCCCGGACCCTCCGATCAGCCAGCTCTCTCAACCGACGCCATCTGCGAGCTGATCTCGGAGAGGGTCAACCAGCTGAGGCAGGAGATGCTGTCCAAGATCCAGCTGAGCAAGGAGAAGGAAGCTGACAGGATGCAGCAGCTGATGGCAGAAAATGCCAGCTTGAAGAATCAGCTGGAACACCTCTCCTCTTCTCTGCAGCACAAGTTCGAAGACCTCTCCACTTCTTCCAGCTCGGAGGTCTCGGCTCTAAGGAAGGCCGTTCAGAGCCTCAGATCGGATTTCAACGTGTTCAAAACCGTTGCTGAATCTGACCTCGCAAAGTCCCAGCAGACTCAGGACCAGGAGTGGATGTCTCAGTTCGCATCTTTCCGAGCTGAGTTCGTCTCCCTCCACAAAGAGGTCTCTGCGACCTTTGCAGCTGTGCAGCGAGCTGAGCAGGAGCGCCAAGACTTGGAGTTGGCCAAGAAGGTAGCTGAGAAGGATGCTGTTGACGAACTGTTTTCCCGAGTTCAACAGGCTGAAGCCAAGTTGACCTCCCTGGATGGCACTGTAGCCACCCTTTTGGATGATGCCAAAAAGGGGAAAGATAAGGAGCCAGCAGCTGGGGAAGACAAGGAGCCAGCAGCTGTTGCTGGACGAGGGAAAGCTGTTCTCCAGCAAGCTGAAGGGGAAGGAGTGCCAGCTGAAGGAGCTGAAGCTGAAGGATAGCAACCCGAACTGGAAGTCTCCCACTACCTCGTAGCCGAGCTTACGGCCGAGCTCGAAGCAGAACTTGACGGAGGAATATCTGTTGAAGACTGCATCGAAGCTACCAAAGCTATGGGGAAGTCAAAGGAGAAGTACTTGAATCCCTCCTGGATCAAGAAGTTCACTGCCGATCAGGCCAAGAAGGTGGCCAAGTTCGAGAAGGAACTCGCCAAGGTGGAGAAGAACGTCGACAGGAACAAAGCCAGCCGGAGTTTGCGAAGAATCAACAAGCACCAGATGAAGGCTGAGGCTAGGAAGTCGATGCATCAGTTGCAGAAGAATGCTCCGCTCCCGTCTCGGTACCCACATGTTGACAAGTGGATAAATGCTGAGTGGAACGATGACTGGGAGCAATTCAAGCATGAATTCATCAATGACTTCTATTACAGGAAAGTCTACTCGACTGAAGACCCAAGGCAAGCCTTCAAGGAAGCCCTGTGGGAACTCAGAACTGGAGACCCTGGAATGTTTAGTCAGTACAAGCGAGCTATGTTGAATGCTCAGCTCGATCCCAACACCGTTCCAGTTCCGAAGATGTGCAGGTACCGCCCTCAGATGATCAAAGGCACGAGCACGCCGAACAGAAATGCGATCATGGCTGAGGCGAGGCAAGTTTGCAAGGAACACGGCGTCAACACTGGGATTGAGTCGGATGCGAAGAAAAAAATCTTTGACCGTATCTTCAGCAAGTACGGTCAACAGTATTTTTGAGCCTTCAAAGTTTTTGAGCTGATGAAGTTTCTTTTTGGATGTTGTAGTTTTTGAAGCAACTGTTGTATCTTTATCTGTTTTATGCTTAACCGTGTAACCTTCAGTTGTAACAAAAACTTCAAAGTATATAATACGATTCAACTTGACGCACAATACTTCATTGTCCAAGCTCTGAATCACAAAGTCTTTCAATACCATGTTATAACTGCACTAACCCTTTGATGTTTTATCTTATAGACTGTCTAGAATTTCAGCTGAGATTTTAGATAAGTTAGTGAGTTTTAGATCAATAGTGGTTTAAAGCTGTAAGTGGTTTTGGCATCATCAAAAAGGGGGAAATTGTTGGGAAATTTATTAGTATAAGTTATGATGAATTCCAAAACCGACTGACCCCAACCGAGTACATGTTGCCAGAACCTAATGTTAGAATTTAGGCTCGCTGTTTGAGCAAAGTTAAGATTATATCTTTACAGGTCTCCAGCTAAAGATGGCAACAAGGCATTACTCAGACAGAACATCAGTTATGATAAAAGACAACTGAGTGTTCTTTTGTTCAGATGGAATGAGGGGGAAGTATTCAGAACATCAGTTGTGAAGGAAACCAACTGAGGGTACATCAGATGAGAAGCAGTAGAGAGGAAGAGAACATCAGATGAAAAGGAAGTCATCTGAGAGTTCAAACCCAACTGACTGAGTAAATACAAAGAAGACAACTGAGTGTTCAGTTTCAGAACCTCAGTTGTAGAATTCAACCAAGAAGCCCAACTGCTTGAAGTTCAAAGTCAGCTGAGAGTTCAACAGATCAGAACATCAGCTGAAGACCACTCAGATGAAGATCAAGACTTTCAACCGACTGACCAAGGTTGACTGTCAGGAAGGTTAAGATTTGAATTTCAAAAGGAAGTCACATGAGGGTTTGACCGTTCAGTCATTACCCCATTTGGCCCAACACAAGGCTGTCTCAGATGGAAAGCAGAAGAGCACAGATGCCATATCGGGAAAGTCTGCAGAAACAAGAGACAAGCCATCGCTTTCAACGATCAGAGATCAACAGCTCCTCCAACGGCTAGTTGATACTCTCCGCCTATAAATAGAGGCATTCTCTCATTCAAGAGTTACATAAGACAAGTGAGACAGAAGCAACACAGAAAAGTGCAACAACAAGAGAATCAAGCAAAAGAAAAATCTTATTCTAAGAACATCAGCAACTGAGAGTTCAATAGTGATAGAACATTAGTAGCTGAGGGTTCATAGAGTGAAAATCTGTCTTAGATCTTAGTTTGAGTATTTATTCGTTCAAGCCTTAGATCCAGCTCTCATTCGTGATCGAGCTGTAGTTGAAAATCCCACCCACACTCACACTCTAAAAAGTGTGCTAGGACCTTACTCTTCCTGTAATTGAGTAGTCAGGTCATCAAGTACCCGCAAACTTGACATAGGCTGTTTAGTGCCCGGAAACTAATCTGTAAGGTCGATAAGTACCCGCAAACTTATCCTTAACGGTTGCTCAACCCGCGTAAGCTGAGTGGTTTTGTCTAGAAGAACTTGGACTAAGGTGTGAGGATTCACATCTCCCCGTGGACGTAGGAGGGTTATCTCCGAACCACATTAAATCCCGTGTGTCTGTGTTTATTTTCATTCAGTTGCTTATTGCATTTCTAACTGACCAATCTAACCGGCATACAAATTGCATTTGCACATTTTCAACCGAGCTATTTTGGTTCTTGACCAACCGAGCTTAAAAGCGTGAGTTTTAACGAGTTTATTTTTTCCACCACATTCCGCACAGCTACACTCTTCCAGCTGAGGTTGCTTACTCAGCCGTGAGATTCCAACTGAGTCCTTTTACTCAGTTGAAGAGATTTTTTTTTTGGTTAAGTTTTAAAATCCTAACTGGTGTATTCCCCCCCCCCTCCCATACACTAGTAACTCGTTTCGGGACCATCAATCATCGAATCACTTAACACATCATATAACATCAATTACTTATCATAAAATATTTAAACATTTAATTTCCTCATTTTCAAACGTAATATATTTATTTTCTCGTTTTTCAAACTTCTATTATTTTCTTACTCGATTAGCATCTCGTCACATCAATTAAGCATTCATAGCACACTTATAAACTTAAACATCACTTAAGATTCACATCATTCAAACATCTCTATTTTTAATGAAAAATTTCCATTAAAACAAATATTCTATTATTTTCATTATTATTTCCTAATAATTATCTTAACTTCTCGTTTATATCAAACGAACTCAATTACAAACATCTTAACTTTTTAACTTATACTCATGACTTCTAACTCATATCCTTAAAGAAAAATTTATCTCTTTTCTTTTATTTCTCTTTTTATCCTTAAATATTAATATTAAATATTAAAATTCTATTTCTCTTTTAACATAATTTCAACTCACATCATACATCTATTAAAACTCATTCTAACATCATCATTAGTCAAAGAAATACCTTTCTTTAGACTCATACTTTCTTTTATTTCTTTTTCCATTATTTCCTTTATAATATATATATATATATATATATATATATATATATATATAATTCATAGAGAATTCATAATACTTTATTTTCTATTCAATCTATTCAAAATAGACTTAACATCTCATTTATTTCTCAATTTCATTTTTATCAATTGAAATTCCTCAATATATATAATATATATATTTTTTGAATAAATATATAAAAATAACTATTTTTCCATTTAATTTAATTCATCTTCAAATTTTCAAGTTTCTCTCATGAACTTGAAGAAAACATCTTCAAAAATTCATATTAACATCAAGAACACCATATTTTATTTTTAAACCTATTTCCCTATTTTCTTCGAATTTATAGCCAAATAAATTTCATAAAAATACTAAAAATCATATTTCTCATTTTTCATGCTCAAAATTTACTCACAAATTTTCTAAAACATCTTAACATCATACTCATCATCAACTTCATCATATTTCATCAAAAATCATTTTTCTCAAAATATGGCATAATTCGAAATTTTCAACATAAATCCCAAATTTCATAATTCATTTTAAAAACACCTCTAGATCATATTCTCATATACCATCATACTCATAAACATCATTAAACTCAGAAATTCATAGATCATAATTTATTCTTATTTTCTCTATTTTACACCAATTAAATCGACTAAAAATTCAATAAATTCACCAAAAATTCTCATAAACACATATGTGCATATAAATCACATGAAAAATCATATTAAGCATATATCATCATCATATCATCAAATAAGCATGAAAAATCATCAACAACTTATTCTCCCTATTTTTCTCTTTTTAATCGATTTAGGGCTTTTTATCCTATCTTACTTCTTTTATCATTTTAATCCCTAAATCATGTTTTAAATCTTATTTTGATCATCATCTCATCATCATAACCCTAAGGTTTACCTAAGCATAAAGTAAACCATGCATGTTTTCCTTATTTTCTTGGTTTACATATACATATATACAACTTATGAACGAATTGAAATCAAACTTAAATAAATAACTTAAGCTTCTCTTTGGCTTGTATTTTGGCTTGCTTGGAGGATGAAAGATGATAGATTTATAGCTCTTTTCCTTGCATGAAATAACATACAAGGCCTCAAGATCATGGTTTTGAAAAACAAGAATCAAAACCCTTGTTTTCCATCAAGAAAAATCGATGGATAGGATATGGTTTCTAAGCTTGTTTCAAGCTTTGAAATGAATGGAAAAGATAGAACTTACTTCTTAGAAGATCTTGGACATGAAGGAGATGATATAAATCAAAGAATCCTCAAGCATGAAGCATGATTTCATCAAGAAGCTAGGTATTTTGCATGAAAAACTTCGAAACTGTTGCTGCTGTTTTTCGATGGAATACACGGCTTTGTAGCTGGTTTTTCTTCGATTTTTAAGCTTTGGAAGATGATGGAGATGTAGGTGATGATCTCTAGAGTATTATGGTGAAGATATTGAAGTAATGGAGGTGATAAACAAGGGGAAAAGAGCTGCAAAACTACTGCGATTTGCAGCTTTTCCTCGGCAAAGAGAGGTTTCGATAGAGAGAGAGTTTGATTGCTTGTTGCTTGTGAGGATGGAGAGAGATGTGATAAAGAGAATGATGTAGTGTGAGATAGAGATGCAAGTGGGATGCATTTAACATGTGGAGAATCTAATAGATTAGAGAGAGAAGAGAGAATCGAAAGGGAGAGATTTGGGAGAGAAAGAGAGTACCTATTGTGGATGAATGAGAGGGAGAGTAGAGTGCACTCTCTTTAATGAGAGTGTTGGAGGATATTTGATCACTATTTTAGATAGGAATGAGATTTTTAACTATTAATCATACCCGGAAATAAAAGTTTTCCGGTAGAAATTATCCTCGTCATTTTATTTTATTCCCTCAGACTTTTAATGATCCTTCTCGTCTCTTTGTCGACGTCTAAATTCTCTCTAATTCATCTTATATCTCTCAAAATAATCTAAGAAATCCAATGATCTAATTTTTATGCCAAGATTCCTTCTAACGAATAAGTTCGTAAAAACTGCTCGACTAAACGAGTCGTCAAGCAATTTATTTTTAAACCTCACTCAAATGATCTCGAAAAATTCTCCGACTTATCTCAAAAGTCTTAGAATAAATTCTAGATTCTAATGAAACTAATTAGACTAAATTCTGAGTCGGTTGATGAATAGTATTTTCTCGGTTTACGTTATTATTCATCTAAAAATGAAACTACTCCGAAAAATTTGAAATTCATACTCAAGCTTATATTCACATAAATAAGATCAAACAATTCATCACATATTCGATTCGAATAATCGAAACGAGAAAATTCATATTAGAGCAAATAAGGGCATTTACGTAATTTCACAGAAAAATTTATTTCTGCGAAAAATTTTAGCACTCAAAACTCATTACTTAGGTATATTAAGTTAATTAATACGCACTTAAGAACTTAGAAAAGTTCCGGGTATTACAGAGAGAGAGATGATTAAGTGAGAGATGTTTAAGAGAGAGAGAGTGTGTGAGAGAGCGAGTGAAATGAGAGTAAGATAGGTTTTTAATTTGAAACTCACCACGACTCTTTCTCGACATCAGAATTCTCTCTACTCCATCCCAAACTTCACCAAATAAATCAAGGAATCCAGAAATCAAGTTTTCAAATCAAAATTCCGAGAAACGAAGAAAAAGTCGGAATTCACTATTCATATTAGGGTTTTCTAGTCATTTACTAATTTTTCCCTTGAACAATTTCTGACAATTCTCAAACCTTTCTCAAACCTTGTAAAATCATTTATAGACTCAAAAGACACTAATTAGATGAAATTCAAAAAAGTTCGATGAATAGTGATTACTCGAGAAAAGTTATTATTCATCCAAAAATGAAATTTCTCAGAATTTTCTGAAATTCTAACTCAAACTCAAACTCATATAATCATGCTCAATCAAGCCATCACACACTCGATTCAGATAACCGAAACGAGAAAAATCACAAAAGAGCACTTAAGGGCATTTCGGTAATTTCACGAGAAAATTTCTTTCCTCGGAAATTTTTGTCACATAAAGGCACACATTTAGGCACTTAAACTCAATTAAGGCGATCTTAAAAACTAATAAAAGATCGGGGTATTACATCCTCACCCCCTTAAAAGAAAATTCGGGAATTTGCTAACCTTGAGAGAAGAGCTCGGGAAACTTTTCTTTCATCTTGTCTTCTAGCTCCCACGTAACTTCTTACAGATCATGGTGTCGCCACCTAATCTTAATCAACGGAATCAATTTCGTTCTAAGCTGCTGAACCTTACGATCCAGTATCTCTTCAGGTCTTTCCTCGTAACTCAAATCGGGCTGAAGAGTTACATCTTCTTGGCGAATCACGTGCTTTAGATCGAACACGTACTTTCTTAATTGCGATACGTGAAACACGTTACGTCAATTTCCAAACTCGGCGACAAAGCTAACCTATACGATACAACTCCAATTCTTTCCAGGATTTCGTACGGTCCTATAAATCTAGGCTTTAGCTTTCCTTTGACTCCAAAACGATGTACTCCTCTTGAAGGGGGCACTTTCAGAAAGACCTTACTTCCTATCTCGAATTCTATCCCTAATCTTCGATTATCGGCGTACGACTTCTATCAACTCTGAGCTTATTTGATCTTCTCTCAAATCTGACGAACAAATTCTATCATCTCCTCAATTGCCTCGGGTCCTAGTACCTTTCTCTCGCCTACTTCTTCCCAGTAGAGCGGAGATCTACACTTCTTTCCATACAAAGCTTCATATGGGGCCATTGCAATCGTATTCTGGAAAATGTTGTTGTACGCAAACTTGACCAACAGTAAAATTTTCTCCCAATTGTCTCCTTTATCTAGCACCACGACTCTCAACATATCTTCCAGAATTTGAATCGTTCTTTTTGAGTGACCATCCGTCTGAGGTTGGTAAGTTGTACTGAATTGCAATTTCGTCCCTAGTTCATTTTGAAAACTTTCCCAAAAACGGGCGGTAAACTTGGAATCTCTATCAGATGTAATCGAACTCGGGACTCCATGCAGTCGAACAATCTCTTTAATGTAAATCTGTGCCAGCTTATCTGATCCATAGGTGTTAGGAATAGGTATAAAACGAGTGGATTTTGTCAGCCTATCCACAATCACCCAGATGGCTGTATTTCTTTTCTTCGTCTTTGGCAAACCCGTCACAAAATCCATATTAATATCATCCAACTTCCATTTCGGAACTGGTAACGGTTGCAAGGGTCCATAGGGTGTCTGATGCAAAGACTTCACTTACTGACATGCCAAACAACACTCTACGTACAAGGCCATATCCTTTTTCATTCATTCCCACCAGAATTGTTGCTTTAAGTCCTGGTACATCTTTGTACTGTCTGGATGGGCGGTATACGGAGTATCATAGGCCTCACTCATAATCTCGTTCTTTAGTCCTTCATCATTTGGCAAACAAACTCTACTATGGAACAACAAGGCATTGTCGTTCGACTCTCTCAAATTTTCAACTCCTTCCTTTCTTATTTTAAGCCTTAAATTCTCCAACTTCTCGTCCTTTCTTTAACTATCTATGATATGAGATCTCAAATCGGGCCCTACTATTAATGAAGCAATCACTTGTTCTGCCGTCTTTGGAGGTTGAACTATTTCGATTCTCATCTTTCCAAACTCTTCAATTAACTCCTTCTCATCAGATAAGAGAAATTGTACTTCCACATTTTCCTTTCTGCTCAGTGCATCGGCTACAACATTGGCTTTTCCAGGGTGATAAGAAATTTTGCAATCGTAATCTTTCACCAATTCAAGCCATCATCGTTTCCTCATATTTAACTCCTTCTATTCGAAGAAATACTTCAGACTTTTATGATCCGAAAAGATCTCACACTTAGCTCCATAGAGATGATGTCTCCTAAAGCGTGTACCACTGCTACCAACTCTAAATCGTGTGTGAGGTACTCCTTCTCATGAGGCTTTAGCTGTCTTGAAGCATAAGCTATCACTCTTCCATCCTACATCAACACACATCCTAATCCTTTGGATGATGTGTCGGTAAACAAAGTATAGTCCTTTCCTGCTTCAAGAAGGGCTAACATTGGGGCTGTTGTCAGTCTCGTCTTGAGTTCTTGGAAACCTTGCTCACATTCCTCCGTCCACTTAAACTTTGACTTCTTCTTCAACAGACTCGTCATCGGCTTTGCTATTTTAGAAAATCTTTCTATAAATCGCTGGTAGTAACCTGCCAATCCGAGGAAACTACGGACTTCATGTATTGCTGTAGGTGATTTCCACTCCTGCACTGCTTGAACCTTAGTCGGGTCTACCTTGATTCCTTCAGACAAAACAACGTGTCCTAGAAAATTCACTTCTTTTAACCAGAATTCACACTTGCTGAATTTGGCATATAACTTTTCTGATCTTAACCTTTCCAATACAATTATGAGATGTTTCTCATGCTCTGCTTCATTCCTTGATTACACCAAGATATCGTCAATGAATACTATCACGAATTTGTCCAAGAATTCATGAAAAACTCGGTTCATTAAATCCATGAACACTGCTGGGGCATTTGTCAATCCAAAGGGCATTACAACGAACATGTAATGACCATATCTTGTTCTTAATGCAGTCTTTGGAATATCCTCTTGTCTTATGTTCAGTTGGTGATATCCGGACCTTAGGTCGATCTTGGAGAAAACACTGACTCATTTCAACTGGTTGAATAAGTCATCTATTCTTGACAAAGGATACTTATTCTTGAGTGTTATCTTATTGTGCTCTCTATAATCAATACACATCCTCAAACTACCATCTTTCTTCTTCACAAATAGGATCCGTGCTCCCCAAGGGAAAACACTTGGTCGAATAAAACCTAAATCCAACAATTCTTGCAATTGAATCTTTAATTCTTGGAGTTCTTTTGGAGCCATTCTGTACGGGGCTTTCGAAATCAGGGCTGATCCAGGCTCAAGATCAATCGTAAACTCCAATTGTCTGTCAGGTGGTAATCCTGGCAGAACCTCTGGAAATACGTCCTTAAATTCTTTCACAACAGCTACATCATCCACTCTTAACTCTTGCTCTTCATTTTTATTCAGATAAATCAAATACACTTGCATATCCTTCCTCTTCATCAACTTCTTAGCTTTAATGGCTGAGATGATTAGCATACTCTTTCTTGTTCTTCTCTCAACTCCGTGAACTATGGTCGGCTCTTCACCATGAGACTGAAACGAAATTTGCCTCTGGTCGCATCCAAATTGTTGCAAAATTCTCGGTCAATTAATCCATTCCCAAAATTATATCTATGTTCCACATCTAGATTAAATTCAGGGATTTCGCAGATAACGAATGAATTCCAAACTCAAATTCCAGATTTGAGCAAACACGCGATACTAACGTGGACTTACCTAAAGGGGTTGAGACTCTAAGCTCCTGGTTTGACTCTTCTACATCTAAGCCAAGGGTTCTATACACGCACGCTATGAACGAATGCAATGCACAAGTATAAAACAAAATAATAATGGGCACACCTTTATGCTTTCCCATACCTGCGATGTTTCCTTGGTCTTTGACTCCAGCTTTCTGCTCGAGCGCGAACACTCTCTGGTAGTGCGGCGACTCCTGCTGAGGGGGTTGCTACTTCTGCAGCTGCGGCTGGCGTTGACCGTGGAGTTGCTTCGGTTGTGGGGCTCCTTGGATGGCTCTCATCTGCGAAGACGGGTACGGGTTCCGTCTTCCACCACCCGATCCTTGGTGTTTACTTGGGCACTGGTTCGAGAAATGACCAAGTTGACCACAAGTGTAACAGACGTTGCTATCTGCTTTGCAAATGCCTTGATGCATCTTCCCACATTTCGCACAAGGGGGGAGTCCTAAGGGTCCATAAGACGCGCTGCTCAGGTTTCCATGCGGGGGTTTCACTTTGTGAGCTTGCTGATGTTGCTGTCCTTTTCCTTGCCACGGCTTCTTACTTGATTGGCTTCCACCACTCCACTTATCTTTTCTTTTGATATTCAAGCCGTGCTGGGAAGGTTGAGGGTTAACAGCTGTCATCGTCTGGTTCTGGAATTGAGGAGTCGCTAAAGATTGCACTCCTCTCTCA
Source organism: Schizonepeta tenuifolia (assembly GCA_029490685.1). NCBI lineage: Eukaryota > Viridiplantae > Streptophyta > Magnoliopsida > Lamiales > Lamiaceae > Schizonepeta > Schizonepeta tenuifolia. The sequence continues at coordinate 58,304,601 of CM055956.1, forward strand.
GGCTGCATTGCCAACTCTATGTCGAGCACTCGGTTCAGGGCTTCACAATAAGTTAAACCGCTCTGACTTGCAAGAACCACACGAATGTCCTGCCTTACACCTGCTCGGAATAACTCGCACATATTCTCGTCGGTATCAACTTTGTTGGGCGCAAAGCGAGCTAACTCACAGAATTCTCGATCGTATTCTACCACGGTCTTCTTTACTTGTCTCAAGTTCGCAAATTCGTTTACTTTCTGCTTTCGATAACTTCTGGGTATGTATTTCTCATACAAAGCTTCCTTGAATTATTACCACATCAAATTTTCACGTTCTTCGGGAATATACGTCCTTTGTCTGGCTTTCCACCAGTAATCGGCAGATCATTTGAACTGGTACGTCATGTATTCGAGACGTTTACAATCTTCCCAACGAAGAAACCTAAAAATTTGTTCGAGAGAACGAATCCAGTCATCACCTTCTGCTAGACTGCCTTTACCGTCAAAGGTTGGAGGATTTTGGCGAAGAAAAAGTTCTTCCACTTGACGTTCATTTGAAGGGGGCAAAGTAGGGTCTCGATGTCCCTCATCCTCATTTCTTTCAACCCTCACGTTTCTTCATCTTGGCGGCATTCTAAAGAAATGCAAAAGAAAATTTTAGGCAACTCTGAAAGAATGAATTGATTCACTCCGAACCTTTCTCGATTTGAAAATGTTTCCTTTTTGAGAGGAATATGATTCTCGATCGGTACTTATCAATGCATCAAAGAAAATTTAATTTAACAGACTCTGCAATTAAATCAATCGTCTCGAACTTAAATATCTCAATCAAGTCATTTCTCAACTAAAAAATAATCAATCATTATGGGCATGCACCTCAATAATCACATATTCTCAATAAAATATTGTAAAGAATAACTCATTTAATTAACTCAACTCTTATCTCCTTACTCGATCTCATTTCAAACATAGATTGGGAATCTCTGATGCTCAAAAATAACATAAATACTTGGGAGACTCAAAGTTGATTTTAACGGCCTAACGACCTTTCTTTGATATCACCCGAATGATGGCCTCTTCGGAGGACTTATAACAAAATAAGGGATAAATATTCGCAACTGAAAATTTCCCTATACGTCTACAAGACGTTCTACACTTCGAATCGAACTAAACAAGAGCTACCACTTCGCCTCCGATTCTACTAACTATTCAAGCATCACATCATATATATACATCACTGCAGAAAAGTAAAAAGAGTTCAACTCTTGGACAGAAAAATAAATATTGTTTGAAACTTCCACAACTTCCTTGAACTGATCCTAAGCACGAGAACCGTCGTCACTAGGGTCGTCACCTCCTTCCTGCTCCTCGGGGTCCTCTTTGGGATCTTTCTCCTCCGGATCCTCTTTCGGATCCTCTTCATTCGAATCCTCTTCAGGATCCTCTTCTTCCTCTTCATCACCCTGCCTCTCCACTAGAACCAAACTCTCGAGAAAGTTACTGTAGGTATGCCCAGGAACTTCTCACGGGTTCGTCATGTCGCCAGTCTGCTCATCCTCAAATCGAGCGTTGACGTCCTTCAACTCTGACTTGTCCCACGGGGGCATCTAGGGGTCACTCTCATCACGTCGAAAATATGCTGCCACATCGACTGCACGGTCAAGCTCTAGCTCACATCTCTGGTCGGAGAAGACGAATACGGAGCGGAGAAGTGATCGCTGGGCAAAGCTTGAAGGTATCCGCTACCTAATGAGCATCGACTGCCGGATCCTCGAAGAACTCGTCGTCATCGCTATCGCCGACACGAGTCGGCCTAGAAGGCTCAACTAAAGGCTGAACTGGAGAGGGTGTACGGTCACGGCCCATGAACTCCTCAAGCTGATTGTGCGAATGCTGCAAGACTCTGATAGGGTTGTAAAAACCATTTTGCTGCATGGCGATTGAGTTGGACGAATCAAAGGGGTCGTACGAGCGGATAGGGAGCACGTCTCCCGAGTACAGGTAGTCCTGATAGGCGGCTCTGGGCTCTGGGGCTTCCGGCTCGGAGCGAGGCGGTGAAAGGACATGGAGCGGGGCCGGTCCATCCTGAGGCAGAGGCGGAGGATCGAGGGCAAAACCGTTCGGCTCGGCAAGGAGATCGATGTCATACGGTCCTGAAGGCGGGGCACTGTACTGAATAAACTGCCTGGAGATAGTAGCAATAAATGCATTGCAGTCGCCATAGAGGTATTCAGCAAGATAATGGTGTAATACCCCGAATTTCTATACCTTTAGGGAGCGTTTTAAATTAACCGAGTAAGTTTAAATGATGAGATTTGAGGAATAAAAAAAAATTCTTTTATAAATAAATAGAAATGAGTAAACAACTGGAGTACCTTATGTGTTTTAGTGTGAAATTATCTGTTCTATTTCTTGAAATGATAATATGATGTAATTATTGAGTTATTTGTATGAGAATGAGTACGAGTATGATTTTCAGATTTGATCACCGAGAAATTTCTATGCGCCGATGAACTTAGAATAGAGTTGAATTAAGATCTTTGAACTTAGAATTTCTTCTAAGGTCATTTAGATAAGAAAGAAACTTATCCGAGATAATTTGAGAAGAGTTACGAGAATTTAACCTTTAAAGGATTAATAAACGGATTAATAAGCCGACTAATTTTTTTTAAGATTTAAAAGACTAAATGATCAGAATCGTTAATCTTTTAATTGAAATGTGAATTAGGTTTGAGATGTTTTAGTGTCGGAAACGAGACGAGGAGAGATTAGACCCTTTATAACATAAATGAATTAATACGGATCGTTTTATTCGAAAAACTTTTACGACTGGGTAATTAATACCTGTAACGAAACAACGAAGTCAAGTGTCGTCATCTCTCTCCCTCTCACCACCACCTCACCCTACCTCTCTTCCATCTCTCTTCAATTTCCTATGCAACTTTAATCATGATGTCTTCACCACAATCTTAGCAAAAATTACATGCAAATACAATCACATCAACTATCCATCACACTTAAGTATACCAATTTCCAACACTAATTGTCATCATGTTTTATTCTCTTTGTTGGACAACAAATGCATGCATCCATCTCTCTCTCTCCATATAAAAGGAAAATTTCTTCATTCAAGCTATTCTATCTCTCTCTCTCTCTTTCGAAATCTAGCAAGAAAAAGAAGAAGAAAAATTCTCTCCCTACTCTCTCTCCCTCTCGGCAATGCACACACACAACACACACACTTGAATTTCTTCCATTCAAGCCTTGAATTCAAGCTTCAACCTCATGCAAATTAAGAGAAGATCATCACCACCATCTTAATCCTTCCAATCTCCAAGTGAAAGGTAATAATCCTTCAAGATCTTGAGTTGAAATCCAATGATCATCCCCATTTTCTTCATTTTTGGCTCTTAAGCCCTAAAAAAAATGGATGATTAATTATTGTGTTTTATTTTCTTTGAGGATTCAAGAGGAGTTCTTCCTTAGATCAAGCTCAAGTTTAAAGCCCTATTTTCCCTTCAATTCGATCCCAAGAAGCCAAGGAGAAGAGATCCAATTTTAAATTTCAAAGTATGATAATTCATTTGATTAATTGTATATATGTATGTCTCTAAGCTCTAAGAGAAAGAAAACATGCATGCATGATATTTATTTTATATATAGGCAAACTTAGGTTATTGATGTGAGAATTAAGTGTGAAGAAATTGATAGAAGAATCGAACACTAGGATTTAATCGATGAATTAAGAGAAGAAAAAGAAATTAAAACCCTAAAAAAATGTTTAATGCCGAAAATATTAGAGAAAAATAGAAAAATGTGAATTTCGTGAGTTATTGATATCTTAATCCTTGATTTATGATTTTTATCATGTTGAGAATGGAATTATATGCATGAAAAATTGAGAAATAAATTGCTCTAGAAGTGGGATGATTGCCGTCAGTTTGGGAAGAAAAAGAGGAAATTATTTTGATGATTTTGTTGATGATCTAGTTGATGTTTTATTCATGAAGTTACTATGTGAATTGATTGATTTAATCTTGTATATTGTTAAGTATAAGAAAATTAAATTGCATGTGAAGATATTAAAGAAAACAATTTGTGATAATATAAAAGATTTGATGTTTTGATGATATAATGTGTGTGTAAAAGTTAGTTTGAATCATAGATGAAAATAGAAATTTTTGTAACAAAAAGAATGAAGTTATAAAAGCTTTAAAAGTGTTAAAAATTGAGAAATGTATAAAAAAATAGCTAATAAATGTTCTTGTAATAAAACTTAAAGATTTAAATAAACTAAATCAAAAAGAAATTTTGTAATTAAATTAATAAGATAAACTAGTTTTTATAAAAAATTAATTGAAGAATAAAGGAAATTGTGAAATAAGAATTGGTCTTAAATTAAGAACAAAGAAGAAAAGAAGTTATTAATTAAATAAACAAGAGTCGAGAAAATCAAGTTAAAAAGAATTAATTAATAAGGAAATAAAAAGAAGTTTTAATCAAGTCGAGGAAAGATGTTAGATGAGTTAAGTTAAATACTCGTATAGTTAATCAAAAAAATAACGGAATGAGATGTCAAGCAATGATGTTGAAAGTAGTTAATTAAAGTTAATTAAGTAAATTATTTTTCAAACCATGTGGATTAAAAATAAATCGAGAAGGAATGTCGAGTTAATAATTAAAAAATAATAGTTGAGTTAAGAAATGAGAATCGAGTTAGAAATGGAAAGGAAATTCCAATTTCATAAGAAATTAATATAAATTAAAGAGAATTTTTATTAATTGAGTAAAAGTTTATAAAATGCTTCATAAGATAACGAATTTGGAAAAGCGTTGTTTATAAGCCGAGAAAAGACAAATTATATCGTTTGAGTTTTTATGAAAAGAAATGCATAATCGAATTAAGTTCTAAAGTATAATTGAATAAATGTTAATATGTCTTGAAATGTGTTTGATTTATTTGGATTTATTATGTAATTGGATAAATGTTTGAGTGCATGATATTAATTGTGACGTGAAGAATTACTAAGTTATTTCTATGCAAAATGATTGAGCTATTGATTCGTTAAATCGAGAATTAATTTAGGTTTTAAAAGAAAGCTCGAGTAATGGAATGTAGATAGACGACGTTTCATAATTAAAGCGTGAAGTGCTAAGACGTTGGTTAGTAGCATTAACCAACCATCGAGTAGAGTTAATGGTTTAAAGACGAAAATGCGAGATCTTTTAGAAAAGATAAAGCGAAGAGAGAAACGACTCAAGTAGAAGTCCTTCAGTTGAATCCAACGCCTTTTCTTTTTATCCGTCTTTGCGTATCTTATATTTCTTTATCGATGTCGGTCTATGAAGGATCAAGCCGGACGAAACGATAAGCGAGGACGAATAGCCCTTAAACCGCCTAGCTAGAATCTTCGGAAGTCAGGTGGGCTTTTATGAACTAAAACTATCGATGAAAGTCATTATGCTATTGAGTATTATTATATGATTTTAAATGCGATTGGCTTGCCGTTTTTATTGAGTTTGGTATGTGTTATCATCTGTTTATATGAGATGTTATTATCCTGTGAAATGCGGGAAACCCACGTATGGTATGTGAATGTTAAGGTGACTGTGAGCCTTGCTTCGGTTAGGCCGGTCACAGTGTTCGAGAAGGAGGCCTACTTCTTAGCACAATGAGATTATTTGTGACAGATGATGCATACTATTGATATATGTTATGTTTGACTGCGCAGTCTATTTAAAAGAAAATGTTTTAACATGCACAAGTAAAACTGTTTTAAGTTGCATAAGTACTTGTGATGTTTCGACAAGGCAAATTCAATTGATATAACTTTTTAAAAGCATCTTTTTCCAAATGTTTTGGCTTGTGTTCACTGAGTACGAAGTACTCAGCCCTGTATGTATTTCTAAACGTGCAGGTTGACTGGATGGTGATGGCATGGACGCTTGGTGGTGTGGTGTTTTTGATTGAGTCGAGTAGAATGTCGGACTGGCATTTGCACGTCTCCATACGTGTAAATGTTGGGTTTTGATGCAATTTTCCACTGCAACTCTTAGAAAAGATGTCTGTTTATTATATACTCTGATACTTGGTTTTTGATTCCGAGCAATGTGCTCGATGGCCTTGAATACTTGGTGAACTCTTAATTTCTTTAACTTGAAAAACTTATCGTATCTTTGTTGGAATGTCATTTTGAAATGCTCGGTTATTACTTCATTATGCCTTTAAAGCTTCATTCGAATACTGTTGCATTTCATTGATGATTTCCCCGAGCATATTCCCTGTATTTGAGTTGAATGTTAGTTGATTAGGTTGTGTTGTTGTTTGTAAGTCGCATCTCGAAAATCGGGGCGTGACAAATGGTGTCTGAGAAACTTGGGCACAAGCGATGTTGCCCAATTACGCCGCTCCTGAGGTAGGGCATGTATCGGATGAATCATCCCGTCAAACGCGCCCACATCCATATACTTAACTTTCTCCTAAATCTTGTGATAACAAGCTAAAAATTCAGCGATAGTCTCGTGATACATCTTCCAAACATGCAGGTATTCCTGCATGCAGTCTCGATCATCCATCTAGTACGAGTTTCAACGAGTTAAACACACTAAAAAAGTTAATCAATCAAGTTGAAATTCCATCTACCACATACTCGTTCTTGTTTCCTACAGATGTTTTATTGCTTAGGGTACTTGGCAATTCCATTTCACGTAAACGTTTGCACGAACGTTCCATCCTTTTCGATTTCCACACAAAATACGGATTAGAGAAGACACTCTAAAGCAATCTAGTTATTCAAGCTACTTACTAAGCTTTCAGCTCTACTTAAGCGCAATTATTAAATTGAATAACTCAAATAAAATTTTAAACTTGGAAAGCTTTTGAAAATAAGGCGTACCTGGTTGCTGGATGAGATGGGGAATGCTCGGTATGTTACTGACTCAAACAAGTCTAGGAAATTAAATCTAGACTCGACTCACCAGAAAGTTTAAGCTTAAGAGCAGACGAGCTGCTCTAATACCACTATGTCACAGCCCAAATTTTAACGTATAAAGACGACTAAAATCCATTGGACAGTGAGGTGAAACCTCGGAATAAAACACTACTCAATCAAGGAATCATGCTCGGGAACAAGGGAATATAGATTGAAAGCAATAACAAATGATAATATGCTTTCAACTTTAACTTAAAGGAAGATGAGCAATGATTAAAAACTCAAGTGTCGGAATTAGAATATTAAACCATCACCAAGTCAGATAGAATATAAAAGCGAATAAAAGTAGGTTTCGAGCATCATGTTCATTGTATCGACACCAAATATCAGAGTGTAAGTAAACAAACAAATAGACATTGTTTTGCAGCGGAATATACTCTCAAGTCCCACAATTACATATATGAAGATATGCAATTGCAAGCTTAAACTCCAAAAGAAGACTCGACTTATTCAAATAAACACACTGCCGAGCACCGTCCGCCATCTCTATCCAGCTAACATGTACGGTTAGAAATACATTCAGGGCTAAGTACTTCATACTCGGTGAACACATGCCAAAATAATTTAAACTTTGCTCGACTAGAGCTATATAATTGAACTTGTCTTGCCACTGTATCACAAGTGTTAATACAATTTAAAACATTTACTTGTGCATGCAAAAATCATTTTCTTTTCTCGAAAAGACTGCGCAGTCAATATATATAACAGGTATTAATCAATCTACCACATAATCTCATGTGTCGAGAAGTAGGCCTCCTTCTCAAACACTACAACCGGTTTAACTGAAGTAAGGGTCACAGTCATGTCAATCAAATAACAACACGTGTGTTCCTGTCTCACACAAGATATTAATAGCTCAAGTAGATGATTTAACATACCAAAAATACTCAGATAAAATGGCAAGTCAATTCGCTTTAAAAACTCACATAATATAATAATAGTAATCACATTCATCATTTGATTTTTTGTTAAAAAGCCCACCTGACTGCTTAGAGTTTGGTCGGGTAGTTGCTTCCTTCTTCTTCGTCTACTTCTCTACTCCGCTCGTATCTCAAGAATAACATCTTATAAGGACGAGTCTACTTTTCTAAAAACAGAAACGAGTTCTAACACTCGGCTGAAGGACTTCTACTTGACTCAGGTTTTTCTTTAACTTATCTCAACTAATCTAACTCGATCTTTCTCGGTTTCTACCCAAGTACTAAACCAGCAGACCTTCGGACTCGGGAACCCAACTCGATAACATCAGACAAATTAAACTTAAACAATTCACGAAAACGAGAAATCACTATTCACATTACATTTTTCGTCTTTTCTCGATTTTTCTAGTCATATGTACTCAGAAAATTACGAAATTAATTCTCGAGTCCTAAAATCACAAATCATTCACATACAAACTTTCACATCAAGAATCGGACATTCACAGATAGGTAAACGATCGACTTCGATAATTAATTGGAAAATGAAAAATTTCCAAATATAAAAAAATATTCTAGGAAATTCTAGAAAATTAATTTAATTCTTTAATCATAATTATAATCTCGATTATTTATTCTAGACTTGGTTATTTGATCACGACTCAGCTATTCAATTATGTGAACTCGACTCTGCTCGGTTTCTATAAATTATTAAACTTAAATTTAAATTTTAATGATATTAATTTCATTTCTCTTTTAATAATTTAAGTCTTTAATCATTTAATCGGAATTTAGAATCCGAAACTAACTCTACCAAATAAGTCTTTCGTTTTTTTTTTTCATAAAACGTGTCATTGCTCGGAAACTTACTAAACTCGATTAGAAACAATTCTAATTACTTCTAATTACTTATTTACTCTATTTATCCCTTTATTTCTCATTTTCTTTATAAATTTTCTTGTTTTATTTATTTAACTCGATTTTCATTAATGATTTCATTTCTCGACAACTTCTTTGTTTTGAATCGAATTCAAAAAATTCGAAAAAAGACTCTAATTATTTTAACATTATCTTCATCATCGATTCATCACATTCATATAATCTAACATGAACCATCAATAACTATCAACCTTGATCATCACTTTAATTTTGATTTTTATTAACAAAAATTCCTAAAAATCCTTAAAAATTCATTCTTCTAATTCTTTTTATTCTAGCATCCTTAATCTCATCAAATCCTTCATCAATTAATCATATATCATCAAAATATCATCTTTTCATCAAGAACATCAAGAACATCATCTTCTTCATACATACCTACATTTTCGGTAAACATATATACATGCTTCATCATTTTTCTCATTTAATCACGCACATCAAAACCCGTAAATCATAATCTAGAGAACAAATGCATCACAATATCATACTTGAATCATCAGCACAAAATCATTCAAAAATTAAAAAAAAATTCGGTACAAACACATACATATACATATCAATTTTTCCCTTTCAATTTGATTACACATATATGCATACAAGGATCATGAATACCACATCAAAAATAAAAAATTTAAATTCTACCCTAAACCCTAAATTTCGGCAGATTCAAGAGAGGGGAGGGATTCGATTTTTAGCTTCCATTTTCATGGATTAAAGACTCTCAAGAACTCAAAAATCATAACTAGAACAAGGGGCTTTAATTTCTTTGTTGGAAGGATCACTTTAATCGACTAAAAAGAGTAGAAAGGAGGGATTTCCTTGAACTTAAATCACTAGAATCAAGAGAACTTACTTAATCTTGAAAACTTGATCGATCAAAAGGCTTTCAATCCGCGCAACTCTACGATCCACACAAGCAAAAGTCGAGCTCCATCCTTGAGGCACAAGCTGCCGATTTTTAAGAGAGAAGGAAATGAATGAAACCTAGTCTTGAATCGATCACCACAACGAGAGGATCACAAATACCTTAACGGATTAGTCGATTGATTCATGGAGGTGATCTTCTTGGAGTTCTTGAAGCTTAAAGCTTGTGTTTCAATGGAGTGTGTGTGTGTGTGTGATTGCCGAGAGAGAGAGAAATGAGAGAGGTTGGTAGTGAGAGAGAGTTTAGGAAGAGAATTGGAGAGAGAGATGATTAAGAGAGAGGTGTTTGAGAGAGAGAGAGAGAGAGAGAGATTGAGAGAGTGAGTGAAATGAGAGTAGGATAGGTTTTTAATTGAATTAGTTACACCCGGTGATAAAAAATGCGATATAACTTTCGCCGGAAAAAAAAGTTATCCGGTGCAATCTATCCCTAATTTCTCATTAAACTCTTAAATGATTTGAAAGTCACCACGACTCTTTCTTGACATCAGAATTCTCTCTCCTCCATCCCAAACTTCACCAAATAAATCAAGGAATCCAGAAATTAAGTTTTCAAATCAAAATTCCGAGAAACGAAGAAAAAGTCGGAATTCACTATTCATATTAGGGTTTTCTGGTCCTTTACTAATTTTTCTCTCAGACAATTTCAGATGATTCTCAAATCTATCTCAAAGCTTGTGAAATCATTTGTAGACTCAAAAGACACTAATTAGACGAAATTCAGAAAAGTTTGATGAATAGTGATTACTCGAGAAAAGTTACTATTCGTCCAAAAACGAAACTTCTCAGAATTTTCTGAAATTCAAACTCAAACTCAAACTCATATAATCATGCTGAGTCATGCCATCACAAACTCGATTCGGATAACCGAAACGAGAAAAATCACATAAGAGCACTCAAGGGAATTTTGGTAATTTCACGAGAAAATTTCTTTCCTTGGAAATTTTTATGACATAAAGGCACACATTTAGGCACATAAACTCAATTAAGGCGATCTTAAAAACTAATAAAAGATCGGGGTATTACAGGCTTCTTCTCATCTCTCAGCGGCGCCTCCTTTTTCCATTGGTTCCCTTTTGATGAGGAACCACTAGAAGGTAAGTGTGATTGCCTCCAATTGGCCTGACTCGATCTCTGGTTGCTGGAATTATTGCCTCTCCTCTTGAGCTGATTCTCTATCCTTATGGCCATGTAAACCATATCCTCCAACTCGACATAGTGATGCAGCTCCACCTTATCTTGAATGTCCCACTGCAAACCAGCTAACAATCTTGCCATGGTCGCCTCACGTTCCTCCACAACATTGTCTATCTCCATCTCCTTGAAGTAATCATCCACGCTCCTACTCCCTTGCTTCAAATTCTGTAACTTGTTGCAAAGATCTAGGTAGTAATGATTAGGCACAAATCGCTTGCTTATGAGAGCCTTCATCTCACGCAAGTCTGAATAGGTTGCTCATCATTTCTTCTCCTACTGGTACCAACTGATCCCACCAAACAAGTGCATAATCTGAGAACTCTATCGTCGTCAACTTCACCTTCTTGAGCTCTGAATAGTTATGGCAGTCAAACATAAGCTCCACCCTTCTCTCCCACTCAAGATACAACTCTGGATTGTTTTTCCCTTGGAATGAGAGAATGTTCATCTTAATGTTGCCCAGATAGTTATCTTGTGCACCACCTCTATGCCAGATGCCCTCATCATCTTCTTCATATTTTGCATTCTCTACATAATCATCATACTCAACACGGACTCCTCTACCGCCACGTCCTCTGCCACCCCATCATCCTCTACCGCCTCGGCCTCGAGTGGAATTTGTCTCTCTGGTATGAGACTGCTCGAGCTGGTAGATCCTATCATACACCACCTCCATCTCTAATTTTAATATCTTGCCCAATTCTGACTTAATCGCATCCATCATGAACTTCGCCTTTGGATCACCAACAGACCGATCCTCCTCCCCTGCAACCTGCTTATCGTCTTTTGACTTATTTACATAGAAAACGGTTAGTAAAAAGAAATGGCAACCTCACCACCTCACAAACTCTGATGTATCACTCAATAATGAATCACTCAACACTCGTGTATCACTCAATTATAGCTCTTTTCACTCTAATATGTATCACTCAATAATGAATCACTCAACACTCGTGTATCACTCAATTATAGCTCTGTTCACTCTAATAATCTCACTCTCTCTTTCCTTTTTCCACTTAGATTCTCTCTCAAGGAAACGACTTCTCTCAATCTACCACTTGAGTTCAACACCAACAAACAACGAAATAACTAAAAGACACTGAAACTGGAAACAAAAACAGAAACACAAAGAAACAGAAACTGGAGACTAAAAAACTTGTTGCATAGAAACTGCTCCAAATGACCTACACGACCCAAGGAACCCGGAAAACACTACGAGATTCAATCAAAAGGTCGGAAAAAGTTCACGCAGAAAATGCTCCATGACGAAGCTGTCGTTTGTACTTTGAGCAAATAAATTTGTAATCTTCTATGCCCATAGTAGGCAATAGCAGCGGTAAGAATGGTTGTACCCAAGGGAATTGGTGTAGTCTATCTTCCTCAAACTGTTGTCACTAAAAGGGCGTTGGTCTGAACTTCACTTGACTTGGTCAATAAACACTGAAAACTATAACTTAAACGAAAAATAGTTTTGATCAATACTAAAAGAGACTTGAACTGGATTTCGAATCAATGATTATTAGTACTTTTTACTCGATCATGGGCATAGTGATTTTCAATCGTACAACTTTACTATTCAGTTTAAAGGATAAATTAATTCATGACCAATGGTCACAAAGTCACGGCTAAGAATGCTTTATCCTTCCGTTTAAATTCGAGTATGCCAGAGACACTTGATGCGTCTTTGACTTTTGGGTCTTTTGGCCCCATTTTTTTTCTTCTTTTGTGTCTATATAAGTCGTATAGGGGAGAAAACAAGTATTATGGAGAAGAAAGCTCGGAAATGGGTATGTGGACAAAATATGGTCAAAATGAGCATTATTGGGACAAATTAGCCCAAGCTGTTTGAAATCAATACCCCCAGGAAGCGAGCTCAATAATGGACCACTAAGAACATCTCGAACTAGTGACGATACTTGAAAATTTCCACTTGGTGTGAGGCTAACCGAAAGATGCAGTCAGTAAGACCATGACCGCCAATAACAGTCAGCACGGGAAGCTAAATATGGAAAGACGCATGGAGGAGATTTGCAGAAGATTCTAGTGATTCCCAGCGATGGAAGGATCTGGAAAAAGGTAGAGTCAACCCAATCAATCACCAGCTGATGGCCAATCACCAATCAGATCAATCAAGGATCAATCTAAATATGGCGAGACCTTTTGTATTTGAAGCTGCCAGAAAATTCATTCGTCCACTCTTCACTACTCCGAAACTACTACACATGATCTCTAATCTGTACATGGTCAGGGCAAAAACTATGGACATTCCGGATATATCTTACCGAGCCCTCACTCTCTAAATAATAAGTTCTCTCCCCTTAGTTGTAATTTTTTTTGCTATTTTTTTTTCCTTCGAGTCTTAAGTCTTTCTGCACTTTTACTTAATTTGGGAAACAAGCATGTTGGTTTGACTGGTATGATAGGTTGAACGAGCTTTGAAATATATGGATTCATGATAACAGTATGATCATACGGGACAAAACATACCTGTGAGGCTTGAACTGAAATTTTTTATTTTTGATGTGACCATGTTATATCTTTATTCTCTAAAACTTGCGTTAAGATTCATGCTAATTTGTTGGTGCTTGTTCGCGTGATTAGGGCAAGTTTTCTTCTCTTTAGAGCTCCAGATTTATTTTGTTCATAAATTAACATCCTTTGCTAACCACTATTGAGCTGAAGTTAATTCTTTCATAAATCCTTGTAATGAAATATTTAATTTGTGTGCCTTCCACACTTAACAAAAGAAACATAATATATTTGTACGCAGAATTAGGCCGGAACAACATCGCCAAGAGCCACCATGCACACCTAAATAAAACCAAAAAAAAAAACGTAATTCCCAGAAAAAGAAAACAGAAAAGAAAACAACAACAATGACCACAAAGTAAAAGAAGAAGAAAGAAAAACAAACACTGCAACAGTGAGAAATCACTGCTGAGCAGACGGCAGAGGCGGAAAACCACCGTACTACGACATCCATTGAGTCCAACTCTGATCTAAATCCCGCAAATGTTGATTCTGCTCAGTCAGCTGCCTAGTTAGCTGCTCCCAATGTTGATTATTCACCTCCCAATTACGGTTTTGGGCAGCAAGCTGTGCATCCTGGCAGTCCATGCGTTCAGAAAGGACATTCTGAAACTGAACAAAATCAAAAGAACCATGGCCAGAAGTGGCACCATGAGGCACCATGAGGCACCATGAGGCACCAGAACTGAACAAAATCAAAAGAACCAAAGGAAGTCCCCCGGAATGTAAAGTGGCACCATGAGGCCCTCTTACTCTGTCATCCTCGTCACCACCGTCACTTGCAGAAGCGGCCCCTGCACCACACTCACGAGCAACTAAATCATTCTGATAGCGCTCAACACAACGCCATTTAGCCGAAGGGCAAAGAGCATCTTTAGACAGAATAAAACCAGACGACTTGAGCTCCTTGAGAGAAATTGTTTTCGTCCAAAGCACAAACTGATCAGCAGTAGGCGGTATCTTAAAGTACTGTGCCAAAGAACCAGCAATATGAGGAAAAGCAGGGTGACAACGACCATTGCGCTGGATGTATTGCAAGGATTCAAAAAGAAAGTCCGTTGGACAAATCTGAACATTCTGAAGGGCTGTAAAAAGTAAGTAAACCTCAGACTTATTAACCTTATTAGCCTGCTCGTTTCCAAACACATTATAAGAGATAAATTTATGCACAATCCTAAGCGCCGGATCACGGATGAACCCACTAGACATCCCCGAGGAACAATTCTTAAAACCAGACAACACCTTCGAAGCATCCTCAACATGAAAATCAGTGAGCTTTTGACTTTTAACCGTAAAACCAAAGACCGCTTTCATCAGTGCCCGAGTAATAGTAACCTTCTTCCCAAACAACCGACAAGTAAAGCTAGATAAATCATGGGTAAAATCCATAGAGCACAAAAACTGATAAACAAGAGGCGAATAAGCAACCGCATAACTCATCTCAGCATAATGAAGTAATCCCAACACAGTCAAGTATTCTTTCAGTTTAGCACTAACCCCAAGCTCATCCATGGCAGGCCACAAAATACGACGAGGTAAAGTGACTTCAAACGATTTAAAGCGATTGTAAAGCATACCTTCAGCGTAATTAAAGATAGTGAATGGGCAATTATGTAACTTAGTGAAAGCTCAGGCCTGAGAATCCTCGTATTGCGGGTCCGAGGTAGAAGAACCTGCCATAGTGCGAGGCTGTTCCTTGCGAACCGGTGCCTTATTCCGTGGCATGGTGGTAAAACTGAAATGTGATGGAGGAACAGCCGGTCGTTGAGAGTGGAGTGCCGAAACAGGGCTCTCGTGGTAGAGAGAAGACCTCTGAAAACCGAGGCAGGCAACGCCGGAGAAGAGAGAGAGCCTGGCCGGCGATGGAGAAGGAAGGCACGGCAGTCGGCGGTGGCGAGCAGGAACGTACGGCGAGAGTAACAGCGAGATGGTAGGGGGGCAGCGAGAAAAAGACGGAGAGGAGTGTTCTGGACGGTAGAGGCGGTGGTTGAGTGGTTGTGGTGGCGTGAAATTGAGAGAGTGTGAGAGAAGGGTGGCGGTGTGGCGTAGCTGTGGCGGCGGAAATTGAGTGAGAGAAGGAGTATAACTGTGGCGGCGAAGGGAATTGAGAGCGAAGGTGACGATGGTAGCGTGGCTATGGTGGCTAAAATTTGGTGAAAAGAAGAGGGAAAGCAGCGCGAGAGAGTTGAAAGAGGGGAAGAGAATGGCGGCTGCAAAAGAAAAATAAGGCAGGTTTTCTTTTTTTTTTTTTTTTTTTTTTTTTTTAAAGGGAAAGGCAGGGATCCTTAGAGGGACTAGGGAGCTCTGGGAGGGCTTGCTGCCGCCACACGCTGCTTGTTCCACTTTTTTTTTTTTTTTTTTTGTCAAGACGTGGGTTGCCTCCCACACAGCGCTTTGGTTAACGTCATTAGCTTGACTATAGAATAAGGCTTCAGAATTCCGGATCAATGATCCGAAATGACTCCACCACTTGTGGTTCGACTTCCCCTTTGATGTATGGCTTCACACGGTGTCCATTCGCTTGAAAAGATTCTTGAGTCATTTCATTAATCAGACGAACAGTTCTAAATGGAAGGACCTCCTCAATGACATAAGGGCCAGACCAACGAGATTTGAGCTTTCCAGGAAATAATTTCAATCTTGAGTTAAACAAAAGGACTTTCATCCTGGGCTTTAACTCCTTATACAAGATCCGGCGATCATGGAGCCTCTTCACACGATCTTTGTAAATCTTGGCATTGTCATATGCCTCATTACGGAGCTCATCCAACTCTGACATCTGTAACATCCGATGTTTTCTTGCATCATCGAGATCAAAGTTAGTAGCTTTGATTGCCCAATAAGCCTTGTGCTCAATCTCCACAGGTAAATGACAGTTCTTCCCAAACACAAGCCGGTACGGACTCATCCCCAAAATACTCTTGTAAGCCGTACGGTATGCCCATACTGCGTCATTCAGCTTTGAAGACCAATCCTTACGAGACGGCTGCACAGTCTTCTCTAAAATTCCTTTAATTTGCTTGTTGCTCGTCTCTGCTTGTCCCGACGTTTGTGGATGATAGGGAGTAGCAACCTTATGCGTTATCCCATTCTTCTTCATAAGCTTCTCGAAAAGCTTGTTGCAGAAGTGCTTTCCACCATCACTAATTATTGCCTTGGGAAATCCGAACCTATAGAGAATATTTTCCTGCACAAACCTTAGCACGACATGAGAATCACAAGTTCTAGTAGGGATTGCCTCAACCCACTTGGACACATAATCAATGGCTAAAAGAATGTATTCATAACCAAAAGACTTGGAAAACGACCCCATGAAATCAATGCCCCAAACATCAAAGATTTCAACCACGAGAATATTGTTAAGGGGCATCTCATTCCTACGACCGGTAGACCCGACCCTTTTGCAACGATCACAAGCAAGATAGAAAGCATGAGCATCCTTAAATAATGTAGGCCAGAATAAACCTGATTGGAGCACCTTGTGTGCTATTTTCTGTCCTCCAAAATGGCCCCCACAGTGAGTCTCATGGCAAAATTCCAAGACCTTGGCTTGCTCATCATCCGACACACACCTTCAGATCACATCATCCTTACCAATCTTGAATAGGTAAGGATCTTCCCAAAAGTATTGCGTGCACACAGATAAAAAATGCTTCCTTTCTTGGGAAGTAAGGTCAGATCTCAATTCATCACAAGCAAGAAACTTAACAATGTCAGCATACCAAGGGACAATGCCTGCAGTCAAAGCTTGTTCAAATGGAAACGACTCAAGCAAATTATCACAAATCATAGGAGAAGGTAGATTATTAAGACGAGACAAATGGTCAGCTGCAGCATTTTCACTACCTTTCCTATCACGAATTTCCAAATCAAACTCTTGTAACAACAACACCCAACAAATGAGTCTAGGCTTAGTCTAGGATTTGGTTAACAAGTAACACAGTGCAGCATGATCACTATGAATGATGATCTTAGAACCTATGAGATATGCACAAAATTTATCTAATGCAAACACCACAGCAAACATCTCATTCTCAGTAGTGGTATAATTTACTTGGGCAGAAGTGAGGGTCAGACTTGCATAATAAATGACACGAAGCATTTTATCTATACGTTGACCCAAAATAGCACCAACAGCAGAATTAGACGCGTCACACATTATCTCAAAAGGTTTTGACCAGATAGAACCAATGACAATAGGTACAGTACTCAAATTCTCCTTAAGCAAATTAAAAGCATAAAGACAAGCATCATCAAAGATAAATGGCACATCTTGACACAACAAACGACATAGAGGTTGATTGATTTTAGAAAAATCCTTAATGAAACGCCGATAAAAACCGGCATGCCCAAGAAAACTCCTAATTTCTTTGACATCGCGAGGTGGAGGCAATCTTTCGATCACATCCACTTTAGCTTTGTCGACCTCTACACCCCTTTTAGAGACGATATGGCCTAGCACATTCCCCCGACGAACTATAAAATGACTCTTTCCCCAACTAAGAGTCAGACCACTTTCAGCACACCTCTCTAGGACCCGTTCAATTTTTCTAAGACAGTCGTCAAAAGATGACCCAAACGCAGAGAAATCATTCATGAAAATCTCAACAAAATCATTAATCATCTCAGAAAATATAGACATCATACATCTTTGGAAGGTACCTGGTGCGTTGCAGAGTCCGAACGGCATCCTCTTGCAGGAATATGTGCCAAAGGGGCACGTGAAGGCTGTCTTAGCTTGATCCTCGGGCACAATCGCAATCTGATAGTAGCCAAACAATCCATCTAGAAAGCAGTAAAAGTCATGCTCCACTA
The DNA here is from genome assembly GCA_029490685.1 of Schizonepeta tenuifolia. Classification (NCBI taxonomy): domain Eukaryota; kingdom Viridiplantae; phylum Streptophyta; class Magnoliopsida; order Lamiales; family Lamiaceae; genus Schizonepeta; species Schizonepeta tenuifolia. Next base: position 58,322,892 of record CM055956.1, read on the forward strand.
ATCTATCGAGCATTTGATCAATAAAAGGCAGTGGGAAGTGATCCTTTTTGGTGGCAGCATTAAGTTTTCTAAAATCTATGCACATCCGCCACCCAGTAACAGGTCTCATAGGCACCAACTCATCATTATCATTCAAAACCACTGTGATGCCCCCTTTTTTCGAGACCACGTGCACGGGGCCGAGCCATTCACTATCAGCAATGGGAAAAATAATGCCCTCTGCTAACTGTTTATAGATCTCCTTCCTCACAACCTCCATCAGCACGGGGTTCAATCGCCTTTGACCGTCCCTCTTCGGGGTAGCTCCTTCTACCAAGTTAATCCGATGCATACATGTAGCAGGTTTGATCCCCTTAATATCGGATAAACACCATCGAAAAGCTGCCTTGAACTTTTTGAGCACCTCGACTAATGCTTCTTCTTCGTCTGCCTTGAGCTCAGAGGAAATTATGACCGGCTTCTTTCTTCCTTTTTCGAGGAAGATATACTTCAAGTTGGCAGGAAGCTCCTTGAGCTCAAGTTCTACCTCATTCTCTTCTTTAGGAGTCTCGACTATCACTGGCTCGTCAACAGGTAGATTGGTTGGCATCAATGCTTCCATAGCTGCTTCCTCTCTAAGTCGCTCCTCTAAGTCGGTTGAGCCTTCAAAAACCTCCTCAATCTGCTTCTCTTCTATAAAGCAGGCCTCGGCAAGTGTGTCAATAGCATCAATGTAAGAACAATTATCAATGTTGTTGGCAGACAAAATCCCCTTATTAGCTCGAACATTGTACGAAACTGACTCACCCAAAACTGACATCTTAATTATGCCATTTTTGACGTCAATGAGAGTATTAGTTGTGGCCATAAATGGCCTCCCCAATAGCAGTGTGTGCTCTCGTCCATCTTCCTTGACGTCTCCGATTTCCAATACCACAAAATCCACTGGCATGATAAGTTTCCCCACTCGAACTAAAATATCCTCAATAACTCCTCGAGAGTGGCGAATCGACCTATCTACCAGTGGCAAATACATCCTTGTAGGCTTTAATTTCCCCAATTCCAACTGTGTGAAAATCGAGTAAGACATCAGATTGATCCCTGCTCCTAAATCCAGCATTTCAAAAGCTTCCTTTCAATTTCCCATGGTAATTTTGATCACGAAACTCCCAGGATCCCGTTGCTTTTGAGGTAGAGACTGTTGCATAATTGAGTTAGCACTTTCGGATACTAGAACTTGTTCAGGCTCATCAAACTTCCTCTTCTTGAATGCCAGCTCCTTGAAAAACTTCACATGTGCAGGCACGTTTCTGATCACATCAAGAAGGGGTAAATTCACATTCTCCTTGGATAGCATCATGCAGAATTCTGAAAATTGCTGGTCCTGCTTCTCATTCGTCAACCGACTAGGAAATGGCACTGGTGGACGGTAAGGCTTGTCAGCCTTGTGCAATCTGATCTCTGGTTGTTCCTTTTCCACCTCACTCGGCGGCTGTGTAACCACAATAGATGTATCCCCCACCTTATTATTCCCAATCTTTCCATTCCTCAATACCGTTACAGCTTGAGCTTGATGAGGTTGTTGACCTTGGCTCGAAATTTTCCCGGTCTGTTGCTGTTGCTGCATCTGGTTGACAGTTCCAGAAACTTGTCCCACAACTGTCGCAAGACGCTTGATGGTTGCATCTTGAGCTTCTCTCGCCTGCCTGCTTTCTTGCATAAATGTATTGAAATTATCTTCAAACTGGTTCTTTTGAACAGGTGGCGTAGGTGGGTGTTGAAATTGTGATGGCCCCTGTTGGAACTGATTTTGTTGAGCTGGATTATAATATCCCGAGCTTTTATAACATTAGAGAGCGTATTAAATAACCTTATAAGTTTAAATGACGAGATTTGAGGAATAAAAATTTTTCTAATAAGTAGAAATGAGTAAAATGACTAAAATGCCCTTATGTGTTTTTACATGAGATTATCTGTTTCTACTTCTTGAAATGATAATGTGATGCATATATTGAGCTTATTTGTATGAGAATGAGTACGAGTATGACTTTCAGAGATTTTCGAAGATTTGATTTGAAGTGAATATTGTTGATAACCGAGAAATCGCTATATATCGATGAACTTAGAATAGATTTTAATTAGAATCTCTGAACCTAGAATTGATTCTAAAATCACTAAGATAAGATAGAAGCTTATCCGAGATAATTTGAGAGAGTTATGAGAATTTAATCTTTAAAGGATTAATAAGCGGATTAATAAGCCGACTAATTTTTTAAGTTTTCTTCGTTATGTGGAATTTAGACCTAAAAATTAGATAATTGGAATCCTTAATTTATTTAATGAGATGTGAATTAGGTTTGAGATGTTTTTAATGTCGGAAATGAAACAAGGAGAGGTTAGATCTGTTTTTAGCATAAATGGAATAATACGGACTTTTTATCCGGAAAATTTTTTACGACCGGGTAAATAATACCCTTAATAAAATATTGAGAAAAATTCCACTCATCTCTTTCCCTCTCCACCGCCATCTCTCCATCTCTCTCCCTAATCTCTCTCTCCAAACCTACTAAGTAGAATTCATCATGAATATTCTTTAACAAAATCTTAGTAAATTGTGTATGAAGATTCCATGCATACATCCATCCCATCAATCCATTATCTCTCTCTCAATCCAAGTTCCAACACCAACATCATCATTTATATTCTATGTGTTGGAAGAATAATTAATCAAGTGCATGCATTCTATAATCCAATCTCTCTCTCTTTCGATCTCTCACTCTCTCTATTCAAGAGAAAAATTTCATTCCATCTATCTCACTCTCTAAAACTCTCCATCAAACAACAAGGAAGAAAAATCTCTCTCTCCCTCTCCCCCATTGCCGAGCACACACACACCATACACATAGTTGAAATTTCTTCCATGCAAGCCTAGCATTCAAGCTCCAATCTCATGAAGATCAAGAGAAGATCATCATCATCATCCTAGTTCTTTCAAACCCTAAGTTGAAAGGTAATAATTCTCCAAGTTCTTGAGTTTGAAATCCAATGATCATCCTTATTCCTTCATTATTTTCGGCTCTTAAGCCCTAAAAATGGATGATTAATTGTGGTTTCATATTTTCTTGAGGATTCAAGATGATTTCTTCCATGGTGAATCCAAGCTAGAAGTTTGAGCCCTATTTCTCCACCATTTTCGGCTAAAGAAGAGATCAAGGAGGAGAAATCCAATTTATTTTCTAAAAGTATGATATTCATTTGATTTCTTGAATATATATATCCCTATAAGCCCTAAAAGAAAGAAAACATGCATGCATGGTATTTATTTTATGTTTAGGCAAACTAGGGTTATCGATGTGAAGATCGAGTGAGAAAAAATCGATAGGAGAATCGAACTCTAGGATTTAATCGATGAATTAAGAGAAAAAAAAAAGAAATTTAAAAACCATAAAAATTGAGTAATACCGAAAAAAATAGGAGGAAAATAAGAAAATATGATTTTCTTGAGTTTTTGTTAATTTGATGCTTGATTTATGTTTTTAGGTATGTTGTGAATGAGTAATTGTGCTTGAAAATTTTAAAAATCGAATGCCCTAAAAATGAGGAAAATGCCGTGAGTTTAGGGCTAGGAGGAAGAAAATATTTTGTTGATTTTATTGATGATTTAATTGATGTTTTGAGCATGAGATTATTATGAGTTGTGATGATTTAATCTTTTAAGTGTGAGAAAATCGACATATACATGTGGTTTTTGAAGAAAATAATTATCTGATGATTTAGTGATTTTGATGTTGTTGATGATATAATATTTTTAAGTATGATTATGTGTTAAGTTTGAATCCTAGATGATAATAGGATTTAATGTGATGAAAGAATGAAGTTTTAAGCTTTAAAAATGTTAAGAATTGAAAAATACATAGAAAAGAATACCTAGTAAGTGTTCTAAGTGTTCTAAGTGTTCATAAGATGAAACTTGAAGATTTGAATTTTGATTAAATTAAATCAAAAAGGAAATTAGTAAAAATATAATAAAGAATAAAGGAAAACATGTATTAAGAAATGAGTCTTGATCTAGTTAATAAAAGAAGAAAAGAAATTTCTTAATTAAATAAATAAGAGTCGAGAAAATCGAGTTAAAATAAAGAGAACAAAATATTAAGAAAGTGAAGAGAAGGTTTAAACGAGTCGAGAAAAAGTGTTAGACGAGTTAAGTTAAAATACTCGTATAGTTTAATCAAGAAAATAATGGAATAAAATACGAGTAAGATATCGAGTAATGATTTTTGAAAGTAATTAATTAAATTAATTAAGTAAGTTGTTTTTTAAAACCGTGTGGATTAAGAATAAACCGAGAAGAATTGTCGAGATAATAATCTAAAAAAGTAATAATTTAAGTCAAGAATAAGAATCGAGTTAGAAATAGAAATGAAATTCCTATTTCATAAGAGTTTAATGAAAATAATAAGAATTTTTATTAATTGAGTAAAAATTTATAATACGTTTCATAAGACAACGAGTTTGGAAAAGTGTTGTTTATAAGTCGAGAAAGATAAATTTTATTAATTGAGTTTTTATAAAAAAGAATTCGTATTTGAATTAAGTTCTAAAATAAAAATTAAGTAGATGTTAACGTGTTTTGAAATGTGTTTGATTTATTTTAAATTGTTATGCAATTGAATTAACGTGCTTAAGTGAATGATATTATTTGATGATGACGTGAAAGATTATTGAGTTTGTTTTGTATGCAAAACAATTAAGTTGTTAAGTTGATAATTAAATCAAGAATTGATTAAGATTATATAAAAGAAAACTCGAGTAATAGAGTTTAGATAGACGATGTTTCATAATTAAAGCTAGAAGTGCTAAGATATTGGTTAGTAGTATTAACCAATTATCGAGTAGAGTTAATGGCTTAGAGACGAGAATGCGAGATTTATTTAGAAAAGAATAGCTTTGAGAGCAACGAGTCAAGTAGAAGTCCTTCAGTCGAGACCAATGTTTAATATTCGTCTTTGCGTAGTACCTTATCTTCTTTATCAATGTCAAACTGTGAAGGATCAAGCAAAACGGAGAAATAAGCGAGGACAGATAGCACGTAAGCCACCTAGCTAGAACGTCGGAAGACAGGTGGGCTTCTCTAAACCAAAACTATCGATGAATGCTATTATACTATTGAGTATTATTATGTGAATTTTTAAAATGAAATTGACTTGCCATTTTATTAAGTTTAGTATGTGTTATCATCTGCTTGTTTGAGTTATTATCATCCTGTAAAAGGCAGGAAACCCACGTATGGTATGTTAAATGTTGAGGTGACTGTGAGCCTTGCTTCAGTTAGGCCGGTCACAGTGTTCCAGAAGGAGGCCTACTTTTCAGCACAGTGAGAGAATTTGTGACAGATGATGCATACTGTTGAGTATATATTATGTTTTGCTGCGCACTCTATTTAAAAGAAAATGTTTTTAACATGCACAAGTAAAATCATTTTAAGTTGCTTAGTTACTTGTGATGCTTCGGCAAGGCAAGTTCAATTGATATAGCTTTAAAGAGCATCTTTTCCAAATGTTTTCGGCATATGTTCACTGAGTACGAAGTACTCAACCCTGTGTGTATTTCTAAACGTGCAGGTTAGCAGGATGGCGATGGCAGGAAAGGCTTGGTGGTGTGGTTTGTTTGGTTGTGTTGAGTCGAATATCAGACTGGCATTTGCACGTCTTCATACGTGTGAGTGTTGGGATTTGAGTCGAGATTCCGTTGCAACTCTTTTGACGTGAAAGTCTGTTCTTATATATCTGACACTTGTTTTTTATTTCGAGCAATGTGCTCGATGGTTTTAATGTCTTGTTGAATTTTAATCTCGTTGACTTGATATACTTATCATACTCTCGTTGATATGTAATTTGAAATGCTCGGTTATTGCTTTATTATGTCTTTGATGGCCTTATTCGAGTGCTGATGCTTTTAGTTGATATTTCCCCGAGCATGTTCCCCGTATTTGAGTTAATTGTTAGTTGGTTAAGTTGTATTATTGTTCGTAAGTCGCACCTCCGGAGTCGGGGTGTGACATGGATTCTGCCACTGAGAGTTGTAATTCTACTGCTGTTGTGGGTACCACTGCTGCTGCTATTGTGGGTACCACTATTGCTGGCTAGGAAAGTGAATAAAATTGTTGGGGAGGATACTGAGTGAACTGTTGTGGAAGACGGCGATTTTGAAAATTTCCACCATATCCCTGGCCTTAGTTCTGATTCCTCCATCCAGCGTTAGACAGATTCCGCTGTCGCTGATTCAGATTAGATCCTTGGCCTTGATCAAACTACTGTCGTGGAAAGTACCCCTGTGCAGCATACACTTTTGCTCCTCCTTCATGTGTCAACTCTCCCATTCTCTAGCACTCTTCAGGATTATGTCCTAACTCTCCACAAATGCCGCATGGCTCATGAATCATTTCACGTCTAACCGGCTCCGGTTGAGGTGAAGAGGCAACAGATTTATTCATCTTTAACTCTTGCAACTCCCTCATTATATCTGCTAGCTGCTTTTGTAGCTCATAATTTGGTGCCACTGCACTAGCTTCAACTCTTCTCCCACGGATTGACTTTTGTTGTGAACTATCTGCTAAAGTCTGAAAAATCTGATTGATTTCCGCTGCAGTCTTCGTGGCGATGTTACCCCCTGCAGTACTATCCACCATAAACTAAGTAGTCTGAAGCAGTCCATCATAAAAGAATTGGCTGACCATAATTGGAGCCAGCTGATGCTGTGGGCACTGACGAAGGAGCTCTTGAAATCTCTCCCATGCCTTGTGGAAAGGCTCATCGGTTCCTTGCGTGAAATTCATAATCTGTGTACGAATCTCTTGAGTCTTGTGATTGGGGTAGAATTTCAGCAACTTTTCACAAGCATCCTTCCAAGTGTTTATAGAATTGGACGGTAGCGATAGGAGCCACATCCGAGCCTGATCCTTCAAAGTATATGGCAGGCACTTGAGCCTTAATTGATCCTCTGTAAGGTCTGAAAGAGGAAAAGTTTGCACCATCGAGCAAAATTCACGAACGAATGTAAGGGCATCTTCATTAGGCATGCCGTGAAAAGAGGGAAGCATGCTTAAGTAGTTATGCTTCAAATCGTAATTCCTGACGTTAGTGGGCAGGACAATTGCCGACGTCGTGGCCTCAATAATAGGTCAGGAGTATTCTCCCATGAGCTAATTTTCCCCAGTTGCCATGTTTCCTTGGCAATTCAACTGAAACTCTTCTTCCTGATCACAAAATAAATTTCCCAACAAAGCTTCTTCTTCAACTTCGTTAGGAATTGGTTCGGTTACCTCCCTTGCTTTTTCCAGCATTGTGCTCTTCTAGTTGATGTTGTCAATATACCATGCTAATAATGGTTTCAGACTTCTGCGACCTCGCATACACAACACTAGCAAACAGATTACATGCACCGGAGGGATAAAAATAACCAAACAAAAAAAAAAAGAACAATAAAAAGAGTGCAACACAAATAATCGCCTAATGCTTTCCCCGGCAACGGCGCCAAATTTGTTTCAACTATTTTAATCCTAAGTTGCACGCAATTAAACGTGATCTTTGTAGATTAAGCAAGCTAATCCAAGTATCGTCTCACAAGGAAAACTTAGTAGGGAAATTATTTGTATCGCGACGGAAAAGAAAATAAAGCAGTAAATCAATTGGTTTGTTTGTTTATAACTAGGCGGAAGAAGTAATTAAGCATAAATTATACTTAGACGATAATTGAAATAAAATCTAAACAAATTAACCCTAGGCAAGAATTAAAATTTAATCTAGTGTCTGGAATAATAATCTCTAATTCTAGCATAAACTCAAGGAATTAATCTAAAAGAAATTAAAGCTGAAGAAAATAAAAACAAGAATTAAAAAACTCACAAGCTTCAATGAAAATTGCATAATAAACGGTGAAGTAGAATCCGAAAATAAATCCGTGATGTTGTTCTTGAATCCGAAATAAAATTACAAGAATTAAAATAATAGACGAAAAAGAAAATTAAAAGTAAAAACCTGTCTAGCCGTCACTTTCTTACTAAGCATTGAAAAGTAGCAGCAAGCCAAAACTAAATGCCCAAAATCACGAGAAACCAGCCGTGCTTATCTTCTTAGAATTCCAAAGTGAAATACTAATTAAAAAACTAAAAGAACCACCAGCCGTCCTTTTTCTTAGAGAATATATAACCTAGGCAAAGAAAAGTCAAAATAAACTAAAAAGGAACCAGCCCTTTGTTTTCACGCGGGCGGCGGCTTTTAGTGTCCCTGGGAAGGGAGCTCTGGTCTGACCAGGGAGCTCTGCCCTTAAGTTCTATACCAATAATTAATAGATAGGGCAGGGAGCTCTGGTATGACCAGAGAGCTCTGCCTCTACTTGCTGGACGCACAATGAACAGACGAGCAGGGAGCTCTGGTTATGCAGGGAACTCTACTCTCTACTTCAGCTCTACTCTCCTCATACCGCTTCGTTCCAAAAATCGGATTGAGCTTACATTGTTATTTAAAACTTGCAATTCCGGTTCAAAACCTACACTTCACTCAAAATACTCAAACAAAATATTAGTGCAATTTTTAACTTAAAACAATACAACCCAAACGCACTATCGTAAAAAAAACACACCTAAAAACATATGCAAAATAAGACCAAAAATAGGATAAACAATGGAAAATGTAAAAAAGAAAAAGAAAAAGAAAAGAAGGGGGTCTGGAAACATAAGTGAAAGATGAATTCGCTGAGAAGAGAAAAAAAAGTAAAAAGAGAAACCCCTTATGAAATATGAATCTGTAGAGATGAGTGAAAACTGTGATGGGAATGCTCTTACCGAGAAGTATAGGCTTGTATGCCTGTAACTGGATAGTTGGCCACTTACCCAGAAAATTTTTACCTTATCACCGTACGCCTCATTACTACCTTAAAAGACCCTTCGATGACTTCACCAACATGTCCATAATATGATATGAATCTATACGCAAGTCCATAGAGGAACCGATAATAGCATTGCATGACAGTATACACTTTGCCATACACTTGATTGGTCGAGCGTGTGAGGAATACACTTTCTTTATACATACTCTCTTATGTGACTATTGAGATTTATGTTATTTTAATGCTTATACGGGTTTGTGGATTGACCACATTGGTGGATGCATAATTGTGCAGATTTCGTGTCTTGGGTCTTTATTTCTTTTCTTTAATTTATTTTCTTCGGTGTCTTTTGTGAATCCACCTACATACTTGAGGGCAAGTATGGTTTAAGTGTGTAGGTATGATGCGTCTTCGACTTTTTGGTCTTTTGGCCCCATTTTTTTCCTTCTTTTGTGTCTGTATAAGTCGTATAGGGGAGAAAACAGGTATTATGGAGGAAAAAAAGCTCGGAAATGGGCATGTGGACGAAATATGGTCGAAATGTGCATTACTGGGACAAATTAGCCCAAGTTGTATGAAATCAATACCCCCAAGAAGCGAGCTCAACAATGGACCACTAAGAACATCTCAAATTAGTGACGATCCCTGAAGACTTCCATCTGGGTGTGAGGCTAACCGCAAGATGCAGTCAGTAAGACTATGACCGCCAACAGCAGTCAGCACGGGAAGCTAAATATGGAAAGACGCGTGGATGAGATTTGCAGAAGATTCTAGCGATTCCCAGCGATGGAAGGATCTGGAAAAAGGTGAAGTCAACCCAATCAATCACCAGCTGATGGCCAATCACCAATCGAATCAATCAAGGATCAATCTACATATAGAAAGAGATCACTCATGTCGGTAAGGCCATGACATACTGTCCCAGTCAGCATATATGGGCTAATTATGGAAAAACATGTGAAGAACTAAGGATGGAAGGTTCTAGCGAATCTGGGATATCAACGACAAGAGAGAGATAAAGTCAACTCAATCAATTAAAGCCAATCATTCCCATCAATCAAATCAATCACGACATGAAGAATGGGCTCATTACCAATCTACGATGGGTTAAATGGACCGAATGGAGAATATTAATCGAGTTGTTGGGCGGAACTCGACATGAAGAATGGGCTCATTACCAATCAGATTTGGAAGCCGAAGATGATGAATAAACCATGCAATTTTCGTGCATATGTGAAGGCCAAAATAAAAAGTCCACTTAGTTTAGTTATTATGAGTTAAATAAGTGACTTTTGAAGTCATGAGTCATAAGTAGTCATTAGTAGTTAATAAGTGGTTTAATTAGTGTTAAATAGGTCTATTTATGAGTTTAATTAGTGTCATAAATACTGTCATTATTGGTAGGCTACGAAGAGTCATTTTCTAGCCTATAAATAGGCTTGATATCCTTTGTAATCGAAGAACATATACACATTTGAATATAAACGAAAATTGGCGTAGCCTTGTGAGTTAAATTCCCCTTGTTGAGTATTTCACTTATTTCGAACTTATCAAGACAATTAAGCAAAAACTTGTGGTGTTTAATCATACCGAGGTTCTTGGCTGATTATATAGCCAACGGGTCTAGGTTTTCTTCACTCTAGGAAGTGATCAAACTAGATTCTCGATCTAGGGAGACTGCTGCCTATCTCTTATACGAAGGGTTCTCGGTTCTTTTATCCAACGGGTCCTTCGTCTGTAGATCGAGAACCCTTCGAGATACCAAATGATACGGACGGAGGACCCGTTAGATAAAAGATCCAAGAATCCTTTCTATAGAGATAGGCAGCGATCTCCCTTGATCGAGAATCCAGTTTGATCACCTCCTAGAGCGAAGAAAAAACCTCGACCCGTTGGCTATATAATCAGCCAAGAACTTTGACATGGTTGAACACCACAAGACTTTGCTCAATGGTCTTGATAAGTTCGGAACAAGTGAAAACTCTACAAAAGAGAAATTCAACTCACAGAGGCAAAGCCAATTTTTTTTATAACTCAAGGTGTATATGTTATTCGATTACAAATGATATCAAGCCTATTTATAGGCTGGAAAATGAATCTTCGTAGCCTACCAATAATCATAATACTTATGATACTAATTAAACTCATAAATAGACTTATTTAACACTAATTAAACAACTTATTAACTACTAATGACTACTTATGACTCAAGACTTCAAAAGTCACTTATTGACACATAATAAATAAAGTAAATAGACTCTTTGTGAAATCTCTTTATTATGCACGAAAATTGCATCTTCATTCTTGTTCTTAGGCCTCTAGAATTTGATAGCTAACGAGCCCAAACTTCATGTCAAATTCAGCCCACCAACTCGATTAAAATTATCCGTTTGACCCATTATAGATCGGTATTCGACTTAGGCTTGTATTTTGGATTAAATAAACATCATGGACTCCTTTATTTATTGTGTAGTTGGCCCTTTTCTCTATTAACTCAATAACCTGACTTGTAGTCGATTGGCCGCCCGGCATTGCTCACATCATTCCCTTCTTCTTCAAGAAGATTCGTTCCAAATCTTATTTCCAAAAGAAAGGTAGGTGTGTAGAAATGGCTCCACTCCCCTCGGCTTGAAGACGTAATTTTCATCCATGATTTTAATGTTTGCATTTGGTTCCACATCGAACAAAACCTGGAAAACAAACACAAATGCAATATCATAGGTTATTTCAAAAGCCCTCCTCTTTTAAGAGTACAATTTTATATTGCCATGATCATTCCTTGACATCCAAATATATGATTTGGGGTTTAATGGAGGTATTTCCAACTGCATCACCAAGGAAAAATGAAACACATCCGCACAAGTTTCTTAAACAATGACTTTCCTTCTTACGATTTCCTTATCACACGCAGCCACATTTTCACTTTGATTGGTGTCTTCGGCTTGCTCTTCACAGTATTTGCAGCAACCTTGTCGAAAATCTTTGGATCAATCACTTTATCCTCATTCTCTTTCTCTTCATTAGGTTGAGCAATTGATTGCGGTGCAAAATCAAGACTTGAAACCGGCTTGTGAGAAACGATCTTCCTTGTCATTGATTCCACAAGCTTCTTCAACTCTTCGTTGGCTGCCTTAATCTCCGCCAACATTAGCTTAGTTTCCATGCGAAGAAGATATGCACGCTCTTGACGCTCTTTCAATGATTTGCTCATTTTTTTGTATATTTTTTTCTGATATAAAATATAAAGATAGATGTTCAAATCAATACCAGATTGCTCTGATACCAAATGATACGGACGGAGGACTCGTTGGATAAAAGATCCAAGAACCCTTCGTATATGAGATAGGCAGCGGTATCCCTATATCGAGAATCTAGTTTGATCACCTCCTAGAGCGAAGAAAAATCTCGACCCGTTGGCTATATAATCGGCCAAGAACCTCGGTATGGTTGAACGCCGCAAGACTTTACTCAATGGTCTTGATAAGTACGGAACAAGTGAAAAACTCTACAAAAGAGAAATTTAACTCACAAAGGAAAAGCCAATTTGTTTATAACTCAAGGTGTATATGTTATTCGATTACAAATGATATCAAGCCTATTTATAGACTGGAAAATGACTCTTCGTAGCCTACTAATAATGATAGTACTTATGATACTAATTAAACTCATAAATAAACTTATTTAACACTAATTAAACCACTTATTAACTACTAATGATTCAAGACTTCAAAAGTCACTTATTTAACACATAATAAATAAAGTAAATAGACTCTTTATGAAGCCTCCTTATTATGCACGAAAATTGCATCTTCATTCTTTTGTTCTCGGAGCTCCAGAATCTGATAGCTAATAAGCCCACACTTCATGTCAAATTCAGCCTACCAACTCGATTAAAACATCCGTTTGGCCCATTGTAGATTGGTATTTGACTTGGGCTTGTATTTTGGATTAAATAAACATCATGGACTCCTTTATTTATTGTGTAGTTGGCCCTTTTTCTTTATTGACTCAATAACATGACTTGTAGTCAATTGGCCGCCCGGCCTTACTCATATCAGAAAGAATTAATTTTCAAGCTCGAAGGGGCTAAACAAAGGATAAACATAGGGTAAGTCTTTTTAGGCTCTGGGCTAAATGAACAAAAAATTATGCCTAAATCATCTAAGTGCATTGATCGAATTAATAAGCTCAAGAATGCAGGCAAGTTCTAGATCATCAAGTCTCATGGCCATATCTCACACAAGAAAAGAAATATACTACATATAAATGTACAACAATTAAAGCTCAAATCCTCTCATGGTGGCTCATAGATTCATTCCGTCCAACCTATCTACATACAGCATACTCAATCATAGCAGACCTTGACCTAGACCCTAACATGCTGATCAACAGACTCAACAAATTAACATTTAAAAACAACACTGACGCCCACCCACACACTTTGCTTTGAGCAAAGTGATTAAGGTGGTGGTCAAGACACTAACACAAAATAGACTCTAACAATTAACAATGACCCTACCCTCACACTTTGCTTTGGGAAAAGTGGGTAAAGTCAAGACCAAGAGACACAAACTTGAGAAGAAATTCGAATGCCTTCACCACACAATTTGCATAGCAAATTGTGGGTGAAGGCAATACTCGATCCTTCCCGACCAACTAATAAAAAAAAAACTAACACAAAAACCTCAAAACAAAATCAAACCTACAAAAAACTAAACTACAAACATGTAAGGAAACACATTAAGAAGAAGGTTCAGGTGGGTACCTAAAATTTTGGTGAGCAAAGTAGGCGCGTTGACCGTCGAGTAATTCCTTCAGCATCTTCTCCATCCACTCCATCCTGGGCACATCCTGCTCAACCTCAGGCACAACAGCAACATCTTTTCCTTTGGTAATGGCAGGTTTCATCTCCTTGGCAGCTTTGACCTCAACCTCGTTTCCCTTGGGTGGTTAGTCAATGAAAACTATCTTGCCCATGGGGTCTTCTCTGATGTCCTTCATCCGTTTCAAGACCTCGAAGTTGAGGTGCTCCTCCTTCATTGGTTTAAGGTGAGATATCTTGTCCATTAAGTCCATCTCCTAGGCATAAACTGTAATCCATGCCCATAGGAGTAGCGCTGCCCAGGCTTTGTGATGGCTGCCTTGATGTGCTCTGCCAAGAACGACCCAAAGTTGAGTCTGGCCTTATTCTTCATTGCCCAGAGGATGTAGAGCTCCTTGTTTGCCAAAGAATTACCGCTATTCTACTTGCCATAAAGATTGTAGGCAAGGATGTAGTGACAGATCCTGAGGGCATGACTCTTAAGCTGGTGCCCCTTGTTTGCCTGCGACTTGAATGAATCTCCATTCCCTATCTCCATCCACCCTGCCTTCCAGTAATCTTGCTCATATGATGGGATCCCATGCTCCGCATTCTTGTACTCCGGCCGCTAAGTATCCTTCACCCCTATCATGCCCAACAACTGATTCATCTCATTGATGGACTGCTCGTACTCAATGCCCAGAAGCTTGAACTGGATGGATATAGGCCCACTATCTAGATGGATTATCAGCTTGACATCTTTGTATATCTCCCTGACCAATTCCTCATAGACCACCATTGGCCACTCCAAAAACCTACCCTATCCTATGCCCTCGAACAACTCCTCGACCTCATCCCTAACCACCAAATGCTTGTAGAAGCCCACATCTAGCACCCTAGGGTTTGCCATCCCCCTAGCGATGCTAGGGTTTGTAAGCTGGATGGGCTTCTTTGACCTCGCTATGCTCACGCTGGTCTATTTCTTGCCCTTGAAAACACTAATGGGGGCCACATCGAACACTGTCATGGCCCCCTCTCCTTCTTCTTTGCCGTTAGACTGGGATTTGGCGGTGGACTCGGTAGGGGCAACTGTATCTGTAGACTTCTCTTGTCAAGTCGATCCAGCATCGAAGGCCATCGTCTTGGCCTTTTTTGATGGGGTAGCAGCGGCGATTTCCTCCATTTTCACCGTTCTCTTCCTTCTGACTAACTGCTCAAAAGGCTCCTCCTCCTTATCTCCTTCTTCATCTCCTTCATTCTGCTCTTTCTCTGCCACAACGCTCAAACCCTTTCCTTTTGACTCATTCTGCTTCGATTCACCATCCCCTCCCGCGGCTACTTCCTGCTCAAGGAGAGAAGGGTTCTCTCCTTCGCTCAGCAACAACTCCACATCCACCGGTGGTGGACTATAAGTGGCCATGGAGGACTTGGATGGGGTTGCTGGAACTTGCTCCATAGGCGTGCATTTTTTAGTTTTTGGTTTCGGTGGCGGCTGCTCAAGATCGATGCGAGTGTCGGAGGAAATTTTATTTAATTTTTTCTTATTTCTGGTGGCTACCATGCTGAAGATTTAGGGTTTAAATGGTGAAGGAAAAATGAGGGAGAGAGAAGTAGGGAAGTTGCAGTGTACGGTTGAAGATTGAGGGAGAGTGAGGGGAAAACGTGAGCTAAGGGTGTAATGTGTGCGACTTTTTAGGTTATGACACAACTGACAATTTATTTGACAACTCGATTCTGTCTATTGCCCAGCGCCACACATCATGCCCAATACCACTCGTACAACTCTCTTCCTTATAGAGCAACTCCTTCTCTAATGCTCATGGTATCCTGCACCATGCTCAACAAACGCATATGCAAAGAAAATACTCTCTCATACGGTCAACTCTAAACTACTTAACAGAACAAAAATACTTAAAGTAAATTCACTTTTTTTTTACTTTTATAATTTTAAATATTTTTTATATAGATAAAATAGAAAAAAATAATAAAAGAACGAAAATGGAAAGAAAAAACATACCAGGTTACCTCCTGGTCAGCGCACTAATCGTCTTGGGCACGACGTAATGCATTCTGGTCATTACTCCTCCTCGTCAAGGAACACAAATGGCTCCCCAACATCCTGCTTCTCCTGCCCATGATAAGCCTTTATCCTCTGGCCATTAACCTTAAAAATTTTCCCACTCTTAAGATCCTTGATGTCAACTGCTCCATTCGGGTATTGGGCTTGAATTTCATATGGACCTACCCACTTAGTAGATAGCTTCCCCGACTTGAGCCTAAACCTCGTCTGATAAAGACACACCTGTTGCCCAAACTCGAATTCCTTCTCCTTGATCAATAGGTCATGGGTTTTCTTCATGCGTTCCTTGTACAAGCTGGAATTGTCATAGGCCTAAAGCCTTATTTCTTCTAGCTCTTGAATCTTTAGCTTTCTTGCCTCACCCGCTTCATTCCAATCAAAATTCAACTGAGCTATTGCCCAATATGCTCGATGTTCGAGTTCGATAGGCAAGTGACATCTCTTCGCATAAACCATGCGATAAGGAGACATCCAAATGGAGTTTTATATGCAGTCCAATATGCCCATAACGTGTCATCAAGGCGCATGCTCCAGTCCTTCCTCGTCATGCCCACCGACTTCCTCAAAATGGTTTTGATGATACGGTTGGACAACTCAGCTTACCCATTGGCTTGAGGATGGTAGGCAGTAGATACACGGTGGTGAACCCTGATGAGCCCATATTTTGTGCTCTTGTCATGTGTGTTTTAGGTCAAGGTCGAGTCTATTTTAGTGTCTTTTGTGTTTGTTTTGGGTCTGGGAGGACACTTGAGTTGGCAGGGGCAAGGAAAGGCAGAAATTGGGCAAGACTGGAGTCAAAACATGCAAAAACAGAAGGAACTGGCGATACGAGGCAATGACCATAGTAGCCGTGCTCGTGGCCCGAGATACCGAGGGCATAAGTCCAAATCATGAAGAAGAGTTGCTCCACTTTCAGTGGTATGGTCAATCTAGACGATTGTGTGTTTCACTTCAGAAGGCAAGGTGCAGGCTATCGTGGGCAAGTGATGGCAGAGAAACTGGGGAAGGATGAGTGCAGAGCTTGGGCAACAGCGCTGGCGCGTGAAGATGCAGCTGTTGGAGTCCTACAAGGAAACAAATTCCTTGCGGCACAAGATTGAGATCGATGTTTCCTACTTCGACAGCAGCACGTTTTAGCGATAAGGAAGGAATTCTTTCCAACCTTATCCGTTGATCCTCACATGGAAGCAGCCGGCCCGTTTGTGGATTTGCCCTAGTTCTTGTACTCTATAAATACATCCATGCATGCAAGGCGCAAGATACACTTAGACACTTTTACACTTTTCCAGCTTTTATTTCTTTAGTTTTTGGCAGCAAACAATTTATGTTTATGTTCTTAGATACAATTTACGTTTATGGTTAAGTCCCAATAGGGCGAACATCTTTTGCTTATTGTATTAATTCAAGTATGTTTTTCTTTATCTCTTTTGCCTTCGTTATTTACTTTATGTGTAACTAAGCCTTTAAATCCAGGTTTGGGATAGATGATATGTTGTATAATTTGTGAATCTTGTGAGGTCTAAGTGTTCTTGATAGTTGTATATAAGTGTGTTCCCGAGGCATTGGGCAACGATTCCAAAGAAGTTTGGTGGTCACAGGTAACTTGGAAGGCCAATGAGCCCTGGGCACATACGGATTCCTACATCGCAGGAGGATTATCAAGTGCTGGTCGAGCTTGCCTTACGTTCCTTGAGAGCAGCAAGAACGGGTTGTATGTCTTGGCATAGACCTGCAAAGATGTGTCAATGCTGGAGTAAGTCGGACGGAGATCCTCGATATCTATTGGTGCCGAAGTGGGCCCATCTAGAACCAAATGCTGCTTGACCGACATGCGCCTTATAAAGTATTATGCTGGAGACTTTTGGCCAAGTAAGAGGATTGGCTAGGGTGTCCCTGTCATGACCTGAACATAAGGATGGAGCTAGGCGGACTCTGTAGCATACGTGGCGGTGTGATAATTGGGGACCCTACAAAGTTTTAGCCTATAACCATTGACACACTTACGCAACAAATATTCTTGAACCAATGATTGAGATAAAGTTATACTCATTGATTCGAAACCTAAATCTGGATTATTTTTATTACTAATCTTTTTGCTTGTCAAGTTACAGATATTTACTTTCAGCAGTTTGACAAAGGTGATAGTGACAGTTGCCCAAGGTTACAGTAGATAGATACACAATACAACCTTTTTGTGCCCCAACCAGAGATTATCGCGAGAAACTCCCTATGGGATCGACTCTGTACTTGCCAACTAGTTGTTCTTAGGGGTAGGCATAGGAGTGAAATACAAATTGTATTTTGTCGTAGCTTAAACGACGGTTACATCAAAATTGGCACTGTTGTCGAGGAGTTGATTATAGTTGTAATTTCTGTTGTGCTAATTGGTACGATGATAACATCAACCTAACCTTGAGGAAGATTCGAGCAGAGAAGAAGAAGAAGAAGGAAGAGGCATTGGAAGGAATTCCAGAGGAGACTTTTGACGAGGAAGAACTTTCCTTGTCAAGCGAAGCAGAAGAAGACAATCAAAGCGAAACGTTAATGCAGCACCCAGTGGTGAAGGAAGAGAAAACCTTAAGGGAGGTGGTGTTTCCCAACACCATGAACCTGAGGCCTTCACGCATAAATTTGCCTACACCCACGTGAGGATGGAAACTAAAGTCCCATTTTATTCAGATCTTGTCCAAGTTCAGCGATCATCCAGGCAAAAATCCTGAAAGACACTTACAAGATTTCGAGATAGCTTGTGAAACCATCCATACCGATGGAAATCTGAGCGAATATATAAGGCTCATTGTCTTCCCATTCTCTTTGCAAGACAATGCAAGGGAGTAGCTTTATTCATTGCCCATCGGATGTGTTACCACTTGCCAAGAGCTGCAGCAGAAATTCTTTGAAAAATACTTTCCAGTCGCCCGAATTCAGAAGATGAGGAAGATCATTACAGGCATTAAGATGGGCATTGGAGAGGATTTTTACTCATACTTCCACAGATTCAAGCAGATGCTAGCAAAGTGCCCTCACCATCAATTGCAGAACATGATTTGATCCAATGTTTCGTGGCTGGACTAAGAACGAGTGAGAGGGTATTGGTCAACGCAGCTTGTGGAGGGTCAGTTATGAGAAAACAGCCAAGTGACGTGTTCATGATGATTGCTGAAATTGTGGAGAAGCTGAGGGACGATGGGGTAGAATTGCCCAAGCTAACAACAACTACAGCCAAAGCACCACCGACTTCGACTGGTATGGAGGATAAGCTTGACCAGATGTTCAACAAGATGGATGCCCTGGTAACTGTTTTAGCAGGTAGCAACAATAAGGTGGTGCGAGCTTGTGGAATTTTCATGGCGATCACGCATGCAACGGATCAATGCCCAAGCTTGGAAGAGGAGGTCAATGCAATTGGATTCAACAACAACAACCAAGAGAGGCCATATGATCAAAACTCATAATTCTATAACCTAGGATGGAGGAATCATGAGAACTTGAGGTATGGAAACAATAACTGTCAAGGGTTTGGGCAACATCAGCAAGTACAACCACAGCAACAGCAGCAATATCCTCCTAGAGATCAAAATAGGCCAAGCCTGACGGATCAAGTAACTTCAGTGGCCAAGGATAACATCGGAATACAGCAGGAACTTGAGAAGTTTAGGACGGAGACAAGGGGAGCCATTCAAAGCATGACCAACCAACTGATTAACTTGGTCAATTCTATGTCGAGATTTGGAAAGAGGCAAGGTGAACTGCCTGCCCAACCTAAAGTGCCCCCTAAGGCCCAAGTTAATGCAGTCACGCTGAGAGGAGGAAAGACATTGGCCGACAGACTGCAGATGCCGGATTCTGACATTGTGTTGCCCAAGGAAAAGGAGAAAGAGGTAGAGGGCGAAGATAAGGAAGTAGATGAGGAGAAGGATGTCGAGGAAGAAATTCCAAAATCTGTTTATGTCAAACCAAACCCAGTTGTTCGAGCTCCTTTTCCTACTAGGTTGAGAAGAAATGAAAAGGATGAAGAGTTGCACGAGATGTTTAAGATCTTTCAAAAAGTGGAGATCAACTTGCCCCTCCTCACGCAACATGCCCAAGTGTGTAAGATTTCTGAAGGAGCTTTGCTCAAAGAAGGTGAAAAGCATGGACGAGTCTAAGGTTCTCTTAGAAAAGAGTGTTTCAGCAGTCCTGAAGCGAGACTTGCCTAAGAAGTATGGAGATCCAGGGATGTTCACTATTCCCTGCATAATTGGAAATATGAAGATTGAGCGTGCCATGCTTGACCTAGGTGCGTCAATCAATGTGATGCCATTGTCCATGTATGATGAAGATGTGGTACCACTCAAGCCTACAAGGGTGGTTATCCAATTGGCGGATAGGTCTAATTTGTACCCTGAGGGCATACTGGAAGATGTGCTAGTCAAGGTGGAGGACTTAATTTTCCTAGCAGATTTCTATGTCCTTGACATGGGCAAGACAGGAGCTAAAGCATCGGTCATGCTATTGAGAATGCCATTCATGAAGACTGCCAAGACTATAATTGATTGCAACTCAGGGCAACTAACATGTGAATTTGATGGAGAGTCAGTTACTTTCAATTTATTTAAGGCGATGGAGCACCCCCAAGATACGGAGATGGTCAAGTACATTGACCATGTTGATCAAGCAGTAGAAGAGGCAGTCCCTCTTCTTGGAAGTCAAGATCCCTTGGATGCAGTCATTCCAAGAGGAGTTGAAGAGAGCCCGGATAATTCTTTCGAGGTTAGTCGAGCTTTAGAGTACTTAAGAGCAGAGGAAGTGGATGGACCCTGATTGTCCCCATATGCCTTGCCCAAGATCAGAGATGAAGATAGATTGGTGCCTTCACTTGTTCGAGCACCGAGGTTGGAACTTAAATCTTTCCCCTCTCATTTGAAGTAGATCTTTTTGGTAGAGAATGATACATTGCCAATGATTATAAGTTCGGAGTTGAGCAAGAAAGAAGAAGATGGAGTTCGAGATGTCCTTATGCGCTACAAAGATGCAATTGGTTGGACCCTTGCCGACATCAAAGGCATTAGTCCATCTCTTTGCACGGACCATATCTTGATGGAAGATGATGCTAAACTGACTAGAGATCCTCAAAGAAAGTTAAACCCAACCATGAAGGAAGTTGTTATGAAGGAGTTACTCAAACTCTTGGACTTGGTCATTATCTACTCCGTTCGAGATAGCAAGTGGGTAAGTCCAGTACACATGGTGCCAACCTAGTTAGGGATACAAGTGGTCAAGAACGAGAAGAATGAGCTTGTGCCTATAAGGCTCCAAATGGGATGGCGGATATGTATTGACTATAGGAAGCTTAATAAGGCAACGAGGAAGGATCACTTTCCTTTACCGTTCATTGACGAGATAATGAAAAGATTGGCAGGGAACAAGTACTTTTGCTTCTTGGATGGATACTCTGGATACATGCAGATATGGGTTGCCTAAGAAGATCAGGACAAGACAACGTTTACTTGCCCATTCGGGATGTTTGCATATCGCTGCATGCCTTTTGGTCTATGCAATGCCCCGGGCACGTTTCAACGGTGCATGATGAGTATATTTTTAGATTTGTTGGAGAATTGCATCGAGGTGTTCATGGACGATTTCACCGTCTATGGAAAATCTTTTGAGGCTTGTCTTGGGCATTTGAAGTTGGTTTTGAGTAGATGCGTGGAAAAGAGTTTGGTGTTGAACTATGAAAAGTGTCACTTTATGGTACGAGAAGGCACTGTGCTTGGGCACATGATTTCAGAAAGAGGGATACAGGTTGACAAGGCAAAAATTGATGTCATCTCCAAGTTGCCTTATCCAACCAACGTCAAGCAATTAAGAGGATTCTTGGTAATGTTGGATTCTATAGGAGGTTTGTGAAGGATTTTGCTAAGATTGCCCAACCAATGACGAGATTGCTCCAAAATGAAGTAGAGTGGGAATTCAATATAGATTGTCAAAAGACATTTGACGTGTTGAAGGAATGCTTGGTCACGGCACCTGTGATACAACCCCCTGATTGGGGTATGCCATTTGAGTTAATGTTCGATGTAAGTGGGTATGCCGTGGGAGCAGTGCTTGGTCAAAGGAGAGGTAAAGAAAGCCATGTTATTTATTATGCCTCTAAACCTCTTAATACAGCACAAATCAATTAGACCACCACGAAAAAAGAGCTTTTGGCTGTTGTGTTTGCCTTTGAAAAGTTTAGATCTTATTTACTCGGGGGCAAGACAATTGTTTAGACTGACCATGCAGTGCTGAGATACCTTATGAACAAGAAGGAGTCGAAGCCAAGGCATATACATTGGATTTTGCTTTTGCAAGAGTTCGATGTGGAGATCAAAGATAAAAGTGGAGCTCAGAATTTGGTGGCGGATCACTTGAGTAGGATAGTCAGAGAAGAAGACTCCGTGCCCATCACAGAGACTTTCCCTGACGAGCATCTATATATGACTGAAGCTTAATTTTATGGAGAGCCTTGGTACGCTGACATTGCCAACTTTAAGAGTACGAGGGAGGTTCTGAACGTTCTTTCATACTATCAAAGGCAGAAGATTCTCAAGGAGAGTCAAAACTATGTTTGGGATGATCCCTACTTATGGAAGAAGTGTGCTGACTAAGGATTAAGAAGGTGCGTGCCCGACTGTGAGACAAAAAGTATCTTGAAGCATTGTCACAACAGGGAATGTGAAGGTCACTTTGGGCACCGAAGGACTGCAAGGAAGATTTTTGATTGTGGTTTCTTTTGGCCTACGATTTTTAGAGATGCTTATGAATGGTGCATAAATTGTTTCAAATGTCAATAAGAAGGCAATGCAACTAGAAGGGATGAGATGCCCATGACCCCAATCATGCCGGTGGAGATTTTTGATATATGGGGAATGGATTTCATGGGACCTTTGCCTAGCTTGAAAGGAAATCAGTATATCATGTTGGCAGTTAACTATGTGTCTAAATGGGTAGAGGCGAAGGCTACACCAACTAATGATGCCCGCGTGGTTGCTACTTTTCTTTAGGAGAATGCTTCCAATCGATATGGAGTTCCAAGAGCAATCATAAGTGATCAAGGGTCGCATTTTTGCAATGCTACAATTGACAAGCTGTTTAAAAAATATGGAGTCCATCATCGAGTTACCACTACCTATCATCTACAAGCCCATGGGCAAGCAGAGCTGAAAAATAGGATCATCAAGACCATATTGAGGAAGGCAGTTGGGCAAAATGGAAAAGAATGGAGTTTGCACTTGGACGATGCATTGTGGGCATATCGCACAGCTTTCAAGACACCTTTGGGCATGTCACCATACTGGTTGGTGTTTGGAAAGCCATGTCACTTGCCAGTGGAATTAGAGCATAAATCGTATTAGGCAGTGAAGAAGTTCAATTATGATTGGAATGATATTGACAAAGAAAAGAAGTTGTAGTTGCAAGAGTTAGAGGAGATTCGAATTGAGGCTTGTGATAATGCTACTTTGGACAAGACAAGGATGAAGAAGACTCATGACCAGTTGATCAAGGCAAAGAAATTTGAGCCTGGGCAAGTTGTTCTACTATATCAGTCAAGGTTCAAGTTTATGCAGGGCAAGCTAAAGTCGAAGTGGGTTAGACCATTTAAAGTGGTGACTCAATTTCCTAATGGGTCTGTGGAGATTTATTGCCTAAAGACGTTCAAGTATTTTAGGGTCAATGGTTAGAGGTTGAAGCTTTTCTATGGAGACAAGAAGGATGAAGATGTGGACAAGGAGGAAGTCCATGTGATGATGCCCGTTTAGGGGCAAGCATGACTACGTCGTGCCCACAACTTGAACTGGGCCGCTGGCTAGGAGGCAACCTCTTGAGTTTTTATTTTTAGTTTTCCTTTTTCGTATTTTCTTTTCGTCATTTTATTTTAGTTTTTTAATTTACTAATCATAGGATAGTAGTTTTTTTTGTTTCGGAAGTGCGTTTTGTGTCTATGTGTGCAAGGCAGGTATGCAGAGAGGATAGGCAAGCGAAGAGTTCATGTAGGTCGAGGAGAGGCTGAATCCGGTGAACGCAGGGCATGCAAAGCAGGAAAACATGGATGGCGTCAGCACGTCACATCCACTGGCAGTTGCTATAACTGTCGAGTTACACATCTATGCCCTACTTTCTAGCCTATTACTACACCCCTCTCTCTCACAATTTTCATTCATCTTCTAAATTCAAACCGGAACTCTTCGATTCCCTCTCTATATCTACTTTTGCAGAAACAAAACCCTCACTACTATCATAATGAAGAACATACGTAGCAGCAAAGCCTTAGATAAAAAGGCAGCTAAAATCTATAAGTCACCCAAATCCCCATCCAAAACTACTACTCCCTTCAAAACAATTCGAAAAATTTTACCCAAATCATCACCCATGGCTGGTTCTTCTTCTCACATGGAGGAAGAAGATGATGTTGCACGTATGCTTGTGGATAAACCTGCTCCTTCACTCAATGAGGAGGAAACCGCTGCATCTGAGGCAGGCAGTTCGTTTGGCAAGGAACCGGAGCAGGAGGAGAACATACCCACTGGAGCTGATGAAGGACATCTGGTTTTGGTGGAGCAGCATGATTCAGAGGCTACGGAGGATGAACAAGTTAAGGAAGGAATGGAGGAACCCCCAACCAAAAAGGTCAAGGCAGAAGGGTTTGTTGCCAATGGCAAAGAGGTGGTATCTGCACCACCCAAGCGGCGCATCTCAGTGTCGGGCAGAGCCTCTAACCGTGTAATAGGGAAGATGCCAAGGAGGGGAATCATTCTTCCCAAATTGGTTGATTGGAGCTCATTAGAAGAGTTGGGGGTATGGGAAGAAGTGCATAGGTATTTTGCAGCAATAGGATGAGAGAAGTTTCTGGAGTGGCAAGAGAGGGTGTATCAGGAGTTGGTGTATGAGTTTTATCAAAATTTGCAAGTTAGGTGTCCCATGGTGGGGAATCACAATACGAAGTGCATGCAGTTTAGATTCATGGGGAAAAGCAAGGAGCTGTCGGTGAATGATTTGAACCAGGCGTTGGGTATTGAGGATTTTCACACAATAAGGAGCGAGGAGTACAAGATAGCGCTCAGGTACATTCCTCAATTGGATGCTGATGAGTGGGTAAGAAAATGGGCAGAGTTTAGTGATGACCCCTTCTTCAAGGCTGGCACGGCAAATGGGCATATGATGAAGGATGATGCCTTGAGGGTGTGTCACCGAATCCTTGCCTACAACTTTTTCGGAAAAGAAAGATAGCAGCAACTCAGTCACTCACCAAGAGATCTTAATACTGTCGAGCATGGTGCACAAGCAGAGGCTCAACTTTAGGGCTTATGTTATGCACCATTTCAAGGATATAGTAAACTCTCGCAATCAGAGGTTTTCCCTTGCCCACCTGGTGACTCGCTATGCTATAGGGATGCATGGATTTGGCGAGGCCACGACGCAGCCATATCCAATGCAAGAAAAGCGTCTGGACCTCGCTTGCCTTGCTGCCATGGGCGTATGTGGAAGGGATGATGAAGGAACATTGGTGTTTGTGATTCCACCCGACGAGCTTGCCCAACTTGCTGACACTCCTACTCAGTCAGTTAGAGGTGGAGTGCCCAGTACTCCGGTGTTGCCTGCCCAAGATGTAGCAGGGATGATGGAGCACTTGACCAAGCTGGAAGAAAGCAATGCCACACTGGAGCAACTTGGACTAGAGAACAAGCATGCCCTTGCCGAGATTATGAGTGCCTTGATGATGGACCCGACCAAGTCAGGTTCTACCCCTGCCCAATGATTTTGTCTTCCCAGTTTGTTTAGTAGTTTAGTTTATTTTTGTTTAGTTTTGTGTTTTTCTTAATTTGTTTTGAGTCTAAATATTTTTAAAGTTTTGTTTAGAGTCTGTGTGTGATTTACCTTGAATTTTCTCTCACTTGGCCAAAGGTAAAGTGTGTGGGTATGAGGGGTAGAGCGTCTGTTTTCATAAGTTTTAATTTTGTGTTGGTCTGTGCCTTTCACCCACTTTGCCCAAGCAAAGTGTGTGGGTGAGAGAAGCGTCTTCTATGAGCATTCTAGAGGTCAAGCATGTTTAGAATGGTTAGATAATATATGAGCATAATTTGATTCTGAGTTATATGATGAGAGCATATTTTGTATTCTAGTCCAAGCATGATCATATGAAGATAGGGATGATGAACGAACTTGTGAGCATGTTGTTGTGAGGATTTGAGCTTTACACTGCATGTTATTGACCAAGCAGTTTCTTTCTTGTGTGATTTTGTGATGTGCTTATTTGGATGCTACCTAGAACTTGCCTGTCTACTCCTTGAGACCTCATTGACTTAGGATAGAAGAAATTAGATGAATTAGGCACGTTCTTTCTTTTATGAGCCCAACTAAGCCAAAGAGCCTGCTCAATTGAATTTCCCTTGTTAAGCCCCTTTGAGCTTTTATAATTCTTTGATCAGATATATGCAGCCTATATACTATACCCTACCCAGTCAATAAGGACTTAGGTGCATAAGATGAAGGGAGAAAGGGAGAAATAGTTGAGCCTTTAAAGAAATATATAGGCTAGATGATAAAGGACTTAGAAGAAAAAGAAAAGAAAAGAAAAGAAAAGAAAAGAAAAGAAAAAATAGAGAATAAAAAATATATAAAAAAAAAGAAGAAGAAGAAGTCCTAAATAACTTGTGCTAAGGCCTGCAAGAAGAAAAGACGAAGGAAAAGAAGCTAAGGTTGGCCGCTCCGCTTGGCCAACCTAAGTCCGAATGACCCAAGCCTCGTTCCAAATACTTCCTACCTTTGCCAAAGCCAAGTTACAACTAAATAAAAGACCTAAGGATAAGTCCTTTGAACCTAGTCTAAGAGGTGGAGAGAGTAGCAGGCAGACAAGCCTATGGTGTGGTTAAGAATGACATATCTTGAGCGTAAATACTACCCCATACACAAGAGTGAGAGTGTTGGTAAGGAATGCCCTTGAAAATGCTCACTTGTTTATTTTTGACCTATTTGATGATTTGCTTGGATTGGTTTATTTGCTTAAGTTGTATGTGAACTGGATTATGCTCTATCTTATTTCTTTATCCTGTGTTGTGCTAACCTCTATTTGTGTTTTGAGTCAAGTCTTTTGAGTCTTTTCTATTTTTCTTTTGTTGGGCAAGCCATACACCATGCCTGAGGACAGGCATGACTTTAAGTGTGTAGGTATGACGAGCCCATATTTTGTGCTCTTGTCATATATGTTTTAGGTCTATGACGAGTCTATTTTAGCGTCTTTTGTGTCTGTTTTATGTCTGGGAGGATACTTGAGTTGGCAGGGCAAGGAAAGGCAGGAATTGGGCAAGACTGGAGTCAAAACATGCAAAAAGAGAAAGAACTGGCGATACGAGGCAATGACCATAGTAGCCGTGCTCGTGGCTCGAGCTACTGAGGGCATAAGTCCAAATCATGAAAAAGAGCTGCTCCACTTTTAGTGGCATGGTCAATCTAGACGATTGTGTGTTTCACTTCAAAAGGTAAGGTGCAGGCTGTTGTGGGCAAGTGATGGCAGAGAGACTGGGGAAGGTCGAGTGTAGAGCTTGGGCAACAGTGCTGGCGTGTGAAGATGCAGCTGTTTGAGTCCTACAAGAAAACAAATTCCTTGCGGCACAAGATTGAGATCGATGCTTCCTACTTCGACAGCAGCATGTTTTAGTGATAAGAAAGAAATTCTTTCCAACCTTATCCGTTGATCCTTACATGAAAGCAGCCAGCCCATTTTCTAGAAGGCCCGTTTGTAGGTTTGCCCTAGTTCTTGTACTCTATAAATACATCCATGCATGCAAGGGGCAAGATACACTTAGACACTTTTACACTTTTCTAGCTTTTATTTCTTTAGTTTTCGGCAGCAAACAATTTATGTTTATGTTCTTAGATACAATTTACGTTTATTGTTAAGTCCCAATAGGGCGAACATCTTTTGTGTATCGTATTAACTGAAGTATGTTATTCTTTATCTCTTTTGCTTTCGTTATTTACTTTATGTCTAGCTAAGCCTTTAAATCCAGGTTTAGGATAGATGATATGATGTATAACTTGTGAATCTCGTGAGGACTAAGTGTTCTTAATAGTTGTATATAAGTGTGTTCCCGAGGCACTGGGAAACGATTCCAAAGAAGTTCGGTGGTCACAGGTAACTCGGAAGGCCAACGAGCCCTGGGCACATATGGATTTCTACATCGCAGAAGGGTTATCAAGTGATGGTCGAGCTTGCTTTATGTCTTGACCTAGACATACAAAGATGTGTCAATGCTAGTGTAAGTCGGACGGAGATCCTCGATATCTCATGGTGCCGGAGTGGGCCCATCTAAAACAAAATGCTGCTTGACCAACATGCGCCTTATAAAGTGTTATGCTGGGGACTTTTGGGCAAGCTAGAGGATTGGCGAGGGTGTCCCTGTCAAGACCTGAACATAAGGATGGAGCTGGGCGGAGTATGTAGTGTACGTGGCGGCTTGACAATTGGGGACCTTGCATAGTTTTAGCCTATAACTACTAACACACTTATGCAACAAATATTCTTGAACCAATGATCGAGATAAAGTTATACTCATTGATTCAAAACCTAAATCTGGATTATTTTTATTACTAATCTTTTTGCTTGTCAAGTTACAGATATTTACTTTCAGCAGTTTGCTAGAGGTGATAGTGATAGTTGCCCAAGGCTATAGTAGATAGATACAGAATACAACCTTTTTGTACCCCAAATAGAGATTATCGCGAGCAACTTCCGGTGGGATCGACCCTGTACTTGCCAACTAGCTGTTCCTAGGGGTAGGCATAGGAGTGAAATACAAATTGTATTTTGTTGCAGCTTAAACTACGGCTGAAACCCCATACTTTTTGAACAAGGCAGTGATCGTAGCATTGCAAAAATGCGAGCCTTGGTCACTGATGATGGCTCGAGGAACACTAAACCTATTAAAAATTTGATTTCTTAGAAAACTAGCGACCACCTTCGAATCATTGGTTTGTGATACTCGAGCTTCCACCCATTTTGATACATAATCCACCGCCAAAAGAATATACTGATTTCCACGAGAGCTGGGTAAAGGCCTCATAAAGTCCACACCCCATATATCAAACACCTCGACCAAGAGGATTGGCATCATGGGCATATCATATTTCCTTGTTATATTTCCTTCCTTTTGACATCGATAGTAGCTTTTCACCCATTCATAACTGTCTTTGAACAACGTTGGCCAATAGAAACCACACTCCAGAATCTTTCTTGTTGTCCGCTGGTGCCCAAAATGACCTCCACATTACTTATTATCACAGTGCTCCGATATACTATTCTGCTCACGATCTTCAACACATCTTCTTATGATCTTATCAAAACATTCTCTCCACAAATAAGGCTCATCCCATACATAGTATTTACTTTCCGCCTTGAGCTTATTCTTTTGATATTTCCCATACTCTGCAGGTATTGCCCCAGTCACCAAGTAATTCACCATGTCTGCATACCGTGGCTCGTCCTGAGAATAGCTCAGGTGTTCATCGGGAAACATCTCCTTGATCCGATTCTCGTCCTCTTCTTAGAGTATTCTGTTCAAGTGGTCAGCGACTTGATTTTGGGCACCACTCTTATCCTTGATCTCTACATTGAATTCCTGTAAGCGAAGGATCCATCTTATTAGTCTTGGCTTGGTCTCCTTCTTGGTCATCAGGTATTTAAGTGCAGTGTGGTCAGTATAAACTGTAGTCTTGCCCCTAAGAAGATAAGAACAAAACTTCTCAAAAGCAAAGACCACGGCCAACAACTCCTTCTCCGTAGTTGCATAGTGGCATTGGGCAGCATTCAACGTCTTTGAGGCATAATAGATGACATATCTCTCCTTCCCCCTCTTTTGCCCAAGTACGGCTCCCACGGCGTATCCACTAGCATCGCACATGATCTCAAATGGCATACCCAAGTCAGGGGATTGTATGATTGGTGCTGTGATCAAGTTGTTCTTCGAAATGTGGAATGCCTTCTTGCACTCTTCATCGAACTCCCAGGGCACATCATTATGCAGTAACTTGGTCATCGGTTGAGCTATCTTGGCAAATTCCTTCACGAATCTTCGATATAATCCAGCCTGCCCAAGAAACCCTCTTAGTTGGTTAACATTAGTGGGATATGGCAGCTTTCTTTTGATATCGATCTTGGCTTTATCCACCACAATACCTCTTTCTGAAATAACATGCCCAAGGACTATCCCCTCCTTGACCATGAAGTGGCACTTTTCATAGTTCAACACTAGGCTCTTCTCAACACATCTTCTCATAACACTCCCAAGATTCTTAAGACACGAGTCAAAGTCTTTTCCATAGAAAGTGAAGTCATCTATAAACATCTCAATGCATTCCTTGAGAAGGTCAGAAAAAATGTGCATCATACACCGCTGGAATGTGCCCGAAGCATTGCATAATTCGAATGGCAATCTTCTATAGGCAATAGTTCCAAACGGGCATGTGAAAGTTGTCTTGCCTTGATCCTCTTCGGTTACCCATATTTGCATATATCTAGAATATCCGTCAAGGAAACAATAATATTGATTACATGCTAACCTTTCCAGCATCTCATCGATAAAGGACAAAAGGAAGTGGTATGTCCTTATCTTTTGGTTTAGCTTGTGGTAGTCAATACACACACTCCATCCAGTCTGCAGTTTCATGGCCACCATCTCCTTCTTATCATTCTCGACTACCTGAATTCATGACTTCTTGGGCAAGACATGTACTAGACTTACCCATCGACTGTCTGAGATTGGATAGATTATGCCCAAATCCAAGAGTTCCAGAATTTCTTTCATGACCACCTCCTTCATGGCAGGGTTTAATTTTCTTTATGGGTCTCTGATCGGGAGTGCATCCTCCCCGAGCAAGATGTGATGCATGCAATTCATTTGGGCTTATGCCCTTGATGTCAGCCAGCGTCCACCCAATTGCTTCCTTGTATCTGCCTAGGAGTTCACATACTTTCTCCTCCTCATCGCTTGTAAGTGATGAATTGATGATCACGGGCAAGGTCTCATTCTCTCCTAGGTAGGTGTACTTCAAGTGCTTGGGCAGTGTCTTCAACTCTAGTTTTGGTGCTTGTTGGAACGAAGGCACCAATCTATATTCAGGCTTTAATTCTGGAATGCTGAATTGCTCAAAGCCAGGATACACATTGCCTTTCTTTCTTACGTAGCTCAATTCCTCCATCTCTTCTTTGTCATGATCCTCGTTGTTCTGACTAAGATCTTCTTCAATCTGTTGCTCAAGAGTCTCAGTCCCCCAATATTCCTCAATCACTTCATCGAACCAAACTTGTGGGAGATCGTCATCAAGCTCGTCATGGTCATAATCCTCTAGAAATTCATTTTCTTCATTCATTTCTTCAATCTCATCCAGAGTATTGACCTCTTCCATTTCCTCCTCGAGCAAGCATAGACTATTTACTGTCTTTAATTCTTCATACTTGTTTTGCCTATAAGCATCAAACTCTACCACCTCACCTCCTACTTTAATAGTTAGCTTTCCTGACTCACAATCTATCTTTGTTCTTGTTGTTCTTAGGAATGTTCTCCCAAGCAAAATCACTGGGTTCTTGGTCGAGTGCCTTCCCATATCCAACACATAGAAATTAGCTAGAAATATTAAATCTCCCACCTTGACCAAGACATTTTCCAAAATTCCATCAGGGTAGACCGTTGAGAGGTTTGCCAGTTGAATAACGACACATGTTGGAGCCAGTGGTCAAACCTCATTTCATCGGACATAGCTTTGGGCATGACATTGATCGATGCTCCCAGATCGAGCATTGCCCTTGGTATCATGATCGTGCCTATCATGCATGGAATAGCAAACATCCCTGGATCTCCTTGCTTAATGGGCAAGTGTGGATTCATGATTGATGAGACATTAGACTTATGAAACTTGGTATCATCAGGGTATTTTGTTTTCTTTGTGCACATCTCCCTTAAGAACTTGGCACACTTGGGCATTGAGCGTAATGCCACCAACAAGGGAAGATTTATCTCCACTTTTCGAAAGACTTGAAGCATTTCGTTCATCTCTTGTTGCTCTCTGTCACGGGAAAATCTCTTTTGATATGGTGAGGGTAGACCATTGGGCTTAGTGCAATATCATTGCTTTCCTTTCAGCTTTAAGGGACTCGAGCATTGCCTTATCTTCAGTAGAACTGACGATGGGGTTCTCTTTGGCCAAAGTGGCCTCCTTATGCTTGGCGTCCAGCTCATAGTGCATCTCAACCAAATCGCCTAATCCCATCTTGGTCTCTTTCATCTTCTTAAGTTCCTCTGCTGGTACCTTGGCCACCATCTC
This sequence comes from Schizonepeta tenuifolia, assembly GCA_029490685.1. Taxonomy (NCBI): domain Eukaryota; kingdom Viridiplantae; phylum Streptophyta; class Magnoliopsida; order Lamiales; family Lamiaceae; genus Schizonepeta; species Schizonepeta tenuifolia. The sequence continues at coordinate 58,354,979 of CM055956.1, forward strand.
AAACAATGCTTTTCCACTCCTTAAGGCCACGACATTGACCTACTCTTTGTTGATATCCACTTGGGTAGGAAGTCGCCCACTCTTTTTCTCTACAAGTTTCGACAATGTTTACGTTATGTGAGTTAACTTTGCCTGGAGATTATTAGACGTCCCTCTACTTTCTATATGAAAATTTTTGAAGTCCTTCCAGAAACGAGCGAGGGTGTCCTTCATAAATTCACCCCTATTCTGGTCACGATGAGGAGGAACATATGCTTGTTGCTATTGTTGGGCAGGTTGCTAAGGTTCCTGATGTGGACGTGGCATTTGGTAATTATTATTACCGTACCTCAAATTCTCATTTTGGCGATATCCAAAGTTGTTGTTTTGCCATAACCAAATCTCTGTTGCCCAGGGCTCCTTGCTGATTCTGTCCCATTACTTTGACTTCTTCTTCTTCTTCAATGAACCAATTCGGAAAGTCTGAAGTGGTGTGGGTCGTAGCTTGACACACTTCACACTTTTTAATGATCTTCCTTAGAGTAACTTCTTTCCCATCTACCTTCTTGCTCGCTTCAATCTTATCATCCATCTTGGCCATGAATTCCTTCATAGTATTGACCAAAGCATCCTTATTCCCATCATGGTCATGGGTACCCCGTCTGGGAATGTAATCTTCATCTCTTGATTGCTCGGCCATAGCAGCTATCTTCTTGAACACTTCAGCTAGTGATTGATCAACAATTTCTCCTCCACAAGCGGCGATGATCCATTTTCTCTTCGATGCTCATAATCCACGCATGAAATAGTCAACTAGGCCGATCTCCTCAATCCTATGTTGTGGGCAATGTGATAGCATCTTCTTGAATCTTTCATAGTACTCATATAGTGTCTCATGCGTGCCCATCTTGATTGACGAAATTGCATTCCTCTTGCTTTGGATGCGACCAACGGGAAAGTACTTGTCTAGGAATGCTTGTTGCATCTTCTTCCATGTGTCCATACTTCCCTCGGGCATGGTATAAAGCCACTCTCGTTCCCTATCTAGTAGTGAAAAGGGGAATGTGAGCAGCCTTTTGTAATCCTCGAATCTCTCATGAGGGTTAGTGACCCTAACTGTGTTGCACGCCATCTTAAAATTTTGAAGATGGGCTTGTGGATTCTCCCCTGGATGATTGCTGAACTTGGGCAAGATCTGGATTAATGAATGCTTAAGCTCCTAGTTTCCGGTGATCTTGGGTAGCTTGATGTTTGAGGGATTAATGCCCTTGTCATCAGGGAACATGATTTCCCTAATGGTTATTTTTGCCATCTTTTCTGCTGGTTTAGATTCCTTACTTTCTTGGTCCGAGTAAGAATCGTTCTGCTCAACACCTCCTCACCTGACAAGCTAAGATTGCCTTCAGGTTCATTTACTCTGCTTTTCAGAGTCTCTTTCCTTTTCTGAGCTCATAATGCCCTAGCTTCATGTTCAGGATCCTCAACGTAGATCAACTGTTCTTCCGTCGCTCTAGTCTTGGGCATAAGCCGAACTCAAAACTTGAAGATTAACTATCTTGGGACTAATTCCCCAAAAACGGCGCTAATTTGACAAAGCTGTTGTTTGTACTTCGTGCAAAAATTTGTAATCTCCTATGCCCACAGTAGGTAATAGCCAGCGGTAAGCAGGGTCGTACCCAAGGGAATCGGTGTAGTCTCTCTTCCTCAAACTGTTGTCACAAAAAGGGTGTTGGTCTGAACTCCACCTGACTTGGTCAATAAACACTGAAAATTATAACTGAAACTATAAATATATCTGATCAATACTAAAAGAGAATTGGACTGGATTTCGAATCAATGATTATTAATACTTTTTACTCAATCATGGGCACAATGATTTTCAACCGTACACCATTACTATTCAGTTTAAAGGATAAATTAATTCATGCCCTATGGTCACGAAGTTACGGCTAAGAATACTTTATCCTTATATCTATCCCTTTAAATACGAGTATGTCGAAGACACTCTAGATAAAACTCCTCTCTTGATCAACACACTTATGAAGACCTTTCAGCATATGTATTGCCCAAGAGGCATTAATATCTTTTAGACCCAAATCAGCCAAGAGATGCCCAAGACATCGACTGCTCTCCAATGCTTATTATTTATTCGAGCACAAGAGACACTCTTGCATCGACCTCGACTCTATTGGTGATCTAGACTCCTTAACTTATTGGTGATCAAGCAATTAGTTATCTTGCCCAAATCTAATATTAAGCCATAAGTATTTCGGGAATAAAAGAACGTGATTCAATTAACACACTTTGGCCTCACGAGAAATCAAAGTACCAATTATCACTTCATCTCATCCATTTGAAGTTTAAAGAATTAGCTAGACGTAATAATTAACGTAAACAAACTAAAATAAATTAAAGCAAACATAATAGAAACTGAATAAGAACTATATTACCAAAAGCAAAGTAGAACGTGTCTTGGCCAGAACGCCAACAAAAAAACTTAAAACAGTAGTAAAGTAAACAGAAATTAAAGCCTTGCCCGTAGGACTTGTTTTTCTTTTTCACAGAAATCTCAACACTGAATTAAAAGAACTATGCTAAGATTGGATGACCACGATTTACAGACTACATGCAGCTATATATATAGGCATCATGATTAGGTTAAGTCGGTCCCCTTTATGGGCTGGACTCCTTCCATCCTTGGCCTTGTTTCCTTCTTTAGCTTGACATCGGTGCATTGGATTTTCTTCCTTGTTAAGTCCGGTTTTGACCGGTCTCTTTGCGATAAGGATGGAAGTTTCCTTCCTTATCCACTTCCTTGACGCTCAAGTCTCATCCATTGCCAACTGCTTCATCCGTCTGCCTTGGGCACATCAGCTTCAGTCTTGCCCTCAACGTGCATCATTCTGGGTATTCTTCTGCTTTGGCCATAAGATTATGGGGAGGTACTCCTTCAACTGTAGCTTTGCTCAAGATATATCTCTTCATTCCCAGCTACAAACTTCAGCCCTATGCCCATATTGCATCATATAGTTGCCCAACGCCATAAAAGCAGTTTTCCACCAGATTATGCCCACAAACACACCTGTTCTGCCCTGCATCCACTTTCTCCTACTTGTATCCTTCCAGACACGAAAAGACTCAAAAAAGACTCGAAAAAGACACAAAAGACATTACAAAAAGACAACAAAAACAGACACAAATATGAGTTCATCACTCCAAAAGACTCTACTACCCAAGGAATCAAAGGGAAAAAATTGCCCACAGCAAATTTCAGAAATTTCTCTACTTAGAATTTTTTTTGTACCTTCTCGGAATGTAGACGAAGTTATGAAGTATGCACATTTGGTGACAAGTTTTGGGTGGAACTGGATTTTGGTAGTATATGGCGTGTAAGGTGCTTTCGAAGGTCTTTTAGGGCGTACGTTATAGTATTTAAAAGGGTCGGATGAAAATTTCTAGTTGTTATGGTAGATATCGTAAGATATGGAAGATATGGGCGTATATATAGTAAGTGTGTAGAAGATATGGAAAAGATATGTTGCAGATATGGAAAGATATATGACAGATATGGGATGATATATACAAGATATGGTAAGATATGATAGACTCTGATATGAAATACGGAATTAACGAACAGAAAGACGAAGCCTAACAGTGTGAAAGAAGAACACGAAGAACACGAAGAATACGGAACTTGGATACGAAAAGACGAAGATGCAAACTGAAATAGAAAGATGAAACCTAAGACTCTACCCTTGATACAAAAAAAAAACGAACAAACCTGGATATGAACGTCGCTCCTGATGCCAAATGATATGAACCTCGAACACGCTAAGCAGAAGACTCGATCAAAAGATGATGAATTATCCCAAAACCTCTAGATCTATCTCGCGAAGTGAATTTTAGGCAAACAGAAGTTTCCTAAAACCCAACGATAAGATGACACAACAACTTAAGGACGATGATTGACACATAATGAGAAATGCTTGACTCGCTGATACGTCGATAAATTGAACTCGTCTTGGATCAACCAAGAACAATTCGAACTATCAAGAGAGAAGTAAAACTCACGAAATATTTTTGATAATCTGCTAAAAAATGGCATCTAATACAAGCCTTATATAGGCACGAAATAAAACCTAATCTCAAAAGGAAACAACTAATGGGCTTATAATAATTAATGTGATAACCCGACTAACTAATTGACTAAAGAAAGACCAAAAAATGAAAATAAATAATAAATGAAGTCTTAAAAAAAATAAGGTCTAGTCTTCAAACTTAGGCCAACTCGCACAAGATTAACAAAACATGGGCCATATAGCCCGTGAACTCCTCCATCTCCAATGGGCTTCTTCATCAATTCTTGATCCCAAACTTCTTAGACTAAGCCCATCAAGCTCTCCTTGAACTTCTTAGCTCGTGCTCTTGTAACTGGTCCAACAGGAACATGCACCGAATCTTGCACGAACGACGATCCTTGGGCTGCATCAATATAAGGCCTTGTTATGAACAAAAATGAGACTTTAGACTTTGATCATTAATCTTATTGTGAGTTTATTCTCTCTTGAGAGTTTTTTAGTTCTTCTTGGTTGTTCCAAGATGAGTTCATCTATTGGCGATTCAACGAGTTAATCAAACCTCGTTGTGTGTCATTCATCATCCTCGACTTGTTGTTTCAACATCACGTTGGTTATCGGGAATTCTAAATTCGATTATTTCATTTCGTGGGTTAGATTCAGAGGTTTTGGGATATTCCATCTTATGTCATTGAATCTTCCGTTTGCGTGTTCGAGGTTTATATCAAGAGTAAAACTTGAGATTAGATTATGGGTTCTAAGGGATCTAGAGGGTGGGGTTGGGATTTCTCTAACTTTGAAGCCTTCTACACTGAAAATAGTGGAGGCTTCTTCCTAAGGCTTAGAGACTCAATCTGAAAGAGAGAGTCTGCTTAGAAATTATGCAAGAAACTATCAATCTAGACTCTATCAAAGAATGGAGGATTCTGAGAGACAAGAGGAAGAACCAAGAGTAGGGATGAACTCTCTACTTCTACAGATCAGCTCTTCTTGTTCTTCCTTTTGCAAGAGAAATTTTGCTTGAACTCTTTTTCTGCTGCTTTGTGCATGTGTGCTTTCTTATTCTCACAATGGGGAGAGCTCTATTTATAGAGAGGGAGATCAATTTAGCTGTTGGAAAGTGCTGTTTGATCTCTGCTAAAAGGTATGGCACTCCACCTACTCCACAGTAATCTTTCCTAAAATGGTAACTGCAACCATCACTCTTAGCGTGTCTTCGTGGTCGGTCCATCTATGGAAAGTTACACGATGTCTTGTACTTTCGAGTAGATTTGAATTTGAAATTCAACTCTTCTTATTTCACCATCTTCAAATTCTTCTCTTCTTGACTTTGTGACGTCTGACTTCGACACAACTGTTCGATATGCTTGAGCAGTTGAGTTGTGGTCCGACTAACCAACTGTCTTCTCAGTTTGGCTGACTTCTTTTGCTTGATCCTATCAAGATAAAATCCCTACACTCAAACAGTGAGCTCTATCTAAGTTTAGATTGATGGTTTCATCTACTCGGTTGGGATCAATTGGATTTTGGGATAAATAAAAACCTTTACTAATTTTCCTAACAGATGGTTTTGCTATTCTCTGAAACATCGCCCCACCCTTTAGCTCCTTTGATCTCAGCATCAGTTCTAACTATAAATCCAAATCTATTACTCAAATCCATATTGAATTTCAATGCATCATTTTCTCCAGGTAGAAACAAAATCTTGTACTTGCCACGCTGAAAAATATCTTGGAAAATATAAGATGAATTGGAATTCATAACCATTTGACATAACTGGTACCTTTTTCACTTGTTGGTCAAATTTTTGGCCACTTGTTGGACCATGACCTTGGTTTTTATGACTCTTTCCTGCATAAGTAATTTATGCTTTTATGAGAATCATTAGGGAAATGAACGAATAATGACTAGATATGAACATGTCTCATTTAGTCAAGTACTTGCTCGTATTCGTGGTGTTCTCATCAGTAATTGAAGAATAATTTCCTGCATGAGTAAGTCCTAGATAACACACTCAATCTCATGTGATTCATCATGTTATTTATTCTTCTCCAACCTTAGAAGTATGTCAAAACCAATAGAATTGAATGACCATGGTATCTTCTTTCTTACCAGGAGCCATCTCAAGTATATGTGAATGTGTCATTGGTAATTGCACTTGAGGAAAAGGTGATCCAAAAATTCTTTTTTAGAACTCCTCAATCCTAGCATAATGAAAATGAACTTTATAGCAAAATCTTCCATTAACACCTTAAATATGAACTAAGGAGTTTCATATAGCATAAGAAAAATTTATAACCTGGAGATTTGGAGCAATCCTGCCTATAGGAAAATTTAGATCAGTCCCTTGATTTCGTTCCTTTAGTGGTAGATTGGGCATTGAATTGTTCAAACCATATGGTTACTCTATCATCAATTACCTAAATTAGAAAAAATGTGAATGACAAAATAAATTTACACATTGAATCCTTAATTACATATTAGTAAATAACAAGTTGTTACCTTTGCAACATTCTGCCCCATTTGAACATCATACATTATAGCATCCTCAATTGTTTTCGCCATATCAGAGTTGTCTAGTGCTATTTGAAGAACTGCATATATGTAAATCATGTAAAATTCATAGGATATATGATATGAAACTCTAATAAACAATATTAAGAAGTTTAACTTATGCGTTGCCATTGCATCAGAAGTCAAAATTTAAATAAGAGATGGCTTATTACCCAACTTGAACAAGAGAGCTTCATTGCCCTGTTCTCGTTTTCCTATTATTAAGATCATTGTAAATTACAAATATTGACATCACTAAATATCATAGAAAGTCAAACAAGTGAGGACATAGTACTTGAAGCTTCAAAAAGTCTGTCATCTTCAGAACGTGTTACACGACATGATGTTGTTCTTCTAGCTTCACTTGTTGAAGTTTTAGATCATTTCAGTGATTGCAAAATTCTTGCTCTTTCCATACCTTTGAAGCCTCTAGGCCCTGATGACATCTAATGTATTTGTTCAAATAATTAGAACAACAAGAAGAGAATAATTGGCATTGCCAACACCTAATCATAATAAAATGAAGCTGCAATAAGAATAATACCCATAGTTAGATTAAGAAAAATTCCCAGAATATGAACAATACCCAAATTTCGATTAAGAAGAAATCTAATTAGGTGTAGAAAAGTGTACATTCATGTGGTGATCAAAAAAGAAAAGAAAAGGTGCACACGATGTGCAAACCAACAATTACTAATGAACTACATATCAAGATCTGCATCATCGCTTTCCATTGGATGTTGAGACTTCTCATCTTCATCACTGCTCACATAACCAGAATCAATCCCACCATTCTCTTGAGTTAAACTTTTCCAGTATTGTATTCCACTTCTTCATTCACATTATCCTCAATACCATTCATAATCTTATGGAACAAATTCTCGTCTACTGCAATAGGTTCTACATCATCCTTCATGAGTTTTTGTCAAACCAATTCATTTTTATATACGTCATGAACACCATTAGATTCGAAGTCCTACAACGGGTCTTGTGAGCGAGAAAAAATAACACTATCATTTTCAAATTGTTGAGGTGGAAAATCCCATAGATGTCTATGCTGCACTCTTTGCACTAACTTGAAGTTCTTCCCATGTTTTATATCATTAACTTAGAAAACTTGTTTCACATTGATAGGCAACATAAATGGATCCTCCCCATATTAATACTCAAGAAATGCTTATCTTGTTTTATTTTCTTGCTCCCCGTATCAAACCAATCACACTAAAATAATATCACTCTACGATTACCAAGATATAATAACTCCACGACTTTACTCTGAAATCCAAAAAATTCCATTTGACTATTGTTATAATTCTCTTCTACAACTAATCCACTATTTTGTGTACTGTGGTAGTGATCACGATCTTTTGTATAGAAACGAACTTCATTCACCATGCAGCTGGTGTAACATTTTGAATCAACTCTAAAAGGCCCATTTGCCAAAGCCCGCAATCCTTTTGCAGCATCAGAAGCTTCTCTATTCCATAAATTATTAATCTACATTAAATAAGTAATGTTAGTTTAAACCATGTTATTGATTCTCATGAACAGTAGCATCTAAATAAGATAAAAGAAATCCTTACATATATCTTTAGCCATTGTGAGAATTGTTTCAATTCAAGATCGATTAGTTAAAATTCACCAGCTTCTTCTAATGTAACACGAAGAATTCAGCCTTATAGATTCTGTCAAATACAAAAATAAAAAAGAAAACAAAGTACCTCAACACCTTGTAAGTAACAAAATGAATAACATAAATAGGAGAGATTATAAACATGTCTGATGAGTCCATATTTCGTGTCTTTCTAGTGCCTGTTTTAGGTAGTTTAGATCGAGTCTTTGTGTGTATTTTGTCTTGTTTCTATGTATGGGAGGACATATACTGGGCAGGAGGATGTTTGCTGCCTTGTAGGTGGAAGTTGGGCAAAACAGGGAAAAGAAGCAGCATTTCTGGAAGCAGGTCAGGGAGAACCATATTGGCCAAGACAGATAGGAGGAGTGCAGTGGTCAACAGGCGAAGTTTCTCTCCTAGGTCTAGAAGGATAAGGAAAAGATGATCTAAATTAAATATCTTTCCTTATCAGAGTAGATTTAGGATCCGCAAGGGATCTCTTGGAGATAGATGTGACTTTCCTTGTTGGGGTCGAGCTTATCATGTATTACTTGCATCCCTAGGTAGCTCGTGGATTCCTTCTATGTTAAGGACTAGGGGGCCCAAACCCTAAGCACTCTCCTATAAATATCGAAGCCCTGCTGCTGCATGATAAGCCGCCTTTATGCTTTATTTTCCCTGTAATTATTCGAGAGTTGGTGAGGAGAAAACAAGTCCTAAGGGCATACTTTATTTCATATTTTGTTGATCGTCACTTTTGGCCGAGTTTATTTTGCTGCACAGACTTTGTGAGTTTCAATATAGTGTTTATTATGTTCTTCAATTCATGTGTTTGTTATTTTATGATTATGTCTAGCTAAGTTTTTATACTTGGTCTGGGCAAGACGAGTTAGGTGTTAACCAATGCTTGAGAGGTCTAAATTGTGCTAGATAGTTGCATGCATGTGTTCCAATAATGTTAATGAGTTTGTTCTAATATGAGATAATACGAATAGGGGTTAATAGGCCGCTAATCACTTATAAAATATTAGATCACCAATCAATTGGGGAGTAGGAGTGTTTTCCAACATCTCCTTGATTTTGATCGATTAAAATTAGAGGAAGGTGTCTACCCTATTGGGATAGACGTGATGATTCCTTGTTAGGCCTTTCTAGAGATAAATGCTCCTTGGGCAAGAAACTGAACGATGACTCCGACAGAGGTGTTGCCCAAGGTAGGGAGCTGACGAAGCGTCACCGATTAAGTAAGGATTGGTAACGGAAGGGTTTGTTGAGAGCGTGACGAGTAAAAAGGGATCTCAGCATTCAAGTCCTATAACTAACGATGCATGCATGTGATGAATATATTTGCACCGATGACCAAGCTAGAGTTTTCACTTAACAATGTCTAGATCCAGACCAAATCCTCTTTGTTATTGATTAAGTTCTTTGTTTACTTTTCAGTGTTTTATTGAGTTCTCAAATTGGGCAAGAGAGCCCTAGTGACCAAGATAGCGAAACCAACTTTTCTGAACAGGTGGAGGAGGTTTCAAGAGATAGTAACATTCAACTCCTTGTAGATCGACCCTGTACTTACTTGCTAACTATATAGCTGTGAGGATAGGCTACAAATTCATTTTGAGAGTGCGAACGACAACCTCGTCAATGTCTTACTTCAAATATAACTCCACCTCTTCACAATTGCATAAGATGAACTAATGAGCCTTCTCCAATTCTTGATCTGAGATACATGGACCAGACTTAATAACTCTACTATCATGACCAAATGGGAGTGTTCACATTTTGAAAAGTGAAAGATCTTCTACTTCACTAGGGGGACCATCATAATTCCTAGTTCACTGATTAAATCTAGTTTCAATGCCTATGAGATACATCAGCATAAAATTCAGGCTTTCTTTGATATAATATGATTCCGCTATAGAATTTTCTTGACGAGCTTTATTATGTACCAAACTTTTTAAACAACGTATGTTCCTAAAATCATAAAAGGGTAAGTTCAACATTATAACAAATAACAGAAGCTGTAAAATTTGTTAAGCAGAAAAGAGGAAATAGCTAACGGTTCAATTGGATACATCTAACGAAGATGTACAGGTTGATGACCCGGGATTCAGAACAGATGAATCAAACCCGGAGTTGCAGCTAAGAGGTCCAGTTACAAGATTAAGAGCCAAGAAGTTGCAAAGCTATTTTCAGTGCATTGTCCGAAAGAAACTGGAAGATGAAGATGTTGGAATTAAGCAGTCCAAGTTGGTGAACTTGACCAGTATCTAAGACTGATGATTATGATGAGCCAAGTTTCGAACAAGTCCTGTTGGTTCGAAAATTGGCCTTTTTTATTTAGTTGTTTTATGTTTTATTTTAATTGGGCTCGGACTTTGTATTACGTTGTTTAATTATTTTAAGTTAAGTAGTAAGTTCATAATTAGTATTTATTCAATTTAATTAGTAGCCCAATTGTCATAACATGTTAGGTGACAAATTGGCCCAAGACCTTAGTTAGGCGTAGTTTGAAATATTCACAACTTACGCTTGCCCTCGATTATTTTCAAACCCTAAGCTCTAGTATTTAAGTCTTTGAAAAACACTATTTACGACAGACTTGTTTGAATAAAAAAGCAATTTACGCTATTCACTTGTCTCATAAAAATACATTCGGTTCTTGGTAGAGTTTGTTGTTGGCAACTTCATGCTTGAAATCATTTGATTCGTTCGTGATATTCAGTAGTATCTGGGTTAATCAAGCCATCGAAGAATACTCCATAGGCGCATTTCAGATTCGTGTTGATTCGGGGTTCGTTTTGAGTAAGCTTCACAATCCTATTTTCGTTTTCATCATCACCACGTCATTCCACACCCTCACAGCCTTCATACACATCCCATACCCTCCATAGTATTATCATCTTCGTCCATATAGTCTCCCAAGTCCAGTTTCCAACCACATAAACCGATCGAGCCAAAAACAAACCCTAATAGCCTGAAAATTAACCACCGTACCAATTTACAAACCACTCGTGTGAATATGCTAAATTTTGAATATGTGGTTTTGGACTTCAATTGATAACTTGTAGGAAAATTTGAGCTTAATCAGAGTTGGTTTGCTATAGTTTCCAATCGAGTTTTCTTTGAGGGTTTTTAGTCGTTAATTTTGGCATTATTTTGTGTCTTATTTCTTTTCTTGTTCATTTTTTGATTTAGATCAGTCGATTAAGTGTTTTAATCTGTATCAGTTCAATTTGTGTTTGGACTGAATCAACCTTTCAGTTGACGTGTGTTCAAGTTAAGCTTCCGTACATTCTTTGGCTGTATCATAAATTTGGTATGAAATCAACGTCAACTCTTATTGGTCGTGGTTCAATCCAAATTGGTGTGACATTCTAGGGAAAAAATTGATCGACTAATCTTAAAAAAAAAGTTGAAGCCCTAGAAGTGGATCACCGAAGAGTTGTTGTTAAATTCTTGAATTTTTCTTGATTTGAATATTGGGGATCTTGATTGCAGCAACTTTCTTGAATATCTTGTTGATTTTTTATTGGTTCTCGATCGAAAATTTTGAGTATTTTGAGTTGGGTAGTATAGTTCTGTTGTGCTTATCGTTGTGTATCGTATTTGTCGTCCTTCATCGATTAGCGATTGGGGACGTCGGATTGCATATTGAGTACTCATTCTTTGGAGTCTATATTTTTAAAATTGTGGGTAGCTTAGGATTTCAGTATTCTTAGTTTAATAGGGTTCAAAATTTTGTTTTCCTTGTTCTATTAGGAATTGGTTTTATTGCTTTCCTAGTTTGGCTCAAATTTGTTCCCTTAATTGAATTGAAGTCCAAATTGTAACCACTTTCCATCCAAAATTCATCCGATTCGTTCTAGTTTTCGGCCTTCTCTACCTATTTCCTTACACAACCAAAAATCCTCTAGCCCAAGTTACCGAAAATCCATCCCCATTCTGATTTAATCCCTCGTCATCGGTAGAAGTTAAAACGGACGTAAAATTTGTTTCAAAACTCCGATTTTTCTCCATAATACCATTCCGGAAGTAAAATGATATTCTGAACAAGAATTATCGCTTTGTTGTATATATTGGCAAATTTGGTCAAATTACATCATCTTCTAGGGGAAATCGTCCTCCATCATCTTCTAGGGGAAATTGTCATGTAAACTTTTTCTGGTTTTCTGATTTTTGAATTTTTTTCATTTTTTTCGTTCAAGCAACTCGTGTTTTGTAATATTTAAGTCGAATTATTGTGAGATATTGTTCTGAGGAGTGATTTGAGATATTCGTGGTTACATTGCTATCCCGTGGTTCTCTGGAAATCAAGTCTGAGCTCTTGACTAAAGCTAAAGAGTTGACGGCAGATTCTACTGGGAAAATTTGTGTGGCTTAAAGCAGTTTTCATTTCATAGATTCTTATACACTTAGTGACATACACAAGTGGTAAAAATCTGAGAGAACAAACGAGTGATTGTGAGGAACTGTGAGTTCTTTTTATTTCTTTACGTTTGTTCACTGTGTAGGTTTTATGGATCTTGGAAAGTCAACATAGTCTTCAAGTGCCCAACCAAATTGGGACGCCAAGCACCACTTTGATGCTTTGAGTGGTCATGTACAGAGTTTTGAGAAGTTCAGAACACCATGGCACAATTGTTGGCTAAATTCGAGCAGTTCAATACAGCTACAGTTAAGACACCACCACTTGCCAATAATCCGCAACCAGAAGATGAGTTCGAACAGCATGAAGAAGCATCAGAGATCAAACAATTTCATGATAAACGAGTTGAGGATAATACAACTCAATTCTTCCCATATCAGAGAAATAGAAATGGCTTTGCAGCTCGAGGTAGAGGCCAGAGTCATGGTTCTCACTTCCTATCACATTTCCAGATAGCTTGTCGGAATGTCTATCCAGAACAACCTAGATATGGTAATGCAGATGAAGGTTTACTCAACAACATCAAGACCACCATTCCAGAGTTTGAAGGCAACATGATCTAGACGATTATTTAGACTGAGAGCGCAATGTTAATAAATTCTTTGAGTGCTATGACTTCTCAGAGTCTACGAAAGTGCAGCTAGCTTCCCTTGAGTTCACTGGATATGCAACAATATGGTGGGAGTTTTAGCAGACTCGGTGATGCAATCAAAGGTATCCTCTTATTGATACCTGGCAAGAGATGAAGGATGTTATGAGAGGGAGGTTCATCCCAGTTCACTATGAAAGAGAATTGGAAAAGAAGCTCAATCAGATTCATCAAGGGTTCCGATCAATTGAGAAATATCACAATGAATTAGAGACAACCCTGAACTGGGTTGGAAAAGAAGAGACATTGTTTGCTACGCTCAACCGGTACATTAAAGGAATGAACCCTGATATTGCTTGTGAAGTAAAATTGAAGGACTTCGAATCTGTTGAAGCAATGGTTCATTATAAATCTATTGTAGAATGCCAGCTCAGAGATAGACGTCGTTGTTCCTTTCAATCGATGCCTGCTAGGACTCTTTGGGTTCGAGGTGACTCTTGTACATCTAGGACAGCCCCTGCATGTCCTCTTAGCCAGTCCACACAGCCCGCTCGCCATTCTAAGCAGTTTGCACCACAGCCTCCTCGCAGACCTGACTACAATTTAGCTGCACCAAACAGAAATGCCCATAATCGTCCAATGTAGCCTCAAAATGGTTGATGAGTCCATATTTTATGTATATTTTGTGTTTGTTTTAGGTAGTTTAGATCGAGTCATTGTGTGTGCTTTGTTTAATTTTAGTGTCTAGGAGGACATATTTTGGGCAGGAGAAGGTCTGTTGCTCTGCAGGTGGATTCTGGGCAGAACAGGGATGGAAAGCTATATTTCTGGAAGCAGGCAGTGCAGGACGGCATTGGTCAAGATGGGCATAGTGTTTTGGTCAACTGGCGTTGTTTCTCTCCTAGGTCTAGAAGGATAAGAAAAAGATTATCTAACTTAAATATCTTTCCTTATCCGACTAGATTTAGGATCCGCAAGGGATATTTTGAAGATAGATGTGACATGCCATGTTGGGGTCGTGCTTATCAAATATTTGCTTGTATCTCAAGGTAGCTCGTGGATTATTTTCATGTTAAGGATCAGAGGCCCAAACCCTAGCATTCGCCTAAAAATATTGAAACCTAACTATTGTGAAGGGACGCCATTTTTATACTTTTCATCTTTGTTTACTTTGAGAGATTGTGAGGAAAAGAATAAGTCCTAAGGGTAATGTTTGATTTGTGTTCGTACTATTTCTGATCGGCACTTTTGGTCGGATTTACTTTCTCGTACTTAGTAAGTTTTTAATATTGTTCTTATCATGAGTTCCTCAATTTATGGTGTTTGTTATTTTACATTCATGTCTAGCTAAGGTTTTATACTTGATCTGGGCAAGATAGTTAAGTGAATACTAAGGTATGAGAGGTCTAATTTGTGCTTGATAATTGCATGTATGTGTTCCCAATATATTAATGGACTTATTCAAATATGGTGTAATACGATTAAGGGGTTAATAGGCCGTTAATCACTTAAAACATATTAGATCACTAATGAATTGGGAAGTAGGAGTGTTTTCCATAACTTATCTCAATTAAGATCGATTAAAATTAGAGGAAGGTGTCTACCCTGCTGGGCTAGACGTGATGATTCCTTGTTGGGCCTTTCTAGTAGTTAATCTCCTTTGGCAAGAAACTGAACGATGACTCTGACAGAGGTATTGCCCAAGGTAGGGAGTCGGCGGTATGTCGCCAACTAAGTAAGGATAGGTTAGGGAAGGGTTTGTTAGGAGTCTGATGAGTAAAAAGGGATCTCAGCATTCAAGTCTTATAACCAACGATGCATGCATGTTATGAATATATTTGCACCAATCAAGCTAGAGTTTTCACTTAACAATCTCTTTGTCCAGATCAAGTCGTTTTTGTTATTGATCAAGTTATCTGTTTTCTTTTCAGTATTTATTTAAGTTCTCGAATTGGGCAGGAGAGCCCTAGTGACCAAGATACCAAAACCAAACTTTCTTTTTCAGGTGGAGGAGGTTTCAAGTGATAGTAACAATCAACTCCTTGTAGATCGACCCTGTACTTACTTGCTAACTATATAGCTATAAGGACAGGCTACAAATTCATTTTGAGAGTGCGAACGACAGTTTCGTCAATGGTACTCCAGGAAGAGCACGTGACATTCAGTGTCACAAGTGCAAAGAATAGGGACACTTTCAAGCCTAGTGTCCAAATCGCCAAGATCTTTTCATTACAGATCACAATGAGTAAGAATCAGCTAGCGAAGATAAACTCGATGATCCAGTGCAGTGGACGCCGAACAGCTCCAAGAAGAGTCCATTGGCTCCGAAGTTGAAGATGCAAAACTGAAACAGACTTACCCTAGTCTTGTTTCCATTCGAGCCTTGAGCCTTTTTCGCGAAGAGTAGAAGGACCAGCGAGAAAACATCTTCTACACTCGCTGTTCGGTTCAAGACAAGACATGCTCGATGATCATAGAGAGTGGAAGCATTGTAAATGTTAGTATGCAGTAGGGAAACTGAACCAGATTCCACAAAAGCATCTGAAGCCTTACCGTCTACAGTGGTTGTCTGATAGGGGCGAAATCAGAGTTGGATATCAGGCACATGTTACATTTTCAATTGATAGATATACTGTCACTGTTTTATGTGACGTCATCCCTATGGATGTGGCGCAAATTTTGCTTGATCGTCCTTGGCGGTTTGACAGGAAGGCGATACATGATGGATTCTCTAACACTTATGTTGTAACTAAAGATAGGCGGACCACCAGATTATGGCCATTAGTGCCTAAGGATGTTGTAGAAGACCAGAAGAGGATGCAAGATAAATTTCAAGAAGAATGGGAGAAGAAGATTGAGAACAAGGCTGTGACGTTATTTCCTAGCCCCACAATGAGTTCGGCCGACTCCAAGTCTTCCAAGGCAGCCTCTTCCACGCCTAAGGGATCCTTTAAGTCCGTTCATGATGCCACTCCATCGAGTTCTAGTGAAGCCAATTTAGATCTCGTTTTTCAGAAGAGATACCAAGTGGTCTTCCGCCTATTCGGGGAATAGAGCACCAGATTGACTTCCAGCCTGGCCCCATTCTTCCCAATAGGCCAGCTTATCGGACCAGCCCTGAGGAGACCAAAGAAATAGACAGACAAGTTCGGGAATTGTTGGAAAATAAGCAAATCAAAGAGAGCATGTCGCCATGTGCAGTTCCTATGATTCTTCTGCCAAAGAAGATAAATGAATGGCGTATGTGGATGGATTGCAGAGCTATCAATAAGATCACGGTAAAGTATCATTTTCCCATTCCCAGGTTAGATGATATGCTAGATGAGTTGTCTGGAGCTTCAGTATTTTCTAAGATTGATTTGCGTTCTGGTTATTTTCAAGTTAGAATGTTTGAAGGGGATGAGTGAAAAACAACATTTAAGACTAAGCATGGTTTGTATGAATGGCTTGTAATGCCTTTTGGACTTACTAATGCTCCTAGTACTTTTATGTGTCTGATGAATCATGTGTTGTGTGATTTTATTGGAAAGTATGTTGTTGTTTACTTTAATGATATTCTTATCTATAGTACTTGTGTTTCTGAGCATGTTAGACATCTTAGGCATGTTTTTGAGTTGTTGTGTTATGCTAAGTTGTATGCCAACCTGTCTAAGTGTTCTTTTTGCATGGATGAGGTTATTTTTCTTGGTTTTGTTTTTAGTAATCATAGTGTAGAGGTTGATAGAGCTAAGATGTGAGCCATTGAGGAATGGCCAACACCAAAGTCTAGTTATGATATTAGGTCTTTCCATGGGTTGCCAAGATTTTACCATCGCTTTGTGCATGATTTTTCAACTATTGCTGCACCATTGACTAAGTTGAGTAGGAAAAACAAGAAGTTTTAGTGAGGCAAAGCCTGCGAGCATGCTTTTAATCTATTAAAGTCGAAATTATGTAATGCTCCTTTGTTGGTTTTGTCTGATTTTTCTAAGACGTTCGAGATTGAGTGTGATGCCTTTGATATAGGCATTGGTGTTGTTTTGATGCAGGATAGGAAGTTGGTCGCCTATTTTAGTGAGAAGCTGAATGGAGCAGCCCTTAGGTACTCTGCGTACGATAAGGATTTGTATGCATTGAAGAGGTCTTTGGAGACTTGGCAGCATTATCTTAGGCCAAAGGAGTTCATGATTCACACTGATCACGAATCATTGAAGCACTTGAAAGGGCAGCAGAATCTGAATTCCTGACATGCCGGATGGGTTGAATTTATTGAATCCTTCCCATATGTGATTAAGTAAAGAAAGGTGAGGAGAATATGGTTGTTGATGCACTTTCTCGCATGTATACTTTATTTTCTGTGATGCATACCCAGTGCTTAGGGTTGGAGAATTTGAAGAGTTTTTATGCATCTGATTCTTATTTTGGTGATATTTTCGAGAAATGTCAGTCTAGGTCTAAATCTGTTGATTCCTTTTATGTGACTGATGGATTTCTATTTAAAGATGCGAAGTTATGTGTTCCTACTTGTTCCAAGCGAGATTTCCTTGTCTTAGAGTCTCATGCAGTTGGTGTGATGGGTCATTTGTATGTTGCTAAGACTTTGAATTTCTTGCATGAATATTTTTATTGGCCTCGCATGAAGAGAGATGTAGAGAGAATTTGTGCTAGATGTATTACATGTAGAAAGGCTAAATCTAGTTCTAGTCTATTTGGTTTGTACACTGCTTTGTCTGCACCATCTGCACCTTGCATTGACATTTCGATGGATTTTATTCTTGGTTTGTTTAGGTCTAAGTCTGGCAAGGATTCTGTGTTTGTGGTTGTAGATAATTTTTCCAAAATATCTCATTTCATTACATGCAGACAAACTGATGATGTTGTTAATATTGCTAATCTGTTCTTCCGTGAAGTAGTTAGACTACATGGCATACCTAGGAACTATTGTGTTAGATAGGGATTCTAAGTTCTTGGGACATTTTTGGCGTGTTCTTTAAGGAAAAGTAGGTACTAAACTTTTATATTCTGCTGCATGTCATCCTCAGACTTATGGTTAGACTGAAGTGTTAATAGGAATTTAGGTACCTTACTTCGTGCCTTAGTGAAGAATAATTTGAAGTCATGGGAAGATTGCTTACCTTTTGCTGAGTTTGCTTATAACCGTGTTGTGTATTCTTCCACTAATATGTCTCCATTTGAGGTTGTGTATGGTTTTAATCCTCTTACTCCTACAGATCTTATTCCATTACCTATTGATCATTTTTCAAGTTTGCAAGGTTCTCGTGGAGCTGAACAAGTTCAAGAGATGCATACGAAGGTTAAGCACAGGATCGAGCTCCAAGGTGAGAAAAATGCAACCAATGCTAATGCACATCGCAAGCAAGTGTTGTTTTAACCCGATGATAAGGTTTGGCTTCACTTCAACCTACGACATTTTCCTAATCTAAGAAAATCGAAGCTAATGCCTCATGGAGATGGACCATTTACTGTGATTGCTCGAGTTACTGATAATGCATACTGCATTGATCTTTGAAGTGAGTATAAGTGTTTCCATACATTTAATGTTTCTGACTTATCTCTTTTTCCTGTAGATGATTTCGATGTTGAGCAGGAGCTAAATTCGAGGGTGAATTCTTTTTAGCAGGGGGGAATGATGAGCCGGGCTCTAGAACAGATGAATCAAACCCGGAGTTGCAGCTGAGAGGTCTAGTTACAAGATTAAGAGCCAAGAAGCTACAAGGCTATTTCCTGTGCATTATCCGGAAGAAACTGGAAGATGAAGATGGTGGAATTAAGAAGTCCAAGTTGGTGAACTTGACCAGTATCCAAGACTGATGATTATGATGAACCAAGTTTTAAACAAGTCGTTTTGGTTCGAAAATTGGGCTTTTTTAATTCAGTTGTTTTATGTTTTATTATAATTGGACTCAGACTTTGTATTACTTAATTTAATTATTTAAGTTAAGTAGTAAGCCCAGTAATTAGTATTTATTCAATTTAATTAGTAGCCCAATTGTCACGACATATTCGGTGACAAATTAGCCCAAGTCCTTAGTTAGGCCTAGTTCGAAATATTCAAGGCTTGCGCTTGCCCTTGATTATTTTTGAACCCTAAGCTCTAGTATTTATGTCTTTGAAAAACACTATTCGCGGCAGACTTGTTTGAATTAAAAAGCAATTTATGCTATTCACTTGTTTTAATAAAATACATTCGGTTCTTGGTAGAGTTTGTTGTTGGAATATTCAAGCTTGAAACCATTTGATTCATTCATGCTATCCAGTAGTATCCGGATTTTTCAAGCCATCGAAGAATACTCCATAGGCGCTTTTCGGATTCGTGCTGATTCGGGGTTCGTTTTGGGTAAGCTTCACAATCCTATTTTCATTTTCATCATCACCACCTCATTCCTTACCCTCACAGCCTTCATACACATCCCATACCCTCCATAGTAATATCATCTTCGCCGATATAGCCTCCGAAGTCCAATTTCCAACCACATAAATCGATCGAGCCAAATACAAACCCTAATAGCATGAAAATTAACCACCTTGCCGATTACAAACCACTCGTGCGAATATGCTAAATTTTTAATATGTGGTTCTTGACTTCAATTGATAACTTGTACGAAAATTTGAGCTTAATCAAAATTGGTTTGCTATAGTTTCCAATCGAGTTTTCTTTTAGTGTTTTTAATCGTTAGTTTTGGCATTGTTTTGTGTCTTATTTGTTTTCTTATTCAATTTTTGATTTAGATCAGTCGATTAGGTGTTTTAATCTATATTAGTTCAAAATTGGTTTGAATTGAATCAACCTTTTAGTTGACGTGTGTTCGAGTTATTACTTTCGTGCATTCATTAGCTGTATCACATGTCCTGCAATCAAAGCCTCTAGAGGCAAGTGAACAGCCACGTGTACCATGACAGTAATGAAAGTAGGAAAATTTAATAAAGGTTTTGATTCATCCCAAAACCCAATCGACCCCAACCGAGTAGATGAAGCCATCAATCTGAACTTGGCTAGAGCTCACTATTTGAGCATAGAAATTTTCATCTTTACAGGTTTCAAGCAGAAGAAGTCAGTCGGACTGTAGCTCAGTTGACTCCACAGTTGATCCATGCAGCTCAAGGATATCGAAAAAATATGATGAAGTTAGATGTTGCAAAGTCAAGAAATGAAGACCTTAAAGACGGAGAAACTAGATGAGTTGAAGGTCAAAATTCAAATATACTCAGAAGATCATGTCAGCCAATAAACTTTCCATAAATGGACCGACCAAGAGGATGTGCATAAAGCACGGGTCGCAGGTACCATTTTAGGAAATGTTGCAGAGTATGTGGTGTGCCATACTTTTGGCAGATGTCAAACGACTACTTCCAACGGCTTGTTTACCTCCCTCTGTATATATAGAGGTCTCCCCATTATAGAAGATTAGAGAGCAGATAAGAGAGCAACCATGCAAAGAAGAAGAAGCAAATTCTCTCTCACAAGAACTGTCGAGTTGAAGAACCAATAGAAGTAGAGTGTCAAGTCCTCCTCCCGTTCTTCCCATCTAGCCTCTCAAATACCCCAACTTTGATCAAGTCTAGATTTGTAATAGGTTCTTGCATAGATTCTAAGCAGACTCTCTCTTGCAGATTGAGTCTTTAAGCGTTAGGAAGAAGTCTCCATTGTTCTTAGTGTAGAAGGTTTCATAGTTGGAAAACCCTCCAACCCCCAAACCAAGACTTTTTTCTTGCCCGCACAAAAAACTATAGGCTGTACACTTTCCCAAAGAAAGTGTTGTAAGGTTTAGTTCGAACCCGCAAACCAAGTGGAACGTTTGATAAGCACGCGTAAGCTTATCTAGTGGATTAAATCCCCGAAAAGGAAGTGGTGGACGTAGGAGGTCGATCTCCGAACCACATTAAAATACTGTGTCATTTACTTTCAATATTTTATAGTCTGTTTTCTAACCAACTAAGACAGTTCAGGGAACTTGACCTTCCCTCAAAAGGTTTTTTGTTTCGTAACGAGTCAAAACCCCACCAACTTCTGCAAAGTTAGAAACTCTGGTTAAAACCTCAGTCAACTTTGATCTTGGCTGAGAGAAATGCTCTAGCTTTCCTTTTGAGTTGTCGAGCTAGCTCAACTGAAAAGTTCACCAAGAGTTGAAATCGATTATTGTTTAAAAATCCCTACTGGTGTATTCCCTCTACACCAGTTACTCGTTACCGGGACAATCAAGTGGTATTAGAGCAGTGGTCTGTTGACTCTTGTAATACCCCGATCTCCTGATTCTTAATTAATCATTCTAATTATAATTAAGTGTGCCTAAGTGCTTATTACAGGTGTTTATATGTGATTAAGTGCGAAGTTATGTGATAAAAAAAATTTGAGAAATAATTTCCATGTGAAATTACCAAAATGCCCCTGAAGGGCAAAAACGTAATTTTTTCATTTCGGTGATTCGAAACAAATATGCAAAGAGTTATATGTGCATTAGAATATGAAATTAAGTGTGTGTGCGAATCTCGGGAAATTCTGAGAAAGTTTATTTTATTTTGAATAGTAATTGCCGATGGGAAATTAGTGTCTTTTGAATCTAGAATTTATTCTAAGACCATTGATGCATGTTTGAGAATTTCTGAGTTCGTATGAGATGAGTTTGAATTTTATTTCTTAGAGAAATGAATATGAATAGTAATTTTTTTACGTTTCTTCGTTATTCGATATTTTGATCCGAAAATTGGATTTCTAGTAAAAATCAGATTTTTCTCCCCAATCAGCCGACATGGCTCTCCCTCTCTACTCAATATATTGAGCCCACTCTCACTCCCTCTCAAGTGTATTACACTCTCAAAACTCTCCCACTCTCACAACTCTCACTCTCCTTCACTCTCTCTCCCTGACGCCATTCTCCTCCCTCTCTCTCTCTCTCTCTCTCTCTCTCTCTCTCTCTCTCTCTCCCTTCTCTCTTTCGGTCACACACACATACACACATACATGAGTTCTCCTCCATGGAAGCTTAAGCTTCCAACTCCAAAATCTCCAAGGAGATCACCTCCAATCATCCAACGAATAAACCGATGAGGTAATCGTAACCCTCATGTCTTGGTGATCATTTTGAGACTAGGATTCACCCTCCTTTTTCTCTTCATTTTTTTCGGCAGCTTTCATGCCAAGGAGGAGGTTGATTCTAGCTTGATTTTGAGGTCTAGGAGTTGAAGTTCTACAAGGTTTGTTCATGAAAAACCAAAGTTTAAAACTTGATTTTTCTTCATTCCCCAAAACCGCTGATCAAGATGATGATGGAGAGCAAGTTTTAATTTTGTTTTTAAACATATTGTTCATGATCCTTGTATAATTATATGTATGTGAAAGTGAAGGAATAATCTTGCTTGTTTATTTCCTTATGTGTGCCGAAAATATAGGGATTTTTAGGAGTTTTTTAGTTGATGATTCTAGCATGAGTTTGATGATGGAAATAAGTTCTAAAAATTATTCTAAGAACTATGAGGTGATTAATTAGAAGAGAATAATTATTCCTCAAATTTCTCTTATGAAAACCGATGGGATTAAGTGTGAAAAATAAGAGTTTTGTTATGTTCTTCTTGATTGATGATTTGATGATGATAATGATGAATTTGTGTGTGGAAATACATGTTAAAATGTAGAGATAAAAAGTATGATTTTTTGCTAAATTCCTTGAGAGGGCCGAAATATATATATATATATATATATATATATATATAGGTATAAGGTTGATGATTTTATGATAATCTTGAGGACGATTATTGATGATTTATGCATAATATGTGATAAGGATGAAGAAGTGAATTAACCGGTTATTTTTATGAAAAATTTCGAACTATATGCTTAAAGAAAGTGGATAAATTTTTTGATGAACTTGATGATTTTTGTTAAGATTATAAGTTTTATTGATGACTTGAGCATGATTATTGAGTGATTGAGAAGTATAATTTTTTTCAAAATTTTCCTTGAAAAATTCGAATAAGAGGAGTGAGGAAATTGATGATTTTCGAAGCTTTGAAGTCTTGATTAAAAGTTTGATGTATGATAAATGAATTTGAGTATATTTGAGTTTACGTATTGAAAGAATTGTAGGAAGAAACTCGTTTGCCTAAAAATCTGAAAAATTCGAACGAAATGGGCATAAGAACTTGTGATTTTTCATGAACATGTGTTCTAGGTAATAAGATGAGTAGAGAATAGTACAATTAGAATTTTTCTAAGTAAGATAGAACTTGAAATTCATGAAAAAGATTAAGTATAAGAATTTTGAAATTGTGCAGAAAATTCTTGAGAAAAATCTGGAAAAATACCGATGAGATATGTTTTATATGATGATTCCAAGATGATATAGGGATTAAAACAAGTATGTTAGCCTTTTGAATTTCTGAATTCGAAGACCGTATGAAAAAGTTATGTCAAAACGAAGTTATTGTGCACTAAAAGTCGATTTTCTAAAATTAAAATAAAGTTAAGTGAAAATATGAGACAAATGAGCTTAAATAATTAAATCGAGCATGTTGAAACTTGAATCAAGTAAAAACAAATGGCAAAATTGCAAAAAAATACATTACCTTTTCTCAAATTCTCGTTTAAATCCCCACCTTTTAATTTTTGCAAAAAAATTCCTCACCTTTCATTCTTTCTCAATTGCATCCCTCCGGTCGATTTCCTAATTTCGTTGCTGATGTGGAAGGTGGTAAATCTTGCATGGCAAATCGGCGGAAAGAATGAAACGACGTAGTTTTTAAGTAAGGCCAAAACGTCGTCGTTTTGCTGTAAACAAACAGTTATATTTAGGATCTAGACATCGTACAAAAATCGAAGTTCAATTTTTGGGGTTTTCTCCTCTTCACCCCTTTGTATATTTCACGTTTCAATCGTTCATGGCTTCTTCGTCTTCGCACACGGGCTCAATGAATACATCGAATTCTGAACCTCAGAGGCTTTGAAAAGGTGCAAATCGTGCGGTAATGAAGCTCTTGAACTCCGTGGATAACCCTAAGATAATGGACGATGTATAGACCCTAAATATACGTGTTTATTTACAGCAAAACGACGAAGTTTTAGCCTTACTTAAACTACGTCGTTTCATTCTTGTAGCCGATTTGCCATGCAAGATTACCGCCTTCCACATCAGCAACGAAATTGGAAAAAATGATCGGAGGGAAGAAATTGAGAAAGAATGAAAGGTGATGATTTTGTTTTTGGTAAAAATTAAAAGGTGGGGATTTAAACGAAAATTTGATAAAAGGTGAGGTATTTTTTTGCAATTTAGCCAAAACCAACCCTTGTGCTTGAAAAGCAATAAAAGTCGAAGCTTAAGTGGAATTAAATTAGGGTTATTAAATTTTTAAATCGAGAGTTGAAATTGATTGAAGAATTGTTCGATTGGATTTATTTTAAGCTAATCGTAAAAGTTTAGGCATTTTTGGAACATGTGCACGTTTTACGAGAAAAATAATGCCTTACTTTATTCCGAAAACTTTTGAATGAGGTCTCGAATTTCAAATCCGATTCCATATTCGCATTCTTTGAATTTTTATAAGAGAAATAAAATTGTTTTCATTCAAAACCGAGAACTTAAATTTTTAAGTTAAAAATTCGAGCAGTACCGAGTCAGCATGAGACAGTGTTTTGAGTCTTGAATGAATTTCTGAATATGAAATTGAGTATGAATGAATATATGTGAATTGCTAGAATTTTTCTAAAATATTTTAAGAAGTTTGGAAAATTTTTCATTTTTTCGACTATTTATTTAAGTCGATCGTTTACCTATCTGTGAGTACTTGATTTGTGTTGTGACGACTTGAATGTGAATGAATCGTGTTTAAAGTGATTGAGATTTAATCTTGTAATTTTCTGAAGTCGTTTGATGTGTGAAATCGAGAAATTCCGAGTTTATGGAATGAATAGTGATTTCTCGATTTTGATTATTTGATTAAGTCTCAATTTGTCTGTTGTGCCAAGTTCTCTGAGTATGAATGTTCGAGTTTGAGGAAAGTTTGTTGGTATAGTACCGAGTAGAGTTAAGAGTCATGAATTTTGATTAGTCGAGTCGAGAAAAGTTAGAAAAACCCGAGTCAAATAGAAATCCGAGTAATCGAGTTTTGATTCCTTTTTCAATCGAGTGAAGGAGAGAGATGGAACGAGGTATTCCGAGCAAAACCACTGGTTGAGTGGAGTTCTGGAGTCCAGAAGTAAGGAGAGAGATGGAACGAGGTATTCCGAGCAAAACCACTGGATGACAGGTGGGCTTTCTAACTGAAACAAATCGATTAATGCGATATTATAAGTTATTATGATTGTCGTATTATGTGAGTTTTATATTAATTGACTTGCCAATGTTTGAGTTTTGTGTATGTTGCCATCTACTTGAGGAAAACGAATTCGGTCCTGTGTGAGACAGGATTTCTGCGTACACATAGAGGTGATCGTGTGCTTCCCTTTGGGTGAGCCGGTCACGGTGTTTGAGACGGAGGCCTACTTCTCAGAACCCATATTTGATTGTAGAACTAGTACATACATGTGTTATATATTGTTGTCTGCGCAGACATTTTCAAAAGTGAAATGATTTTTCTTGCATGCACAAGTTAACTGTTTTATAACTCTAACACTTGTGATACAACAAGAAAGGCAAGTTCAAGTATATAGCTCTATGGAGCAAGCTTTCAAATTTATTTTTGCATGTGTTCACTGAGTACGAAGTACTCAGCCCTGCATGTTATTTCTAAAATGTGCTGGTTAGCTCGGATGGTGATGGTGAAGTGTGCTTGGTGGCGTTCGATGTTTCGAGTTAAGAATTTTTTAAGCTTGGGTTATATGTCTTCTTACATATAACTTTGGGACTTGATGTAATATTCCACTGCAGCACCGATATTTATTTGTGTTTTAAATGCTTTCTACTCTGATATTTAATTAATGTGATCCATGCTCGACACTTTCTTTTGATATCCTCTCGAATCTTAACTAACAAACCTATTTCATTGAGTTTTGAAATGGTTCATCAATAGCAAGTTGATTAATTATTATCGCTTTCAATAAAGATTTCCTTGTATATGAGCATGTTCCCTTGAGAGTCTTGTTTATTCAGTTGTTTCATTCTTCACTGTCCAATGGATTTTGGTCATTTTTACACACTAGAATTCGGGCTGTGACATAGTGGTATTAGAGTAGCTCGTTTGCTCTAAGCTTAAACTTCTTTGAGAGTTAGAGTTTAGACTTGATTTTCTAGACTTATTTGAGTACACAACGAGCCAAGCACCTCATCCTATCTCATCTGGCAACCACGTACGAAATTTTTAAGAGCTTTTCGAGTTTTCAATTAATTCCGAATTATTCATTTATTGCTGTGTGCTTATTTAGAAGTAATAAGATTGATAAGTTGCCTGAAGAACTAGGATGCTTTAGAGTTCTCTCCCTTAATCATGCTTCGACATTCGAATTCGAAAAGATAAAACGATTGTGCGATCAATTACGTGACGTGGACTTACCTAGTGCCCTAAGATTAAAATCACCTCTGAGAGACAAAAACCAGATAGACGATGAAAGAAGTTGAGCAAGGGTGCGAGAGTACGAGCAAATGAGGAAGAATTATCATGAGACGATAAAAGAATTCGTAGCACGACATCACGGGTTTGAAAGATAGTGAAGTACCTCGACGTCAATGCTTTTGATGGAACAGTACATCTCATATGTTTTTCTGAAGAGTAGCACAAGTAAGCAACTTCTCCAGTGTCGACTTACATAGGACGTCAGTACCTTGAAGTCTACCTGGACAATGACTGCAACAAGTTTTATCGCCACAATCTCGAGTTAGTTCATCAGGGAGAATGCTTTGTCCCCTAAACATTCAACCCTCTACCCCAGTTTGAGCCAAATGGACTCAGTTCTAAGCCTTAATCTCAGGCCAACATCATCTCATTCCTTATTTCTCCTTTGCCTCGCCCGTGTTGAGTGCTAAGCTTTCAGTTCAGCAAATAATCGAGAGTTGTTTTTCTGATTAGTTTATTTTCCTCCAAACTTCTCAGCTAGCTCTGTAGCTATGCAGCCCAATGATTCGTACGATCCTTACCGATATTTTGCCTTCTTCGTACGATAAGTTAAAAGTATTCATATCTGCACTTACTCTTCCCTGAGAGTCATAACAAGGACTTCTGGGCCAAATCGCACCAAGAATAGTGATGACAACGAGCATTTCGAGCACTCCTTTACGGAAGCAACGATCGGCACAAGCCACCTCCAACTCCTTGCGAGCAGCTAATTTTGTTTTTAGTTTCCAGCCTTCAAGATGTCGTTTCAAGACCGAGTTAAGAGATAGAGTCAGAGCCCATCGAGAACATCAACGTATCTGCGTACCTCCTACGCAGCGATAACATCAATGAGACCCCTTTGTGGGATTACAAGAAGTTGAGGACACCGGAGTAGCTTACGAGGATGAATAGCAAGGCAGCAAGAGTTCACCATGGACAACCCTGTAACTGGTCTCAGACATCTCAAGGAGATACCAGCCGTCATCAAAAGAAAAGAAAATGAGAATCCAGAAGAGGATCCCGAAGAAGAGCCGAGAAAAGATGATGAAGATGAGAACTCAATCGAGAATAACGTTAAAGGATTCAGTTAACCTCTTCTTATTCGATGTTCGAGATGAATGTTGATGCCGAGTATAGTAGTCGAGTCAGATTTGAAGTACTAGCTCATGCCTCGTACGTTTTAAGAAATTTAGCACATCCAGTTGATGTTAGGATAAACCTTGGTGGTTTATATCCCCGTGTTAGTATAAGTCCTCAAAAGAGGTCATCATTCGATAATAGGAGAAAAGAGATCATTAGATCGTTAAAGGTCAGCCTTTGTGTTCTATGCCTGAGTTTGTTTAACCGAGTTAATTATGGAGTCCTCGAGTAGAATATTTGAGAGTGAACTGAACTTTGAGTTGATAGTCTAGTCTATTAAATCTTGGTTATTGACTGAATTCTTGAGTATGAGGTCCGAGAATAAGTTAAGAAAGAACTTGAGTTATTAGTTGAGTATATCATTAAATCTATGCCTGAGTTTGAGTTATTTAAATGGTCATTTGCGACACTATTTGAGAAAATGATTGTGAGTAAATGTTTGGATTTCAGTATTTGCATATATCTGAAAATTTTTATTTAGCCAAAGTTTGAGTTAATGATTATAAAATGCTTGAGTTATGATTGAGTACGCATGTGAGTGAATAATTGTTTAAGTGATTAAGTTGAAAAGAATTTTAGTGCAATTGCCTGAATATCTGTTTTGATTGAGAAAGTAATTGCTTCTGATAAATTTGTATATACATATTGAGTATTGCTTGAGAATTAGTAATCCTTTTAGTAAAAGAAATTTAAAAGTCGATGAGAGTTTAATTTGAGTTAGTTTCATTTTTGCGAATAGTTCCAAGTTCCCTAATTTTAGCATTCCTTTTGTATGCTTACGAGAAGAAGAAGAAACGTGAGAGACACTGAGGAATAGCAACGGGAGCCAACCCCCACCCTTTAAATTGACTAGATAATCGAAGAACATTTTCTACAACGAAATCCGCCGACATTTGTCGATGAAGACAGTCCTATCAAAGTTGAGGACTAGATTTGTTCTTTTGAGCGAATCTTTAAATTTTTTCGTTATAGAGACTGAGAACGTCTTAAGCACATGGCGTATTAGTCAAAGAGAGCCGCCGACTACTGGTGGGAAGCCGTTAGAGGACGAATCTTTCCGAGGAGTCCGAAAGCACGAGTTGAGGGTAATTCAAGAAAGCCTTATTTTAGCAATACGTATCGAGGAGTTATCAAGAGCGAAAAGCGAATGACTTCACGAGTTTGAGACGAGGAAAAGAAGAATGATAGTAGCCGAGTGCGATCGTGAGCTTTGTGAGTTAGCTCGTTTTGCCACGACAAGGTGGATACGGACGAGAAGATGTGCATTTGTTTTGCGCTATTTTAAGACATGATATTCGAGTAAGTTCCTGCAAGTCAAAGTGGTCTAACTTCTGCCGAAATTTAAATCAAACCCTTGACGTGAAATTGGCCATGCCGATGAGAAGAGGATTGCATTCTTCAGTGCCTCCTTAATTTCAAGGACATATGACAAAAACCACAAACCCTCACCCTCTCCACGCGGTTAGCGAATAAAGAGAAAATAAAAGTGAAGTCGTGGAAATCACCCAAGTAATAGGATGTGGCATTCAGCACTAGCCGCAACAGAAGAAGCAACAACTTCCTTAGCACGAGTAACCGCGCAATCAGAACATTATCGCGACAAAGTAGAAAGTCGAAAATGAGTACCAAGGAAGATCTCACAAGTGTGATCAAGCGACGAGGTGTGCCAAGTTAATACTGGTACATCGCACTTCTTTTTAGCAAGTGTTTGCATAGATACCCTTGGCATAGTAAGAGAAGAGTCGAGTCAGGAGTTTAAAGTGTCGACCCTATTTGGGTAGGACTACGATAATTTCGTGCATTTGCTGGAATTTAGATATTAAGTTAGAAGTCATAAGTTATCCACTAAGCCCTTGAATTAAAATTCAATATGGGTCATGGATAATTTAGTATGAATTAATTAATAAAAAAATTTACAACGATTAGATGCGATTAAAGGTAGATCCCATATCAACCCTGAGGAAAAGAGCTAACCGAAGTTCACAGTATAAAGAAGAGAAAGAAGAGGAGATTGCCAATGATTTCGGCTGTGAAAGAAGAAAAGTTGATGAAGAGGAAGGATACATTTGTGTAGCAGAATAAAGATGAAGGAGCAAGAGTCGAGTATCAGTGACGTAGTAGTAGTCAGAGAGTATGAGGATGATTTTCTAGAAGTTCTGCCGACATGCCCTCCGATAGGCGATTGAAGTTCACGATTGATTTAGAGCCGGAGCAGCCCCAGTTTCACATGCGCTGATGGCACCAAAGGAGCCTCAAGAGTGAAAGGTTCCATTATAAGAATTGTTGGATTTAGATTTCTTTCGACTGAGTGCAGCCCCTTGTGGAGCACCAATTCTGTGATGAAGACGAAAGACTATAGTCCGAGGATAGGCAATGATTGCCAAGAGCATATCAAGATTCCGCTTAAGAATAAGTATCTTTTGAAGAATAGAGGACCCTTTCTGATTAATTTAAGTAGTCAGTATTTTCTCCAAGATCAAGTTTGTGATCGTATTTAATGTAAATATTCTAGTAAAGCCGATTGTGGGAAGCCTCCCAGGATCATATTAGATAAGTTGAGAGTTGAAAAGTCGTATGCCAAATTCAGCGCGAGCAAATTCTAACCAAAAGATGCAAATTTTCTAGAACATGTAGTCTTTTCCGGAGGAGCCGATGGAATGAAAGTTGATTCAACAAAAGTAAAAACAATTTAAGATTGGAAATCACCAACCTCACTTCACGAAAATTTGTAATTTCTTGGGTGTAGCATGATGCAACTGGAAATTCATCAAAGATTTCTCCAAGAAAGTAAAGTTAATGACCGGTCAGTTAAAGAAAGATTTGAAGTTTAGTAGGACGAAAGAGTGCGAGGAAAGTTTCTAAGGTCTTTAATCGAAAGTTACCTCCGCTCCAGTGTTAGCCCTTCATGGAGTTCGACAGGACTACAAATGCATTGTTGAAAGGACTAGGTTGTGTCCTAATCCAAGATGGAAAAGTTAAAGCCTATGCTTGAAGGCAAAACAAACCTCATAGGCAGAAGTAGCCGAATCATGATTTGGAATTAGCAGCTTTAACGCATGCTTTAATGATATGAAGATATTATTTGTATGGAGTTGAGTGTGAAATCTTTTCATAACAAGAGTTTAGAATGCTTCTTCGAGCAGAAAGAATTAAGTATGAGACCGAGAAGATGACGTGAGTAAGTAAAGAATGATGACCATAAAATCTCCTAGTACCCAAAAAAGCTGATGAAGTGATTGATGCCCTAAGTAGAGAAAAAAGTCCTGAGTTAGGATTTATTCTTTCGGAAGAGAAAGAATTTATAGAGGAGTTAGAGAACACGAGAACAAAAGTTGTTTAGATTTTGATGTCGATGGAGCGGGAAATTGCATTTTGTAGTTGTCTAGACATGAGATCTCGAATTAGATCGCCAGGAAAAGATGATGAGTTGGAGAAAGTGAAGTTAAAGTCAGAAAGGAAGGAGTTCAAGATTTTTGAGAAGTGATTGTCAATGCTTGTCGTTCTATAGGAAAATTCATAGGCAAGTGACGAGGAGCTTAGAAAGGAAATTATGAGCAAAGCTCATGATACTCCTTACCCTAGAATTGGAAGTAATAGTCCTAGCAAGGAAGAATGAGACACAACGTGGTGAAGTTTGTAGAAGGATGTTTAGTGAGTGAGTGAGTGAAGTCTTTGCACCAGAGACCTTACGATCCGTTCCAAACATCTCCAATCCCGAAGTAGAAATGGGATAAATTTTTGTTATAAAGTTCATAGTGCGTTTACATAGAATTCTGAGTTCGATGACGTTAGATCGAGATTTCAAATTCTCCGCACGTTTTTGGAAAAGTTTTCAAGAAAAAGTTGGCAACGAGTTAGTTAAATGCGATTAGTACAAAGCTTTGTTTAGAAAGAAGTGTTGTTCTCCGCTTTTATTGAAGTGAAGTAGGCGAGAGAAAACCTATGAGACTTGAATGAGTTAAAGAGATGTTAGAATGTGTTCGTCAGATTTGAGAGAAAATAAGTGAAGTCGAGAGTCGACAAAGTCGTAATTTGATAACCGAAGATTAGAGTTAGAGTTTGCATTTACAGATAAAGTTTTTAGAAGGTGTTTCCTTCGAGAGAAATCCACCGTTTAAGCGTAAAAGAGAAGGTTTAAGTCGAGATATATTAGACCGTTCAAAATCCTAAGAAATGATTCATGTCGTTTCTTATAAGTTAGTACTGCCACCAAGTTGTGGCAATTAGTATAAAATTTTTTCACGCACCTTAGATGCGTAAGATCCGAAGCGTGTTGACCATCAAGAAGACGTGGCCCTTGAGCCAGATTCGAGTCGCGAGAAGAGACCCGAGGAGATTCTGGATCGTAAAATCCAGTAGTCAAAGACGAAGTTAATTCCTTTAAGTTAAGATTAAGTGGTGATACCATGATCTTTAAGATACGACGTGAGAATTAGGAGCTAAGTTAATCGAAAATTTTTCTCGAGTTATTTTCCTAAGATAAGCAAATTTCGGGACGAAATTTATTTAAGAGGGAGAGGATGTAATACCCCGATTTCTTGAGTCTTAATTTATCGTGCTAATTATGATTAAGTGTCCCTAAGTACTTATTAAAGGTGTTTATATGTGATTAAGTGCGAAGTTATGTGATAAAAAAATTTTGAGAAATAATTTTCCATGTGAAATTACCAAAATGCCCCTGAAGGGCAAAAATGTATTTTTCTCATTTCAGTGATTCGAAACAAAGATGTGAAGAGTTGTATGAGCATGATAATATGAAATTAAGTGTGTGTGCAAATTTCAGGAAATTCCGAGAAAGTTGATTTTATTATGAATAGTAACAACCGACGAGAATTCGCTATTCATCAATTACTTACGAATTTCGTCAAATTAGTGTCTTTTGAATCTAGAATTTATTCTAAGACCATTAGTGCATGTTTGAGACTTTTCTAAGTTCGTATGAGATGAGTTTGAATTTTATTTCTTTGAGAAACAAATATGAATAGTAATTTTTTTTACGTTTTCTTCGTTATTTGGAATTTTGATCCAAAAATTGGATTTCTAGTATTCTTCATTTATTTGGTGAAGAATGTGACGAGTTAGAGTGAATTTGGATGATGAGAAAGTGTCGTGGTGAGTTTTGAGTCGTTTGAGAGTCAATTGATTAAAGAGGGATGTTTTGTACCGGAAAATATTTTCTTCCAGGGATTTTTATCTGATAAAAATCAGATTTTCCTCCCCAATCAGCCGACATGGCTCTCCCTCACTCCTCAATATATTGAACCCACTCTCACTCCCTCTCAAGTGTATTACACTCTCCAAACTCTCCCACTCTCACAACTCTCACTCTCCTTCACTCTCTCTCCCTCACGCCATTCTCCTCCTTCTCTCTCTCTCTCTCCTTTCTCTCTTTCAGTCACACACATACACACATACATGAGTTCTCCTCAATGGAAGCTTAAGCTTCAAGCTCCAAAATCTCCAAGGAGATCACCTCCAATCATCCAACGAATAAACCGATGAGGTAATCGTAACCCTCATGTCTTGGTGATCATTTTGAGACTAGGATTCACCCTCTTTTGTCCCTTCATTTTTTCGGCAGATTTCATGCCAAGGAGTAGGTTAATTCTAGCTTGATTTTGAGGTCTAGGATTTGAAGTTCTACAAGGTTTGTTCCTGAAAAACCAAAATTTAAAACATGATTTTTCTTCCTTCCCCAAAACCGCCGATCAAGATGATGATGAAGAGCAAGTTTTAATTTTGTTTTTAAACATGTTGTTCATGATCCTTGTATAATTATATGTATGTGAAAATGAAGAAAAAATCTTGCTTGTGTATTTCTTTATGTGTGCCAAAAATATAGGGATTTTTAGGAGTTTTTTAGTTGATGATTCTAGCATGAGTTTGATGATGGAAATAAGTTCTAAAAATTAATCTAAGAACTATGAGGTGACTAATTAGAAGAGAAAAATTATTCCCCAAACTTCTCTTATGAAAACCGATGGGATTAAGTGTGAAAAATAAGAGTTTTGTTTTGTTCTTCTTGATTGATGATTTGATGATGATAATGATGAATTTGTGTGTGGAAATACATGTTCAAATGTAGAGATCAAAAGTATGATTTGTTTGCTAAATTCCTTGAGCATTCCAAAATATATATATAGGTATAAGGTTGATGATTTTGTTATAATCTTGAGGATTACGATAGAATGATGAGATTATTGATGATTTATGCATAATATGTGATAAGGATGAAGAAATTAATTAATTGATTATTTTCATGAAAAATTTCGAACTATATGCTTAAAGGAAGTGGATAAAACTTTTGATGAAATTGATGATTTTTGCTAAGATTAAGAGTTTTATTGATGATTTGAGCATGATTATTAAGTGATTGAGAAGCATAAACTTTTACAAAATTTTCCTTGAAAATTCCGAACAAGAGGAGTGAGGAAATTGATGATTTTCGAAGCTTTGAAGTCTTGATTGTAAGTTTGATATATGATAAATGAATTTAAGTATATTTTGAGTTTACGAATTGAAAGAATCGAAGAAAGAAACTCGTTTGCCTAAAAATGTTAAAAATTCGAACTAAATGGGCATAAGAACTTGTGATTTTTCATGATCATGGGTTCTAGGTAATAAGATGAGTAGAGAATAGTGAAATTAGAATTTTTCTAAGTAAGATATAACTTGAAATTCATGAAAAAGATTAAGTATAAGAATTTTGAAATTGAGCAGAAAATTCTTGAGAAAAATCTGGAAAAATGCCGATGAGATATGTATTAAATGATGATTCCAAGATGAAATTGAGATTAGAACAAGTATGTTAGCCTTTTGAATTTCTGAATTCGGAGACCGTATGAAGAAGTTATGCCAAAACGAAGTTTTCTAAAATTAAAATAAAGTTAAAGGAAAATATGAGACAACTGAGCTTAGATAATTAAATCGAGCATTTTGAAACTTGAATAATATAAAAACGAATCCTTAAGCTCGAAAAGGAACAAAAATATAAGCTTAAGTGGAATTAAATTAAGGGTTATTCGATTTATAAATCGAGAGTTGAAATTGATTGAAGAATCATTTGATTGGATTTATTTTAAGCTAATAGTAAAAGTTTAGTAATTTTTAGAAAATGTGCATGTTTTACGAGAAAAATAGTGCCTTACTTTATTCCGAAAATTTTATGAATGAGGTCTCGAATTTCAAATCCGATTTCATATTTGGATTCGTTGAATTTTTATAAGAGAAATAAAATTGTTTTCATTCAAAACCGAGAACTTAAAATTTTAAGTTAAAAGTTTGAGTTGTATTGAGTCAGCATGAGACATTGTTTTGAGTCTTGAATGAATTTCTGAATATGAAATTGAGTATGAATGAATATATGTGAATTGCTAGAATTTTTCATTTTCCGACTATTTATTTAAGTCGACCGTTTACTTATCTGTGAGTACTTGATTTGTGATGTGATGACTTGAATGTGAATGAATCATGTTTAATGTGATTGAGATTTAATCTCGTAATTTTCTGAAGTCGTTTGATGTGTGAAATCAAGAAATTCCGAGTTTATGGAATGAATAGTGATTTCTCGATTTTGATTATTTGATTAAGTCTCAATTTGTCTGTTGTGCTAAGTTCTTTGAGTATGAATGCTCGAGTCTGAGAAAAGTCTATTGGTATAGTACTCGAGTAGAGGTAAGAGTCGAGAAGTTTGATTAGTCGAGTCGAGAAAATTTAGAGAAACCCGAGTCAAGTAGATATCCTAGTAATCGAGTTTAGATTCCGTTTTCTATCGAGAAATAGAACTCGCCCTTTTAAGAATGTTATCCTTGAAGGAACGAGTGAAGTTCAATAGTAAGAAACGAGTGAAGTCCATAAGTAAGGAGCGAGACAGAATGAGGTATTTCGAAGAAAACCACCGGATGACAGGTGGGCTTTCTAACCGAAACAAATCGTTGAATGCGATATTATAAGATATTATGATTATCGTATTATGTGAGTTTTAAATTAATTGAGTTGCCAATGTTTGAGTTTTGTGCATGTTGTCATCTACTTGAGGAAAACGAATTTGGTCCTGTGAGAGACAGGATTTTTGTGTACACATAGAGGTGATTGTGTGCTTCCCTTTGGTTGAGCCGGTCACGATGTTTGAGAAGGAGGTCTACTTCTTAACACCCATATTTGATTGTAGAACTGGTACATACATGTGTTATATATTATTGTCTGCGCAGACATTTTCAAAAGTGAAATGATTTTTCTTGCATGCACAAGTTAACTGTTTTACAACTCTAACACTTGTGATGCAGCAAGAAAGGCAAGTTCAATTATATAGCTCTATTGAGCAAGCTTTCGAATTTATTTAGGCATGTGTTCACTGAGTACGAAGTACTCAGCCCTGCATGTTATTTCTAAAACGTCCAGGTTAGCTCGGATGATGATGGTGAAGTGTGCTTGGTCGCGTTCGATGTTTCGAGTCAAATTTTTTTTAAGCTTGAGTTATATGTCTTCATACATATAACTTTGGGACTTGATGTAATATTCCACTGCAACACCGATATTTATTCGTGTTTTAAATTCTTTCTACTCTGATATTTAATTAATGAGATCCATGCTCGACACTTTCTTTTGATATCCTCTCGACTCTTAACTAACAAACCTATTTCATTGAGTTTTGAAATGGTTCATCGATAACAAGTTGATTAACTGTTATAGCTTTCAATAAAGATTTTCTTGTAAATGAGCATGTTCCCTTGTGAGTCATGTTTATTTTGTTGTTTCATTCTGCACTGTCCGATGGATTTTAGTCATTTTTACACACTAGAATTCGGGCTATGACAACTCTGGTTCACGAGGCGTGAGTCAAGTTTTTTCAGTTGTCAACTGAACAGATCTTTTGAAAACCCCCTTAGTGCATTCTGCTGCGTTTGTACTTTTTTCTCTCATTTGCGTGTGCAGGAATCATGAACCTGACGTTTCTAGGAAGCTCACCGGAGTCCACCGTGGATGATTACTCTACGTGGAAGTTTCGACTGAAGATGGCGCTGACCACCAAACATCATCGGATGTGGGAGACCATCATTGAAGGACCTATCCGATTGACTCAGTCAGTCACAACTCTCTTCACTGCTCCAGAAGACGGAACTATGACCACCACGCTCGAGAATAAGGATCCAGAGCAGTATTCTAAGGAGGAAAGAGATATAGCCCAACTGGATGATATTTCTAAAAGCATCATCTCATCCACAGTTGGGAAAGCCTTCCTCCCGAAGATCATCTTATGTGAGACTGCCAAGGTGATGTGGGAAGCATTAGCTTCACTCTGTGAAGGCTCTGTCGAAATCAAGGAGAACAACTTCACCTTGGCTTGTCAGAAGTACGAGAACTTCACTCAGCTCGACAACGAGTCCATTGATAAAATGGAGCTCAAAGCCCAGAGGTAATTATGGACATCGAGAGTATCAAAAAAAGGAAGTAATCTCAATGCGAGATGAACTTGAAAGTTCTCTCTACACTCGGTAAAGATTGGGCGGTTTACCGAGTAGTCCGTTAGAATCAGAGCGACCTCAGTTGGATGAAGATTGAGAAGTTATTTTCCATGTTCAAGATGAATGAGTATGATATCCTCCGACTGAAGCAGTCCAAGTTTCAGAAATCCAACACAATAGAACAAGGCTTATCGACCAAGCAAATGGCATTACGAGTTGAATCGGGTTGATCCAAGTTCGCTAGACCATCCAGGTCAGCTGACTCATTAACCAGAGATCCACCGAGTCGAGCTGACTATAGAAGAAGATCGAGAAAGTGTCGAAGTAGCTTGAAGAGATGAATGATAAGCTGGATAGATTCAGGAGAAACAACAAGAGCACGTGGGGCTCTTCCGAAACTCCCTCTAAATCTCAAGGCGAAGGTTACTTCGAATGTGGGAAACTAGGACATTTCAAAGCCGATTGTCCTGACCTCTCCAGAAAAGATCGAGATTCCCTCCGAGGAAAGGATAAGGAGAATTCCAAGACCATGATCGTTGATGAAGAAGTTGAAAACACTGATGTCTACACTGACTCCGAAGGAGAAGACGTGAACTCTCCATCAAGCTTCGGTGGAAAGGACGTGTGTCTGATGGCACTCCCTAAAGAGTCGATGATGAAGCTACAGTTTGCACTTCGTGCAAATAAAATTTGTAACTTTTGTGCCCACAGTAGGCGATAACCAGCAGTAATCAGGATCAAACCTAAGGGAATTGATGTAGTCTCTCTCCACGTAACCGGTGTCTCAACAAAGGGATTTTGTCTGCACTCACTTGTATTGATCAACAAGCACTGAAAAGTATAACTGAAACTAAAAGTAGATTTGAACAATAACGAAAAGGACTTGGACTAGATTTTGAATCAATGAATATTAATACTTTACTCGATCATGGGCTAAACGATATTCAATCGCACGCCTTTACTATTCAGTTTAAAGAGTAAATTAATTCATGCCCTATAGTCACGAAGTCACGGCTAAGAATATTTTACCCTTATATCTATCCCTTTAAATTTGAGTATGCCAGAGACACTCTAAACAAAACTTCTTCTTTGATTAAGACACCTACGAAGACCCTTCAACATTAATCAAGGAGCATTAATTTCTTTTAGACCCAAATTAGCCAAGAGGTGCCTAAGCATCGACTGCTCTCCAATACTTAATATCTATTTGGGCATAAGAGACACTCTCGTGTTGACCCCGGCTCTATTGGTGATCTAGACGCCTTAACTTATTGGTGATCAAGTAATTAGTTATCTTGGCCAAATCTAATATTACGC
This sequence comes from Schizonepeta tenuifolia, assembly GCA_029490685.1. Classification (NCBI taxonomy): domain Eukaryota; kingdom Viridiplantae; phylum Streptophyta; class Magnoliopsida; order Lamiales; family Lamiaceae; genus Schizonepeta; species Schizonepeta tenuifolia. The sequence continues at coordinate 58,393,656 of CM055956.1, forward strand.
CCTAATTATTCCGGGAATAAAAACACACAATTTAATTTAAATGCTTAGGCCTCACGAGGAGTCAAGTACTAACATTCACATCATCTAATCCAATCCAAGTTTAAGAAATTAGATAGACATGATTTTAAACATAAATAAAACAAAAGAAGTAAAGGTAAGCATGATTGAAACTAAAATAAGAACTATATTACCCAACAACAAAGTTGATCGTGTCTTGGCCAGAATGCCATCAGAAAACAAAAGAAATAAACTAAAAATAGAATTTAAGCTTTGTCTGTAGGACTTGTTTTTCTCCTTTCCAAACTCTCAAAACAAAAGACGTGAACTAAAGATTATCGATCATATCCCTTTTACAGAAGAGATGCAACCATATATTTGGGCTTCGAGGAGAGGTAAGGTGGTTCCCTTCATGGGTTGGACTCCTTCCTTCTTTAGGCCTTGAATCCTTCTTTGGCAACTTTCCTTCTCCTTATTGAATTCGGGTTTGACCGGTCTCATCATGATAAGGATGGAAGTTTCCTTACTTATCTCTTCCTTGGAGATCAACATTCTTCTGCCTTAGCCACGTCTGCATCTGTCTTGCCCTCAACGCGCACAAATTTGGGTACTCTGCTACTTTGGCCATAATATTATAGGGAGGTACTCCTTCACCTGTAGTTTAGTCAAGATATGTCTCTTCATTCCCTGCTGCAGACTTCAGCCTTATGCCCATATTGCATCGTATCATTGCCCAATGCCAGAAAAGGAGTTTTCCGCCAGATTATGCCCATAATCGCACCTGTTCTGCCCTGCACCCACTTTCTCCTACTTGTGTCCTCCCAGACATATAAACACTTGAAAACGACGCAAAAGACACAACAAAAAGACACGAAAAATGAACACAAATATGGGTTCATAACACCCACACACTTTAATCATGCTTGTCCTCAAGTGTGTAGTTGCAACTTTCCCAAGACTCAAAACACGGAAAAGACAAAATAAAAACACAGACTCCACACAAGTTCAGCAAATCGTAGTCATTGGTCAAAACAAGTAATCATAAATATAGATCAAGTAATGCCATCAAATAGGTCAAGAGAGAATCAATGAGCAATTAGGATATTCCTCACAGCACTCTTCTCTCAAGTGTATTGGGCTAAGTGTTTCGCTTTTGTCCAATATTAACTTAACTTTTCATAGGCTTGCCTGCCTTCTACATTCTCATGATCTAAACACTTATCATTAGGACTTTTATTGGGCTATAATGGGGCTTAAGGCAAAAGGTAAGGAATATTTAGGAACTGGATATGATCTATACGAACTCAGTTCTGGGCAAAGTCTGCTCCTGATTCTTCAATCTCATTCCAATATCTTCGGGCGTTAGCACACACTTATTTTCCTAGAACTCTTTTTTTTACTTTTATTATTATTTTTATATTTTTTTTTCTTTTTTTTAACAACACCTCAACTAGGTGTTTAGCCCAAGATAGTGTACCCCTTGCCCTCATTTCATCCCTCATCTTCTCTAAACCTGAGTTCTCATGTCCATGACGGGTATAATTTTCAGGTTTAATTTAAGTGTATAGAAAGAATTTATTTCAAGCTCGAGGGGCTAGTCAAAGGATAAACTTAGGGTAAGTCTTTTTAAGCTCTGGGCTAAATGAACAAAAATATGCCTAAATCATATATGTGTGTTGGTCAAGTTAATTAAGCTCAAAGAGAATGCAGGCAAGTTCTAGATCATCAAGTCTCATGGTCATATCTCACACAAGAAAGAAAAAAATACTGCATATAAATGTACAGCAATTTAAGGCTCAAATCCTCATAAGGTAGCTCACAGATTCATTCCATCCTACCTATCTACATATAGCACACTCAATCATAGCATAAATTCATACTTGACCGTGGCCTAGACTCTAATCATGTTGATCAAAAGACTCAATCAAGCAAAACACTTTGATGCAACAACGACCCTCACCCACACACTTTGCTTAGAGCAAAGTAAGTAAGGTGGTGATGAAGTCACAAACACAAGACAGACTTAAACAAATAATAATGATCCCACCCACACACATTGCTTTGAGCAAAGTGAGTGAAGTCATGACCAACAAACACACAAAATCTGAAAACAAAAAAAACTTTAACAAAACTTAAAAACCTAAACTAAAACACAAACATGGGAGGAAACAAATCAAGAAAAAGATTCAGGTGGGTACCTAAAATTTTTGTGGGCAAAGTAGGCACATTGTCCGTCGAGTAACTCCTTCAACATCTTCTCCATATGCTCCATTCGGGACACATCCTCCTCAACTTCGGGCTCGGCAGCAGCAACTTTTCCTTTGGCAATGGCAGGCTTCACCTCCTTAACAACTTTGGTCTCAACATCCTCACCCTTAGGCAGGTAGTCAATGAATACTACCTTGCCCAAGGGCTCTTCTCGGATATCCTTCATCCGCTTCAATGCCTCCAAATCGAGGTACTCTTCTTTCATCAGCTTGAGGTGAGAGATCTTCTCCATTAAAAATTCTTGGGCATAAACTGTGATCCAATGCCCACAGGAGTAGCGCTGCCCAGGCTTGGTGATAACTGCCTTGATGTGCTCCACCAAAAACGACCCAAAGTTGAGTCTGACCTTGTTCTTCATTGCCTAAAGGATGTAGAGCTTCTTATTGGCCACAGAGTTGCCACTATCCGACTTGCCATAAAGATTGTAGGCAAGTCTGCATGACAAATCGTGAGGGCATGACTCTTAAATTGATGAACTGCTTATACTCATTGCCCAACAACTTGAACTTAATGGCCATAGGCCACTCTCCGGATGGATAATCACCTTTACATCCTTGTACATCTCCCGAACCAGATCCTCATAGACTACCATTGGCCACTCCAAAAACCTACCCCATCCTATGCTCTCAAATAGTTCATTGACCTCCTCCCAAACCCCCAATTCTTTGTACAGAGCCACATCCAAACACCCTTGGATTCGTCATCCCCCTTGAAATGCTAGGTTTTAACGGCTGAATAGATTTCTTCTTCCTCGTTGTGCTCACGACAGCCTACTTCTTGCCCTTAAACATACTTATCGAAGTTGTCCGTAGTAGATCCCCCTTGCCGAGTTGAACCGGCATCAGAGGCCACTGCTTTGGCCTTCTTCAATGTAGTAGTGACGAAGCTGTCATTTGCACTTCGTGCAAATAAAATTTGTAACTCCTATGCCCACAGTAGGCGATAACCAATGGTAAGTAGGGTTGTACCCAAGGGAATTTGTGTAGTCTCTTTTCCACATAATCGGTGTCACTAAAAGGGTTTTGGTCTTCACTCACTTGTCTTGGCCAACGAGCACTGAAAACTATAACTGAAACTTAAGTAGATTTGATTAATAACAAAAAGGACTTGGACTAGATTTCGAATCAATGAACATTAATGCTTTTACTCAATCATGGGCACAATGATATTCGATCGCACACCTTTACAATTCAGTTTAAAGAGTAAATTAATTCATGCCTTATGGTCACGAAGTCACGGCTAAGAATACTTTACCCTTATCTCTATCCCTTGAAATTTGAGTATGCCAGAGACACTCTACAAAAAATTCCTTTCTTGATCACCACACCCACAAAGACCCTTCAGCAGATGTATTTCCCAAGGAGCATTCATTTCTTTCGTACCCAAATTAGCCAAGAGATGCATAAGGCATCAACTGTTGTCCAATACTTAATATCTATTGTAGCACAAGATACACTCTCATATTGACCTCGACTCTATTGGTGATCTAAACTCCTTAACTTATTGGTGATCAAGCAATTAGTTATCTTGCCCAAATCTAATATTAAACCCTAAGTATTTCGGGAATAAAAGAACACTATTTAATTTAAATATTTAGGCCTCACGAGTAATCAAAGTACTAATATTCACATCATCTAATCCAATCCAAGTATAAGAAATTACCTAGACATGAATTTAAACGAAAGCAAAACAAAAAAAGGTAAACATGATTAAAACTAAAACAAGAACTATATTACCCAACAACAAAGTAGATCGTGTCTTGGCCAGAAGGCCCAGAACTCGAACAGAAAACTAAAACTAACGCAAAAATAAAACTTTGCCTGTAGGACTATTTTTTTCTCCTCTCCAAACTCTCAAGAAATTAAAGACGTACAAGGGTTGTTAAATCACAGAAAGAAATGCAACAATATATATAGGCGTTGAAGAGAGGTAGGGCGGTTCCTTTCATGGGTTGGACTCCTTCCTTCTTAGGCCATGTTTCCTTCTTTGGCTCAGCATCGAATTTCTTTCCTTCTCCTTGTTGAATTTGGCTTTGACAGGTCTCACCATGATAAGGATGGAGGTTTCATGTTCTTCCTTGGATATCAAGTAATATCAGCTGCCTACTACTACATTCTTCTGCCTTGGTCACGTCGACATCAGTCTTGCCCTCAATGCGCATTAGTCTGGTTACTCTGCTGCTTTGGCCAAAAGATTATGAGAAGGTACTCCTTCACCAATAGCTTGCTCAAGATATGTCTATTCATTCCTAGCTACAGACTTCAGCCCTATGCCAATATTGCATTATATCGTTGCGCAACGCCAGAAAAGCAGTTTTCCGCCAGATTATGCCCACAATCGCATCTGTTATGCCATGCACCCACTTCCTCCTACTTGTGTCCTCCTAGACACATAAAGACTAAAAAACGACGCAAAAGACACAACAAAAATACACAAAAAATGAACACAAATATGGGTTCATCACACCCACACACTTTAATCACTCTTGTCCTCAAGTGTGTAGTTGCAACTTGCCCAAAACTCAAAAAACAAAAACACAGACACAACACAAGTTCAACATATCATAGTCATTGGTCAAAACGAGTAATCATAAATGTAGATCAAGTAATGCCATCAAATAGGTCAAGATAGAATCAATGAGCAAATAAGACATTCCTCACATCACTCTTCTCTCAAGTGTATTGGGCTAAGTGTTTACGCTCATGACCAATATTAACTTGACTTTCCATAGGCTTGCCTGCCTTCTACATTCTCATGATCTAAACACTTATCAATAGAACTTTTGTTGGGTTATAATGGGGATTAAAGCAAAAGGTAAGGAATATTTAGGAACTGGCTATGGTCAATTCGAACTCATTCTAGGCAAAGTCTGCTCCAGTTTCTTCATTCCCATTCCAATAACTTCGGGCCTTAGCACACACTTATTTTTTCTAAGATTTTTTTTATATATATTTTTTTTCCTTTCAATATTTTTTTCTTTTTTTTTCTTTTTTTTTACAACACCTCAACTAAGTATTTAGCCCAAGATAGTGTATCCCTTTGCCCTTCTTTCATCCTTCATCTTCTCTAAACCTGAATTCTCATGACCGGGACGACTATAATTTTTCAGGCTAGTTTAAGTGTATAGAAAGAATTAATAGCAAGCTCGAGGGGGCTTGTTAAAGGAAAAACATAGGGTAAGACGTTTTAGGCTCAGAGCTAAATGAACCAAAACATGCCTAAATCATCTAAGTGCATTGATCAAATTAACTAAGCTCAAAGGAGAATGCACACAAGTTCTAGATCATCAAGTCTCATGGTCATATCTCACAAGAAAAAAACAATACTGCATATAAATGTACAACAATTAAAAGCTCAAATCCTCTGAAGGTAGCTCATAGATTCATTCCGTCCTACCTATCTACATGCGCCATACTCAATCATAGCATAAAATCATACTTGACCTTGACATACACTCTAAACATGCTGACCAACAGACTCAATTTAAACAGAAAACTTTGACACAACAACGACGCCCACCCACACACTTTACTTTGGGCAAAGTGGGTAAGGTGGTGGTCAAGACACAAACACAAAATAGACTCAAACTAATAACAATGACCCCACCCACACATTTTGCTTTGAGCAAAGTGGGTGAAGTCATGACCAACAAACAAATAAACTTGAGAAGGAAATTCGAATGCCTTCACTACACAATTTGCATAGCAAATTTTGGGTTAAGTCAATATCCTAACCTCCTCGACCAACATACATACAAAAATTTAAAAAGAAAGAATATTTTAACAAAATTTAAAGACCTAAACTAAAACACTTAACAAGAGGAAACAATTTAAAAGAAAAATTTAGGTGGGTACCTGAAATTTTGGTGGGTAAAGTAGGCATGTCGTCCGTCGAGTAACTCCTTCAACATCTTCTCCATATGTTCTATCCTTGGCATATCCTTCTCAACATCGGGTTCCACAGCAGCAACTTTTCCTTTGGCAATGGCAGGCTTCACCTCCTTAGCAGCCTTGGTCTCAACCCCCTTACCCTTAGGCAGGTAGTCAATGAATACTACCTTGCCCATGGGGTCGTCTCAGATATCCTTCATCCGCTTCAATGCCTCAAAATCGAGGTGCTCTTCCTTTATCGGCTTGAGGTGAGAGATCTTCTCCATTAAGTCCATATCCTGGGTATAGATTGTGATCCAATGCCCACAGGAGTAATGCTGCCCCAGCTTAATGATAAGTGCCTTAATGTGCTCCACCAAAAAATAACCCAAAGTTGAGTCTCACATTGTTCTTCATTGCCCAAAGGATGTAGATCTCCATGTTGGCCACATGTGCCACTATCCGACTTGCCATTAAGATTGTAGGCGAGTATGAGATGACAGTTCCTGAGGGCATGACTCTTAAGCTGGTGCCCTTTCTTTGCTTGCGACTTGTATGAATCTCCATTTCCTATCTCCATCCATGCTGCCTTCCATTCTTCCTGCTCATAACCCGGAACCCCACGCTCCACATTCTTGTACTCCGGCTTCTGAGTATCCTTCACACCTATCATGCCCAACAGCTAATTCATCTCGTTGATGGACTGTTTATACTCACTGCCCAACATCTTGAACTGAATGGCCATAGGCCTACTCTCCGGTTGGATGATAACCTTCACATCTTTGTACTTCTCCCTAACTAATTCCTCGTAGACCACGACTGGCCACTCCAAAAACCTACCCTATCCTATGCCCTCGAACAACTCCTTGACCTCATCCTAAACCCCCAATTCTTTGTTTAGGGCCACGTCCAACACCTTTGGATTCGACATCCCCTTTATAATGCTCAGGTTTGACGATTGGATGGGCTTCTTCTTCGTTATGCCCGCTAGAGCCTACTTCTTCTTCTTCGTTGTGCCCGCTAAAGCCTACTTCTTGTCGTTATGGCCCCTTTTCCTTCTTTGTTGGCCACAGACTGAGATTTGGCGGTTGACTCGGCAGTTGCAGACTTGTCCGTAGTAGATCCCCCTTGCCGAGTTGAATCGGCGTCAAAGACCACCGTTCTCTTCTTCTTTGATGGAGTAGCAGCAGAGACTTCCCCTTCTTCTGCTGCTCTCTTTTTTCCGTGTTAATTGCTTAATAGGCTCATCCTCGTGTTCTTCTTCATCCTCTTCTCTTTTTTTCTGTTCTTTCTCTGCCACAACACTCAAACCTCCCCCCACCAACTCGTTCTGCCTAGATTCTCCATCTCCTACTGCTGTAACATCTTCCAGCTCAAGTAGAGAATGATTCTCTCCTTCATTCAGTATCAACTCAACATCCTTCGGTGGTGGACTGGCGGCAGGCATGGAGGATTTGGTTGATAGGGTATCGAGTACTTGCTCCATAGGCGTATGATTTTTAGTTGTTAGCTTCGGCAATGACTGCTCAAGGTCAATATGTGTACCGGACAAAATTTTGTTAAGCTTGGTTTTGTTTCTGGTGGAAACCGTAATGAAGAATGGAGGTTTTAATGGTGAAAGAAAAAAAAAAGAGAAAAGAAGGGAAGCTGTAGAGTTGCGGTTGAATAATGAGGGAGAGTGAGGGGAAAACATGAATAATGGGTGTAATGGAGTGCAGCTTTTTAGGTTATGACACTACTGACACCATGATTTGACGGTTTCTTCCGATCTGTTGCCCAGCATCCCGCTTCATGCCCAATACCACTCGTACAACTCTCCTGTTTGCAGCAACTCCTTCTCTATCGCCCATAATAACCTGCACTATGCTCAACAAACAAACATGCAAAGAACAAACTCTATCCTAGGGTCAACACTAAGATACTAAACTGAATTTAAAATACTTAAAATAAATATTTTGTATTTTATATATTTTTATTTTTTTTTATATTTTCTTAATAAAAAAAAAGAAAAAAAAGAAAACATACCAGGTTACCTCCTGATCAGTGCCCCATTTAATCGTCTTGGGCACGACGTCAAGCATTCTGGCCATTACACCTCGTCGTCGTGGAATCTAGATGATCCCCCAACATCCTGCTTCTCTTGCCCATGATAGGCCTTAATCCTTTGCCCATTTACTTTGAAAATTTTCTCACTCTTGGGATCCTTAATCTCGACCGCTCAATTTAGGTATTGGGCTTGAACTTCGTATGGATCTACCCGATTACTAGAAAGCTTCACCGACTTAAGTCAGAACCTTTTCTAGTACAACAACACCTGTGATACGATCCTCGCCGGATTTGCAGACGTCGACGTGAAAAGTATACACCAAAGACCAAATCTGAATCGAATCGGATAAGATGGAATATCCCAAAACCTCTTAATGTAACCCACGAAATTAAATAGGTGAATAGAATTCCCTATAACCCAACATGATGTTGACGCAGCAACTCGGGGACGATGAATGATGCCACAGATGGGGATGGTGATCCGTTTGATAAGTCGATAAGAACATCACAGTGGCATACCGCTAATCCACTAGTTTGGTAAACGAACTGAAGAAGAGATAACCTCACAAAATATTATTCATTAAATCGTTATTTAATCCTGCCCTATAGACCTATTTATAGGGGTGGAATACAATAGAGTCCTACTCTAATAAGGAAAACAATTCCTTGAATAAAAAGAAACATAATCCTAATCTAACAAGGAAACAATTCCTTGAACAATAAAGAAACAAATCATGATCTAATAAAGAAACAAATCCTTAATCTAATAAAATATAAAACTACCAAAATAACTATAATAAATCCTTATTTTTGGCCTACAATAATTAAAAACGAAAATTAAAATAAATTAAATAAAATCTTCATATCTTTAATCTTGGATTGCATCATTCCCCTCCTCTTGAAAGGGATTTGTCCTCAAATCCAAAGCTTCAAACCTGCATCAAAAGAACAATATTTTTTTTTTCTTTTCTTTTTTTCTTTTTTTTCTTTTCTTTAAACAATAACAAATAAAAGATAGAGGTTCAGATCACCAAATAATACGATCCTCACCGGAGTTGTAGACGCCGATGTGAAAAGTATACACCTAAGATCAAATATGAACTGAACCGGATAAGATGATATATCCCAAAACCTCTTAATCTAACCCACGAAATGAAATAGGCGAATAGAATTCCCTATAACCCAATGTGATGTTGACGCAACAACTGAGGGACGATGAATAACCTATAAACGGGGATGGTTATCCGTTTGATAAGTCAATAAGAACATCATGGTGGCATACCGCCAATCTGAAGGACAGATAAACTCACAAAATATTATTCATCAAATCGTTATTTAATCTATGCCCTACTAGACCTATTTATGGGGGTGGAATATAATAAAGTCCTACTCTAATAAGGAAAACAATTCCTTGAATAAAAAGAAACATAATCTTAATCTAAAAACAATTCCTGAAACAATAAGGAAACAAAATCCTTAACCTAATAAAATATAAAACTATCAAAATAACTAATATAAAGCCTTATTTTTTGCCTACAATAATTAAAAATGAATATTAAAATAAAATAAATAAAATCTTCAGATCTTCAATCTTGGATTGCATTATTCGCCTCATCTTGAAAGGGATATATCCTCAAATCCAAAGCATCAAACCTGCATCAAAAGAACAATATTTCTTTTTCTTTTCCTTTTTTCTTATTTTTTTTACAAAAATAAATAAAAGATAGAGGTTCAGATCAGGCTCTGATACCAAATGATACAATCCTCGCCGAGATTACAGACGTCGACATGAAAAGTATACACCCAGACCAAATGCAAACTGAACCGGATAAGATGGAATATCCCAAAACCTCTTAATCTAACCGCTGAAATGAAATAAGCGAATAGAATTCCCTATAACCCAACGTGATGTTGACACAATAACTGGGGACGATGAATGACCCCACAAACGGGGATGTTGATCCATTTTATAAGTCGATAAGAACATCATGGTGGCATACCGCCAATCCTCTAGTTCGGTAAATGAACTGAAGGAGAGATAAACTCACAAAATATTATTCATCAAATCGTTATTTAATCCATACCCTACTCCTATTTATGGGGGTGGAATACAATAGAACCCTACTCTAATAAGGAAAACAATTCCTTGAATAAAAAGAAACATAATACTAATCTAATAAGGAAACAATTCCTTGAACAATAAGGAAACAAATCATAAACTAATAAGGAAACAAATCCTTAACCTAATAAAATATAAAACTAACAAAATAACTACAATTAATAAAGCCTTATTTTTAGCCTAGAATAATTAAAAACAAAAATTAAAATAATATAAGTAAAATCTTCAGATCTTCAATCTTGAATTGCATCAACCTATTGCCCAAAATCAAACTCTTTCTCCTTGATCAACAGGTCATGGGTTTTCTTCATATGCTCCTTGTACAAGCTAGAATTGTCATAGGCCTAAAGCCTTATCTCCTCCAACTCTTGAATTTCTAACTTCCTTGCCTCACCCACCTCATTCCAATCAAAATTCAACCGAGCTATTGCCCAATAGGCACGATGCTCGAGTTCAATAGGCATGTGACACCTCTTCCTATAAAGTATGCGATAAGGAGACATCCCAAATGGGGTCTTGGTGCAGTCCGATATGCCCATAACGCATCATTAAGGCGCATGCTCCAATGTTTCCTCGTGGTGCCCACAGACTTCATCAAGATGATCTTGATTATGTAATGGGACAACTTAACTTGCCCATAAGCTTGAGGATGGTAAGTAGTAGATACACGGTGATGAACTTCATACTTCTTGAACAGGGCAGTAATTTTAGCATTGCAAAAATGTGAGCCTTGGTCACTGATAATAGCTCGAGGCACACCAAACCTATTAAAAATTTAAGTTCTTAGAAAATTTGCAACCAACTTCGAATCACTGGTTTGCGATACTCGAGCTTCTACCCATTAAGACTCATAGTCCACCGTTCAAAGATTATATTGATTTCTACGAGACCTTGGCAAAGGGCCCATAAAGTCCATGGCCCATATATTAAATACCTCGACTGGGAGGATTGGCATCATGGGCATCTCATTCCTCCTTATTATATTTCCTTCCTTTTGACATCGATCACAGTTTTTCACCCGTTCATAATTGTCTTGGAACATCGTTGGCCAATAGAAACCAGACTCCAAAATCTTCCTTGCTATTCGCTGGTGCCTAAAGTGACCTCCACATTCCTTGTTATGATAGTGCTCCAATATTCTCTTTTGCTCATGGTCTTCAACACACCTTCTTATGATCTCTTCGGAACACTGTCTCCACAAATAAGATTCATTCCACACATAGTATCAACTTTCCGCCTTGAGCTTATTCCTTTGATATCTCTCATACACCGAAGGTATTGCCCCAGTTACCAAATAATTTACCAAATCAGCATACCATGGCTAGTCGTGGGCATACTCAAATGCTCATCGGGAAGCATCTACATGATTGGGTTCTTGTTCTCTACCTGGAGTATTCTGCTCAAGTGGTCAGCAACTTAGTTTCGGGCACCACTCTTATCCTTGATTTCCACATCGAATTCTTGTAGAAGAAGAATCAACCGCATCAGTCTTGGCTTAGTCTTCTTCTTGGTCATGAGGTACTTAAGTGCGGCATGGTCAGTATAGACCGTAGTCTTGCCCCCAAGAAAGAATGAAACTTCTCAAAGGCAAAAACCACGGCCAACAGCTCTTTCTCGGTAGTTGCATAGTTGCATTGGGCAACATTCAACATCTTTGAGGCATAGTAAACGACATATCTCTCATTCCCTCACTTTTGCCCAAACACAGCTCCCACAACAAAACCATTAGCATCGCACATGATCTTAAACGGCATACCCAGTCAGGGGGTTGTATGATTGGGGCTGTGATCAAGTTGTTCTTCTAAAAGTGGAATGCCTTCTTGCACTCCTCATCAAACTCCCAAGGTACATCATTCTGTAGCAACTTGGTCATGGGCTGAGCTATCTTGGCAAAATCCTTCACGAATCTTCGATAAAAATTGAGCATGCCCAAGGAACCCTCTAAATTGCTTGACATTGATGGGGTAAGGCAGCTTCCCTATGATGTCGATCTTGGCCTTATCAACTTCAATACCTCTTTCTGAAATAACATGCCCAAGGACTATCCCTTCCTTGACCATGAAATGGCACTTTTTCGTAGTTCAACACGAGACTCTTCTCAACATATCTCCTCATGACTCTCCCAAGATTCTTAAGATGTGAGTCAAAATCCTTCCCTTAGACTGTGAAATCATCCATGAACACTTCAATGCACTCCTCTAAAAGGTCAGAAAAGATATGCATCATACATCGCTGGAACATGCTCGGGCCATTGCATAATCTGAATGGCATCCTTCTATAGGCAAAGGTACCAAACCGACATGTGAAAGTCATCTTGCCCTGGTCCTCCTCAGCTACCCATATTTGCATATATCCTGAATATCCATCAAGAAAAGAATAATATTTGTTACCCGCTAGTCAATACACACCCTTCATCTAATCTGAAGTCTCATGGCCACCATCTCCTTTTTATCATTCTCGACCACCTGAATTCTTGACTTCTTGGGCACAACATGCACTGGAATCACCCATCGACTATCTGAAATGGGATAGATTATGCCCAAGTCCAAGAGTTTCAAGATCTCTTTCATGACCACTTCCTTCATGGTAGGGTTCAATCTTCTTTGTGGGTCTCTAAACCGAAACTGCATCTCCCTCGGGCAAGATGTGATGCATGCAATCTATGGGGCTTATGCCCTTGGTGTCGGCTAAAGTCCACCCAATTGCTTCCTTGTATTTGCCCAAAAGTTCACATACCTTCTCGTCCTCTTCGTTTGATAGTTCTGAATTGATAATCACGGACATGGTCTCATTCTCTCCAAAGTATGTGTGCATTAAGTTCTTGGGAAATGTCTTCAACTCAAGTTTCGGTGCCCGCTGCAGTAAAGGCAGTAACTTATCTTCAGGCTTAAATTCTGGAATGCAAAGTTGCTCAAAACTAGGATGCACATTGTCCTCGTTCCTCACATAACTCAATTCTTCTATCTCCTCCTGGTCAAGTTCTTCTTCAATATGCCAATCAAGAGTCTCATTCCCCCAATATTCTTCAACTACCTCATTGAACCAATCTTGTGGAAATTCTGACTCAACTTCGTCGTGGTCATCATCCTCTCGAAATTATTCTTCTTCATTTCCTTCTTCAATGTTATCCAGAGCATTAACCACTTTCAACTCCTCTTTGAGCAAGCAGAGACCATTCACAGTCTCGATTTCATCAAACCTGTTTTGCCTAAAACCATCAAACTCCACCACTTTTCCCGCTACTCCAACAGTTATCTTCCCAAACTCACAATCGATCTTAGTTCTTGCTATCCTCAAGAATGGTCTCCTGAGCAAAATCACAGGGTTCTTGGCCGCCTGTTTTTCCATATCCAACACATAGAAGTCAGTAGGATATATGAGATCTCCTACCTTGACCAAGACATCTTCTAAAATTCCATCAGGGTAGACCGTTGAAAGATCCGCTAATTGAATGACAACTCGTGTTAGAGCGAGTGGTCCAAACCTCATCTCATCGAACATAGCTTTGGGCATGATGTTGATCGATGCTCCTAGATCGAGCATTGCCCTTGGTATCATGGTCATGCCTATCGTGCATGGTATAGCAAACATCCCTGGATCTCTTTGTTTTATGGGCAAGTGTAGATTCATGATTGCTGAAACATTAGACATATGGAACTTGACATCATAAGGGTGTCTTTTCTTCTTTCTACACATCTCCCTCAAGAACTTGGCAAACTTAGGCATTGATCGTAATGCCACGAACAAAGGTAGGTTTATCTCAACTTTTCAAAAAAACTTGCAGCATTTTGTTCATCTCTTGTTGCTCTTTGTCATGCCCAAATCTCCTTGGATACGGTGGTGGTGGACCATTAAGCTTAGTGTTGGTCCTCTTGGCCAATAATATTGCTTCTCTTTCATCTTTAAGGGACTCGAGCAATGCCTCATCCTCTTTTGAACTAAAAATGGAACTCTCCTTGGCCAAGATGGCTGTTTTATGCTTAGCTTCCAACTAATGGTACATCTCATCCAAATCTCATGAACCCATCTTTGTCTCCTCTATCTTCTTAGGTTCCTCTGTCGGTACCTTGGGTACAACTTTAGGTACAGTTTTTCCACTCCTTATGGCCATAGCATTGACCTATTTCTTATTGATCTCCACTTGGGTAAGAAGTCTCCCACTCTTCTCCTCTACAAGCTTAGACAAAGTTTGTGTAATATGAGTCAATTGATCTTGAAGATTGTTAGACATCTCCCTACTTTCCATTTGAAAAGTTTCAAAATCCTTCTTGAAGCGATCAAGGGTGTCCTTCATAAATTCCACCTGGGGATGAACATATGGTTGTTACTGTTTTTGGGCAGGTTGCTGATGTGGAGGTGACACTTGATAATGGTTATTGCCATATCTCAAATTCTCATTCTAACGTTATCCCAAGTTATTGTTTTGCCCAAAACCGAATCTTTGTTGCCCAGGGACTCCTTGCTGATTCTGCCCTATCGCCTTGACTTCTTCTTCATCAATAAACCAATTGGGGCATCTGAGGTGATGTGGATCGAAGCTTGACACACTTCACACTTCTTAATAGCCTTCCTCACAACAACTTCTTTTCCATCCACTTTCCTGGTCAAAGCCTCCAGTTTATCATCCATTTTGGCCATAAATTCCTTCATAGTAATGACCAGAGCATCTTTGTTTCCACCATGATCATGGGAACCCCCTCTAGAGATATCATCCTCATCTCTTGATTGCTCAGCCATGGCAGCTATTTTTCTTGAACACCTCTGCTGGTGATTGATCGATAATTCCTCCTCCAGAGACAGCTATAATCCGCTTCCTTTCCGATGCTCGTAGTCCATGCATAAAATACTCAACAAGATCGATCTTCTCAATATGGTGTTGTGGGCATCGCGATAGCATTTTCTTGAATCTCTCGTAATACTCATATAGCGACTCATTAGCTCCATTCTTGACCGAACAAATTGCATTCCTTACACTTTGGATGCAACCAACAAAAAAATATTTGTCGAGGAATGCCTGTTGCATTTTCTTCCATTTATCCATACTTTCCTTGGGTAAGGTATAAAGCTACTCATGTGCCCCATGAAGTAGCGAAAAAGGGAATGTGAGCAACCTTACATAATCTTCAAATCTCTCATGAGGGTTAGTGACCCTAACGGTGCTGCATGCCATCTCAAATTCTCAAGGTGAGTCTGTGGATCTTCTCCTGGATGATTGCTGACCTTGGGCAAGATCTGGATCAATGAATTCTTAAGCTCCCAATTTCTGGTTATCTCGGGCAACTTGATGCTCGAGGACTTGATGCCCTTGTCATCATGGAACATGATCTCCCTTATGGTCTTTTCTGCCATTTTTTCTTTAGGTTTTGATTCTTCACTCTCTTCGATAGAGTAAGAATCGTCTTGCTCAAAACTTTCCTCGCCTGAAAGGTTAAGACTTCTCTAAGGTTTGTGAACTCCGCTTACCATATTTTTCTTCTTTTTTTAGCTCGTAATGCCCTAGCCTCACTTTCAGGATCCTCAACGTATATCAGTTGTCCTTCTGTTGCTCTTGTCTTGGGCATATGCCGAGCTCAAACCTTGAAGATTAACTATCTTGGAACCAATTCCCCGGCAACGGCGCCAATTAGATGAAGTTGTTGTTGGCACTTCACACAAATAAAATTTGTACCTCCGATGCCCACAGTAGGCGATAGCCAGTGGTAAGCAGGGTTGTTTCCAAGGGAATTGGTGTAGTCTCTCTTCCACATAACCGGTGTCACTAAAAGGGTTTTGGTCTACACTCTCTTGTCTTGGTCAACAAGCACTGAAAACTATAACTAAAAGTAAAGTAGATTTTTATCAATAACAAAAAGGACTTGGACTGCATTTCGAATCAATGAACATTAATACTTTTACTCGATCATGGGCACAATGACATTCAATTGCACACCTTTACTATTCAGTTGAAAGAGTAAATTAATTCATGTCCTATGGTTACGAAGTCCTGGCTAAGAATACTTTACCCTTAAATCTATCCCTTTAAATTTGAGTATGATAGAGACACTCTAGACAAAACTCCTTCGTTGATCAACACACCCACGAAGACCCTTCAGCATATGTATTGCCCAAGGAGCATTACCTTCTTTTAGACCCAAATAAGCCGAGAGATGCCCAAGGCATCGACTGCTCTCCAATACTTAATATCTATTCGAGCACAAGAGACACTCTCGTGTTGACCTCGACTCTATTGGTCATCTAGACTCCTTAGCATATTGGTGAACATGCAATTAGTTATCTTGCCCAAATATAATATTAAGCCCTAAGTATTTCGGGAATAAAAGAACACGATTTAATTTAAACACTTAGACCTCACGAGTAATCAAAGTACTAACATTCACATCATCTAATCCAATCCAAGTATAAGAAATTAGCTAGACATGAATTTAAACAAATGCAAAATAAAAGAAGTAAAGGTAAACATGATTAAAACTAAAATGAAAACTATATTACGCAATAGTAAAGTAGATTGTGTCTTGGCCAGAACGCCAACAGAAACCTAAAACTAAAGCAGAATTTAAAGCTTTGCTCGTAGCACTTGTTTATCTCCTCTCTAAACTTTCATGAAATTAAAGGCGTACAAGTGTTTATAAATTACAGAAGAACATGCAGTCATATATATTGGCATCGAAGAGAGGTAAGGCAGTTCCCATCATGTGCTAGACTCTTTCCTTCTTAGGCTTTGTTTCCTTCTTTGGCTTAGCATCGGATTTCTTTCCATCTCCTTGTTGAATTTAGCTTTAACCAGTCTCACCATGATAAGGATGGAGGTTTCCTTCCTCATCTTCTTCCTTGGATATCAAGTAATATCCGCTACCCACTGCTACATTCTTCTGCCTTGGTCACGTCTGCATCAGTCTTTCCCTCAACGCGCACTAGTCTGGGTATTTTCCTGCTTTCGCCATAAGATTATGAGGAGGTACTCCTTCACCTGTAGTTTGCTCAAGATATGTTTACTCATTCCCAGCTACAGACTTCAGCCCTATGCCCATATTGCATTGTATCATTGCCCAACACCAAAAAAGCAATTTTCCACCAGAAATCAGGGATAGATTGTACTGGATAACTTTTTCTTCTGGTGAAATTTATATCGCGTTTTTTATCACCGGGTGCAACTAATTCAATTAAAAACCTATCCTACTCTCATTTTACTCACTCTCTCACACGCTCTCTCTCTCTCTCTTAAACATCTCTCTCTCTCCAATTCTCTCCCTAAACTCTCTCTCACTACCAACCTCTCTCATCTCTCTCTCTCTCTCTCTCTCTCTCGGCAATCACACACACACACACACACACACTCCATTGAAGCACAAGCTTCAAGATTCAAGAACTCCAAGAAGATCACCTCCATTTATGCATTGACTAATCCGTTAAGGTATTTGTGATCCTCTCGTTGTGGAGATCGATCCAAGACTAGGATTTAATCATTTCTCTTTCCCTCAAAAATCGGCAGCTTGTGCCTCAAGAATGGAGCTCGACTTTTGCTGTTGTGGATCGTAGAGTTGCATGGATTGAAAGCCCTTTGATCGATCAAGTTTTGAAGCTTAAGTAAGTTCTCTTGATTCTAGTGATTTAAGTTCAAGGAAATCCCTCTTTTTCTACTATTTTTAGTCGTTTAAAGTGATCCTTCCAACAAAGAAATCGAAGCCCCTTGTTCTAGTTATGATTTTTGAGTTCTTGAGAGTCTTTAATCCATGAAAATGGAAGCTAAAAATCGAATCCCTCCCCTCTCTTGAATCTTCCAACATTTAGGAATTTAGGGTAGGATTTTGATTTTTGATTTTTAATGTGGTATTCATAATCACTGTATGCATGTATGTAATACCCCAAATTTTTCTAAGTTCTTATGTGTGTATTAACTTGATTAATATGCCTTTATGATGAGTTTTGAGTACTAAAAATTTTCACGAAAATAAATTTTTCTGTGAAATGATGAAGAAGCTCTTATGTGCTCTAATGTGATTTTTCTCATTTCGATTATTCGAATTGAGTATGTGATGAATTGTTTGAGCTTATTAATATGAGTTTAAGCTTGAGTATCAATTTTGGAATTTTCTGAGAACTTTTATTTTTAGATGAATAGTAATGTAAACCGAGAAATCCCTATTCATCTAATGACTCCGAATTTAGTCTAATTAGTTTCATTGGAATCTAGAATTTATTTTAAGACCTTTGAGATAAGTTGGAGAATTTTCCAAGATCATTTGAGTGAAGTTTAAAAATAAATTGTTTGACGACTCGTTTAGTTGAGCAGTTTTTACGAACTTATTCGTTAGAAGGAATTTGGCATAAAAAGTAGATCATTGGATTCCTTAGATTATTTTGATATAAGAGTAATTAGAGAGAATTTAGACATCGAGAAAGAGACAAGAAGGATTATTAAAAGTTTGAGGGAATAAAATAAAATGACGATGATATTTTCTACCAGAAAACTTCTATTTCCGGGTATACTTAACAGATAAAAATTCTATGCTTATCTAAAATAGTAGCAAAATGTCCTCTAACACTCTCATTAGAGAGAGTGTACACCACTTTCCTTCTCATTCATCCACAACATGTCCTCTCTTTCTCTCTCAAATCTCTCCATTCGATTTTTCTCTTCTCTCTCTAATCTTTCTAAATCATGTTAGATTCCCACATGTTAAATGCATCCACTTGCATCTATCTCACATTACATTACTATCTCTATCACATCTCTCTCCATCAACACAAGCAACAAGCAACTCTATCTTTCTCTCTCCCTTTGATTTCTCTCCCTTGCCGAGAAAGAGTAGCAACAGCAAGGCTGCATATTTCAGCTCTATTCACCATGTTTTTCACCTTCACCACCTTCATAAACTTCATCCTAACACTCTAGAGATCATCACCTACATCTCCATCATCATCCAAAGCCATAAAATCGAAGAAATACCAGCTGCAAGCCGTGTTCTTCATCGCCGGACAGTAGCAGCAATTTTCGACATTTTTCATGCACAAACCTAGTTTTATTGATGAAATCATGTTTCATGCTTGAGGATTCTATGACGAATATCATCTCCTTCATGTCCATGATCATTTAAGAAGTAAGTTCTATCCTTTTTCATTCATTTCAAAGCTCGAAACAAGCTAGATCTCCAACCTATTCCATCGATTTTCTTGAGAAGAAAATAAGGGTTTTTGATCCTTTGTTTTTCAAATCATGATCTTGATATCTTGCATATCTTTTTCATGCAAGGGAAGGAGTTACAATCCATCATCTTTCATCCTTCAAGCAAGTCAAAATCCAAGCCAAAAAGAAGCTTAAGTTATTTATTTAAGTATGATTTCATTTCATTCATAAGTTGTATATATGTAAATGTAAACCAAGAAAATAAGGAAAAGATGCATGTTTACTTTATGCATAGGAAAACCTTAGGATTTTGATGATGAGATGATGATGAATATGAGGTTTAAAACATGATTTAGGAGTTAAAAAGATGAAAGAACCTAAGATAGGTTAAAAGCCGTAAATCGATTAATATGAGAAAATTAGGAAAAATGTGTTCTTGATGAGTTTTGATGCTTATTTTATGATATGATGATTATATATGCTTATTATGATTTTTCATGTGATTTATGTGCATATATGTGTTGATGATAATTTTTGGTGAATTTATTGAATTTTTATTGAATTTAAATGGTGAAAAATAGAGGAAAATATGGATAAATTATGATTTATGAATTTTATGAAATATATTATGTCTATGAGAATGATGGTATATAAAGATATGATCAAGATGTGTTTTTAAGTCATGATATGAATTTTGAATTTTCATATAAAAATTAGAATAAGTGATATTATGAGAAAAAAATAATTTTTGATGATTTTGATGGAATATGATGATGATGATGATGATGATGATGATGATGATGATGATGAGGATTATGATATTAAGTTTATTTTAAATAAATTGAGTAGAAAATAAGGTCTTACAAATTTTCTATGAATTTTGAGATATATATATATATATATATATATATATATATATATATATATATATATATGAAAATATATATTGTCACAGCCTCAAATCCTGAGGGACGGCAGAAGTCGGGGTGTGACTGGGGTTGGATTAAAGAAGCGGGGAAGAAGGGGGCTAATTGACTAAACATACATGAAAAACATCGATAAACCATGAACAAGACTTGAATATAAATAAGAAAGAGTTAATCCCTAAGGATTACTCGACAAAAGTACAATAAAGAAGCTAAGTTCATATTTACAGACTTAGACTACAGAGTATTGTTCAAAAAAAAATACATCTCAAAAAGAAATTCAGAGTTTGGCAGCGGAAGGGTTCTAACTAAGCATCCTATCCTTTAACTCAACATCAACCGTCGCCGCTCACCGTCGCTTCAACCTGCACATTTAGAAAACAATGCAGGGCTAAGTACAAACGTACTTAGTGGGCACGATGCCGAAAATATAATCATAAATATAGATAAATATGGCATTTCATAAGCGTAGCACATCGGAGTTTTATTGAAAGAATCCGTGTCTACTAAACATTTTCTGACTTTTTCTCATAAATCACTCGCGCGAGCATTTTCTGACTAATGTTACGTTCAATCTTGACCAATTCTAATTCACCGTGGCTGGTATCCCTCAACAGGATATCACATACACCACAGGTTACAAAGTGCACTAACTCTGGAAAGCACTTAGCAGCTAACTCAGAGCCGATCGTTAGTTAATCTAGTTAGACTAACTCTAAATCTGGAAAACACGAATGTTGACTCAGATAGGTACAAGAGAACTCACATAAAACATAAAACAGTTCATGCCATAATATCACTTTGAAAACACAGATATCAAAGCGATAAAGAAAGATTTTCCGAGCATTGCTCGTTTTATTTGTATATAAAAGCCCACCTTGATTTACAGAACTTAAAGCAAAACTTCCAACTTCGGATCTTCTGTCCTTTCTCTACAGTTGGCTTCCTCCTTCATCGTAAAATAAACATACTTAAAAACGGGTCGTAAGAGATAATCGATCAAAGTGAATCGAAGAAGCTTTAGTTGTTTCATTCTTTAGGCATTTGCACGCTTACTAGATTCGTTTTACTTAAACGGGAAACGAGACTCGTACCAATCTCGTTTAGAACTCAGAAGATCTCATACTCGACTCTCGGGTCAGTAGAGAAGGTAGTCGATATCTTAATACGAGTTTAAGGATTAAAAGAAACTAAGTTGGAAAGAATCAACTTAGGCGATTTACATTTTAGTTCATTGAACGATTTATGAAATTTCTCGTTTATTACTTCTTTAATGAAAGGATAAGAGATAAGATCTCGACTGGTTTTCATCACTCAAGGTCCTATACTTGGCTCTAGGGTCAGTAGGGAGATATTCGTTAGATAAAATGGCTTAAACGATCGAAAGAATCTAAGTTGCGAACTAAACAACTTAGAAAACAAGAAACTGAAATTTTCACTGCACAGTCCAGTAACTCTGGAGGCTGTCCAGAACAGAGGATTTGGAAACAGGGGGTGAGCTCTTTACCACTGGAAAAATTGGGATGTCTAGTTCGCGTTCCAATTTACGGATCACAAATCCGATAAACGAGCTGGAAGTTATTACAGTTTCCGGCGAGGGTCGTAAAACTGCCGTGAAAACCCTAATTGCTTGATAGGTTCGACGTATAACGTCTTAGGTTCGTTCTAAGCTCTCGTATTCAATTTTTTTTAGAAACTGGACTCTCAAGGCAGTCATCACGTACTTCCGTACGTGACGAACTCCTTCTCAAAACTCGCTCAAAAGCACGACGTTCTAACCGTCGGATTCCAACTAACAATTACTAAACCAACACAAAAATTCAAAACGCATTCTAGTTCTCGACTATAACTATAGCCCATATTATATCAACTCGAAAGCTTATGATGTCAACTAGAAAGTTGTTCTAAATTCCATCATAAACAATAATATCAAATTACAATTCCCATCCGACTTCTCAATTATTAGGTACGACTAAAGGTTCGTCTCTTACGCGTTTTTCAAAGGTTGTCGGAATCTATTCAAATTTTACGATGTTAAACTACGTCTAACGTGAATCACTTTCATGCATGCTAACATATCATAACATCATTATAACTCAACTTATAAGGTGATCTTTATCTCTTATGTTTCATTAAACATTTTTAGAAAATTCTCAATTAAATTCTATAATCAATTAACATTATTTGCAACATAATTCAACCAACAATTCATCACTTATATCAAACATGTGGAAACTTCTAATTACTCTATAAAATTCTGTTTTTATAAAGATGTTAAGGGGGTGATTTTTCTTCCCCAATTAACTACATTTATTTACTAATCAACCTCTTATATCATCAATTAATCAATTGCAAAACAATTATCAACTAACATGCATAAACCCCTAAATTCAACTCAAATTCTAATTGAAATTTCACAAACACACATAGGGCTTTTGATTCCTTTTCATTCTAATCACTAATTAAACATCTATTAAACAAGAATCAATCATCAAATGAAGAAAATTAAAAATCCTACAACTTACCCAAAATTTTCGGTATTAACATAGGTATTAGGGTTCTTATTTTTGTTCCATTTTAATCCCTAATTATCCTATCTAATACATCTAATTTCATTATTCCAAGATCAAAACATCTATTCCAAAACTCTAAAATTTCGATCAAGAAGAAAAGAAAAAGAAAAGAAAGATGATTGGATAGGATTATAGAGGAAGGAATTACCTTAAGAATTAAAGAAAGATGTATGGAGTTTGAATGGATGGATTGTAACTTGTGTTCTTCTTCAAGCTCTTGGAGATGTCTTCAATGGTGGATGATGAAGTGAAGAAGATGAAGAATGGGGAGAGTGCAGCTGAGAGAGAGAGAAGTGGGAAGAAAATAGGTTGTTTTGATTGTTTAAGACATTTGATATGATGAAAGGTTTGAAAAGTATGGAAAGTAAAGATTAGGTGTCATATAATTAGACATCATTAACATACATGTCTTCCACTTAATTAAGGAGAAAAAATAATAAAAAAAGAAGGAAAAGTCGGCTGCATGCAGAATTTTTAGAAGGGTTACGGGGTTTTCCGGTGCGATCCGACGTTACGGAAAAACGAACGACGAAAAACGTTGCTCGGTACAAAATCGTCGCGATTTGATTTGACCTTAAATTCTAACGTATGAACTTAATTGGAAAATAAATTTACAAAAATTATTTTGACAAAAACTCGGGACGACACAGTCCGAGTTTCGTCCGGAAAAACATAAAAACGAACTTTCTCGGGCGTGTTCGTAGCGCAATTTCGTGATTGTAAAATCAGACGGTTTTCCGTTCTGAGTTTACGAACTAAAAACTTTTCGTACGCGCTAACCCTAAATACAGTAGTCATCTAGCTGACTTTTGTAATTTATTTTCAGAAACGGATTCGACCGTTAGCCTTAGAATTCAAAATTGTAAACTTAGGCGTGCAAAGCCATTATTTAATTAACTTTAAAATTTTAAGAACGTAAGGAATTTACGGGGCATTACATCCTACCCCCCTTACGAAAAATTTCGTCCCGAAATTTGCTTACCTTCTGCAAAAAGATGAGGATATCGCTCCTTCATCTTCTCCTCGAGTTCCCACGTGGCTTCTTCTTGCCCGTGATGGTTCCATAGCACTTTAACTATTGGTATCAATTTAGTTCTTAATTCTTGGACTTTTCTATCAAAGATCGATATCGGCTTTTCTTCATAACTTAGGTCAGATTCAAGAAATACGTCTTGCTGACTAATAACGTGCTTAGGATCATAAACATATTTTCTCAACTGAGAAATGTGAAAAACGTTATGAACGCTTCCTAGACTTGGCGGTAAGGCCAATCTATACCCGACTGGTTCTATTCTCTCGAGGATTTCATAAGGTCCTATAAACTTGGGTCTTAACTTACCCTTAACTCCGATCCTAAGGATTCCTTTGGTCGGGGATATCTTAAGAAAAACTTTATCTCCTATTTCAAACTCAACGTTGGTTCGACGATCGTCGGCATATGACTTCTGTCGGCTCTGGGCCTCTTTCATTCTATCTCGAATCTGTCGAACTATCTCAATCATCTCATTGATCGCATCTGGGCCTAAGTTCTTTCTCTCACCTATTTTGTCCCAATAAAGCGGTGATCTACACTTTCTCCCATACAAAGCCTCAAATGGTGCCATTCCTGTTGTGGCCTGATAGCTGTTGTTGTCGGCGAATTCGACTAAGTGTAGAATTTCTTCCCAATTCGCGCCTCGGTCCAAAACCATTGTTCTTAACATATCGACCAAAATCTGAATCGTTCTCTCTGACTGTCCATCTGTCTGTGGGTGAAAAGCCGTACTGAAATTAAGCTCTGTTCCCAACTCTTTCTGCATCGTAATCCAAAATCTCGAGGTAAACTTAGCATCTCTGTCTGATATTATAACCTTCGGTATTCCATGCAGACGTACAATCTCTCTGACATACAACTGAGCTAGTCTCTCTGATCCATATGTTGTCTTAATTGGTAAGAAGTGAGTGACTTCGTAAGTCTATCAATTATCACCCAAATCACTGTGTTTCCCTTTTTCGACTTAGGCAAGCCTGTGACAAAGTCCATAGCTATGCCTTCCCATTTCCAATCTGGGACATCCAACGGTTGTAACAATCCATACGGTCGTCGGTGTAAAGCCTTAACTTGTTGACATGCTAGGCATCTTTCTATAAACGAGGCAACGTCTCGTTTCATTCCGTTCCACCAAAAGTTTCTTCGCAAATCCTGGTACATTTTCGTACTTCCTGGATGTGCTGTGTAAGGCGTATCGTGAGCCTCACTCAAGATTTCGTTCTTCAATTCGCTATCGTTGTCGGGAATACAAATCCTGTCTTCATAAAGTATTGCATTGTCTGGAGCCTCAGAATATCCTTCTGGCTTATCTGTCCTTATCCTTACTCGTAACTTTTCCATTGACTCGTCTTTTCTCTGAGCACTAATGATCCTTTCTCTCAAATCTAGTGTAGCTTCTAATGCTGCTATTTGACTTGTTATCGTTGCTGGCGTGTCAAGCACTCTGATATCCATCTTCTCGAATTCTCGTATTAAGGTTTCTTCTTCTACGAAAAGACATCCTAACTTCGTTGGAGCCTTGCGACTCAATGCGTCTGCTACCATATTAGCCTTTCCTGGATGATAGTTAATTCCACAGTCATAATCTTTGACTAATTCGAGCCATCGTCTTTGTCTCATGTTCAGTTCTTTTTGCTCGAAAAAGTATTTCAGGCTCTTGTGATCGGTGAATATCTCAACTCTTACACCATAGAGATGGTGTCTCCAAATTTTTAGCGCATGCACTATGGCTGCAAGTTCTAAATCGTGGGTTGGGTACTCAACTTCGTGGGGTCGAAGTTGTCGTGAAGCATAAGCTATCACTCGTCCGTCTTGCATCAAGACACAACCTAATCCATTTTTCGATGCGTCAGTGTAAACCACATATTCCTTGTTTGTGTCTGGAAGTGCTAGTACTGGCGCTGTAGTTAACTTTTCCTTAAGAGTTTGGAAACTCTTCTCGCACTCATCCGTCCACTTAAACTTGGTATCCTTCCTGAGTAGCTGCGTCATCGGGCGAGCGATTGTAGAAAATCCTTTGGTAAACCTTCTGTAATAACTAGCTAATCCCAAGAAACTTCTGATTTCATTCTGACTTGTTGGTGTCTTCCAGTTGTGCACTGCTTCTACTTTGGCTGGATCCACCTTGATTCCTTCTGTCGATACTATGTGCAAGGAACATTACTTCCTTCAGCCAAAATTCACATTTACTGAATTTGGCGTAGAGTTTCTCAGCTCTTAGTGTTTCCAACACTATCCGTAGATGTTCTTCGTGCTCCGTCTCATTCTTAGAGTAAATGAGGATGTCATCAATGAATACTAGAACAAATTTGTCCAAGTAGGGGTGGAAGACTCTGTTCATAAGGTCCATGAATACGGCTGGAGCGTTGGTCAAACCAAATGGCACCACTAAAAATTCGTAGTGGCCATATCGAGTTCTAAAAGCGGTCTTCGGTACATCCTCAGGTTTGATCTTGAGTTGATGATACCCTGACCTCAAATCTATCTTGGAGAAGACTCCTGCACCCTTAAGCTGATCGAACAGATCCTCGATCCTTGGCAAAGGATATTTGTTCTTGAGAGTGATCTTGTTCAGTTCTCGGTAATCGATGCACATTCTCATCGATCCGTCCTTTTTCCTAACAAAAAGTACGGGTGCTCCCCAAGGTGAAACGCTTGGCCTGATAAAACCAAGGTCTAGTAATTCCTGTAACTGGATTTTGAGCTCTTCCAGTTCCTTCGGTGCCATTCTGTAAGGGGCTTTAGACTTAGGAGCTGCTCCTGGTTCTAAATCGATCATGAAGTCCACATGACGATCTGGTGGCAATCCTGGTAGTACTTCTGGAAAAACATCTTCATATTCGTTCACGACTTTTACGTCCTGAATGGTCTTCTCGGCTCCTGGTTCTCCAATTAGGTACACAAGATAGGCTGTGGTACCTTTCTTTTTCATGAGTTTTGTGGCTTGAAGGGCTGATATAATTGGTACGCCTCTACCCATTGAAATTCCGTGGAATTCGGTCGGTTCTTTACCCGGCGGCTGAAAAGAAATTTTTCTCTCGTTGCAGAGAATCGTGGCGTAATTCTCTGACAACCAATCCATTCCTAAGATTATATCTACGTCCCACATTATCATAACATTTAGGTTGTTTGCTATAACCTTATGAGTTCCGATTTCTAGTTCTAGGTTAGAGCAAACATGCGTGGAAGTAGTGATCTCTCCTGAAGGTGTGGCTACTCTCATAGATTGTGCAGCTCTTACAGGTCTGATGTCTAAGTTATCGGCACATGAGCCAGCAATGAAAGAATGCGATGCGCCAGTATCAAACAGTATCTTAATGGGGGTGTTGTGGAGTTTTCCCACACCTGCTAAATTGCCTTTTCCTTTGCGCTGACCGCTTTGTTTGATAGCGCATGCCCTCGCATTCTGTTGCTGCTGTGCATGCTGCTGAAACTGCTGCTGGTTCATAGGCGGCTGCTGCGGCTGTGCTTGGATGGCTCGGAGGGGTACTGCTTGAAGCGGTTTAGGGCAGTCCTTTTTCATGTGCCCCTTCTGTCCACAATTGAAACAGTTGGGGGTACCTATTTGGCAGACCCCAGGATGGGCTCGGTTGCACTTCGGGCAGACAGGGATGGTAACCCTCCCTAGGTTATTCGCTCCCAAGTTAAAATTCCTCTGTTGCCCTTGTGGCTGGTTTAACTGATTATTGCCCTTCCATGGCGAGTTCTGCCTGTTCCCCTGAATGAACAACCCCGATTGGTTGTTTCCCTTCCACGGCCTCTTGCCATTGTTGTTGTTGTTGGCAGGCTGCTGATAGCCCCTTTTCTGTCCTCCCTGATTGTTGTAGCCCTGACTGTATCCTCCGCTACCTCCTCCGTTCCATTTTCTCTTCCCCTGGTAATTGCTCTGCCCCTGATTCCGTCACAGTCAGCTTTCCCTGCTTCAGATTATAAAATTCGGCCTCTTTCTGTGCCCTATACGTCTTGGGGACGTACTTGTCAAAGAAAATCTCCTTAAACTCTTCCCACGAAAAACGAGCCAGATGCTCAGTAGGTATCACCTTCTGTCTTGCTTCCCACCAGTAATCTGCCGAGCCTGTTAGTTGGAATGCGACACACAGCATTCTCTCCTCATCAGTGCATCTGAGGAGCTTGAAATTTTTCTTGGTCGACCTCACCCATAGCTCAGCATCGCTAGGGCTTCCAGTTCCATTGAACATTGGAGGGTTCCTTTTGAGGAAAAAATCCTCAATATCTCTACGGGGCGGTGGTGGAGGTGGTGGTGATGGTGATGGGGGTGGAGATGGGGATGGGGTGATATTCCGCTCATATTCCTGTTCTTGGTTATTTTCTGACTGATGTCCACCACGTCCTCTCGGCCTTCCAGGTCTTCGACCTCTCCTGTTGTTAACATTTCTCGGCGGCATTTTCTTTAGTCTAGAGAAGAATTGAAAATTCTCATTAGTTTCCTTTTGTTAATTACACTTAGCACTTACTAGCTCGTTCTCAACTTAATCAAATTCATGGAACAACATATCGAACATAGCTTTGATATCATTTCCTTAATCTTTTAACTTTCGAGTTAAACTCATTTCCTCGTTACACGAGTTCATTTAACATTCTAATTTTTTTTATTACTTGATTCATAAGAGATTTTACTTGATTTAAAAACCCTCTTTACGGGTCATATATATATATACATCCAAAAGAATATTACTTTTGCCTCTAACGAGGACTTATACAAAAGGGTTAGACTACTATTAGTCTAAACTAGGCTGACTGCCTACTATTTACTGGGTGCACTAACAAGCTGCACTCCGTATCTACTAGAGTACTAGAACGGAAACGATTCATAAAATTTCGTATCCGCTAGAGTACTTCAAAACTAACTAGTTACTGATCCGACTCTATACAGGACAAAGAGCTACTACTACTACTGATATTTACCCATATCTATAAAGCACTGCCTAACTAAACTGCAGAAGAATCCAATAACTACCCCGAAGTCTGCAAAATCCTAACAACCCTCCACTGGGTCCTCCTCAGGGTCCTCCTCCGGATCCTCCTCCGAATCCTCCTCAAGATTCTCCTCCGGGTCCTCCTCCTCGGACTCTGAACCAAAAACCAGCTCGAGTGCCTCGTCCACCCTCAGAGTAGAACCATCATCAAGTGTAAGCAGGGTGGGTGAGGGTGCCTCAGAAACAGTCTCCTCCAAGTCGGAGACCAAGTCGTCCTCTCTGACCTCTCTCGCACGCTTCTTCAGGGGAAGAAGGTGCTCGGGAACTGAACCTGAACCCGACTCGAACTCCTCCCTAGAACGGACTCTGGACGGTCCTGGCTCCATCTGCTGTCGGACTACTCCCCACCTCGCGTAGATCTCCTCGAGTGGCGTAAGTGGAGAAGGCAGCTCTAACATGGCGGCGAGCTCCGCGTCGATCTCTTGGTAGTCTGGTCCCTCTCTGTACAGTCTTGTCTCCAACGGTCCCCTGATCCGAACACAAATGTCAGGCACAAACGGTGAAGACAACCCCAACAGTGCGGCTGTCTCAGCGTCAACCTCTACAAAACCTAGGCCTGGGATCAACTCCTCAATCTGCTGTTCAACCGGTGGTGACTCTGGTGTAACTACTGTCTCCTCGTCCTCCTCTGGCTGCTCTAACTCAGCCTCAGACTCTTCCTCAAGTACACCGTCTGGTGGCAACTCTAACAAAGCTAAGTACTCCGGGTCTAAGTCAAGCTCCTCAAGCTCCGTCTCGGCTGGAAAGTGACTGTAGGGGATGTGTGGCTCTAAAGGAAGGGGAAGCATAAACCTGCTCTCAAAGAAACGCCTGTGCACACACAGGGCGAATCCGGCGTAGTTGCCGGTCGGCTCCGTGTCGTCGCCGAAAATCCCCAAGAAGTACCAAGCTGCACGGTGCGTCCATTCGCACCACTCGTCCGGTAGGTGTACGATCAAATCTAATATCGCCTGACTCTCCCTGATCAGATGTCTCACTGGGTAGTAGGCCGAAGAAAAGTTACTAACAATCTGTCCCACATCCTCTTCTCCATAGTGTACCTCGAACTCGTAGTACTCATCCTGCAACATATCAACTATGGTGCACTCGCAGGAGGCCAAAGACTGGCTCTTCCGAGCCGTAACACGAGTCCTAGCCATCCTACAAAAGTTTTAAGGAAACACGGATCAGTAACAGGTAGGGAAAGAAAATAACTTATCTTAACGAAAACATAAATTACAAAATGAATATCCCTTATTCAATTGTAACATCAACACTTAAGTCAACCACTTATTAAGACTTCTAGCAATTCAAGAAATTGCACTCAACAACATATATATATTTATATACGTAAAATTAAAGATTTTATTTTCATTCTTTTCCTTTCACCATATTATTACTCATTTTAATTCTTCTATTTCTTTTATTTCTTAACTCATTAACTCTTAACGATTTTCATTTATTAAAACAAAGTATATTTACTTCGTTCATGTTACTTATTCAAAAGTAACATCCATTTTCAAAAGAATTTATCGCTTACGACTCTTGATATTCGTACTAATTGTAGTCGTCGCTCAAGACGAAATATGGAATTTAATTCCATAAAAAGAAAATGAAATATAACTTAAGAATAATTTCCTGGAAAACTAAGTTCCAGTTGTCGTCGCTGGAATCGGGCGATCGATGGAAAGAAGAAAAAAAAATTAATCAAGCTTTGCACTCGACTTCTAATAAACTCTACGATTTTCTTTATAAAGTTCGATCAAGCGAACCCTATCGCAACACGAAACGAGAAGGAAAAGAAATGACGTGTCGCGAACTGACGTTATTTACATTACTTACACGTAAGTAATGTTCACTTATTTTATTTGGCTTTGATTTCAAATTATTCAATTTTCGTCGTCTCGTTCATATACTTCTTAACTCGAAGCCGAAAGCTTCTCGAACGTCTAATCGCTCCCTTCTTTTACTAACACGATTTATTGAATTATTTTTATTCATTTTATTTCTTTTCCCTCGCAGAAAATTCTTAGACGACAAGTTCGACTTTGCCGAATCTTTATTCATGTCACTAAGCGCACGTGACATTCATCAGAGGAGTCCTTTTCACGTTAGGGATCTCCTTTCGAAATCATTTCAAAACAACGTTTCTTAAAAACGTCTAAGTTCTCGAAGAACTGGAAAGTTCTTAGGTTCCACGTCTACGTTCTCATTGAACCGGGAAAATTCCCTAAAATCTGACTATATTCTCGTATCCGCATAATTTTTCATAAAAAGGAAATCATTGTGCAAATATTTTCACATAAGATAGTACTTGTACTATCGCATAATTATGTAAGTATAAAAATTACACTTCTGTAAAATTCTCATTTTTAAAACACAACTCATTCTCGTCTTCAAATTTTTATTGAATACTTGCTCATAAATTCCTTATTTAAAAGAAATCTCATTATAAAATTCTTTCACTTTTCCTCGTTGAGTCGACGTAGCGGGCGGTTGAGTTGACTTCTACGTTCTCAATCTTAGCATCATAGTCTAACTCTTATCTCATACTTGGAAAAACGACTCTGATCCAGAGTATACATAAATACCATGTCTCATGACTTGAAAGAAGACTCGATATAGAGTACAAACGGATACTCTATATTATTTCTCGGAGAAAGACTAGTATACAAATACCACTTTAGGATATTACTTAAAGAAATGACTCGTACTTGAAAGAATGACTCACACTAACTCATACTAGAAGATTGACTCAGAAGCAGAGCAGAAAACGAACGTCGCTCTGATACCACTCTGTCACAGCCCCTTCTTCCTCGCTTCTTTAATCCAACCCCAGTCGCTTCCCGGCTTCTGCCGTCCCTCGGGATTTGGGGCTGTGACATATATATATATATAAAATAAAAAGGGAATAATGAGAAAAAGAAGTCAATGAAAGTATGAGTCTAAAGAAAAATATTTCTTTGATTGATGATGATGTTGGAATGATGACAAATGAAAGAAAAATAATATTAATAATAATATTAATATTTGAGGATAAAAAGAAAAATAGAATAAAAGAAAATGAAATTTCTATAAGTTAATATGAGATAGAAGACATGAGTATGAGATTAAGAGATAAGATGTTCATATTTGAGTTCGTTATTTCAAACGAGAAGCTAAAAGAATTATTATTAAAGAAGTAGTAACAATAATAATAGAATATTTGATTTAAATGGAATATTTTCTTTAGAAATGAAATGTTTGAATGATGTGAGTTATAAGATGATTGTTTATGTTCTTAAAGTGTGCTTTGAATGCTTAATTGATATGACTGAATGTTAATCGAGTACGAAAAGTAGTAGAAGATGAAAAACGAGAGAATAATTATATTATGTGAAGAGAAATAATGTTTTTAAGATTTAAAATATTTTTATGATGAGTAATTGATGTTATATGATGTGATAAGTGCTTTGATGATGTTAATTGAGTAGAATTAAGCAAGTTTGTTTTTTTGAATCGCTTAAAAAGAAGTCAAGATGTAGAAGTTATCGAGCAGTAAAGTTTTTACGTGAAAAGCCGAGGTTTTATTAAATAAAATGAAAATTGAGTTTTATATAAAAGAAAAGATAAAATAATGATTATTTTATTCTAAGTATTTAGTTGATTATTTTGTACGTATATTAATATGTATTTTGACAAAATAATAATGACGTATTTTTAAGTCAAGAAATACGTTATATAAGTTTGATTATTTAAATTCAAAAATGATTATTATTATTATATGAGTTTAACGAAATAATTTTCGTTAAAGAATCGAAGTTGTGAGTTTTAAAAACTAAAAGCCGAGCAATAACTTATTATGATGAAAATATGATTAAGTTATAAGTTATTAAATGATTATGTCTAAGATATAACGTAGTTATGGAAGTTTAACACTTGACTATGTGATTATGTTAAGACGTGAGTTGTTTATATAAACTTCGATGTTTGAGTATGATTAAACTATTAAGTATGATTAACCTCTCTAGTAAGATAATTACTTATTTAATAAAAGTGTTTGAAATGTTGATATTGATGCTTGAGTATGATGACGATGTTTGAATATTGATGTGAATACGTGTTTATAATATGAATGATTGATTTCCGATGTGAGTGTTTGATTGTTGAAATAAGTGCTTAACTGCATATGATTTATATATGATGAAAATAGTTGAGATTTAATGATATGATTTGCCGAGTTCATGTAAATTGAATTTATGGGAAGTTTAAAACGAGTTAAGTAGTAACTTGTCGATTTATGTGAAGATTAAGATATTAGAAACGAGAATCAGAGTTTAAGAAGTAATTAGAAACCGAGTAAGGACGATGATCTGAGAACGAGAAAATGAGAAAGTTATTGACGTAGAAAAGTTTAGATAAGTTAAGAAGAATCCGACTCAAGTAGAAGTCCATCAGCCGAGCCCTAAGTCTATTATACGTTTTTTCGAATTGATAAGTTCGAGTTTAATCGATGTTGTTATTGAAGGGCCGAGCGGGACTGCGAAATAATCGGAAAAAGCGTAAAGTAAGCAACCCCGACTTCAAAAGACCAGAAGCAAGGTGGGCTTTTCTGAAACCAAAACTTCGATGAATGCTATTACTTATTGATTATTATTATTATGTAAGCTTTTAAAATTAATTGACTTGCCATTTATCTGAGTTTGGTATGCTTTATCATCTACATAAGTTATATTATCCTGTGAAAGACAGGAACCCACGTGTGGTTAATTGATTGATGATGGTGACTGTGAGCTTTACTTCGGTTTAGCCGGTTGCAGTGTTTGGGAAGGAGGCCTACTTCTCAACACAAAGTTGATGTGGTAGATGATTCATGCCTGTTTATATATATATATGTTTTGACTGTGCAGTCGTGATTTTGAAAATGGTAAAATGATTTATGCATGCACAAGTAAAATGTTTTCAAATGTTCTAACACTTGTGATGCAGTGGCAAGGCAAGTTCAATTATATAGCTCTAAGAGCAAGCTTTTAAACCTGTTTTTGGCAATGTGTTCACTGAGTACGAAGTACTCACCCTGCATGTATTTCTAAACGTGCAGGTTAGCTACAGATGAGGATGGTATGGATGGTCTTGGTGGTGTGTTAACCTTTTGGATGTTGAGTCGACAGTTACATGTCTTCATACATGTAATTGTTGTGAGCAAGTGATGTCTCTGCTGCTTAACAATCTTTTGATATGTTAATATTTTGATAACTCTGATAACAATGAGCCGTGCGCTCAAAACAATACTTTGAATTTCGTTTACATACCCTACTTTTGAACCACATAATATCGTTACACTTAACCCTATTTTTGAGTAACTTTGTAAATTATTAAGCTCGTTCATCATTGAGCTATGTGATGAAAGTTTGTTTATCTTCATGTCATGTTGAAACCTTATTTCCCTTGATCGATTCATTATTCAGTCGAGTTTTATTTGTTGGTTTTACATTTTTAATTTATTCGGGTAAATGTTAAAGTTGAGTTTGAGACATAAGTGGTTTGTTTTATTTGATGGTTTTATCTTCACACTCCAATGTAGTCTGGTCATTCCTACACACCGGATTTCGAGCTGTGACAAAGTGGTATCAGAGCGGGTCTGTCTGCTCTAAGGTCTGTCTGTCTGTCTATTTGTTTGACTGCTCTGAAGTATGAACTTCCCTTGATAGTTGAGTCTAGATTTGTTCTCTAGGCATGTCTGAGTTAATAATACACCAATCATCCCCATCTCATCCAGCTACCAGGTACGTGTATTTTCCTAAAAGCTTTGAAGTTGCAATTGATTTTAAAGTTATTCAGTATGATATCTGTGTTCGTACAGAAATAAGTCAAACTAGATATTCTCTAGAACGTTGTCCCTAATTTATGTGCTTTGATGTGGAAAACGAAAAAGGGGATGGATCGATTGTGCAAACGATGTAAAGAAATGGAATTGCCCAGTAGTTCAGGCAATAAAACCTCTTTGAAACGCAAAAACGAGTAGGTAGTGGTTGGAAGTTCAAATGTGGTGTATATAGATGATTCAATATGTCTAATTCGTTGTTAAATATATAGGATGGATGAGGAAGCAAACCAGGCCATGATGCAAGAATACTTGCATATTAGGAAAGCTTATGATGAGACAATCGCAGAATTTTTAGCCTGATTTCACAAAATTTGGCTGGTAGTTCAGTACCTGAACGTAGATGTCGTAGACTGAATAATTCGTTTAATTAGGGCGTTACCTGATGAGTGGTGCGATTGGGCAGCGTCGTTGATGCCAAAATATGTTGGAGTTCAGTATATGGGCGATTATCTCTATAGTAGTTGCAATGGTCTTATTGCGAAAATATCCGGTCAATTCATTAAGTATGGTGCTCCTTCTCCGGGACCATACGAAGTTAATTTACCATCAATACCAAATGACCTTGCTTCTAATCAACCTCAGCCTCATATTGAGCCACTTCCTCCCCGAGTTCCTTCTTCACCTCGTTTTGAGTCGAGAGCTCCTCTTCAGCAAGATCCATACTTGGAAAATGTGTTTCCTGTTCAACCACTTAATCCTTGTCCTTCTTTTGGCTCATTTGCGATCCAACCAAATGGAGTTTATGACCATATCGATGTTCCATCTTGTCGATTTGATCAACCGGAGACGTCTACGCGTCGTGGTCATTCTCCTTCTCCTGCTCCGTCGTTAGCAGAGTCGTCTAGGACGAGATGCATAAGGAATAGGCCAAATCGAAGGCTAAGATCTATAGCCAGTGAAGCCAAAATAGCTCGAAGATATCTTCAATCTGCTCCAAATGGTAACTACGTTTCTCCCTATGAAGATCCAGAATCTTTGTTGGCCAAAATCCACCAAGAGAGAGAACGAGTGGTCGACAATATCGTAGGATCTTATCTTCTTCATGAGTACGATCAGGAACATCCTCAATAGGATGAATCCGAGTTTGAGAATGTTAATAATTGCTTCGTGAACGATCAAATTCGAGAAGTGACAAGCCAGTGGGATGTCTTAGGGCATACCTACAATGGCTACTACGAGGAGTTGGCCGCCGCAGAAGGCCAATGAAGTGGAAACGATGACGATGAGGATCTGAATGAGGATCCAAAACAAGATCCCGAGGAAGAACATGATGGAGGAAATAATGTCAGCGACGGAGGGTTGCGAACCTAGTAGTCAGTTCAAGGAAGCTTGTGGAATGATGGAACAATTTTTATTTTATGCTGAAAAACCAACTCTTTTATTTTATGCAGTGATGTAAATTATGAACTTGATGCATATCTATTGAGTATGATGATAGTAGGAGTAGTATGTGTGGCGAAGTTAGAGTAAATTTCCGATGTAAAGGATAAATCCCTAATCTTCGGTAAAGTCCTCACAATGAGGCCATCGATTCGGATGATAATATGATGAGCCATTAGGCTGTTAAAATCAACTTTGAGTCTCATTAAATGCCAATAGTATTTGAATATCCGAGATATCAATTATTTTTTAGTCAATAGTAAAAGAAGAAGTAAGAGTTGAGAAAATTAAACGAGTTATTTCATCAAGAATGATTTTATGAAGTTGATATGTGAATAATGAAGATGTGTCATAATTAAATGACGAATGACTGAGTATAATTTGAAAAATGAGTATGTGTCATGAATGACAATATTTGAGTATATAATTGTCTTGTATGACAAGAATTATTTGACTTGAGTATATGTGAAATTTTGAGTTTACTTTATGCATAGGCAAACCTTAGGGTTTTGATGATGAGATGATGA
Organism: Schizonepeta tenuifolia; assembly: GCA_029490685.1. Taxonomy (NCBI): domain Eukaryota; kingdom Viridiplantae; phylum Streptophyta; class Magnoliopsida; order Lamiales; family Lamiaceae; genus Schizonepeta; species Schizonepeta tenuifolia. The sequence continues at coordinate 58,430,357 of CM055956.1, forward strand.
TCAAGATGAGGTTTAAAACATGATTTAGGAGTTAAAAAGATGGAAGAACCTAAGATAGGTTAAAAGCCCTAAATCGATTAAAATGAGAAAATTAGGAAAAATGAGTTCTTAATGAGTTTTGATGCTTATTTGATGATATGATGATTATATATGCTTATTATGATTTTTCATGTGATTTATGTGCATATATGTGTTGATGATAATTTTTGGTGAATTTATTGAATTTTTATTGAATTTAATTGGTGAAAAATAGAGGAAAATATGGATAAATTATTATTTATGAATTTTATGAAAGATATGATGTCTATGAGCATGATGGTATATAAAGATATGATCAAGATGTGTTTTTAAGTCATGATATGAATTTTATGAATTTTTATAAAAAAATTGGAATATGTAATATTATGAGAAAAAAATGATTTTTGATGATTTTGATGAAATATGATATGATAATGATGATGATGATGATGATGATGATGATGATATTAAGTTTATTTTGAATAAATTGAGTAGAAAATAAAGTCTTACAAATTTTCTATGAATTTTGAGATATATATATATATATATATAAAATAAAAAGGGAATAGTGAGAAAAACAAGTCAATGAAAGTATAAGTCTAAAGAAAAATATTTCTTTGATTGATGATAAAATTGGAATGATGACAAATGAAAGAAAAATAATATTAATAATAATATTAATATTTGAGGATAAAAGAAAAATAGAATAAAAGAAAATGAAATTTCTATAAGGTAATATGAGATATAAGACATGATATGAGATTAAGAGATAAGATGTTCATATTTGAGTTCGTTATTTCAAACGAGAAGCTAAAAGAACCATTATTAAAGAAGTAGTAACAATAATAATAGAATATTTGATTTAAATGGAATATTTTCATTAGAAATGAAATGTTTGAATGATGTGAGTTATAAGATGATTGTTTATGTTCTTAAAGTGTGCTTTGAAAGCTTAATTGATGTGACGGAATATTAATCGATTAAGAAAAGTAGTAGAGGATGAAAAACGAGAGAATAATTATATTATGTGAAGAGAAATAATGCTTTTAAGATTTAAAATATTTTTATGATGAGTAATTGATGTTATATGATGTGATAAGTGCTTTGATGATGTTAATTGAGTAGAATAAAGCAAGTTTATTTTTTTGAATAGCTTAAAAAGGAGTTAAGATGTAGAAGTTATCGAGCAGTAAAGTTTTTACGAGAAAAGCCGAGTTTTTATTAAATAAAATGAAAATTGAGTTTTAAATAAAAGAAAAGATAAAATAATGATTATTTTATTCTAAGTATTTAGTTGATTATTTTGTACGTGTATGAATATGTATTTTGAGAAAATAATAATGACGTATTTTTAAGTCAAGAAATACGTAGTATAAGTTTAATTATTTAAATTCAAAAATGATTATTATTATATGAGTTTAACGAAATAATTTTCGTTAAAGAGTCAAAGTTGTGAGTTTTAAAAACTAAAAGCCGAGCAATAACTCATTATGATGAAAATATGATTAAGTTATAAGTTATTAAGTGATTATGTCTAAGATATAAGATAGTTATAGGAGTTTAACACTTGACTATGTGATTATGTTAAGACGTGAGTTGTTTATATAAACTTCGATGTTTGAGTATGATTAAACGATTAAGTAGGATTAACCTCTCTAGTAAGATAATTACTTATTTAATATAAGTGTTTGAGATGTTGATATTGATGCTTGAGTATGATGACGATGTTTGAATATTGATGTGAATACGTGTTTATAATATGAATGTTTGATCTCCGATGTGAATGTTTGATTGTTGAAATAAGTGCTTAGCTGCGTATAATTTATATATGATGAAAATAGTTGAGATTTGATGATATGATTTGCTGAGTTCATGTAAATTGAATTTATGGGAAGTTTAAGACGAGTTAAGTAGTAACTTGTCGATTTATGTGAAGATTAAGATATTAGTAACGAGAATCAGAGTTTGAGAAGTAATTAGAAACCGAGTAAGGACGATGATCTGTGAACGAGAAAATGAGAAAGTTAATGACGTAGAAAAGCTTAGATAAGTTAAGAAGAACCCGACTAAAGTAGAAGTCCATTAGCCGAGCCCTAAGTCTATTATACATTTTTTCAAATCGATAAGTTCGAGTTTAATCGATCATGTTATTGAAGGGCCGAGCGGGACTACGAAATAATCGGAAAAAGCGTAAAGTAAGCAACCCCGACTCCAAAAGACCAGAAGCGAGGTGGGCTTTTTTGAGACCAAAACTTCGATGAATGCTATTACTTATTGATTAGTATTATGTGAGCTTTTGAAATTAATTGACTTGTCATTTATCTGAGTTTGGTATGCTTTATCATCTATATAAGTTATATTATCCTGTGAAAGGCATGAACCCACGTGTGGTTAATTGATTGATGATGGTGACTGTAAGCTTTACTTCAGTTTAGCCGGTTGCAGTGTTGGGAAGAAGGCCTACTTCTCAACACAAAGTTGATGTGGTAGATGATTCATGCCTGTTTATATATATATGTTTTGACTGCGCAGTCATGATTTTGAAAATGGTAAAATGATTTATGTATGCACAAGTAAAATGTTTTCAAATGTTCTAACACTTGTGATGCAGTGGCAAGGCAAGTTCAATTATATAGCTCTAAGAGCAAGCTTTTGAACCTGTTTTTGACAATGTGTTCACTGAGTACGAAGTACTCAGCCCTGCATGTATTTCTAAACGTGCAGGTTAGCTACGGATGAGGATAGTATGGATGGTCTTGGTGGTGTGTTAACCTTTTGGATGTTGAGTCGACAGTTACATGTCTTCATACATGTAATTGTTGTGAGCAAGTGATGTCTCCACTGCTTAACAATCTTTTGATATGTTAATATTTTGATAACTCTGATAACAATGAGCCGTGCGCTCAAAACAATGCTTTGAATTTCGTTTACTTACCCTACTTTTGAACCACATAATGTTGTTACACTTAACCCTATTTTTGAGTAACTTTGTAAATTATTAAGCTCGTTCATCGTTGAGCTATGTGATGAAAGTTTGATTATATTCATGTCGTGTTGAAACCTTATTTCCCTTGATCGATTCATTGTTGAGTCGAGTTTTATTTGCTGGTTTCACATTTTTAATTCATTCGGGTTAATGTTAAAGTTGAGTTGAGACATAAGTGGTTTGTTTTATTTGATGGTTTCACCTTCACACTCCAATGGAGTCTGGTCGTTCCTACACACCGGATTTCGGGCTGTGACAATGTATGTGTGATGAAATTGAAAGAGAAAAAATTATATATATCTATATATATGTATGTGTTTGTACCGAAAATTTTTATAATTTTTGGATAATTTTTTGTTAATGATTCAAGTATGATTATTGTGATGGATTTGTGTTCTAGATTATGATTTAGGAGTTTGATGTGCATGATTAAATGAGAAAAATGATGAAGCATGTATATAAGTGTGTACCGAAATGTATGTATGTATGAAGAAGATGAAGTTCTTGATGTTTTTGATGATGTTCTTTATGAAAAGATGATATTTTGATGATATATGAATAATTGATAAAGGATTTGATGAGATTAAGGATGCTAGAATAAAAGGATATAGAAGAATGAATTTTTAAGGATTTTTAGGAATTTTGTTAATAAAAATCGAAATTAAAGTGATGATGAAGGTTGATAGTTCTTGATGATTCATGTTAGATTATATGAATGTGATGAATCGATGATGAAGATAATGTTAAAACAATTAGAGTCTCTTTTCAAAAATTTTGAATTCGATTCAAAACGACGAAGTTGTCGAGAAATGAAATCGTTAATGAAAATCGAGTTAAATTAATAAAACAAGAAAATTTGTAAAGGAAATGAGAAAAAAAGAGATAAATCGACTTAATAAGTAATTAGAAGTAATTAGAATTGTTTCTAATCGAGTTTAGTAAGTTTCCGAGCGATGACACGTTTTACGAGAAAAAGACGAAAGATTTATTAAGTAGAGTTAGTTTCGGATTTTAATTTCGATTAAATGATTAAAGTCTTAAATTATTAAAAGAGAAATGAAATATAATTCAAATTTAAATTTAAGTTTAATAATTTATAGAAACCGAGCAGAGTCGAGTTAACATAATTGAATAGTTGAGTCGTGATCAAATAACCGATTTGAGAATAAATAATCGAGATTATAACTATGATTAAAGAATTAATTTAATTTTCTAGAATTTCCTAGAATATTTTATTATATTTGGAAATTTTTCTTTTCCAAATTAATTATCGAAGTTGATCGTTTACCTATCTGTGAATGTCCGATTCTTGATGTGAAAGTCTGTATGTGAATGATTTGCCATTTTAGAAATCAAGAATTAATTTCATAATTTTCTGAGTTCGTGTGACTCGAGAAATCGAGAAAAGATGAAAAACGTGATGTGAATAGTGATTTCTCATTTTTTCGTGAGTTGTTTAAGTTGAATTTGTCTGATGTTATCGAATTGGGTTCCCGAGTCTGAAGGTCTGTTGATTTAGTACTTGGGTAGAAACCGAGAAAGATCAAGTTAGATAAGTCGAAAATAAGTTAAAGAAAAACCCGAATCAAGTAGAAGTCCTTTAGCCGAGCGTTAGAACTCATTTCTGTTTTTAGAAAAGTAGACTCATCCTTATAAGATGTTATTCTTGAATGAACGAGTGGAGTAGAGAAGTAGACGAAGAAGAAGGAAGCAGCTACCCAACCAAACCCTAAACACTCAGGTGAGTAGTCGTTTCCAGAGAAGAAAATGATTTTTTCATGCACAAGTAAAAGTTTAAATTGTACTAACACTTGTGATGCAGTGGCAAGGCAAGTTCAATTATATAGATCTAGTCGAGCAAAGTTTAAATTATTTTGGCATGTATTCACTGAGTACGAAGTACTCAGCCCTGCATGTATTTCTTAACATGCAGGTTAGCTGGATGGAGATGGCGTACAGTGCTCGACAGTGTGTTTATTTGAATAAGTCGAGTCTTCTTTTGGAGTTTAAGCTTACAATTGCATATCTTCATATATGTAATTGTGGGACTTGAGATTATATTCCGCTGTAAAACAATGTCTATTTGTTTTGTTAAACTTACACTCTGATATTTGGTGTCGATACAATGAGCATGATGCTCGAAACTTATTTTTATTCACTTTTATATTTGATCTGACTTGGTGATGGTTTAATATTCCAATTCCGACACTTGAGTTTTAATCATTGCTCGTCTTCCTTTAAATTAAAATTGAAAGCATGTTATCATTTGTTATCATTTCAATCTATATTCCCTTGTTCCGGAGCATGATCCCTTGATTGAGTTGTGTTTTATTTCGAGGTTTCACCTCATTGTCCAATGGATTTTAGTCGTCTTTATACGTTAAAATTCATGTTGTGACATAGTTGTATCAGAGCAGCTCGTCTGCTCTTAAGCTTAAACTTTCTTGTGAGTCGAGTCTAGATTTAATTTCCTAGACTTGTTTGAGTCAGTAACACACCGAGCATTCCCCATCTCATCCGGCAACCAGGTACGCTTTATTTTCAAAAGCTTTCCAAGTTTAAAATTTTATTTGAGTTATTCAGTTTAATAATTGCGCTTAAGTAGAGATGAAAGCTTGGTAAGTAGCTTGAATAACTAATTTCTTTAGAGTGCTTTCCCTAATTCGTGTTTTATGTAGAAATAAAAAAGGATGGAACGTTCGTGCAAACGTTTACGTGAAATAGAATTGCCATGTACCCTGAGCAATAAAACATCTGTGGGAAGCAAGAACGAGTATGTGGTGGATGCAGGAATACCTGCATGTTCGAAAGATGTATCATGAGACTATCGCTGAATTTTTAGCTCCTTATCACAAGATTTGGGAGAAAGTCAAGTATATGGACGTGGGCGCGTTAGATAGGATGATTCATCTGATTCATGCCCTACCTTAAGAGTCGCGTGATTGGGCAGCATCGCTTGTGCCCTGGTTTCTCGGACACCATTATCTTGGTGACTACCTCTACGGCGACTGCAATGCATTTATTGCTACTATCTCTCGGAAGTTTATTCAATACAGTGCCCCACCTCTAGGATCGTACGACATCGATCCCCTTACCGAGCCGAATGGTTTGGCCCTCGATCCCCCGCCTCTGCCTTAAGATGGACCAGCCCCGCTCCGTGTCCCTTCACCGCCTCGTTCCAAGCCGGAAGCCCTAGAGCCCAGAGCCACCTATCAGGATTACCCATACTCGGGAGACGTGCTCCCTATCCGCTCGTACGACCCCTTTGATTCGTCCAGCTCGATCGCCATGCAGCCAAACGGTTTTTACAACCCTATCAGAGTCTTGCCGCCTTCACACGATTAGCTTGAGGAGTTCATGCACCGCGACCGCACTCCCTATCCAGTTCAGCCTTTAGCCGAGCCTTCTAGGCGACCTGTGCTGGCGATAGCGATGACAACGAGTTCTTCGAGGATCCGGTGGCCGATGCTACAGTAGGCAGTGTTCAACTAAATTAATCTAAGTCACACGCAATTAAACGTGGTTGTTATAGATTAGATAAGTTGTCCCAAATATCGTCTCACAAGGAAGGCTTAACAGGGTGATTGTTGTATTACGACAAGAACAGAAAATAAAAGAAAGCAATAAAGGTTGATTGGGTTGGGATTTTGATTACTCTAAGAAATTAAAAAGACAATTAATCTAGACAGTAATATAAACCCTAGTTCTAAAAACAAAGTGAATCATAAACATAATTGAGATGCAAAATAAAAGAAACTTACGATAATTAATTAGTAGTAGAAGTCTGTCACAAAATCCGTACGAATCAAAAGTAATAATCTACCCTAGTGTTTAGATGAACACAAGAACTGGAAGTAGAAAAGGAACGAAATTCTGTTCGTCAAAAGAAAAGAGAACGAATATCGCGGAAAAAAAAACTGGAGAAAAAACGTACTAAGGAAATAAATCGCTCGGCTATTTATAAGGAAAGATCGCCGCCTCAAAGTGAACGATCGCCCAACATGGACGATCGTCCATCACAACAACATCACGCCTAAATGAACGAGCGTCGAACGTGGACGAAGCACTGGAGTATCCTCTCTGAAGCTCTTCTCGACCAAGTGGACGATCGTCGAGGCTGAATGACCGCTGGGGTATCCTCTCTGAAGCTCTTCTCGACCAAGTGGACGATCGTTGAGGCTGAACGACCGCTGGGGTATCCTCTCTAAAAGCCCACTCGCCAACTTGTAGATTCATTGAACGAGCGCCGACCTTGGATGATCGTCCAAGATGATTCTCTGAACTTCACATCGCTGCTGGACGCTCGTCGAGAGCGAACGATCGCCCAACACACCTCCTATTCAGCGAACGTCGACCATCAATCAAGCGCTTAACACACTTCTTAGCCATTTCTCTCGTGATCCAACACCTCAAACAAATATACTGCATTTTCCCAACAAAACTCGACCCAAAGCATTAGAGCATTCCGAATATAAAAATAAAACAAAAACACAACAGCAAACGAACAAAATGCACTGAATAAACCCAACTAAAAACAACCAAAAACAAGCGAAACAGGCAGCGGATACCTTCAGGCTTTACCGAGCGATCACTTCTCTGCTCCGTATTCGTCTTCTCCAACCCCGGCAGTGAGGTCCGACCAGAGACGTGAGCTAGAGCTTGACCTTACAGTCGATGTGGCAACATATTTTCGACGTGACAAGAGTGACCCCGAGACGCCCCCATGGGACGAGTAAGAGTTGGAGGATGTCAACGCTCGATTTAAGGACGAGCAGACTGGCGACATGACAACCCGTGGGAAGTTCCCGGGCATACCTACTGTGACTTTCTTGAGAGATTGGTTCCAAGTGGAGGGGCAGGGTGACAAAGAGGAAGAATGAGGATCCCAAAGAGGATCCGAAGGAGGAAGATCCCGAAGAGGACCCCGAGGAGCAAGAAGGAGGTGACGACCCTAGCGATGATGGTTTCTTATGCTTAGATCTGTTCAAGGAAGTTGTGGAAGTTTCTAACAATATTTACTTTTCTGTGCAAGAGTTGAACTCTTTTACTTTTCTGTAGTGATGTATATATATGATGTGATGCTTGAATAGTTAGTAGAATCGGACGTGAAGTGGTAGCTCGTGTTAGTTCGATTCGAAGTGTAGAACGCCTTGTAGACGTGTAGGGAAATTTTCAGTTTGTGAATATTTATCCCTTATTTTGGTTATAAGTCCTTCAAAGAGGCCATCATTCGGGTGATATGAAAGAAAGGTCGTTAGGCCGTTAAAATTAACTTTGAGTCTCCCAAGTATTTATGTTATTTTTGAGCATCCGAGATTCCCAATCTATGTTTGAAATGAGATCGAGTAAAGAGATATGAGTTGAAGTTAATTAAATGAGTTATTCTTTGGCAATTATTTATTGAGAATATGTGAATATTGAGGTGCATAGCCCATAATCATTGATTATTTTTTAGTTGAGGAATGACTTGATTGAGATATTTAAGGTTGAGATGATTGATTTAATTGTACAGTATGTTAAATTAAATTTATTTGATGCCTTGATAAGTACCGATTGAGGATGAGGGACAGCGAGACCCTACTCCACCCCTCCAATGAATGTCGAGTGAAAGAACTTTTTCTTCGCCAAAATCCCCCAACCTTCGACGGTAAAGGCAGTCCAACAGAAACTGAGGACTAGATTCATTCTCTCGAACGAATTTTCAAGTTTCTTCATTGCGAAGATCACGAATGTCTCGAATGCATGACCGTACCAGCTCAAAGGATCCGCCGATTACTGGTGGTAAGCCAATCAAAGGACGTATACTCACGAAGAACGTGAAAATCTGACGTGGGATCAATTCAAGGAAGCTTTGTATGAGAAGTACGTACCTAAAAGTTATTGAAAGCAGAAAGCAAATGAATTCGCGAACTTGAGACAAGGAAAAAAGACCGTGGTAGAATACGATCAAGAATTCTGTGAGTTGGCTCGCTTTGTGCCCAAAAAGGTTGATACCGATGAGAAGATGTGCGAGTTATTCCGAGCAGGTCTATAGGCAGGACATTCATGTGGTTTCTTGCAAGTCAGAGTGGTTTGACTTATGGTGAAGCCCTCAACGGAGCCCTCGACATGGAGTTGGCAATGCAGCCTTAGAGAGGAGTGCAATCTTCATCGACTCCTCAATTCCAGAACCAGACGATGACAGCTACTAACCCTCAACCTTCCCAGCACGGCTTGAATATCAAAAGAAAAGGTAAGTAGAGTGGTGGAAGCCCATCAAGTAAGAAGTCGTGGCAAGGAAAAGGACAGCAGCATCAGCAAGCTCACAAAGTGAAACCCCCACATGGCAACCAGAGCAGGCGCGTCTTATGGACCCTTAGGACTCCGCCCTTGTGCAAAATGTAGGAAGATGCATCAAGGCATCTGCAAGGCAGGTAGCAACATCTGTTACCTTGTGGTCAACCTGGTCATTTTCTCGAACCAGTGCCCAAGTAAACAGCAAGGATAGGGTGGGTGGAAGACTGAACCCGTACCCGTCTTCATAGATAAGAGCCATCCAAGGAGCCCCGCAACCGAAGCAACTCCAGGGTCAACGCTAGCTGCAGCCGCAGAAGCAGCAGCACCCTCAGCAGGAGCCGCCGTACTACCAGAGAGTGTTCGCGCTCGAGCAGAAAGCTGGAGTCAAAGACTAAGGAAACCTCGTAGGTATGGAAAAGCTTAAAGGTGTGCCCATTATCATTTTGTTTGATATTGGTGCATCGCATTCGTTATAGCTAGTGCGTGCCCTTGGCTTAGATGTAGAAGAGTCGAACCAAGAGCTTAGAGTCTATGTTAGTATCGCGTGTTTGCTCGAATCTGGAATTTGAGCTCGGAAATCGTTCGTTATCCGTGAAATCCTGAATCTAATCCAGATGTGGGACGTAAATTATAATTTTGGGAATGGATTGGTTGACCAGAATTTTTGCAACAATTCGATGCGACCAGAGGCAAATTTCGTTTCAGTCTCCTAGTGAAGAAGCCGACCATAGTTCACGGAGTTGAGAGAAGAACAAGAAGAGTATGCCAATCATCTCAGCCATTAAAGCTAAGAAGTTGATGAAGAGGAAGGATACACAAGTGTATTTGATTTATCTGAATAAAAATGAAGAGCAAGAGTTAAGAGTGGATGATGTAGTTGTTGTGAAAGAATTTAAGGACGTATTTCCAAAGGTTCTGCCATGATTACACCTGACACACAATTAGAGTTTACGATTGATCATGAGCCTGGATCAGCCTCGATTTCGAAAGCCCCGTAGAGAATGGCTCCGAAAGAACTCCAAGAATTAAAGATTCAATTGCAAGAATTGTTGGATTTGGGTTTTATTCGAACAAGTGTTTCCCCTTGGGGAGCACTGATCCTATTTGTGAAGAAGAAGGATGGTAGTTTGAGGATGTGTATTGATTACAAAAAGCTCAATAAGATAACACTCAAGAATAAGTATCCTTTGCCAAGAATAGTATGACTTATTCAACCAGTTGAAAGGAGTCAGTGTTTTCTCCAAGATCGACCTAAGGTCTGGATATCACCAATTGAAGATAAGACAGAGAATATTCCAAAGACTGCGTTTCAGAACAAGATATGGTCATTACGAGTTCGTTGTAATGCCCTTTGGATTGACAAATGCCCAGCAATGTTCATGGATTTAATGAACCGAGTTTTTCATGAATTCTTGGACAAATGTCATGATAGTATTCATTAACGATATCTTGGTGTATTCAAGGAATGAAGCAGAGCATGAGAAACATCTCAGAATTGTATTGGAAAGGTTAAGATCAGAAAAGTTGTATGCCAAATTCAGCAAGTGTGAATTCGGTTAAAAGAAGTGAATTTTTTGGACACGTTGTTTCGTCTGAAGGAATCAAGTAGACCTAGCTAAGGTTGAAGCAGTTCAGGAGTGGAAAATCACCTACATCAATACATGAAGTCCGTAGTTTCCTCGGATTGGCAGGTTACTACCAGCAATTTATAGAAGGATTTCTAAAATAGCAAAGCTGATGACGAGTTTGTTGAAGGAGTCAAAGTTTAAGTGGACGGAGGAATGTGAGTAAGGTTTCCAAGAACTCAAGACGAGACTGACGACAACCCCAGTGTTAGCCCTTCCTAAAGCAGGAAAGGACTATTCTTTGTTTACCCACACATCATCCAAAGGATTGGGATGTGTGTTGATGCAGGATGGAAGAGTGATAGCTTATGCTTCAAGACAGCTAAAGCCTCATGAGAAGGAGTGATGAGTCCATATTTCGTGTCTTTCTAGTGCCTGTTTTAGGTAGTTTAGATCGAGTCTTTGTGTATGTTTTGTCTTGTTTCTATGTCTGGGAGGACATATACTGGGCAGGAGGATGTCTGCTGCCTTGTAGGTGGAAGTTGGGCAAAACAGGGAAAAGAAGCAGCATTTCTGGAAGCAGGTCAGGGAGAACCATATTGGCCAAGACAGATAGGAGGAGTGCCGTGGTCAACAAGCGAAGTTTCTCTCCTAGGTCTACAAGGATAAGGAAAATATGATCTAACTTAAATATTTTTCCTTATCCGACTAGATTTAGGATGCGCAAGGGAGCTATTGGAGATAGATGTGACTTTCCTTGTTGGGGTCGAGCTTATCAAGTATTACTTGCATCCCAAGGTATCTCGTGGATTCCTTCCATGTTAAGGACTAGGGGGCCCAAACCCTAAGCACTCTCCTATAAATATCGAAGCCCTGCTGCTGCATGAGACGCTGCCTTTATGCTTTATTTTCCCTGTAATTATTCGAGAGTTGGTGAGGAGAAAAACAAGTCCTAAGGGCATACTTTATTTCGTATTTTGTTGATCGGCACTTTTGGCCGAGTTTATTTTGCTGCACAGACTTCGTGAGTTTTAATATAGTGTTTATTATGTTCTTCAATTCATGTGTTTGTTATTTTATGATTATGTCTAGCTAAGTTTTTATACTTGGTCTGGGCAAGATGAGTTAAGTGTTAACCAATGCTTGAGAGGTCTAAATTGTGCTAGATAGTTGCATGCATGTGTTCCCATAATGTTAATGAGCTTGTTAATATGAGATAATACGAATAGGGGGTTAATAAGCCGTTAATCACTTAGGAAATATTAGATCACCAATCAATTGGGGAGTAGGAGTGTTTTCCAACATCTCCTTGATTTAGATCGATTAACACTAGAGAAAGGTGTCTACCCTATTGGGTTAGACGTGATGATTCCTTGTTAGGCCTTTCTAGAGATAAATGCTCCTTGGCCAAGAAACTGGACGATGACTCCGACAGAGGTATTGCCCAAGGTAGGGAGCCAGCGGAGCGTCTCCGATTAAGTAAGGATTGGTAAGGGAAGGGTTTGTTGAGAGCGTGACGAGTAAAAAGGGATCTCAGCATTCAAGTCCTATAACTAACGATGCATGCGTGTGGTGAATATATTTGCACCAATGACCATGCTAGAGTTTTCACTTAACAATGTCTAGATCCAGACCAAGTCCTCTTTATTATTGATCAAGTTCTTTGTTTACTTTTCAGTGTTTAATTGAGTTCTCGAATTGGGCAAGAGAGCCCTAGTGACCAAGATAGCAAAACCAACTTTTCTGAACAGGTGGATGAGGTTTCAAGAGATAGTAACATTCAACTCCTTGTGGATCGACCATGTACTTATTTGCTAACTATATAGCTGTGAGGATAGGCTACAAATTTATTTTGAGAGTGCGAACGACAGCCTCATCAAGGAGTATCTAACACACGATTTAGAGTTGGCAACAGTGGTACATGCTCTAAAGATTTGGAGACATCATCTCTATGGAGCTAAGTGTGAGATCTTTTCGGATCATAAAAGTCTGAAGTATTTCTTCGAACAGAAGGAGTTGAATATGAGGCAACGACGATGGCTTGAATTGGTGAAAGATTACGATTGCAAAATTTCTTATCACCCTGGAAAAGCTAATGTTGTAGCCCATACGCTGAACAGAAAGAAAAATGTGGAAGTAGGATTTCTCCTATCTGATGAGAAGGAGTTAATTGAAGAGTTTGGAAAGATGAGAATCGAAATAGTTCAACCTCCAAAGACGACAGAACAAGTGATTGCTTCATTAATAGTAGAGCCCGATTTGAGATCTCGTATCATAGACAGTCAAAGAAAGGATGAGAAGTTGGAGAATTTAAGGCTTAAAATAAGAAAGAAAGGAGTTGAAGATTTCAGAGAGTCGAGCGACAATGCCTTGTTGTTTCGTGGTAGAATTTGTGTGCCAAATGATGAAGGACTAAAGAACGAGATTATGAGTGAGGCCCATGATACTCCATATACCACCCATCCCGGCAGTACAAAGATGTACCGGGACTTAAAGCAACAATTCTAGTGGGAATGAATAAAAAAGGATGTGGCCTTGTACGTAGAACGATGTTTGGCATGTTGGCAAGTGAAGTCTTTGCATCAGAGACCCTATGGACCCTTGCAACCGTTACCAGTTCTGAAATGGAAGTGGGAAGATGTTAATATGGATTTTGTGATAGGTTTGCCAAAGACGAAGAAAGGAAATACAACCATCTGGGTGATTATGGATAGGTTGACGAAATCCGCTCATTTTATACCTATTCTTATCACCTATGGGTCAGATAAGCTGACACAGATTTACGTCAAAGAGATTGTTCGACTGCATGGAGTCTCGAGTTCGACTACATCTGATAGAGATTCCAAGTTTACCGCCCATTTTTGGGAAAGTTTTCAAAATGAACTAGGGACGAAATTGCAATTCAGTACAGCTTACCACCCTCAGAAGGATGGTCAGTCAGAAAGAACGATTCAAATTCTAGAAGATGTGTTGAGAGCCGTGGTGCTAGATAAAGGAGACAATTGAGAGAAAATTTTACCATTGGTCGAGTTTGCGTACAACAACAGTTACCCGAATACGATTGGAATGGCCCCATATGAAGCTTTGTATGGAAAGAAGTGTAGATCTCCGCTCTACTGGGACGAAGTAGGAGAGAGAAAGGTTGTAGGACCCGAGGCAATTGAGGAGATAATAGAATCTGTTTGTCAGATTCGAGAGAAGATCAAAGAAGCTCAGAGTCGACATAAGTCGTACGCTGATAATCGAAGATCAGAGATAGAATTCGAGATAGGAAGTATGGTCTTTCTGAAAGTGTCCCCTTTAAGAGGAGTACATCGTTTTGGAGTCAAAGGAAAGCTAAAGCCTAGATTTATAGGACCGTACGAAATCCTGGAAAGGATTGGAGCTGTATCGTATAGGTTAGCTTTGCCGCCGAGTTTTGGAAATTTGCATAACAAGTTTCACGTATCGCAATTAAGAAAGTACGTGTTCGATCCGAAGCACGTGATTCGCTAAGAAGATGTAGCTCTTCAGCCCGATTTGAGTTACGAGAAAAGACCCAAAGAGATACTGGATCGTAATGTTTAGTAGCTTAGAACGAAATCGATTCCGTTGGTTCAGATCAGGTGGCAACACCATGATCTGGAAGAAGCTACGTGGGAGCTAGAAGACAAGATGAAAGAAAAGTTTCCCGAGCTCTTCTCTCAAGATTAGCAATTTTCAGGACAAAATTTCTTTTAAGGGGGTGAGGATGTAATACCCCGATCTTTTATTAGTCCTTAAGATCGCCTTAATTGAGTTTATGTGCCTAAATGTGTGCTTTTATGTGATAAAAATTTCCGCAAAAGAAATTTGCTCGTGAAATTACCAAAATGCCCTTGAGTGCTCTTATGTAATTTTTTCCGTTTCGGTTATCCGAATCGAGTGTGTGATGACTTGACTGAGCATAATTATATGAGTTTGAGTTTGAAATTGAATTTCGGAAAATTCTGAGAAGTTTCGTTTTTGGATAAATAGTAACTTTTCTCGAGTAATCACAATTCATCGAACTTTTCTGAATTTCGTCTAATTAGTGTCTTTTGAGTCTATAAATGATTTTAGAAGCTTTGAGATAGGTTTGAGAATTGTCAGAAATTGTCTGAGAGAAAAATTAATAAAGGACCAGAAAACTCTAATATGAATAGTGAATTCCAACTTTTTCTTCGTTTCTCGGAATTTTGATGATATATGAATAATTGATGAAGGATTTGATGAGATTAAGGATGATAGAATAAAAAGAATTAGAAGAATGAATTTTTAAGGATTTTAGGAATTCGATTCAAAACGAAGAAGTTGTCGAGAAATGAAATCGTTAATGAAAATCGAGTTAAATTAATAAAACAAGAAAATTTAAAAAATAAAATGAGAAACAAAGAGATAAATCTAGTCAATAAGTAATTAGAAGTAATTAGAATGTTTCTAATCGAGTTTAGTAAGTTTTCGAGCGATGACACGTTTTGCGA
This sequence comes from Schizonepeta tenuifolia, assembly GCA_029490685.1. Taxonomy (NCBI): domain Eukaryota; kingdom Viridiplantae; phylum Streptophyta; class Magnoliopsida; order Lamiales; family Lamiaceae; genus Schizonepeta; species Schizonepeta tenuifolia. The sequence goes on from CM055956.1 coordinate 58,445,683, forward strand.
GAAAAGACGAAAGACTTATTAAGTAGAGTTATTTCGGATTTTAATTTCCGATTAAATGATTAAAGTCTTAAATTATTAAAATAGAAATAAAATTAATATCATTAAAATTTAAATTTAAGTTTAATAATTTATAGAAACCGAGCAGTGTCGAGTTAACATAATTGAATAGCTGAGTCGTGATCAAATAACCGAGTCTAGAATAAATAATCGAGATTATAATTATGATTAAACGATTAATTTAATTTTCTAGAATTTTCTAGAATATTTTATTCTATTTCGAAATTTTTCTTTTCCAAATTAATTATCGAAGTCGATCATTTCCTTATTTGTGAATGTCCGATTCTTGATGTGAAAGTCTTTATGTAAATGATTTGTGATTTTAGAACTCAAATTAATTTCGTAATTTTCTGAATACGTCTGACTCGAGAAATCAAGAAAAGACGAAAAACGTGATGTGAATAGTGATTTCTCGTTTCTCGTGAGTTGTTTAAGTTGAATTTGTCTGATGTTATCGAATTGGGTTCCCAAGTCTGAAGGTTTGCTAGTTTAGTACTTGGGTATAAACCGACAAAGATCGAGTTAGATAAGTCGAGATAAGTTAAAGAAAAAGTCGAGTCAAGTAGAAGTCCTTTAACCGAGCGTTAGAACTCGTTTCCATTTTTAGAAAAGTAGACTTGTCCTTATAAGATGTTATTCTTGAAAGAATGAGAAGTAAACGAAGAAGAAGGATGCAGCTACCCAGACCAAACCCTAAACACTCAGGTGGGCAGTCGTTTCCAAAAAAGAAAATGATTTTTTCATGCACAAGTAAAAGTTTTAAATTGTACTAACACTTGTGATGCATTGGCAAGGCAAGTTCAATTATATAGCTCTAGTCGAGCAAAGTTTAAATTATTTTGGCATGTGTACACTTGTGATACATGCAGGTTAGCTGGATGGTGATGGCAGACTGCA